>JASXTE010000001.1:50195931-50795931 GCA_030280995.1 Hemileia vastatrix
CATTAAAAAATTAAAAGAAAAAAAGAAAAAAAAGAAAATAATCTAAAACCAATATATAAAACAACCATAAACCAAAAATCAGAAAAAAAAGAAAAGGGAAAAGTCCACCTCCATAGAAATGATAACTGGGTTGGCTCCCTCTAATAAGTAAAAATGATGGGAGACCACCAGTGATCTGTGGCCACTCCAAGGAACAAAAGAAGCCAGTCCAAAGCCAGTTTAAAGTAATGGTGGACTAAATCCTGAATAACAAAAACAAGAACTAGGATTCAACTAGGACAAACAAAATACTTGAAAAAGACTTCATGGGGTAGCTGTTGTACAGAGCAGCCATCTCATCAGTTACTCCCTCACTTGCCAAATAAAAATCTAGAAGCACCCCCTGGGTACCTTTTAACAAAAACGCAACATCCAACACAAAAAAACCAAAACCAATAGACGTAAAGAGTCCAGCACTTGAAGACCAAAAGAATTTCTAGTTTGAATTAATAGAGGACTAAAAACTGTGAAGAAAAACCAATACTAGGGTTCAACCAATTTGAGAGAAGGGGTTGGAAACAGACAATCTGGGGTAACTGTTGATAGAGCAGCCAGCTCATCAGTTACCCATACACTTGCCAAGATCAAATCTAGAAGCCCCACCCATGGGTCTCTTCTAAAAAAAAGTTTCTAACAAAACAGATTCAAAGCATCACCAAAATCCAAAATTAAAGAATGGTCCATAGTTTATCCTCATTGCGGAGTTAATCTTCTTCACTTCTTGTGCCTCTAGGGTAAAATCTCTTCACCTGATCAGCAGCCACTCTCTTCTTTAAGACTGCACCATCCAACTCTTCGAAAACATAAGAACCTCCAGACACCTGAGATCTGACTCTGTAAGGTCCATTCCATCTGTCAGAAAACATCTTCCCCACTGACTCTCCAAACTTCTATTATACACCAAAACCAAACAACAAGGTTTCAAGGGATTCCCGAGTCTATGAGCCAACTTCTTGTACCAGTATCTGACTGATTGATTTCTTATCTTCATCATTTTAAAGTATGCCTTCTTTTGACATTCCTCTTTACATTCTAACTAATACATCCTGGAACAGAGCAAATCTTCTGTTGAGCACACATCATCCCAATCAATTCCAAGATAGGAGAGGGCTTCCAAATCCACTGGTAGAATAGCTTTTTTACCAAACATTAATTCAATAGGAGAATAGCAAGTCGTCCTCTTCAAAGTGACCCTATCCGCAAATATCACCAAGGGTGAATAATGCCTCTATTTTTAAGCACTATCTCCACACATCTTCACCAAAGAATTATTGATAATTTGATGGCCTATTTCAAACATGCCTTCAGCTTCAGGATAATAAGGTGTAGCCACTCTAAGTTTAGAGCCAATACTTGCCACAGCTTCTTTGAATTCAGCTCCAAACTCTGGCCCACCATAAACAGTCACCATCTTCATCAACCTATATCTAAATACCCATCCCTTCTTCAAAAACTCTGCCACATTTTTGGCAGTCAAATGAGCCAGAGGAGCTGCCTCCACCCAACCAGACAAATCATCCCTGGCAACAATCAAGTATTTATACCTGCCCTCTTTAATATGAAGAGCATCCAAACTGACTCTTCCAAACACAGTTGATTCACCAGTAGCACAAACAGCCTCTTTAGGTTTCAAGTGACTTCTTCTTTGACATTCTTCACAAGATTGAACCCAACCCTGCACATCAACTTCATACCTGGCCACCAAAATCTGTCTGCTACTCTTCAATAAGTCTCCCTACAGCCTCTATGACCAAGGTTTTCATGCAAATACTTCAACACCAACTCTTGACCCTTCTTCTGAGTCACAACAACTTGAGGATTTAGATGTCTCCTCCTCCTCATCTTCTTCCTAACACATAGAATCCAGGACTTTTCTTCTTGATTTCCAGCCAAGTATCATCATCACAAATAACTGGCCTATACAAAGTCAACAGATATTCAACCTAAATGAAATAAATCCCAGTTTGACTTCAGGTCACATCTTCAAAATCCAACAAAAACAACATCTAAGGGAACAACCCTATTGTCAAAATCACCAGTGTGCACATGAACAACAAGACTGGCCCATCCAAGACACCGATCCCTAAACTTTGGTACATCCTTTCCCTTCAACAGAATCTTATGAAAATCCATTTCACTAACAAAAACACCATTTTCCAAATTTGAGCCATCCCAAACAACAGCCCCATCTTCATCAACAAAAACATCCTGATCACTAAAATCAAGATCAGAACCATTTAGTTTAACCTCTTGGGAAAGGAAAGAACATTCATCCAGTATAGCCTCATGGGGGGGAAAGAAAAATCTTCAGCACCCTTTGTGCTGGCCCTAAAAACTGGGAAATCTTCGTCAAACTCTTCAGGATCAGAGTCACCATCTGTGGGTGGTCTCCTAGATAATCCATCTGGCATTGTAAAAGTTTTACCTGGCTTGTGCACCAGGTCAAAAGATAAATTTTGAATAAATGCCACCCACCTTGTCATTGGAGCATCTGAAAATACCTAGATTCCACCTCATTAAAAACCACAGACTCATACCTCACTGGCCTGACCTTCCCAGCCCTATCTTCCTGAGACAAAACAGCACCAGCAGCAATATAACTTGAGTCCACTTCCAGATAATTTTTTCCAGATTCTCTACAATAATCCAACTTGTGAAGAATAATATCTTCACCCAACACCTTCTTCAACTTCTGAAAAGCCTCTTCACACTCTTCACTCCATCCCCACTCTGCATCTTTCCTGGTCAACCTCCTTAAAGGTGATGCCAACAAAGAAAAATCTTTAATAAAAATCCTGACATACACACAAACTCCCAAAAACCCTCTGACTTCAGTAGTATTTTTAGGACTTGGCCATGACTGAATTTTATTAACCTTCTATTTGCCGTAATTCTCTCTTCTTTACATACCACACGATCAAGAATTTTCAGAGTTGGAACACAACAACAAAAGTTTGACCCAGACATGGTCAAACCAGCTTCTTCAATTCTAAACAATACTCTCTCTAGAGTAATTGCATATTCCCAAACAAATCTCATTATACCTGGGTACTCTTTCAGCACTTCTTTTCCATAATTAGTTGAGGGTCCCTTAATTCCACTAACATCTATAAAAATATCAGTGAGTAGGAACCTCATCCTGTAAAATCTAAGCCATATGTGCTTGATTAACTGCTACTGAATTAGTTGCTCCTTGAGGCAACCTATTGAGCTGTAATCATCCCAGAGGAGTCTCAAATGTTGTAAGTGGTCGTGAATCAGTGTGAAGTTCCCCTTCATCATAAATGCCCATAATATCACCCAAAACATAGCACAACCTCCAAGCAAAAGCTTCCACAAAGTCTTCTGCACTTGAAGGAATCCCTGAATCCTTGATAGTAACTCTATTCAGGGTTCTAAGATCATGTACCACCCTGAGCTTTCCATTCTGCTTTTTAACACAGAAAACCAGACTTGAGTAACTAGAAGTTGATTGTTCATACAATCAAGTGCTGACTCTTTCCCTAAAAATCTCCACAAAATCATCCCGGATGTAAACAGGAATAGGAATAGGTTTGATTTACCAAGGTTCATGACAAACCACAGGAATCAAGTAAGGTTCCCCATAAGAGTGTTTCAATAAACCCCTTTCCTCTTCAACAAATGCCACTGCCTTCTCCCTCAGCAAAATAAAATGCAACAACAACTTCTTTTCCTCATCAGACAACCAACCATCAGGACCAAAGTTAACAACCTTCAACCTTTCCATTGTCACTCTAAAAGTTTCCTCAAAATCAGGAGGATTCTTCACCAGAGGAGTACAATACGGATCTCTTGAAAATGTAGGATTCAAACCTACAGGCATAGGCTCATTGACAGGCCTAATATTCTGCGCCACCATCTTGTACTTTGCGGCTCCACCGTCAACTTACGGGATCTTCAGGATGTTCTCTTCACCAGACCTGGAACAAAAACCAAGGATTTCCCCATTTCTCACTTGTGTGGCCAAGGTAATGTTTTTGAAAGGTGAAGAAGAAACCCTAGCAGTGCACAATTGGGAGGACCTACTTTTTCTTTCAAATCTCACCACTCCAAAGCTTTTCCACAATCCCACATCTTCATCTTCACTTCCATCTACCAACTCTTCAAATCTTGATTCATCTTCAGAATCACATTTTCTACTGCTGTGCAGTTTATCCTCATACAGAAGGCCCAAAACTAGATCTTTTTGATCTTAATTCTTCAAAAATTTGTGCAGTTTAACCTCTTGCTGGAGGCCCAAAAACTGATCTTCATGATCTTCACAAAAATATTTTGAATCTTCTTTCTTCATTATCTTCAAATTTTTTTCTTGCTTTTCTTGAATTATCTTGAAATTTTTATTTTATTTACTTGGGTTTTCTTCTTGCCTTCAAAAATAAGCAGGGGTTTCCCAGTGCTCATAGACATGGCCAAGGTAACGTTTTTGAAAGGTGTAGAAGAAAACCTAACAGTGCACAATTGGGAAGAGTTACTTTTAGACCCCAATATCACCACTCCAAAGCTTTTCCGCATATCTTTCAATAAAGATATATAACTCATCTTCCTTTTTGAACTTGAATTGAAATTAATTGAAAATCTTGAGAAAGAACAGAGACTTGATAAAAGAGTTGAAGAATACTTGCAGAGAAGAGAAACATTAAAAAGATAAAGTTGAAAATCCACTTGGTATATCTCCAAAGAAGCTGACCTACTACAACTTGGGATTTCCTCATCTTGGGGAGAGCTTGTAGCACTTGGGTGATCAGCCCTTATTACTCTAAAAAAGAAGACTCTCACTAGAGCCTGAGCCACACTCCAAAAATCCAGAGGCAGCACCCACTTCTTTTCTTCTCCTGCAACAATCCATGCATTGACACATGGATGACAAACCAGGCCTGGTTTTCCAACCATCATCTCCAGGAGATGACAACCTCATGTGAAGCCTTCTTTCATCTTCACCAGTCAAATCCAAAGTGATTCCCATGTCAAATTGGTAAAAAATTCTTGCTTGAAAATCCATAAAGAATGGCCAACCCATAACAGCTTTAACATTACATTTAGCAATGTAAAAATGAGCCTTTCCAGAGGCTCCACCAACATTCAACTTCACCAATTCTGAGGTTCCCATCAACTCAGTGACATGACCACCTATACCTCTCAAATTCCCACCAATACTAGTTTTGATGGGTAGGCCCAAATATGTAGCCTCAAACAAGGAAATAAGGTTGATCTTTGAACCTGAATCCACCAATGCCCTAGCCTCCCTGCCATTCAGAGTGACATTGACATATCCCAGAGGAGCAGAAAAATGAGTTTCCAACCCCTCTCCAAACTTTTCTGAAGAATCACACATGTATTCTACCTCCCCAGAAGACACTCATCTTCTGTTTAACAACTTTTTTTGTCTATCAGCCAACCCAGGACTGATAGCATACAATTTTCCATAAGTAAGGAAACCTGACCTTGCTTCATCCTTTCAAGAACAGAGTCCATAACATTAGATTGGCCAGAAACCACTGGCCTATCAAAGTGAGCCCTTGGCTTCACTACCTTGGTCCTGGAATTTTCTTGAGGACCAGAACCACCAACAGATTTTCCATCAACAGGAATCAAACCAGATCCCTCAACAGAACCTCTAAATCCGGCAGGCTTTGGCAATGAAGCCAAAGGAAAATCATCCTCAGAGTCAGAATTTACATCCATGGGCATTGGTTCTCCATTCATATCTAATGCCAAAAAAAGCTAGGGGGTCCCATATTAGCAATCCCCTTCTGCATAGTGTACAGCTCTTCCTTGCTGTACTTCTTTTTAGCTGCACCCAGCTTAGGATCAGCCTTAGAAGTCTTAGGATTTGGTTGGGCCTGAGAGCTACTCTTAGGCCTCCCCACCTTTCCTTCTTCTACATTATAAACACCAGCCAAGCATTTAACACTTGACTGTCTGCCACTAGAATATAATTCCAACCCACCAAAGGAAGTAGAAAAAGAGACTTTATTAACCTCCTTCCCTTTTCCATTGACATCATCATCTTCTTTAATAGAAGACTTTTTCTGATCAGGAATCTACTCAAACCTTGGTCTCCTCTGATTGAGACCAGCCCTTCTCCTGACCAAATCAACAGAAGCCTGCCCTTCACTGGGCTTCACAAATTGACCATCAGGGAACTTAAACACCCTGCCGTCAAACTCCACCTTGCCCTCTGACACATCTCCGTTCAGAGCCCAACAATCATTGAACTTATGTCCCCTCCTACCACAGTAAGTGCAAACCAAGGATCACTCCTACCAGCCTGCTTGTCAAAATATTTGGGCTGTGGAGGAGCCTTATTGGCCTTCTTAGCCACCTGCACAAAAATGTGTAGCTGTTTTGTCAGGTCAGCCAACTGTTCCATCATTGGGTCCCTCTCCTGTTTGGGAACCTTCACCATGCTCTTCTCTTCCTTCTCTACCTAACTCTCCTCTTCAGCCAAAGCCTCACTGACTTTGCTGACGTACTTGGCACACCCCTCTTGATAGGTGTCCACCACTAATAACTTCAAATAAGCCTCCACCACCTCCTTCACTTTGTCCAAGGCAGGCAACTTCTGGTCCCCATTAGAAAGAGTCCTCATCAAGTCCTTCCTTGCTAGATCCTTCAACAAATCCATCCTGACATCTATAGCCAGGGAGTATCAAAAAACATCTTTGGCAGCATTTTCATGTGCCAGCTCCTCTACTTCCACCAAGTATTCCACCAAAAGATCAAACTGTAGAACAAAATTCCTGTAACTATGCAAGTTACCAACTCCACCAAAAGACTTCCATTCACTGACAACCTTGTTCAGATCCACCATAGTGAACCTTATACCCCATCTATTTAACATATCCCTACACTGTAGCTTCCAGTCCCTCTTCTTGTAGCCAGGAATGGCCACAGCTTCCTACTCCACCGCCCTATCACCAATGAAGAAGATGATTTGCTTCACCATGTCCAGGTAGGAATCACCTTCAACACCAGCAGCAGTTTCATACTTTTCTAGAGACCACTTAACATCTTTACCATTAAAATTGGTACCATCCCAAGTTTTGATCCTAACACACTCCCTAACCATCACTGCAGGTGGCCCCCCCCACTGACAGTCACCACAGGAATAGAAGAACCAGAAGCCATTCTTCCAGTCCAAGTCACCAGAAAGGGCCAATCAAAGGCAATAGAGATTAAAAAGAACTAGCAGATCCATTGTGGTCTTCCAACGTTGGCGGAGCCGTTTTTTGGTTTATTCGGTGTTATTTTCCTATGCCTTAAATGGCATTGTTTTAATAATTAGGTATTTTTCTGGAATTAAGCAGCAAATATTGAACCTATGGAGATCAGAATACTACCATTGGATAGCCTTGGTTTTTCTCTATATTTTATTTTGTGTGGACATTTTTTATAGCATAAGTATTTGGGGGATAATTTCTCACTTTTCATTTAAAAAAATAGATTGCTGTTGATTTTTTTTTTGTGTTTTATGAGCTAACCTTAAAACTTAGGGTTACATGCTTAGTACCATTGGAAAGAGCAGAATTTTGTCTAAATTTCATGCCACAATGTGATTATAGTGTAATTATGTGTTTTAAGGGTTTTAGTAGTTGTAGGTGAATTTTCTAAGTATTTTGGGTGTTTTTGGTGGTTTTCTGGCTTCAGGGTGGTCAGGCCGCTTCAGGCGGGCTTCCCGACGTTGGGCAGACCACCTGCCTCAGTGCTAGAGGGCTGGGAAGCGTTTTTAGGGAGGTTTTATGCAATTTGGTGGTCAGGAATGCCTGATTTTCAGGAGTGCATGGGCTCTTGATTAGTAGTCTGTGTGTATATAGTGAATAAGACAGTTTTGGGGCAACTTTAATTATTATACAACCATCCAGAGGTGATATCCTTTTTCCTCACTCAGTTTTCACTGTTTTCTGGCCACAATTTGGCTGTTTTGTTGCAAGTGAGTTCTTCATTTAACTTAACTTAGCAAATGTTTTCTCTGTTATAGTCTTGAAAGCTATAGCAAGTATTATTTCTGTCTCTGGTGTGTATTCGCAACCTACATCAAGTATAATTGCTTTCTCTGGTGTGGAAATTAGTATAAATTTCAGTTCTTTGCTATGGTATTCTGTCTGGAGACTACTTTCTTGACTGATCAAACAGTCAAGTGTATTTGGGAAAGGGACTTTTTGGTAACATGAACCAATTTTCTGTAACAGGTAAGTCTGACTTGTTTTTCTAAAGGGACAGGGGGTTTTCTTTCTGGGTTTACTCCAACTCCCTTGTTCAAGGCCTATAGCTTGTAGTATAGGATTGTATACACTGTATCCCCACGTTGGGCACCAAAAATGGAGAAAATCCTATAGTACTAGCTATAGGCCTTGATTAAGGGAGTTGGAGTAAAACAAGAGAGAAAAATCCTGTCCCTTTAGAAAAATAAGTGAGATTTACCTGCTACAGTAAACTGGTTCCTGTTTACCAAAAGCCCCTTTTCCATAGCTCATTAAATCAATAATAAAGAGGTCTAAATCCATACTTGAAGCGCAGAAAGCAATTCTACATAGCAACTGCAACTTTCCTTTGTGTACTCACTATTCAACTGCGCTAGTCTAAACTCTAAATCTAAATTAGTCAATCTCTCAATAGTGTGTCTCAGTCTTTTCCTCAATAAGCGACGCACAGTGCAATAGTCAATGTAATAGTACACTAAAAGGTTTATTGAATGTCTGTGAATTAGTAAAAGGGGTAGTGGGCATGGACGGAAAGGATAGAGGAGGATTACAGGGTTGACGGATGTTAGTGAGGAGGGTCCAGGTGTAACAGGTGTATTTTTTAATGGTCTGTGGTGTGCGGAATAGTGGATGGGTATGAAGTCAAAGTGAGGAAGAGTAAAGGATATAAAAGGGGTAGGGTTTTTGGTTCAACATTCTTTATAATTAAATTATAAAACATATATATATTTAATAGTGGTAAAACTTTAGTTTAAATCATTATTTTTGTATCTTTCCTTATTATCTCAGTAATCATTTCTAAATCCTAAATATTTAATTATTGAGTTTCTAACCCTTTGTGAGATTTTAAGAATTTTAACATTACCTTTAAATTATATTAGAATTCTTCTCGAACATATCTAGAAGTAGCAGCTCTTCCTTTGAGTCATCTTTGAATCACTTCCTCGAACATTTCCTCTGTGAATCAAAGAAGTTTCTAAACTCCTCCCTGCATCTCATTTCCAGGAACACCCTCGACCTTCTGCGTAGGTCTTCCAGTGACACTGTCCCTTTAGAGAAATAAGTGAGATTTACCTGTTATAGTAAATTGGTTCCTGTTTACCAAAAAGCCCCTTTTCAAATACACTTGACTGCTTGATCAGTCAAGAAAGTAGTCTCCAGACAGAATACCAAACCAAAGAACTGAAATGTAGACCAATGTCCACACCAGAGAAAGCAAGATACTTGATGTAGGTTGCAAATCAACACCAGAGACAGCAATAATACTTGATATAGCTTGCAAGACTACACCAGAGAAAACAGTTGCTAAGTTAAGTTAAATGAAGAACTCAATTTGCAACAAACACAGCCAATTGTGGCCAGAAAACATTCAAAGCTGAGTGAGGAACAAGGATTTCACTGCCGAATGGTTGAATGAAAATTAGGGTTTCCCCAAACTGTCTTTTTCATTATATACACACTGACTACTAATCAAGAGCCCTTGCACACGTGCAAATCTGGTGTTCCTGACCACCAAATTGCATAAAACTTCCCTAGAAGTGCTTCCCAGCCCTCAAGCGCTCAGGCAGGCAGTTTGTGCAGCACTGGGAAGCCGGCCTGAAGCCGCCTGACCACCCTGAAGCCAGAAAACCACCAAAAAAAAACACCCAAACTACTTAGAAAATTGGCCTACAACATTTAAAACCCTTAAAACACATAATTACACTATAACAAAATTGAGACATGAAGTGTAGAGAAAATTCTGCTCTTTCCAATGGTACTAAGAACTTAACCCTAACACTTAAGGTTAGCCCATAAAATACAAAAAACAAAATTCAACAGCAATCTTTTTAAATACAAAGTGAGAAATTATCCCCCAAATACTTAAGCTATGAAAAATGTCCTCATGACATAAAATATAGAGAAAAACCAGGACTATCCAATGGTAGCATCCAGATTCCCGTAGTCCCAATATTTTCAGCAATCTTCCAGAAAAATACCTAATTATTTAAACAATGCCATTTAAGGCATACCTAAAAATCACCAAATAAACCAACAAAGGGTTCTGCCAATGTTGGAAGACCACATCCTCCCTCCAATAGAGAATGTCTGCATTATCCTATACCATAACCACCATGTTCAGCTTTCTTTCCAAATCTACTACTGACGTTGGCCCCTGCCAATACTGCATTGGAAATAATCTCATCTGCTCCATCTCACCACCAGCTCATCCCTACAGAACCTCCTGTGACGCCTGCCACTCTAGAAAAAAGACTTGCTTCAGACCTGATCCATTGTCCTATGTAACTTCTTTGCCTTCTCCACAACCTGATCCACCTTCTACCAGCGCAAAAAGGTCCAGGACTTCCATCCTGATCCCCAGACTGGTCCACAAACTACAACCTCCAAAAAAGAGTTTCCACACTACTACTACCACTACCTCTACCATCCCTGGCTCATCTGATGGTAAACACAGAACTCTTCATACTGAACTCCAATCTGACAATTTTCCAGTTCATTTTCCTCTTGACAGAAGTTATGACAATGTGGGAACCATTAAAACACCCCCACCTAACATATTTCCCACCAATAAGGACCTTTTTCTACAACATTCTTCTCAACAGAAAAATCTCCTATTAAAATATTTCCAATCCACTCCTGCTAGGAACCCACAGGATCTTGAGAAAAGGAAGAACCTCATACACTGATTCAAAGCTAATGCTGAACATTTTGTCACATCTCTTGATTCAATTATGCTTCCTAACTCTTGATTAATCTCTTGACTTAGAAATAAAACAAAATCTTGACTCCTCCAGAATTCCTGAATGTAGCCAATCATTATAAAAAAAGTTCCTCAGTTTACAGTATTGGGGGACTAATCCTCAGTTTTAAGTCTTGGGGGGCTAACAGCCCTCATTTCACAGTCTTGGGGGACTCAAAAACATAAATCAAAAAGACAGAACCAGAGATCAAAACATTTAAGACCCAAAGAAACAAACTAAAATTCTGGGGTAACTGTTCTACAGAGCAGCCAGCTCATCAGTTACCCCCACACTTGCCTTAACAAAATTCAGAGACTCCCCCTTGGATGCCCTCTTCCAGAATCACACCAACTCTCATTATCAGTTTATAGTCCTGAAGGACTTAACCATTAAACCATCCTCAGTTTATAGTCTTGAGGGATTGTACCAGTGTTCAATTTAAAGTCTTGACAGACTTTCCAGGGTTCAGTTTAAAGTCTTGATGGACTAACTTGCAATTTTCAGTTTAAAGTCTTGACGTACTGATTGCAATTTTCAGTTTAAAGTCTTGACGGACTGACTTGCAATTTTAAGTTTAAATTCTTGACAGACTGGTTGCATAGCAAAGGTAGTGCCACCTCCATGCACAATGCACTGCTGCCGAATTTCTGAAATTCAACTCTTTCTACACCATATGCACATCACTGATAAATCTGTGAATTCATCTCTTTTCTTCCCACTATTGCTCCTTCACAGGTTATGGCTGGATCACCTAATTTCAACCTGTTGGACCTTCCCTGCTTCACTGCCCCAAAAGTCTATACCTGCAAACAGTGCATCCATATATGCAGACCTTGCACTTTCACCCTTCCTACTCCTCAGGCCAAACTCTATAACAGGGCCTCTGATTCTTGCAACTCCAAAAAGAAAAGGTGTGACAGAGATCCCAACTACTTAATACCTCCCCCTTCACCTTCACATAAATATATATCCAGATCACATACCAGGTCACCAGAGTAAGGACCTGCTTCTTCCTCTTTGTCTTCTGCTCCTTCCATAAGATCACACCGCTATACTCCCAAAACCAAGCCTAAAAGATCAGCTTTATCTTCTCAAGAATCTTCTTTCCTCTCAGCAACTTCAGTAAAAATAGCCCCAAAATCAGCTCCAAGGCTGCTAGACAGAATCCAGGCAGCTATCCTGTCCTCAGGCGGCCCGCCAGCCTCATCAGAAAACAAAAATCAGGCTCAGAACATCCAAATTCATCCAAAAAACAACCATATTCTTCCATCAAACACCAGTAACTCATCATCACAACCTCCTAATGTTCCCAGAGAAATGCATACCTCCGCCATTTCTTCTTCTATTAACACCAGAACAGCCAACACTGTTTCTAAACACAAAACTTCTGTTGCTCAAGGAGAAAACAACTTCACATCTCCTCTGGCCACCAATTATTCTTCTGCTACCTCATTTTCTTCTGAATCTTCATCCAGCAGATCCCAATCAGCCACCAGATCACCATCTCCTGGTCCTTCCCTCAATCAACCTGGCACTCCTCCGCCAGCGTCTAATAAACTTGCACCAAGCAATAATATAAACACTGAAAACAACAGCAGCCCTGCTGCTGCAACCAGAGCCCAGGAACCTCTCTCTACTCCTTCATCTTCTCAACACCATTCAGAGTATTTCCCAGAAAATCCATACCTCCATCTGGTGGACCCTCCTACAATACCTGTCTAACACTCTTCAGCCGTCCAGATTCCAGCTGCATACAAATTTTAAGATCTCCCAATCTTTAAGTACCAAAATAAAATAAAAAAATTCAATTTCTTCAACAGAGAATATTTATTGAACCAATTCTTCTGATTTTAGTTAGAACCCTGCCTCCTGCAACTGCATTTGGAACTGGCCAACCCATAGAAACTACCTTGATGATGGATTACGCTGATATGAAGCAACACCTTGGCATGATGTGTTCAAAAATGCTGAAAGCCTTTGCTCTTCATGGTTAATTGAATGATTTTGAGAAGAATCTAAGAGAAAAATTCCTTGATGACCACTGGAAGATGTCTCAAATTATCAAGCACACTTTCCAGCAGTCCATTCCAGCTTATTCTTCTTCATTCCAAAATTTACCTTCCAACCCAGTTCCAGACCATTATAACCCCTTTACATTCTCCAGCCGTCTTAATCACAAGGAACACAGTTCTTCCTCTAATCCAAACAAGAAAAAAAATGCCAAAACCATCCAGACCAACTGCCAGAGGCTTCTTCATCCTGTCATTAAATAAAAGAGTTTAAACAAATATACTAACTAGAGAAAAAATATCCACAGCTAACAGATATATATATAAATTTGTTTTAATTTTAATTTAATTTTATTTTTAACTACTATACTACTGACATACTAAAAAAACTTGAAAATGAAATTGCAATGAAATAAACAAAATAATATGAACTAAATAATTATTAAAAATGGTATCCCCCAGCCAATTGATGAGCTGATCCCTTGATACCTTACCCACATCCAGGTGCACCATGATGTGGATACACAATTAAATATTTTTAAATGATTAATGATAAAAAATTAGAAATTAAAGAAAATAATAACAAAAAAAATTAAAACACAGAAATAAATGAAATAAAATAAAAAAGATAAAAGCATTGCCAGGCAAATTGATGACCCTTTCCCCACCAATGCTTGCCCACATCCAGGTGACCCTGATATGTTAACACCATAATTTTGTGATTTTTCCCTCTTTACATCCTAATAAACCCCATAAAAAATTAAAAGAAATAAAGAGAAAAAAAAAGAAAATAATCTAAAACTACTATCTATTACAACCATAAACACCAAAATCAGAAAAATAAAAGAAATGGTCTAATCCTAAAGAAATGATCACTGGGTGTGCTCCCTCCAATAAGTAAAAATAATGGGAGACCACCAGTGATCTGCTGCCACTCCAAGGAAACAAAGAACCCGTCCAAAGCCAGTTTAAAGTCATAGTGGACTAAAACCTGAATAATAAAACCAGAACTAAGATTCAACTAGGAAAACCAAAATAACTCACTACGCAATATAGGGGGTGGACTTGCTAGCAAGTCCCCAACCTGAACTCAGACAGAACTCAGATGGAACTCAGACTGAACTCATACTGAACTCATACTGAACTCTACTTGAAGACCCACAAAAACTGTTCTGCTGAGTGGTGTTCATCCCTGATTGTATGGTTCCTTTGTCAATAGCTCAATGTGTGTTCAATCTGTGGTGAATTTGAGTCCAAGGTTGCGGACTTGCTAACAAGTCCGCCCCACGTATTGCGCGGTGCCTGAAACAGACATTATGGGGTAACTGTTCTACAGAGCAGACAGCTTATCAGTTACCCCCACACTTGCCAAAATATAATCTAGAAGCCCCCCCTGGGTATCTTTTGACAAAACACAACATCCAACACAGAGAACCAAACCCAATAAGTGTGAACAGACCGGCACTTGAAGACCAAAAAAATTTCCATTTTAAAGTCATAGAGGACTATAAACCTGTGAAGAAAAACCAATACTAGGGTTCAACCAAATTGAGAGAAGGGGTTGGAAACAGACAATCTGGGGTAACTGTTGAGAGAGCAGCCAGCCCATCAGTCACCCCCACACTTGCCAAGGCAAAATCTAGAGGCCCCACACATGGGTACCCTCTAACAAATGTTTCCAACCAACCGATGCACAGCATCACCACAAAAAATCCAAAATTAATGAATGGTCATAGTTTATCCTCATTGCGGAGTCAGTCTTCTTCACTTCTTGTGCCTCTAGGATAAAACCTCTTCACTTGATCCGAAGCCACCCTCTTCTTCAGGACTGAACCATCCATCTCTTCCAAAACATAAGAACCTCCAGAAACTTGAGATCTGACTCTGTAAGGTCCATTCCATCTGTCTAAAAACATTTTTCCCCACTGACTCTCCAAACTTCTATTATACACCAAAACCAAACAACAAGTTTTCAAGGGATTCCTGAGTCTATGAACCAACTTCTTGTCCCAATATCTGACTGATTGATTTCTTATCTTAATCATCCTAGAGTATGACTTCTCTTGACTTTCCTCTTCACAATCTAACTGTTGCATCCTGGCACAGAGAAAATCTTCTGTTGAGCACACATCATCCCAATCAATTCCAAGATAAGAGGCATCTTCCAAATCCACTGGTAGAACTGCTTTCTGACCAAACATTAATTCATAAGGAGAAAAGCCTGTTTTCCTTTTCATAGTGACTCTATCAGCAAATAACACCAAGGGTAAATAATGCCTCCATCTTTCAGAACTACCTCCACACATCTTCACCAAAGCATTCTTGATAACTTGATGGCCTCTTTCAAACTTGCCTTCAGCTTCAGGATAATAAGGTGTAGCCACTCTAACTTTAGAACCAATACTTGCCACAGCTTTATTAAATTCAGCTCTAAACTCTGTTCTTCTGTCAACAGTCACCAACTTCATCAACCCATATCTAAATACCCATTCTTTCTTTAAAAACTCCGTCACATTCTTGGCAGTCAAATTAACCAGAGGCGCTGCCTCCACCCAACCAGCCAAATCATCCCTGGCAACAATCAAATATTTATACCTGCCCTCTTTAATATGGACAGCATCTAAATTGACTCTCCCAAAAAAAGTTGATTCACCAGCAGCACGGCCAACCTCTTTAGGTTTCAAGTGACTTCTTCTTTGACATTCTTCACAAGATTGAACCCAGCCCTGCACAGCCAACTTCATACCTGGCCACTAAAATCTGTCAGGTACTCTTCTATAAGTCTCCCCAAAGCCTCTATGATCAAGGTCTCCATGGAAAGACTTTAACACCAACTCTTGACCCCTCTTCTGAGTCACCACAACTTGAGGATTTAGATATCTCCTCCTCATCAACTTTCTTCCTGACACATAGAATCCAGGAATTTTCTCCTTGATTGCCAACCAAGTATTATCATCACAAAAATCTGGCCTCTCCAAGGTCATCAGATATTCAACCCAAATAAAAAAAACCCAGTCTGACCCCAGGTCTCATCTTCAAAATCCAATAACACAACATCCAAGGGTACAACCCTATCATCAAAATCACCAGTGTACACATGAGCCACATGACTGGCCCATCTGGGAAACCAATCTCTAAACTTTGGTAACTCCCTTCCCTTCCGCTGTATCATATGAGAATCCATTTCACTAACAAACAAACCATTCTCCAGATTTGAGCCATCCCAAACAACAGCCCCATCTTAATCAACAAAAACATCCTGATCACCAGAATCAAGATCAGAAACATCCAGTTTATCCTCTTTGCGGAGGAGAGAACAATCATCCAGTTTAGCCTCATGGGGGAGGATAGAAAAATCTTCAGCACCCTTTGTGCTGGCTCTAACAACTGGGACATCTTTGTCAAACTATTTGGGATCATAATCTTCATCTGTGGGTGGTCTTCTTGACAATCCATCTGTCATTGTGAAAGATTTACCTGGCTTGTGCACCAGGTCAAAAGAAAAATGTTGAATAAACGCCACCCACCTAGTCATTGGAGCGTTTAAAAGACTAGGTGTGTTGATCATTTGAACCAGAGATTTAGGGTCCACGTGCAGCTCAAAAAACTGCCCCCACAAAACAGTTTGTAGCTTCTTCAAAATTTTTGCTACACTGCACAATTCCAACTTTGGCTGAGAGTGCCTAGATTCCACCTCATTATAAACCACAGACTCATAACTTACTGGCCGGACCTTCCCAGATTTATCTTCCTGAAACAAAACAGCACCAGCAGAAAAATAACTTGAGTCCACCTCCAGATAAATTTTTCTAGCTTACCTTCCATAATCCAACTTGTGAAGAATAATATCTTCACCCACCACCCTCTTCAACTTCAAAAAGCCTCTTCACACTCTTCAGTCCATTCCCACTCAGCATATTTCCTGGTCAACCTCCTTAAAGGTGAAGCTGACAAAGAAAAATCATTAATGAAAGTCCTGACATACACAGAAACTCACAAAACTCCTCTGACTTCAGTAGTATTTTTAGGCCTTGGCCATGACTTAATTTTATTAAACTTCTTTTTTGCCTTAATCCTCCCTTCTTTACATACCACATGCCCAAGAATTTCCAGAGCTGGAACACAACAACTAAACTTTGACCCAGAAATGGTCAAGCCAGCCTCTTCAATTATAAACAATACTCTCTCCAGAGTAATTGCATATTCCCAAACAAACCTCCTTATACCTGGGTTTTCTTTCAGCACTTCTTTTCCGTAATCAGTGGAAGGTCCTTTAATTCCACCATCATCAATAAAAATACCAGCATGAGTAGGTACCTCATCCTGTAAAATCCAAGCCCTTTGTGCTTTATAAACTTCTACTGAAATATTTGCTCCTTGAGGCAACCTAGTGAGCTGAAATCTCCCCAGAGGAGTCTCAAATGTTGTGAGTGGCCATGAATCAGTGTTAAGTTCCCTTTCATCATAACCAACCATAATTTCACCCAAACCATAATACACCCTTCTAGCAAAGGCTCCCACAAAGACTTTTTCACTTGGAGGAATCCCCACATCCTTGATAGTAACTCTATTCAGGGCTCTAAGATCATGGACCACCCTGAGCCTTCCATTCTGCTCTTTAACACAGAACACCGGACTTGAGTAACTAGAATTTGATTGTTCATACAATCCAGTCCTGACTCTTTCCCTGAAAATCTCTACAAACTCATCCTGAATAGCAACAGGAATTGGAATAGGTTTTATTTGCCAATGCTCATGGAAAACCACAGGAATCAAGTAAGTTTCCCCATAAAAGTGCTCCAACACACCCCTTTCATCTTCCACAAATGCCACAGCCTTCTCCCTTAACACAATAATATGAAAAAACAACTTCTTTTCCTCTTCAGATAACCAACCATCAGGACCAAGATTAACAACCTTCAACCTTTCCATTGTCACTCTAGCAGTTTCCTCAAAATCAGGAGGATTCTTCACCAGAGGATTACAGTACAGATCTTTTGACAACGGAGTTCTCTTCAGCAGATTTTTCAAACCTACAGGCATAGGCTCATTGAAAGGCCTAATCTTCTGCACCACCTTCTTAAACTTTGCCGCCCTACCATCAACTTGAGGGATCTTCAGGACGTCTTCTTCACAAGACCTGAAACAAAAACCAAGGGTTTCCTTATTGCTTCCATGTGTTGCCAAGGTAATGTTTATGAAAGGTGTATAAGAAACCCTAGTGGTGCAAAAATGGGAGGACTTACTTGTACTTCCCAATCTCACCACTCCAAAGCTTTTCCGCAATCCCACATCTTCATCTTCACTTCCATCTACCAAATCTTCAAATCTTGATTCATCTTCAGAATTACCTTTTCTACTACTGTACAGTTTATCCTCATACAGGAGGCCCAAAACTATATCTTGCTGATCTTCATTCTTCAAAAATTTGTGCAGTTTAACCTCTTGCTGTAGGCCCAAAACTAGATCTTGCTTATCTTCATTATTCAAAAATTTGTGCAGTTTAACCTCTTTCTGAAGGCCTGAAACTAGATCTATATTCTTCAAAAATTTGTGCAGTTTAACCTCTTTCTGGAGGCCCAAAATTAGATCTTGCTGATCTTCACAAAAAATATTTTTGTCATCTTTCTTCATTATCTTCAGATTTTTTTCTTGGTTTTCCTGAATTATTTGAAATTTTTATTTTCTTTTCTTGGGTTTTCTTCTTGCCTACAAAAATAACCAGGGGTCTCCCCAATGCTCACAGACATGGCCAAGGTAATGTTTTTGAAAGGTGTAGAAGAAACCCTAGCGGTGCACAATTGGGAGGACTTACTTTTAGACCCCAATCTCACCACTCCAAAGCTTTTCCGCATATCTTTCAATAAAGACATATAACCCATTTTCCTTTCTGAACTTGAATTAAAATTAATTGAAAATCTTGAAAAAGAACAAAGACTTGATAAAAACTTGAAGAATAATTGCAAATATGAGAAACATTAAAAAGAGAAAGTTGAAAATCCACTTGGAATATCTCCAAGGTAGCTGACCTACTACAACCTGGGATTTCCTCACCTTGGGGAGAGGTTTTAGCACTTGGGTGATCAGCCCTCCTCATTTTTAAAAAGAAAGAATCTCTCAAGAGCCTGCGCCACACTCCAAAAATCCTGAGGTGGCACCCACTTCCTTTCTCCTCCTACAACAATCCATGCATTGACACATGGAAGACAAACCAGGCCTGGTCTCCCAACCATCATCTCCAGGAGATGATAACCTCATGTGAATCCCTCTCTCATCTTTACCAGTTAGCTCCAAACTAATCCCCATTTCAAATTGATAGCCAATTCTTGCCTGAAAATCCATCAAGAATGGCTCACCTAAAACTACTTTTACATTAACTTTAGCAATGTAAAATTGAGCCTTTCTGGAGGCTCTACCAACATTCAACTTAACAAATTGGGAGGTTCCCATCAACTCCATAACATGACCACCTATACCTCTTAAATTTCAACCAATACCAGTTTTGATGGGGAGGCCCAAATGAGTGGCCTCAAACAAAGAAATCAGGTTAATCTGAGAACCTGAATCCACCAATGCCCTAGCCTCCCTGCCATTCAGGGTGACATTGACATATCCCAGAGGAGCAGAAAAATAAGTTTCCAACCTCTCACCAAACTTCTCAGAAGAATCACATATGTATTCTACTTCTCCAGAAGACACTCTTCTTCTGGTATATAATTTCTTTTGTCTATCAGCCAGTCCAGGACTGATAGAATACAACTCCCCATAAGTGAGAGACACCTGACCCTTGTTTATCTTATCTAGAACAAAGTCCATAACATTAGATTGGCCAGAAACTACTGGCCTCTCAATGTGAGCCCTTGGCTTCACTAACTTGGTCCTAGAATTTTCCTGAGGACCAGAACCACCCACAGCTTTTCCATCTACAGGAATAAGACCAGATACCTCACCACAGCCTCTGACACCAGCGGGCCTTGGAAATGATTCCAAAGGAATCTCCTCCTCAGAGTAAGAATCCACATCCATAGGCATTGGCTCACCATTCAGGTCCAATGCTCCGAAGCTAGGGTGGCCCATATTAGCAATCCCCTTCTGCATCTTATACAGCTCCACTTTTCTGTACTTCTTCCTAGCTGCATCCAGCTTAGGATCCACTTTAGAAGCCTTAGGCTTTGGCTTTCCCCAGAGCTGCTCTTTGGACTTCACACCTTGCCTGCCTCTGCATTGTAAACACCAGCCAAGCACTCACCACTTGAGTGTCCTCTGCAAGAATATAATTCTAATCCACCAAAGGAAGTAGAAAAAGAGACTTTATTCTACTCTTTCCTTTTCCCCTTGGCATCATCATCTTGCTTAATAGAAGAATTCCCCTGATCCTGAATCTCCTCAAATCTTGGCCTCTGCTGATTGAGACCAGCCCCTCTTCTGACCATATCAACAGGAGCCTGCCCCTAACTGGGCTTGACAAATTGACCATCAGGGAACTTAAACACCCTGCCATCAAACTCCACTTTGCCCTCTGACACATATTTTTTCAGGGCCCAAAAATCATTGGACTTGTGTCCTCTCCTTCCACAATAAGAGAAAACCCAAGGATCACTCCTACCAGCCCGCATATCAAATTCTCTGGGCTGTGGAGGCACCTTATTGGCCTTCTTTGCCTCCTGCACAAAAATATGAAGCTGTTTTATCAGATCAGCCAACTGCTCCACCACTGGGTCACTCTCCAGTTTGGGAACCTTCACCATGCTCTTCTCTTCCTTCTCTACCTAACTCTCCTCTTCAGCCAAAGCCTCACTGACTTTGCTGACATATTTGGCGCACCCCTCTTGGTAGGTGTCCACCGCCAATAACTTTAAATGGGCCTCCACCACCTCCTTCACCTTTTCCAAGGCAGGCAGCTTCTGATCCCCGTTTGAAAGAGTCTTCATCAAGTCTTTCCTTGATGACTCTTTTGACACATCCATCCTAACATCTCTAGCCAGGGCGGACCAAAAAACATCTTTGGCGGTGTGGTGGCCTAAAGTTTAGTACGGTGTGGTCTTCCAACATTGGCAGGGGCCTTTGTTGTGTGATTTGGCGCTGTTTGTGCATGTCTTAATTGACATCTGTTAAGGAATTTGGTATTTTTCTGGTTTTATTCCGTGGATATTAGGTCTGCGGGTATGTGGGTACTATCATTGGATAGCCCTGGTTTTTCTCTATATTTTATGTCTTGAAGACATTTTTCATATTCTGAGTTTTAAGGGGTCATTTCCTCATTTTTCATTTATAAAAGATTGCTGTTTAATTTTGTTTTTCGTGTTTTACGGGCTAACCTTAAGGCTTAGGGTTAAGTGCTTAGTACCATTTGATAGAGCTAATTTTTCTCTATATTTCATGTCTCAATGTTGTTATAGTGAAATTCCGTGTTTTAAAGGTTTTAGTAGTTGTAGCTTATTTTTCTAAGTAGATTAGTGGTTTTTATTGGTTTTCTGGCTTCAGGGAGGCCGGGCCACCTCAGGCGGCATCTCCGACGTCGGGTGGCCCGTCTGCCTCTGTTTTAGGAGGTTGGGGAGTGCTCCAGGAGGGTTTTTATGCAATTTGGCAGGTACAAGCGCCAGATTGGTGGGTGCGCATGGGCTCTTAGTTAGTGGTCTGTGTGTACATAGTGAATAAGACAGTTTGGGGAAACCTTAATCATCATACTACCATCCGGAGGTGATCTCATTGTTCCTCACTCAGTTTTCACTGTTTTCTGGCCACAATTGGCTGTGTTTGTTGCAAGTGAGTTCTTCATTTAACTTAACTTTGGCAACTGTTTTCTCTGTTATAGTCTTGCAAGCTATAGCAAGTATTATTGCTGTCTCTGGTGTGGATTTGCAGCCTACATCAAGTATCTTTGCTGTCTCTGGTGTGGACTTGTTCTACATTTCAGTTCTTTGGTCTGGTAGTCTATCTGGGGACTACTTTCTTGGCTCATCAAGCAGTCAAGTGTGTTAAAAAGGGGCTTTAGCAAAACAGGAACCAACTTACTTTAGCAAGTAAATCTCACTCTATTTTTCTAAAGGGACAGGGGATTTTCTCTCTGGTTTTTCTCCAACTCCCTTGGTCAAGGCCTATAGCTAGTACTATAGGATTGTCTATATTTCTGGCACCCAAAGTGGGGTAGAACTTTCTAGTTCTTTGGAATCTCTGTTTGCTTTGGTTGGCTCTTTTTGGTGTTTTGGACTGGAGGAATGGCTTCTGGTTCTGCTATTCCTGTGGTGACTGTCAGTGAGGGGGATGGTCCTCCTTCTGTGATGGTTAGGGAGTGTGTGAGGATTAAAACTTGGGATGCTACCAAGTTTAATGGGGAGCATGTCAAGTGGTTTCTCTAGAAGTATGAAACTGCTGCTGGAGTGGATGGTGCTTCCTACCTGGACATGGTGAAGCAGATTATCTTCTTCATTGGTGATAGGTCAGTTGAGAAGGAGATTGTGGCCATGTCTGGCTACAAGAAGAGGTATTGGAAACTGTTGTGTAGGGAAATGGTGGATAGATGGGGTGTCAGGTTCACTATGGTGGATCTGAACAAGGTTATCAGTGAATGGCAATCTTATGGTGGTGTTGGTAACTTACATAGTTACAGGAAGTTTCTGCTACAGTTTGATCCGGTGGTGGAATATTTGGTGGAAGTGGAGGAGCTGGCACATGAAAATGCTGCCAAGGATGTTTTTTGGTCTGCCCTGGCTAGAGATGTCAGGATGGATGTGTTGAAGGAGTTGTCAAGAAAGGAATTGATGAAGACTCTTTCTAATGGGGATGAGAAGTTTCCTTCCTTGGATAAGGTGAAAAAGGCTGTTGAGGCCCATTTGAAGTTATTGGCTGTGGACACCTATCAGGAGGGGTGTGCCAAGTATGTCAGCAAAGTCAGTGAGGCTTTGGCTGAAGAAGAAGTTAGGGAGAAGAAGGAGGAGAAAAATTTGGTGCAGGTTCCCAAACAGGAGAGTGACCCAATGGTGGAGCAGCTGGCTGATCTGACAAAACAGCTGCACATTTTTGTTCAGGAGGCCAAGAAGGTTAATAAGGCACCTTCTCAGCCAAGAGAGTTTGAAAGAAGGGCTGGTAGGAGGGGGCACAGGTCCAATGATTGTTGGGCACTGAACAGAGATGTGTCTGAAGGAAAAGTGGAGTTTGATGGCAGGGTTTTTAAGTTCCCTGACGGTTCTTTTGTGAAGCCCAGTGAGGGGCAGGCTCCTGTTGATTTGGTCAGGAGAAGAGGTGGTCTCAATCAAAGGAGGCCAAGGTTTGAGGAGATTCCTGATCAGGGGAAGTCTTCTGTTAAGGTAGATGAGGACATCAAAGGAAAGGGGAAGGAGGTCAATAAGGTCTCTTTTTCTACTTCTTTTGGTGGTTTGGAGTTGTATTCTTGTGGTGGACAGTCAAGTGGAGAATGCTTGGCTGGTGTTTATGATGTGGAAGCAGGGAAGGTGGGTAGGCCTAAAAGCAGTTCTCAGGCCCAACCAAAGCCAAATGCTTCAAAGGGTGATCCTAAGCTGAGTGCAGCTAGGAAAAGGTACAGCAAAGAGGAGCTGTACAGGATGCAGAAAGGTATGGCTGACATGGGCCCCCCTAGTTTTGGTGCATTGGACCTGAATGGTTAGCCAATGCCAATGGAGGTGGATTCTGATTCTGAGGAGGATGTCCCTTTGGCTTCATTGCCAAAGCCTGTTGGAGTCAGAGGTTCTGGTGAAGGATCTGGTTTGGTTCCTGTTAATGGTAAATCTGTTGGTGGTGCTGGTCCTCAAGAAGCTTCTAGGACTAAGGTGGTGAAGCAAAGAGCTCACTTTGAGAGGCCAGTAGTGTCTGGTCAAGTTAATGTTATGGACTCTGTCCTGGAAAGGATGAACCAGGGTCAGGTTTCCCTATCTTATGGGGAATTTTATGCTATCAGTCCAGGGTTGGCTGATAGGCAGAAGAAGTTGTTGACCAGGAGAAGGGTTTCTTCTGGTGAGGTAGAATACATTTGTGATTCTGGTGAAAAGATTGGTGAGGGGTTGGAAACTCATTTTTCTGCTCCTCGGAACTTCAGAGTTTGTGAAGTTAGATGTTGGAGGAGCCTCAGGGAAGGTTCATTTTTACATTGCTAAAGGTAATGTAAAAGCAGTTTTGGGCGGGCCATTCTTGATGGATTTTCAGGCAAGAATTGGTTATCAATTTGATTTGGGAATCAGTTTAGAGTTGACTGGTGAAGACGAAAGGAGGCTTCACATGAGGTTATCATCCCCTGGAGAGGATGGTTGGGAGACTAGGCCTGTTTTATCTTCAATGTGCCAGTGCATGGACTGCTGCAGGAGAAGGAAGGAAGTGGGTTCTGCCTCTGGTTTTTTGGAGTGCGGCTCAGGCTCTATTGAGAGTCTGTCTTTTTTAGAGTAATGAGGGCTGATCACCCTAGTGCTACAACCTCTCCCCGAGATGAGGAAATCCCAGGTTGTAGTAGGTCAGCTCCCTTGGAGATATACCAAGTGGATTTTCAACTTTCTCTTTTTAATGTTTCTCTTATCTGCAAGTATTCATCAAGTTTTTTATCAAGTCTCTGTTCTCTCTCATGATTTTTAATTATTTTTAATTCAAGTTTAAAGAAGAAGATTGGTTATATATCTTTATTGAAAGATATGCTGAAAAGTTTTGGGGCGGTGAGATTGGGGTCTAAAAGTAAGTCCTCCCAACTGTGCACCACTAGGGTTTCTTCTACATCTTTCAAAAACATTACCTGGGCCACACTTGTGAGCATTGGGGAAACCCCTGGTTATTTTTGTAGGTCAGAAGAAAACTCAAGAAAAGAAGATAAAAATTTCAAGATAATTCATGAAAATCAAGAAAAAAATCTGAAGATAATGAATAAAGAAGACGCAAAATATTTTTGTGAAGATCGTCAAGATCTATTTTTGGGCCTCTAGCATGAGGTTAAACTGCAGAAAATTTTGAAGCATGATGATCTTCAAGATCAATTTTTGAGCCTCCAGAAAGAGGTTAAACTGCAGAAAATTTTGAAGCATGATGATCGTCAAGATCAATTTTTGGACCTCCAGCATGAGGATAAACTGCACAATTTTAGAAGATGTGATTCAGAAGACGAATCAAGATTTGAAGATTTGGAAGCTGGAAGTGAGGATGAAGATGTGGAATTGCAGAAAGGTTTTGGAGTGGTGAGATTGGGGTCTAAAAGTAAGTCCTCCCAATTGTGCACTGCTAGGGTTTCTTCTACACCTGTCAAAAACATTACCTTGGCCACACATGTGAGCAATGGGGAAACCCTTGGTTTTTGTTCCAGGTCTGGTGGTGAAGAATTCCTGAAGATCCCTCAAGTTGAAGGTGGAGCGGCAAGGTATAAGAAGGTAGTGCAGAAGATTAGGCCTGTCAATGAGCCTATGCCTGTGGGTTTGAATCCGCCTTTGAAGAGACCTCCTTTGTCAAGAGATCCGTACTGTACTCCTTTGGTGAAGAATCCTCTAGAATTTGTAGAGACGGCTAGGGTGAGTGTGGAAAGATTGAAAGTTGTTAATTTTGGTCCTGATGGGTGGTTGTCTGGGGAAGAAAAGAAGTTGTTGTTGCACGTTATTGTGCTAAGGGAAAAAGTGGTGGCATTTGTTGAGGAGGAAAGGGGTGTTCTGAAGCACTCTTATGGGGAAACTTACTTGATTCCTGTTGTTTGTCATGAACCTTGGCAAATCAAACCTATTCCGATTCCAGAAGCTATCAGAGAGGATTTTGTGGAGATTATTAGGGAAAGATTCAGGACTGGGTTATATGAACCATCAACATCCAGTTACTCAAGTCCGGTTTTCTGTGTAAAGAAGCAGAATGGAAAGTTGAGGGTGGTTCATGATCTTAGAGCCTTGAATTGAGTCACTATCAAGGACGCTGGTATGCCGCCAAGTGCAGAGGATTTTGTTGAAGCTTTTTCTGGAAGGGTGTGTTATGGTTTGGGTGATATTATGGGTGGTTATGATGAGAGGGAGCTCCATATGCATTCAAGGCCTCTCACAACTTTTGAGACTACTTTGGGAAGATTTCAGCTCACTAGGTTGCCTCAAGGAGCAACTAATTCAGTGGCAGTTTATCAAGCACAGATGGCTTGGATTTTGCAGGATGAGGTTCCTACTCATGCTGGTATTTTTATTGATGATGGTGGAATTAAAGGACCATCCACTGATTATGGTAATGAGGTGTTAGCGGAGAACCCTGGCATAAGGAGGTTTGTGTGGGAATATGCAATAACTCTAGAGAGAGTGTTGTTCTGGATTGAAGAGGCTGGTTTGACCATTTCAGGGTCAAAATTCTGTTGTTGTGTTCCTGCTTTGGAAAATTCTGGGTCATGTGGTGTGTAAAGAGGGAAGGATTATGGCGAAGAAGAAGATTAATAAAATTCAGGCATGGCCA
This sequence comes from Hemileia vastatrix, assembly GCA_030280995.1. NCBI lineage: Eukaryota > Fungi > Basidiomycota > Pucciniomycetes > Pucciniales > Zaghouaniaceae > Hemileia > Hemileia vastatrix. Next base: position 50,222,347 of record JASXTE010000001.1, read on the forward strand.
AGGCCTAAAAATACTACTGAAGTCAGAGGATTTTTGGGTGTATGTGTATATGTCAGGATTTTCATTAAGGATTTTTCTTTGTTGGCTTCACCTTTAAGAAGGTTGACCAGAAAAGATGCAGATTGGGAATGGACTGAAGAGTGTGAAGAGGCTTTTCAGAAGCTGAAAAAGGTTGTTGGTGAGGATATAATTCTTCACAAGTTGGATTATGGTGTTGGTGCTGGAAAGATTTATCTGGCAGTGGACTCAAGTTATATTGCTTCTGGTGCTGTGTTGTCTCAGGAGGATAAGACTGGGAGGGTCAGGCCAGTAAGGTATGAGTCTGTGGTGTTTAATGAGGTGGAATCTAGGTATTCTCAACCTAAGTTGGAATTGTGTGGCGTAGATAAAATTTTAAAGAAGCTACAGACGGTTTTGTGGGGGCAGCATTTTGAGCTGCAGGTGCATGCAAAATCTTTGGTTCAGATGATCAATACACCTAGTCTTCCAAATGCTCCAATGACTAGGTGGGTGGCATTTATTCAACATTTTTCTTTTGACCTGGTACACAAACCAGGTAAAACTTTTACTATGCCTTATGGGTTATCAAGGAGGCCACCTACAGATGAGGATTCTGATTCTGAAGAGTTTGACAAAGATGTTCCAGTGATTAGGGCCAGCACAAAGGGTGCTGAGGATTTTTCTTTCCTCCCCCATGAGGCTAAACTGGATGATTGTTCTGACTTCCCCCAAGAGGTTAAACTGGCTGGATCTGATCTTGATTCTGGTGATCAGGATGTTTTTGTTGATGAAGATGGAGTTGTTGTTTGGGACAGCTCAAAATTGGAAAAGGGTGTTTTTGTTAGTGAACTGGATTCTCACAAGGTTCAGTGGAAAGAGAAGGACGTGCCAAAATTTAAGGATTGGTGTCCTGGTTGGGCTGCTCAATTGGCTCATGTTCACACTGGTGATTTTGATGACAGAGTTGTACCCTTGGATGTTGTTTTGTTGGATTTTGAAGATGAGACCTGGGGTCAATCTGGGTTTTATTTTATTTTGGTGGAATATCTGTTGACCTTGGAGAGGCCAGATAGTTGTGATGATGATACTTGGTTGGCAATCAAGAAGAAGGGTCCTGGATTTTATGTGTCAGGAAGGCGGTTGATGAGAAGGAGACATCCTAATCCTCAAGTGGTGGTGACTCAGAAGAAGGGTCAAGAATTGGTTTTGAAGTCTTTGCATGAAGATCTTGGTCATAGAGGCTTTGGGGAGACTTATAGAAGAGTAGCAGACAGATTTTGGTGGCCGGGTATGAAGTTGGCTGTGCAGGGTTGGGTTCAATCTTGTGAAGAATTTCAAAGAAGAAGTAACTTGAAACCTAAAGAGATGGGCCGTGCTACTGGCGAATCAACTGTTTTTGGAAGGGTCAGTCTGGATGCTGTCCATATTAAAGAGGGCAGGTATAAATACTTGATTGTTGCTAGGGATGATTTGTCTGGTTGGGTTGAGGCAGTGCCTCTGGTTAATTTGACTGCAAAGAATGTGGCAGAGTTTTTGAAGAAGGAGTGGATTTATAGGTATGGGTTGATGAAGTTGGTGACTGTTGATGGTGGGCCAGAGTTTGGTGCTGAATTTAAAGAAGCTGTGGCTAGTGTGGGTTCTAGGGTTAGAGTTGTTACACCGTATTATCCTGAAGCTGAAGGAATGGTTGAAAGAGGCCATCAAGTTATCAAGAATGCTTTGGTGAAGATGTGTGGAGATAGTGCCAAAAAGTGGAGGCATTATTTACCCTTGGTTTTATTTGCTGATAGGGTCACTGTGAAGAGGACAACTGGCTATTCTCCTTATGAGTTAATGTTTGGTCAGAAAGCCGTTCTACCAGTGGACTTGGAAGCTGTCTCTTATCTTGGAATTGATTGGGATGACGTGCAAACAACAGAAGATTTGCTCTGTGCCAGGATGCAACAGTTGGAATGTAGAGAGGAATGTCAAGAGAAGGCATACTCTAGAATGATGAAGATTAGGAATCAATCAGTTAGATACAGGGACAAGAAGTAGCTCATAGACTCAGGAATCCCTTAAAACCTGGTTGTTTGGTTTTGGTGTATAATAGAAGTTTGGAGAGTCAGTGGGGAAAAATGTTTGCTGACAGATGGAATGGACCTTACAGAGTCAGATCTCAGGTGTCTGGAGGTTCTTATGTTTTGGAAGAGTTGGATGGTGCAGTCTTGAAAATTAGGTTGGCTGCAGACCAAGTGAAGAAGTTTTATCCCAGAGGCACTAGGCATGAAGAAGATTGACTCCGCAATGAGGATAAACTACAGACCATTCTTTAATTTTTTTTTTGTTTTTGTGGTGATGTTATGCATCTGTTTGTTGGAAACTTTTGTTAGAGGGTACCCATGGGTGGGGCTTCTAGATTTGAACTTGGCAAGTGTAGGGGTGACTGATGGTCTGGCTGCTCTATCAACAGTTACCCCAGATTGTCTGTTTCCAACCCTTTCTCTTAATTTGGTTGAACCCTAGTATTGGTTTATTTTCACAGGTTTTAGTCCTCTATGACTTTAAACTGGAAATTGCTTTGGTTTTTAAGTGCTGGACTCTTCACTCTTATTGGTTTGGATTTTTTGAGTTGAATGTTGTGATTTGTTAGAAGGTACCCAGGGGGGGCTTCTAGATTTTATTTTGGCAAGTGTGGGGGTAACTGATGAGCTGGCTGCTCTGTAGAACAGTTACCCCAGAATGTCTGTTTCAAGTATTTTGTTTTTCCTAGTTGAATTCTAGTTCTGTTGTTTATTATTCAGGTTTTGAGTCCACTATGACTTTAAACTGGTTTGGGACTGGCTTCTTTATCTTTGGTTCTTTCATATTGGTGGTGGATCACTGGTGGTCTCCCATCATTTTTACTTATTGGAGGGATCCCACCCAGTGATCATTTCTATGGACCGGACTTTCCCTTATTGGATCATCTATGGAGCTGGACCATCTTTGATTTTGCAGTTATGTTTTTGCTAGATAGTAGTTTTAGATTATTTTCTTTTTTCTCTTTTTTTCTTTTAATTTTTTTATGGGGGTTGTTAAAATTATAAAATCAAAAATATAGGGTGTTACCACATCAGGGTCACCTGGATGTGGGCAAGCATTAGTGGGGAAAGGCTCATCAATTGGCCGGGCAATGCTATTTTATTTTTATTTATTATTTATTTCATGTGTTTCTGTGTTTCATTATTTTTTATTGTTTTCTGAATTTCCAAATTTTGAATTTTGTTTTCTGATTAATCATTTAAAAGATTTAATTGTGTATCCACATCAAGGTGCACTTGGATTTGGGTAAGGTATCAGGGGTTCAGCTCATCAATTGGCTGGGGGATACCATTTGTATTATTTTTTATATTTTATTTTATTTCATTTATGTTATTTCATTTTAATTTTATTTATTAATTTTTTTATTTTAGTATATCAGTAGACCGTAAAAAAAATAAAAAATAAATAAATAAAAAAATAAAAATAAAAAAAATAAAAATAAAATTCTGAAATTATTTTTTTTATTACTTGTTTTATATTATTTTTATGTTTCTAATCTTTTTCAGGAGCTCATTGTCTGGATGATGAAGCTTCTGGAGGCTGGTCCAGATTGTGATGACGTTTTTGTTTTTTGTTGGGATTGTGGGAAGCACTGTGTTCTTTGAAGTGCATCCTGCTGGAGAGATTATAGGGATTGTAATGATCAGGGATTGGATTAGAGGGAAGTTCAGAGGAGGAAGAAGAAGAGGCAGGAATGGAGTGCTGGAGGGTGTGTTTAATGATCCTAGACATTTTCCAGTGGTTGTCCAGTAGGCGCTTTCTCAGGGATTTTTCAAAGTCATTCAAGGGTCCATGGAGGGCAAAGGCTTTTAGCATTTTGGAACACATGGTGCTTAGGTGTTTCTTCATGTCTCCATAATCCAGGGTCAAAGAAGTTTCAAGAGTTTGGCCAACTCCAATAATAGATTCAGGAGGAGGGGTGCCAACTAGACAAAAAGAATTGGATCAGTAATTATTTTTGTTGAAGAAATGGAATAATTAATTTGGTACTTACAGATTGGAAGCTCATCAAATCTGTAAGCAGCTGGGATTTGGATCTCTGACGATTTTGTTATGGTCATAGTGGGTGGATCAACTAGGGAAAGATATGGATTCTCATGGTTTTCCTTGGAAGGATCCTGAGAAGGTGAACTGGGATGATGATGTTCCTGGGGCCTATTTGGAGCAGTGAGATTGTGGTTGTGGTTGTTTTTGTTATTTCTGTTGGATTCAGCTGGAGGAGGTGCTGGTGATGGAGTACCAGGGTTGTTAAAGGATGGAGCAGGAGAGGGGGATTTGGAAGCAGACTGCTCTTTTCTGGATGGAGAATTTGAAGAGATGGAACTTTCAGAAGAGTAGTTGGCTGACAGAGGAGAGGTGTAGTTTCTTTGTCTTAGTTGGGGAAGAAGTTGTTGTTGTGGAGCAGTGTGTGGTGTTCTGGTTTCTTCTTGGGGCTCTCTGGCAGTTTTCTTAGAATTCTGGTAAATTTTGGTACTTTTGGACTTTGGAAGGGTGGATTGCATTGCTCTGGGAGCAGTAGGAGGTAGTTGGTTTGAGTTTTTATTGTTATCTGGATGAATTTGGCTATTTTCTGGCCGTTTTTGGAGGTTTTGGCCCTGATTTTCACTGTTTGGTGAGATGGGCGGGCCGCCTGGACGCGGTCTAGAAGCCTAGGGGTTGATTTTGAAGCTTTTGGAGCTAATTTAGCAGTAAAAAAAGCAGTTTCTTGAGAAGCTAAGGCTGGTCTTTTTGGAAGAGTGCGGGAAGCTGAGCTTCTGGATCTTCTGGAAGGAGCTGAAGATAGAGAGGAAGAGGATGGACCAAGTTCTGGAGACCTGGTAGGGGATCTGGAGATGTACTTGTGAGAAGGAGAAGGCGGAGGAATAGGATAGTGGGCATCTCTGTCACATTTCTTTTTTTTGGAATAGCAGGAGTCACAAGCCCTGTTGTAGAATTTGGCTTCTGGATTTGGAAGAGTAAATGTGCAAGGTCTGCACATGTGTATGCACTGTTTGCAGGCATAGTCCCTTGGAGCAGTGAAGCAAGGAAGAGTAGAGGAGTCAACAGCAGGGGATCCAGACATGATTTGTGGTGTGAAAGGTGATGAAAAGGATAAGAGAAGATTTTGTCAGTAATGAATAGAAGATGAAGTAAATGTGGACGCTCCGTGGGTCTGGCTGTGTGTGTGTATTGCATGAAATTGGCTGGGTCAGATTCATGCAAGATTCTGTCAGTCCTCTATGACTCTAAACTGGAAATTTTATCAGTCCATCAAGAATCTAAACTGAAAAAGCTATAGTATCAAGGTAGTCCGTCAAGACTTTAAACTGAACACTGTTTTAGTCCCCCAAGACTTTAAACTGAGGGTTGTAAGTCCCCCAAGACTATAAACTGAGGGAAAAGTTTTGTTGTTGGAGTTGGTTTGAAAGATTGGTGGAGGGTATCCACAGGGGGAGCCTCCGAATTTAGCAAAGGCTGGTTTGGGGGTAATTGATGGGCTGGAAGCTCTATTCACAATTACCCCAGAATGTTAGTTTTTTCTCTGTGTCTTAATGTGGTTGATCTCTGGTTCTGGGTTTATGATTTAGGTTTTTGAGTCCCCCAAGACTTTAAACTGAGGGTTTTTGAGTCCCCCAAGACTATAAAATGAGGATGGTCCCCCAAGACTTAAAACTGAGGGTTGTTTGTGGTTACATCCTATAGAGGGTGTGATCAATTTTTCTTTTCTGAATCAAACTCAAGTACTAGTGGAATTACAGAGTGAATCAAGAGATGAAATGAAGTGTTCAGAATTAGCCTTGAACTGGTGGATGAGGTGTCTTCTGTTCTCAATGTCCTGTGGATCTCTAGCAGGAGTGGATTGGAAATAGTGAAGCAGAAGTTGTTTCTGTTGAGATGTGTGATGTTGGAACTTGGCCTTGATAGTGGGCAAGTGCGTTGGTGTTGGTGGTGCAATGGATCCTACATTGTTATCATCACTATCAGAAGAGGAAGGAACTGAGAAGTTATCAGTTTTAAAGTTGAAGGAAGAAATGAATGTTCTTTACCATCAGATGGACCAGGGATGGGGGAACTAGTTGCTTTATGGGTTGTGGCACTCTTCTGGGAAGGGTGGAGCTTTTTGATTAATCTGGGTATCAGGATGGATGGCCTAGATCTTTTGGTGCTGGTAGAAGAAGGACCAGGTTGAGGTGGAGGTGAATCTGTTGTAGAAGAAAGTGGACCAGGTCTGTGGCAGGTCTTCTTTCTGGAGTGGCAGACATCGCAGGACGTTCTGTATGGATGAACAGGTGGTGCTATGGCGCAGATTAAATTATTGTTGATGCAGTATTGGCAGGGGCCCATTTCAGAGGCAGATGTGGAAAGGAGGTTAAACATGGTGGTTGGATGAAGAAAGAATGCGGACATTCTCAATTGGAGGGAGGATGTGGTCTTCCAACATTGGAAGGGGCCTTTGTTGTGTGATTTGGCACTGTTTGTGCATGTCTTAATTGACATCTGTTAAGGAATTGGGTAATTTTCTGGTTTTATTCTGTGGATATTGGGTCTGCAGGTATGTGGGTACTATCATTGGATAGCCCTGGTTTTTCTCTATATTTTATGTCTTGAAGACATTTTTCATATTCTGAGTTTTAAGGGGTCATTTCCTCATTTTTCATTTATAAAAGATTGCTGTTTAATTTTGTTTTTCGTGTTTTACGGGCTAACCTTAAGGCTTAGGGTTAAGTGCTTAGTACCATTTGATAGAGCTAATTTTTCTCTATATTTCATGTCTCAATGTTGTTATAGTGAAATTCCGTGTTTTAAAGGTTTTAGTAGTTGTAGCTTATTTTTCTAAGTAGATTAGTGGTTTTTATTGGTTTTCTGGCTTCAGGGAGGCCGGGCCACCTCAGGCGGCATCTCCGACGTCGGGCGGCCCGTCTGCCTCTGTTTTAGGAGGTTGGGGAGCGCTCCAGGAGGGTTTTTATGCAATTTGGCAGGTACAGGCGCCAGATTGGTGGGTGTGCATGGGCTCTTAATTAGTGGTCTGTGTGTACATAGTGAATAAGACAGTTTGGGGAAACCTTAATCATCATACTACCATCCAGAGGTGATCTCATTGTTCCTCACTCAGTTTTCACTGTTTTCTGGCCACAATTGGCTGTGTTTGTTGCAAGTGAGTTCTTCATTTAACTTAACTTTGGCAACTGTTTTCTCTGTTATAGTCTTGCAAGCTATAGCAAGTATTATTGCTGTCTCTGGTGTGGATTTGCAGCCTACATCAAGTATCTTTGCTGTCTCTGGTGTGGACTTGTTCTACATTTCAGTTCTTTGGTCTGGTAGTCTATCTGGGGACTACTTTCTTGGCTCATCAAGCAGTCAAGTGTGTTAAAAAGGGGCTTTAGCAAAACAGGAACCAACTTACTTTAGCAAGTAAATCTCACTCTATTTTTCTAAAGGGACAGGGGATTTTCTCTCTGGTTTTTCTCCAACTCCCTTGATCAAGGCCTATAGCTAGTACTATAGGATTGTCTACAACAGCACCAAAATACGTAAAAGGATTATTACGACGTAAAGATTGACAATGTTAATATTTTAAAAAGGGATTTATTTAATTTATTTGAGTTTTAAATATGAAGAAATTTTGCAAAAGCAAATGCCTACGTGAAAACAATTTATTTTACGGAGAAAACTTATTTTTACGGTCTGAAAAGTTTTTAAGTATCAAGTAGAGTCACTCAAGAACCTTGGGAAATTTTCCCAGAATTTTTACTATTTTTCTTATATTTTTCAATGAATTTTAAAGATTTATAGAAATATTTACGTTTTGAGAAATTACTTAAGTTTGATGAGTTTTCACGGGGTGATTAGAGCTGCGCAGACTACGAAAACTAGTTGGGAACGTAAAGGGGAAGTGGTCCTATCATGTGTAATATTTCTAGATTTTATATTATAGTTTTAAGGTTCTAAATGAGTCCGGAGGTCCGGACAGACTCCGTACAAGCTCCGGACGGGCTCCAGATGGGCTCTGGCTGAGCTCTGGAGGGGAAACTTAGGCACGTGACTAGGTATACTTAAGAGCCTCTCAGACTCGAAATTGAGCATCATCATACATCATACAGACATCATACAGCTTAATCTTTAACTTCCACTGTCTCATTGTTTTATTACTCAACAAATTTAAATAAATTGTTATACCCTTACAACACATATTTTATATATAACATTTTAGAAATACTACTCAACAATTTAAATCACACTTCATACAGGGTATCTTTAGAAAGTTCTTCATCACTGGGACTTGATTATTGCTGTCTCATAAAAATTCAAATTATTATAAAAACATAAAAGTCAATCTTTTCAGATCTTTCACTGGTACACCTTAATTGTTGTTATCAGTATTTATTTTCTCAACAGCCACAATCATTAAATCTCAATAAGCATTAAATTTTCAAGAGTTTCAGTATTAATTTTTCATCATATCTAAATAGACTGGGTAGCTTAGTGATTTAGAACACCTACTTTTTTATTTTTGTTGCAAGGACAGGGTTTTCAGCTAAATCTACATATCTCCTCCGGATTCTGCTTACAGCAAGGCGACTGTAAGAGTTTACCATACCATAGTTGAGGCCCAACGTGGGGTTAGAGATCTCTAGCTTTTTCTAGGACTTTTTTTGGGTCAAGGTCTTTGTTAATAGCCTGCAAGAGGCTTATTCTTTGGAACTCTAATCAATCTTTGTTATTAGCCTGCAAGAGGCTTGTTTTTTTTAACAGTTTCTAACGCTTTTCTTTACTTATTGGGATGTCTTCTGCTGTTGCTTCTGGATCTTCTCACCCTCTTACTCCCTCAGTTATGATTGTTTCTTGGGATGGCCCAAAGTTTGATGGGGAGGAGGTTAAATGGTTCATTAGCAGGTATGAAGCTGCTGCTGCTGTTGATGGTGCTTCTCATGTGGATATGGTGAAGCAAGTTAGGTTTTTTATTGCTGATAGGGAGGTGGAAAAAGAGGTTATTGCTATTCAGGCATTTAAGGACAAGGATTGGGTTAAACTTTCTAAAGCTATGGTTGATAGATGGGGTTTTAGTTTTACTATGTTGGACCTCAATGAAATTGTTGGTGACTGGCAAGCAAATTGTGGCGTTTCTTCTATGGCAGACTTCAAAAAGCTGTGTGTTCAGTTTGATGAAGTGGTTGAATATCTCATACTGGTGGAGGAGTTAGTGCATGAGAGCCAGGCAAAAGATTTGTTTTGGTCAGCATGCAGCAGGGATATTCCTATGGACGTCTTGAAGGATCTTTCAAGAAAAGAATTGATGAAGGAACTGCCTAATGGTGAGAAGAAATTTCCGGCTTTGGAGGTTATAAAGGACAACATTCAAGCCCATCTAAAGTTATTGGCGTTGGACAAATATCAAGAGTCATGCACTCAATATGTTAGCAAGGTTAGTGAAGTTTTGGCTGAGAATAACAATATCATGGTCAAAGCTCAGGAAACCAAGAAGGCTCAAATGGGACTACCAGCTGCAAAAGTTGAGGGTAATGTGGATAATAAGATGGTCGATCACCTGGCCGATTTAACTAAACAATTAAAAATAATAGTTCAAGAGACACAGAAGGCTAACAAGGCCCCAATCGCTTCTTCATCAACGTTGACTTCTTATCAATATAGAGGGTACAAACGTCAAAATTATAATGGCAATAATAATGGTAATCACTTCCCAGGCAATGGGAGAAATGGTGGGAATGGTGGTAATAGTTATAGAGGTGGCTACAATAAGCCAAAGGTGTGCTCCTATTGTAATAGAAGGGGGCACAGAGCAACAGTTTGTTTTGCTCTTGATAGGGATATGGATACTGGGCGAGTTTTATTTCATGGTAAAGTTTTTTAATTTCCTGATGGTTTGTTCATCAAGCCCAGTGATGGACAGTCTCCTTCTGATTTGGTCAGAAGAAATTTAACGGCAGAAAAGAGAGCCACATTTGAAGAGATAAATGATGAAGATGTTAAAGCCAAGGGTGGAAAAAATGGTAATGGTGATGGTGAAAAAGCTGACAAAGGTAAAGAGAAAGAGGTCAGTAAAGCCACATTTTCTACTTCTTTTGGATGTTTAGAGCTGGAAACAGTTGCCCAAGTGGAGGGTAGTTGTATGGCCGGCGAATACAATGTTAATGCTGCTAGAAGAGCAGCTGCTACTAAGGCTAAGAGTAGCATTCAAAGCCAACTGAGGGCTAATACTGGAAAGGCCAATAACAAAGTGAACCCTTACTCTAAGGACAAAAATTCTAGTGCTCAAACTGCCGCCAACAAACTGAACCCTTACTCTAAGGGAAAATTATATAAAATGCAGAAGGGGATTGGTTATGGCAAGTTTAATTTAAATGGTGAGCCTATGCCAGAGGATGATTCCGATTCTGAGGAGGACTTACCGTTGGCATCTCTACCCAGACCAAGTTTTAGCGGTCCCATCCCAATGGAGGGTGTAAGAAGGACTAGCGATGGATCAGGATTAGTGCAAGAAGCTGGTGACGGAGTTAGGGTTATAGAAAGTGAAGATGTTATAATGGGGGGTGAAGATGGCTTGGTTGGACCTCAAGAGGTACCCAGGGCCAAGGTTGTTAAATCAAAGGTCCAGTATGAGCGGCCAGTAGTTTCTGGTCAAGCTAATGCGATGGACGTAGTTTTGAATAGGGTTAATCAACTGCAGATTCCCTTATCTTTGGGGGAGTTATTTACAATTAGTCCGGCGCTTGCTGAAAAGCAAAAGAAGCATTTGACGAGGCGTTGGGTTTCCACTGGAGAGGTGGAATATATTTGTGAGAATGCTGAAAAGTTTGGGGAAGATGTAGATACGCATTTTTCCGCTCCCCTGGGTTACCTGGTGGTAACTCTTAACGGTAAAAAGTAAAGGCCTTTGTTGATTCAGGGTCTCAAATTAATTTAATTTCATTGGAGCAAGCAACGAGTATAGGCTTGCCAATTAAAAGTGGAGCTGGGGGAAACCTCAGAGGCATTGGAGGGCATGCAACAGATCTGATGGGCACAGCTGAGCATGTCAGGTTAGGCATTGGTGGATCTGTTGGTAAGGTTCACTTTTATGTGGCCAGAGGAGCAGTCAAAACTGTTCTTGGTGGTCCTTTTTTGATGGATTTTGAGGCCAGGATAGGGTATCAAGCTGGCATGGGGATTAGTTTGGAAATCACTGGTGAAGATATGCGGAGGTTACATATGTGGTTAGCGCCTCCTGGAGAAGAAGGTTGGGAAACATGGCCAGGGATTACTACTCTGTGCCAGTGTTGTGTTTGCACCAAGAAGCGGCGTATAAAACGGACAGCTTCTGGTGAATTATGTTTGTTGGAAATGGATGAATGCCCTCATTTTTTGGGGAAGCAAGGGCTGATCACTCTAATGTTGTAATATCTCCTCAGGATAAGATCCCGGATTGCAATAGGTCAGCTCACTTGGAGATAATTCAAGTGGATTCTCAATTATTTTCTGTTAATATTACTTTGGAGTGCAAATACGTTTTGGACTTTTCTATATGTTTATTAGATTTACCCTGTTTTTCTATTAAATTTAAAAATGGTGAAAAAGGCAAAATGGGCCAAATTAGGTTGGATAAAAATTGGAAGGGTATGTTTTATGACCTCCAGAAAGAGGGTAAACTGCAAAAATCACATCAAAACCCGATTAAAAATCTCAGTATAATTAAAACACAAAAAAATAATTTATGTGAAAATGTTATTCCAGACCTCCAGCAAGAGGGTAAACTGCAAAAATCACATCAAAACCCGATTAAAAATCTCAGTATAATTAAAACACAAAAAATAATTTATGTGAAAATGTTATTCCCGACCTCCAGAAAGAGGGTAAACTGCCAAAATCTTATCAAAATCCAATAAAAAATCTCAGTAAAATTAAAACACAAAAAAAAAAATTGTGAAAATTCAATTCCAGTCCTGCAGCAAGAGGTTAAACTGCCAACTTTCTTTACGGGCAATTTACTGTTGGATAAGGGAAGCAAAGTTGTTGGGAAATCTGTTTATAAATTAGACGAGGGAAAGGAGAAAAGGGTAAAATTTAAAAATGAAATAAAATATTTTTCTAATTTTTCTTATTCCGATTCTGAAGATGAAGAAGATTCTTTTGATGAAATTTTTAATGGCGAAATAAAAGTAAATGTTTTACCTCAAGTTTATTTAGATGTGGACGCAGCCAAATATAAGAAAGTAGCAAATAAAGTTCGACCTATTAATGAACCTCTACCTGCCAAATTAAATCCACCCTTGAGAAGACCAAGGTTATCAAGAGATCCTTATGAAAGTCCCTTGGTAAAGAATCCGCCTGAATTTTTTGAGACATCAAGAATCACTTTTGAGAGACTGGGTGTTGTTAATTTTGGAACTGATGGTGGTTGTCTGGAGAAGAGAAGAAGTTGTTGTTGGATGTGATGGTCAAGCGAGAGAAGGCCATTGCTTTTGCAGAAGAGGAGAGGGGTGTGTTGAAGCATTCCTATGGGGAGCCTTACAAGATTCCTGTGGTATGTCATGAACCGTGGCAGCAGAAACCGATTCCTATTCCTGCTGCATTAAAAGAAGCCTATATTGAAGTTGTCAGAGAACGGATATGCACTGGACTGTATGAGCAATCAACATCAAGTTATTCTAGTCCGGTCTTTTGTATCAAGAAATCGAATGGCAAGCTTAGAGTTGTTCATGATCTTAGGGAATTAAATAGGGTTACAATAAAGGATGCTGGGATACCGCCTAGTGCTGAGGAGTTTGTTGAAGCGTTTGCAGGGAGAGTGTGTTATGGTTTGGGAGATATTATGGGTGGATATGATGAGAGAGAGTTACATCCGGACTAAAGGCCTCTCACTACATTTGATAAGCCACTAGGACGTTTACAGTTAACCAGATTACCTCAAGGAGCAACAAATTCGGTTGCAGTTTATCAAGCTCAGATGGCTTGGATCCTTCAAGACAAAACTCCACAATATGCTGGAATCTTTATAGATGATGGAGGAATTAAGGGACCAACAACGGACTATGATAAACAGGTGTTGGAAGAGAATCCCGGGATACTCTAATTCATTTGGGAGTTTGCAATTACATTAGAAAGAATCTTGTTTCAAATTGAAGAGGCTGGTTTAACTATTTCAGGTCAAAATTTTCATGTTGTGTGCCAGCCTTAGAAATATTAGGCCATGTGGTATGTAGAGAGGGTAGGATTATGTCCAAGAATAAAGTTAAAAAAATTAAGTCCTGGCCAAGACCCAAGAATACGACCAAAGTCAGAGTGTTTTTAGGTGTTTGTGTATATGTTAGAATGTTTATTAAGAACTTTTCTTCATTGGCAGCTCCATTGAGATGGTTAACGAGAAAGGATGCAGACTGGGAGTGGAATGAAGAGTGTGAGAAGGCATTTGTGAAGTTGAAGGAGGTTGTGGGGAAAGATTTAGTCCTGCACAAGTTGTATTATGGAAAATATGCTGGCAGAATTTATTTAGCAGTTGATTCAAGTCAGGTTGCAGCTGGGGCGGTTTTGCCTCAGATGGATAAAGCTGGTTACATCAGGCCAGTTAGGTATGAATCTGTAGTATTTACTGAGGTCAAATCAAGATATTCTTAACCAAAATTGGAATTATGTGGTGTGGCAAAAATACTGAAGAAACTTCAGCATATTTTTTGGGGGCAACATTTTGAGTTGCAAGTGGATGTGAAATCGTTAATCTAGATGATTAATTCCCCAAATTTACCAAACGCATCCATGACAAGATGGGTAGCTTTTATTCAACATTTTTTGTTTGATTTAGTTCATAAGCCTGGCAAGACTTTTACTATGCCAGATGGTTTATCAAGGAGATCACTCACTGAAGAAGATTCAGATTCAGAAGAGTTCGATGAAGATATACCTATTATCAAAGCGAGCACTAAAGGAGCTGAAGACTTTCCATACCTCCCCCATGAGGTTAAACTGGCAGTATTATTGTGTTTAGATTATGGTGATGATGACCTCCACCAAGAGGATAAACTGGAAAATAGTTTTTATGTTAATAAAGGTGTTGGAAAAGGTGTAGATAAATTTGGTAGAAAGGAGGTAGAAGAAGATGTGGTGTATGTAGAGGAAGATGGATTGGTAGTGTGGGATAGTAGTAAGTTAAGGAATGGTGTATATGTTGGAGAATTAGAGAATTTAAATAAAACGGTGGATAAAGAGAAAGAGGTATTTTCGAATATGGTTAACAAAGGATCCAAAGGTTCAGAAGAAAAATGTCATCATAGCTCAATTAAAGATTTTTTTAGGGGACAACGCTTATTGGCTCATTCATGTGCAGGTGATATTGGTAATAGAGAAGTCCCTATTGATGTTATATTAATTGATTTTCAAGATGAAGTCTGGGGTCAGACTGGTTTTTATTTATTGTTAGTCAAATAATTGTTGACTTTAGAGAGACCAGAAGATTGTGAAGACAATGAATGGGTGGCTATCAAGAGGAAGTCATCTACGTTTTACCTATCTGGTTGACGTTTAATGAGGAGAAGGTATCCAAATCCTCAAGTAGTTATAACTCAATAGAAGGGGCAAGAATTAGTTTTGAAATCACTGCATGAAGATCTCGGGCATAGAGGTGTTGGAGAAACTTTTAGAAGAATTTCTGATCGATTTTGGTGGCCTGGAATGAAAATGGCTGTTAAACAGTGGGTTCGGTCATGTGAATAATGTCAAAGACGAAGTTATTTAAGGCAAAAAGAACCTGGACGCGCTACCAGAGAAAATACACTCTTTGGGAGAGTCAGTTTGGATGCCGTTCATATCAAAGAGGGACGGTATAAATATTTCATTGTAGCCAGAGACCACTTATCTGGTTGGGTAGAGGCAGCGCCTCTTATTAATTTGACTGCCAAAAATGTGGCAGAATTTTTGTTAAATAATTGGGTGTATCAATATGGAGTGATGAAATTGGTGACGGTAGATTGAGGTCCTGAATTTGGGACTGAGTTTAGAGAGGCTGTATCTAAAATTGGATCAAAGGTTAGGGTAGCAACCCCATATTATCCTGAAGCTGAAGGCATGTTTGAAAGAGGTCATCAAGTTATTAAGGATGCTTTAGTTAAAATGTGTGGGACAAGTGCCGAAAAGTGGAGGCACTATTTACCTTTAGTTTTATTTGCTGATTGAATCACTGCCAAAAGGACGACCGGATTTTCACCTTATGAACTTGTTTTTGGACAGAAAACAGTTTTACCGGTTGATTTAGAAGCTGAATCATATCTTGGAGTTGACTGGGACATGGTCAAAACTACTGATGAATTATTGTGTGCAAGAATGATGCAGCTAGAGAAGAAAGAAGAATATTTTGAAAAGGCATATTTGCGGATGATGAAGATCCAAAATCAATCAGTTAGATATTGGGATGAGCGGTTGGCACATTGATTAAGGAAACCTTTGAACCCAGGAGATATGGTCTTGGTGTATAATAGGAGTTTTGAAAGTCAGTGGGGAAAGATGTTTTCAGATAGGTGGAATGGACCGTATAAAATCAAGGAGCAAGTTTCTGGCGGTTCATATGTGTTAGAAGAGTTGGATGGAGTTGAATTGAAGAAGAGGGTAGCGGCCAATCAAGTGAAACGGTTCTATCCTAGAGGCACCAGGACTTCCGAAGTCTCCCTCTGAAATGAGGATAAACTATAATATCAGTGAAATTTTATGGATCCCTCAGCGATGAGGATAAACTATGACATTTATCAAATTTTATTAACCTCTGCAACGAGGATAAACTATCTTCTTTTTATCACAAATACTTTACTGTCGTTACACTGCATATGGCAACGAAACTGTGATGAAACTTAACAAAATGCAAGAAAACCTTCTTTAAAATTTTCAAAATTTGAAATTCTTAAAATATGGGTGAAGATAGTGTTGGAAAATTTTAAAAATTTATTGGAAGAAGTTTTCACAGGGGAACCTTCTCAATTTAATATTGGCAAGTGTGGGGGTAATTGATCCATACACAATTACCCCATAATGTTCGTTTCCAAAATTTTCCCTGTTTCTAGTTGAATTCTGGCTTTGTCTTTTAATTATAGGAAGTCCACTAAGACTATAAACTGGAATGAATCAAGAGACACCGCTCTCAACGCCGGATTCAAGATTTTTTATATTTTTTGATTTTGATTTTTTATGTTAGATTGTGATTTCTTTCCTTTAAATATATATTATGAATTATTGCAAAGGTGATGCTCACTGGTGGTCTCTAATCATTTTTATTAATTGGAGGGATTCCACCCAGTGATCATCATTATAAAATTATCTTCTAAAAACTTTCATTTATTTTCTTTTCTTTTCTATTTCTCAAAATTGTGTAACCACATCAAGTTGCACTTGGATGTGGGTATGATGTCTAGGGTACGGCTCATCAAATGGCCGGGGGGCATCTTTTAAAATTTTATTTTGAAATTTTTTTATTATTATTTTTTTATCTTTCTTTTCACATTTGTTTATCTTTCTTTAAAAATTAAATTTTAACTTTTATTTCAAAACTATCTTTTCTAAAATCTTTTGTTTTAAATTAAAAACAAAATTAAAATTAAAAATTAATTAAATTAAATTAAATTAAAATTAAAATTAAAATTAAAAATAAAAATAAAAATTATAAATTATAAAAAATAAAATAATTATAAAAAAATAAAAAATAAAATAAAAATAAAATAATAAAATAAAAAAATTAATTAAATAAATCCAAATTATTATATTTCTCAGTTTTATTTTTTTTAGTTTTCATTCTTTTTAGTTTTATTCATTTAGTTTAGACAGGAAACAGGGTCTAGGGGAACTCAATACCTATGGAATTTTACTTCAAGACAGCTGTTAGTCCTCCAAGACTTTAAACTGGCTAATTTTCAAGACTATCATTAAAGATTTTATATTGGAGCTGTTAGTCCTTCAAGACTTTAAACTGAAATTCAAGGGTGTTCAAGATTTTATGGATATTTTTGGAGAAGGGTTCAAGGATAGAGAAGTTGTTAGGTCCACCAAGACCTTAAACTGGACTATTATCAAATGTTTGGTCCACCATGACTTTAAACTGGTACTTCATTCATTGTTTTAGTCCACTATGACTTTAAACTGTAAAATTAATATCTGCAGGAAAATTCAACATTCATTGGTCCACTATGACATTAAACTGGATTATCAAGTTTATTCAATCTTTGGTCAAGCCTAGGCCTTACTTAGGAATATTTCAAGTTATTTATGCACTTAAACGATCTTTGGTCCACCAAGACCATAAACTGGCAAACGATGATATTTTTGGTCCACCAAGACTTTAAACTGGAATGTCAATCTTTTTTGGATAACTCAATTCAATCTTTTAATTTATCACTGTCCACTAAGACTCTAAACTGGTTATTCAATCATTTCTGGAATTGGGTGCTGATAATCTTTAGGAGGTTAAAATTTTAGGTGGTGATGATGCTAAGGAAAGCATAATTGTTAATTAGGTGAAATTTGTGGCGCTTTAACATGGTCTAAAGTTAATATTATTATTTGAAGCCTGGCAAAAGTATTTTATGGGTTTGCTGTATAGCAATGCTTGAAAATTGTGATGAAGGAATCAGAAGTTAGGATGGTAGTTGGATTTTAGGGAATGATTTTTTTTAGTGCCTCATTGTTAGGCCATTTTTGGTGTGAAGCTTGGAGGACCTTATGGCAAGATTGGAATCATAGAATTCGGCTCAGTGGGGGGCCCTATGAGATTGGAATCAGGAGTATTCGGCTCATTAGGAAGATCCACTCTCTCAATGCTGTGACATGAAAGAAGACTGGTTAATGGGAGTCTGAAGGGATTCAAACCTTGCTCTCAGTAGTGAAATAATCTCAAGATTTATTTTATTTTTTGTTATATCAAGCCAGAGAAGCAGAAACAACGTTATATTTGAAAAAATTAAATGAAGACCAGCTAAAACAAATTTATCAAATTAATTTATTAGAAAAGATAATTCTTTTAGAATTGTTCAACATGATTATCAAAGCTTTGCATTAAGAGTCTTCTTTTCATGAGATCTTCATGGTTATTAGCTGGAGTTTCTTGAAAATAGGCCAGCAATTTTCGTTTCAATTCATCCATAAAATCAAGAAAAAGATAGCAATGAAAATTTGGGTAATGATTAATATAGTCCGTCTTCACTTTTCCAATGTCATCTGTGTTGGTTATTTCAACAGCTAGAAGTTCAAGTATATAAAAGTTATTATGTTTATTCAGATTTTATTAAAAAAAAAATTTTAGTAAGATGATAGGGTCTTACATTTGGAACCAGGAAACATGGTCTCAGAAAAATTTGTTGGGGGCACTGGCTTTATAGGATTAGGATCTTGTGAAGGCAAAATTAGGCTGGGATTTGCTGATAAAGATTGAACTTTTGACGATGAAGCTGTTTTTGATCTAATACGTTTTAAGAAGACAGGAATTTTAGATTTTTTTTAGAGGTTGTAGGATCAGGTAGAGCTGATGGTCCAAGATAAACATTTGTTCTAGAAGGAGCTATTGGCTGGTTGCATTTGACTTTCTTAACACGGCATAGCTCGCAGGCGGTTCTGCCAGGGAGATCAGGATTGGACATTAAGCAAGGTACCTGGTAGCGAGCGCAGAGTTCACATGGAGCTACAAGTTCTTTGAAAGACATATTGGATGAAGATGAATTTTAATTTGATTAAAAGAAGATGGTGGTTGAAGGTTAAAGATGAATAATGTGTTCAATCACTTATGCAAAGTTTAAAGAATGAGGACATTCTCAATTGGAGGGAGGATGTGGTGGCCTAAAGTTTAGTACGGCACCTAAATACCTAAATGGAGTTTTTACGACATAAAGATTGACAATGTTAATTTTTTAAAAAGGGATTTATTTAATTTATTTGAGTTTTAAATATGAAGAAATTGGTCAAAAGCAAATGCCTACGTGAAAATAATTTATTTTACGGAGAAAACTTATTTTTGCCGTCTGAAAAGCTAATAAGTATCAAGTCGAGTCACTCAAGAACCTTGGGAGATTTTCCCAGAATCTTACCTATTTTTCTTATATTTTTAAATGAATTTTAAAGATTTATAGAAATATTTACGTTTTTAGAAATTAATTAACTTTAATGAATTTTCACAGGGTGATTAGAGCTGCGCAGACTACGAAAACTAGTTGGGAATTTAAAGGGGATGTGGCTCTATCATGTGTAATTTTTCCAGAATTTTCTATTATAGATTTAAGGTTCTAATTGAGTCCAGAGGTCCGGACAGACTCCGGACGAGCTCCGGACAGGCTCCGGATGGGCTCCAGCTGAGTTCTGGAGAAGTATCTTAGGCACGTGACTAGGAATTTTTAAGAGCCTCTCAGACTCGAAATTGGGCATCATCATACATTATACAGACATCATACAGCTTAATCTTTAACCACCACGGTCTCATTTTTTATTACTGAACAAATTAACTAAAATTGTAATACCCTTATAACTTTAAATTTTATATATAACATTTTAGAAATACTACTCAACAATTTAAATCATACTTCATACAGGGTACGTTTAGAAAGGTCTTCATCACTGGGACTTGATTATTGCTGTCTCATAAAAATTCAAATTATTATAAAAACATAAAAGTCAATCTTTTCAGATCTTTCACTGGTACACCTTAATTGTTGTTATCAGTATTTCTTTTCTCAACAGCCACTTTTATTTAAATCTCAATAAGTGTTAAATATTTCAGAGTTTCATAATGCTATATTACATCAGATCTATATAGACTGGGTAGCTTAGCGATTTAGAGCACCTACTTTGTTATTTTTGTTCAAAGGACGGGGTTTTCAGCTAAATCCACACATCTCCTCCGGATTCTGCTTACAGCAAGGTGACTGTAAGAGTTTACCATACCATAGCGGCATTCTGGTGCACCAATCCTCCACCTCCACCAAGTATCTCACCACAGGATCAAACTGTAGCAGAAATTCCTGTAACTGTGTAAGTTACGAACACTGCCATATGACTGCCATTCACTGACAACCTTATTCAGATCATCCATAGTGAACCCAGAGCCCCATCTATCTAACATTTCCCTACACAATTACTTCCAATCCCTCTTCTTGTAGCCAGACATGGCCACAACCTCCTTCTCCACCGCTCTATATCCAATGAAGAAGATGACTTGCTCCACCATGTCCAGGTAGGAATAACCATCAACACCAGCAGCAGTTTCATACTTCTCTAGAAACCACTTAACATCTTCACCATTAAACTTGGTACCATTCCAAGTTTTGATCCTAACACACTCCCTAACCATCACTGCAGGCAGACCTCCCCCCGCACTGAGAGTCACCACAGAAATAGAAGATCCAGAAGCCATTCTTCCAGACCAAAACCCCAAAAAGAGCCAATCACAAGCAACAGAGAATCCAAAGAACTAACAGATCTGAACTTCATGATGGGCGCCAGATATGTAGAAAATCCTATAGTACTAGCTATAGGCCTTGACCAAGGGAGTTGGAGTAAAACCAGAAGAAAAACCCCTGTCCCTTTAGAAAAATAAAGTGAGATTTACCTGCTACAGTAAATTGGTTCCTGTTACCAAAATCCCCTTTCTAAATACACTTGACTTCTTGATCAGTAAAGATAGTAGTCTCCAGATAGACTACTAAACCAAAGAACCGAAATGTAGACTAATGTCCACACCTGAGAAAGCAATGATACTTGATGTAGGTTGCAAATCCACACCAGAGACAGCAATAATACTTTATGTAGGTTTAAAATCCAAACCAGACACAGCAATAATATTTGCTATAGCTTTCAAGACTATAACAGAGAAAACAATTGCTAAGTTAAGTTAAATGAAAAACTTACTTGCAAAAAACACAGCCAAATGTGGCCAGAAAACAGTGAAAACTGAGTGAGGAACAAGGATATCACTGCCGGATGGTTGAATGATAATTAAGGTTGCCCCAAACTGTCTCTTTCACTATATACACTCGGACTACTAATCAAGAGCCCATGCACACCTGCTAATCTGGCATTCCTGACCACCAAATCGCATAAAACCTCCCTAGAATCGTTTTCCAGCCCTCTAGCACTGAGGTGGGCAGTCTTCCCAGCACCTGGAAGCCCGCCTGAAGTGGCCTGACCACCCTGAATCCAGAAAACCACCAAAAACAAAAACACCTAAACTACTTAGAAAATTCACCTACAACTACTGAAACCCTTAAAACACATAATTACATTATAAAAACATTTTGACATGAAGTGTATAGAAAATTCCACTCATTCCAATGGTACTAAGCACTTAACCCTAAGACTTCAGGTTAGCCCATAAAACACAAAAAACAAAATTCAACAGCAATCTTTTAAAATGAAAAGTGAGAAATTATCCCCCAAATACTTGAGCTATGAAAAATGTCCACATGACATAAAATATAGAGAAAAACTAGGGCTATCCGATGGTAGCATCCAGACCCCGGTGTCCCAATATTTGCAGCATAATTTCAGAAAAATACCTAATTATTTAAACAAAGCCATTTAAGGCATACCTTAACATCACCAAGTAAACCAACAAAGGGCTCCACCAATGTTGGATGACCACACCAAAAATTTTTTAAAAAAATGAATTGCACAAAAAAAAATACCAAACCAAGTGGATAAAGTACATAATGTGGACATTCAGAGAGCACCAAAATAAAATTTTAAAAGTTTTGTGAAGTGAAATGTTGGAGAGTGATTGGCATTATAATGGAGCAAATGCCAGTTGATTGAATGACTTGGGAATCAAGGGTGGGGAGAGCTGGT
This sequence comes from Hemileia vastatrix, assembly GCA_030280995.1. Classification (NCBI taxonomy): domain Eukaryota; kingdom Fungi; phylum Basidiomycota; class Pucciniomycetes; order Pucciniales; family Zaghouaniaceae; genus Hemileia; species Hemileia vastatrix. The sequence continues at coordinate 50,244,184 of JASXTE010000001.1, forward strand.
GCTGTTTCAGGATGCTCTTCTTCATAAAGATCATTCCACTAATCCTTTAAATCAGATAGGATATTGTGGCGTATAATGCAAGTCATGATCCAATGATTTGCAGTTTTGAACTCCATTTTGTTTTGAAATTAAATTCTGAGCTCCAGATGACTAGAAAATTATCCCTTTAAAATATCTATAGCATGTTCAATCCGTACTCTTGATTGGGCAAGGTGATAATTAAATTTAGTTTTGGGGTCATTTTTTAAGGTTGCACCATGGAAAGCAGGTATAATTTACTTCCCACTTGCATATGCTGAGTCTGCAAGGAGGTACTGAGATTCATCAAAGTATGAGTCTGGGGTTTAAAAATCCTCATTCTTTGGAAGACAGAAGAGTCATGACATGATCCAGGGTAGCCACTGTGAAAAGCAATAATTTTTTTATTTACATTGCATATAAGTTGAATGGCAATAGAGTATCTAGAAGGAAGATAAAAATTTAGTTCATGAATGATGAGAAATAGGAGAATTTTTTTGAATAAACCTTTTTTGCAATCAAAATAATGGTTCCCATCATGAGCAGGATTATGACTCAAAGGTATAGTTGTGCCATCAACAAAACCTACACAGTCAGGGAAAGCTTTGGCTTGCATAACTTGAGAGGATTCAAGTCTCTGTTCTGGAGTTGGCCAAGCAAGTGTTTGAGACTTGAGGGAAAGGATAACAATCATACAGCACTTGGTGTATAATATCACCATACCATATCCTATGTTAAATAGATTATCCAAATGTCTTACAGAAGCACCATTTCTATTTGAGAAAAGCAACATAGTGCAAAAGCAAGTTAAATGGCAGGATTACACTGTTTTTTTTTATTTCGTACAATCTTGCTCAACTGGGAGCATGAAGGAATAACAGTAAAGTGAGTGACTAGGTACAGTTTGGTTAAAGTGTAAAGTAGGGAGAAAACTGGGCAATAATGAAGAACAACTAGTAGGGTGTTATAAAACAAGTGTGAGGGGAAGGTTGTTATTTAATCTGTTTGTAGAAATTAAGAACTGGGAAACTACTTTGATGATAGGGGATGGATAGAGAAGAGCAGATGTGGTGAGCGGAACCTTATGCTTCTTGGCCGCAGCAAATAAGGCTTTGCGGGAATCCAAATGAGCAGGGCAAAGTAATAGTACATGTTCAGGGGTTTCTTTAGACAAGAGAGAGCACAGGGGACATAATGGAGAGTCAGACGCTCTTAACCTGAATAAGTAGTGTTTCAGGGGGGAGTGACTTGAGCGACACTGCTCAAATGCGGTGGCTAGAGGACGAGGAAGATCAGATAGTGCTTTAAACATGAGCGGGGTGTTAAACCTTCCCCTCAGTTTCCTAAGCGTATCTGCAGAAGGGGGGGAGAGGTGCAAGTGTTTAGAATGATTTTTTAGTTGGGATTTCAACGCCAAAGAGGAGGTAGGAGGGGAGGGTAAGGATAGGAGGGACTCAGCTGGATTAGCCATAGGGTGTGATGAGTAAGCTAGTTTTTTTGCAACTTCATTTCCCGGGATGCCCATGTGTCCTGGGCACCATCGCAGGACTAGCTTTTAGAGAGGGTTGTCATTCAATAACTGTGCCACAGCGCACACTATAGCGGAAAAAATGGAGGAGTTATCAGTAGCTGTAGCAGGAGAGGACAGGATCTTGACAACTGATTTATTGTCTGAGAGAAGGGTGTAGGTGGAATAAAGTGAGTGGAATGGTTTCAAAAGGAAGAGGTGAAGGCCCAGAAGTACCCCACACAATTCCGTTTCAAAAACTGAGAACAGATCAGCGTTCCCTAATCTAGTGACTAATGGGATGTGTTGGCCTGGATCAAAAGCAGCAGCAAAGGAGCCTTGGTGAGATTTTGATCCATCTGTATATATAAAATACGTACTAGTGGGTGAAGAATAGATGAATGAGAGGAAATCCTCCTGGGCCTCTTCCTTTGAGGCCCTGATTACACTGTTTGTTATGGAAATTTTTGTGAAAGATAGGATGTTCAGAGATGAGTTGATAAAGTTTGAAGAAAGAATTGGGAGAAGTTCTAAATAGTTAAGTGAAGTTTATTTGAGGAATTTTTAGAATGGAGCAGAGATTATATCAGGGATCATGATAAAGATTTGGCCCCCTGGCAATGAGGTAACACTTTTTGGAAAGAAAACACAAATAGGCTAAAGAATCTTCCAAATCAGAGTAAGATTTATAGTAGAGAACAAAAAGTAAAGTGATAGAATTCATAGTGGAGTGAAGTATCTGTCTAGAAGAGAGGTGCTTTATTGTTTTCGGTAGTATAGGTTGTTTGTAGAAGGTTTAGGTGATGAGTGAAAAGTGGGAATTCACCGCCAAATGTGCAGTTGAGGTGTGTAGATAGAAAAAAAACTCAAGTGTTTGCCACCAAAATTAAGTAGCATAGAGTGAGGAGAGATTTAAGGATGGCATCAGCAATTATAAGTCATGTGACTTTCTCAAAAATCCATCATGGATGTGATGAGTTTGGGATCAGGAAGTAGAAATGGAAATTGGAGTATAAGAGGCGGGATAATGCATTAAGATGGATTCCATATCCACTTTCCCCGGGGCTAGTGGATAAGAATCTTCTGCAATTAATATTGTCTGATCCTGGGAAAAAAAATTACTGATCCCTAATTGTGGATGCCGGAAAATTGATAACCCCTAATATATTCATACACCCATTGTAGACACTAAGACTCTTCCTTGAAGTGCTGGCTCATATATGTCCTCTTCAAGGAAACCCTGAAGAACAAAGATAGCTGTACTTGCAATCAGGTTTCCTCTGTTGGGACACCAATTCTAGAAAGAAATTTCTATAATACCAAGCAATAGAAGAAATCCAAGATGGGTTGGTTCACCTTTTAAAAAATTATTTTTAAAATAAGAAGTGTCTGCCACTTTAATTTTTAAAAGACAGTGAAATCACGTATTTTAAGACTTGTTATATATATATTTAAGGAGAAGAAAATAAAATAAATTTGTAGAGATCTTTAAAGAAAAGGGTAATATATTTTAATATAAGAAATCTATCTGTTGGCTAGATCTATTCTCAGTAAGTGCTAATACTCTCAGACACTCCCACTTGAAGTTCTCTATTTAATACTATCCTTATTGTAGCAATAAAATAACTCTAAATTGCTACTTCTGATATGCACACCCATTATGTACAAAAAAAATATACTTATGATTCTTATCCACGTATTAGGGGGTATCAATGTCCAGGGATCCGCAATAAGGGATCAGGAAATTTTTTTGCCTGGATCCGACATTATTAATTTTGGAAGATTCTTATCCACTAGCCCCAGGGCTAGTGGATAAGGAATGCACGATAATACATTATCCCGCCTCTTATACCCCAAATTCCATTTCTACTTCCTGATCCCAAACTCATCACATCCATGATGGATTTTTAAGAAAGTCACATGACTTATAATTGCTGATGCCATCCTTAAGTCTCTCCTCACTCTATGCTACTTAATTTTGGTGGCAAACACTTAAACTTTTTTTCTATCTACACACCCTCATTTCTTTTTTACATTCATGGTTTATTCCTTTTTTGTAAATATTTCCTTTTTAAATTAAAATAAGTTTCTGATCCAATCCTTCCCTCGTGTTCCCACCAATTCCACTACACCTCAAATCTTCCTTTCTCACTTCCCTTCCGCCTTCACTAGAAACCCCACTTCTCAAACTTACCTCTCTCTCCATCTCTTCATCTCCACTAGACACCCCAGAACACCCTTTCAACTTTAATTGATGCCTTGCCTTTCAAATCCACCTCTCTTTACTCCCTTTTGCCTCCAATATAAACCCAACTCCTCAAACTTACCTCGCTCTCCATCCCTTCATCTCCACTAGACACATAAATAAATTATGAACCAATGAATAAAAAAATTGTTATATTTCACACCATTAAGCATCTCCAAAAATTAAATAAAAGTCTGAAAAACAGTCAATTTAATTTGTACAATTATATATTTGGCAAAACCATAAATGCTTGGCCTTTTTGTCAAAAATTATTTAATACTTTTTTTGCTGGTATCAGCACTTTTCCAGCCCTAATTAGGGGTTTTTAGGCTTTTTTGGGTGATGCATCCAACATAAAAGATTCCACACCAGTATAAAATGTCCACAAAAAATGTCAAAAGGGCCAAGCGTTATCATTCATTCCATAAATAAGTAAAAAAGTAATTTTGTTCCCAAAAAATATTATAAAAGTATAGACCTAAATCTTTTGTAAGTTTCCTGAATACAAAAATTACAGTCCTGTTACATTCAAAATTTTTAAAATATATATTTTTTCTCTATAATGATATCGATAAGTGAAGGTTAATGTGATAGTTTGTATTAATATTAACTTTTTTTATAAATCTTGATTAATGTGGACAAATTATATATATGTTCAAGGTACTAAAGTAGCACATAAGAGGGTGGAGAGCTAATTTTTGGGTTATGAGGTGTCAATTGGAGGTGAAGAGGAAGGGAGAGAGGTGGATTTGATGCTTGGGGCATCAAGTTAGGTTAAAAAGGTGTGTTGGGGTTTCTATTGGAGGCAAACGGGAGTAAAGCCAGGTAGATTTTAAAGGTGAGGCATCAATTAGAGTTGTAAGGGTGTGCTGGGGTGTCTAGTGGAGATGAAGGGATGGAGAGCAAGGTAATTTTGAGGAGTGGGGTTTCTATTGGTGGAAAAAGGGAGTAAAGGGAGGTGGATTTGAAACGTGAGGCATCAATTAAAGTTGTAAGGGTTTGCTGGGGTGTCTAGTCGGGATGAAGGGATGGAGAACGAGGTAAGTCTGAGGAGTGGGGTTTCTATTGGAGGTAAATGGAAGTAAAGCAAGGTGGATTTGAAAGGCGAGGCATCAATTAAAGTTGAAAGGGTGTGCTGGGGTGTCTAGTGGAGATGAAGGGATGGAGAGCAAGGTAAGTTTGAGGAGTGGGGTTTCAATTGGAGGTAAATGGGAGGCAAGCTAGGTGGATTTGAAGGGTGGGGAATCAAGTAGAGGTGAAGCAGTGAGGTGGAGTCTCTTTTAGAGGAGGAAAGAATAAAAATAATACAGCAGTATCCTGGTTAGAAGCAGTAGCTCGTCACATAAAATAGAGAATCTATTTACCATCTACTTCACATAAGATAGGTCTAACACTGCCTCTCAAGTCTGGAGGTTGAGAAAGATCATACCATTTGTCAGTATAGTCTAGTATATAAGTATGATATAATAGTATTTATTTATGGTCCTACTAATTATTGATAAATAATTTAGTGATTAAACCTCAGTGGAAGACTAATAAAATAGTTATACTCAAATAAAACTCACAATACTTGGATTTAAATGCATGCTAGTGGTGGAAAATAGATGAATTAAATATATTTATAGCTTATATAAAGATAATATCAATTTATAATGGCTTTATAATATATTTATGAATGCTAATAATTGTATTGTAGTGTTTTTTTGAATTTTAGTAAGTGAATGATGATCAATAACTGTCAAAATCCCTCCTTACTTATACCCAAATCCCCTGGAATGCACAGACCTTCAATCCAGATGATGTCACTGCTATCCCTGGAAATTACAGCACTGTGAGGGCCCATCACCTCTCCATGGCTTCCACTTCAAGAAGTTTCAGCACCCAGACCTCCAGTAAGGACCCTCCATCACTATTAATAATAACACAGATCCATACCATAAATAGAAAAGCCAGATAAAAGCGGATACCATAAAGAAACAGGTAAAATAAACAATCAAAAAGGGATTTAATGAAACCAAAAGCATATAAAGGAAACAAATAAAGTGTCCAAGCCCCCAATTACATCCCCAAGCATCCATATTAACCCAGAAATGACCTCCCAACCCATAAATTCGTGAATATTCATCCAAGGAAGCAGATTAAGTTGTCCAGACTGAGTGTATGCGCCTGAAAAAAGATGTTTATACTTCTGTAGGCGTTTTGGGTCCACTGGATACGTCCATATGACCTAAAATAAACAAAAAAACAAAGGTTATAGGCTATTAAGGGGCTAAAACCCACTTATATACCTAAATATACATAATATACTGCATATTTCACTGAATATGAGATTTATGTATACATATAAGCTTATGTATGTCAATAATTACTTCATATCACTTAAGATAAGTATATTATGACTCCATTAACACCTTAATAAGTATTATTAGGCTATGGATAAGCTATTTAAACTACTATAATTTATATAATAGAATAATAATTATATATATATATATAATATAATCATATATATTATTATTTTAACCTTATTTTTAAGATATAAGCTTAATTTAATTAAGGTTATCTTATTTTAAGTATAATAAATACTCAGTCCTATGTATATCTAGTCTGACACCATTTCTGTTCAAAATATTCTATGAAATCATACAATTCTAAATGTTTTGATTCATAGATCAAAAATATTTTCTTTCTTACCACATAGGGGAGGTTCTGGCCCGGAATTCAAGATGTTGGTGAGAGAGATTGTCTATGGTAAAGAGGATTGGACATTTCAATGAAGAATTTTTCAGGGTAGATGACAGGATGGGATGAGGGTAGGAGTGCGCAGCAAGGTGGGAAGGCTGGGATATCCAGAAAGTTGTCCAAGATGTGGTTATGAAATATTGAGGATAAAAATGTCGGATAAGAGGTGAAAATGGACACGTAAAGTGTCTAATAACCCAATTATTAGCAAAAATAATTGCAGAAGATAATTGAGGTATGCAGATTATGTTCCACAATTAATTTAATTGCAGATCCCTGAACATTGATACCCCCTATTAATAATAAATCTACTTCACTTTCTTCACACCTCTCTTTTAAAAGTGAGTTCTCTTTTATATACCTTGTATGTTCAGCGCCCTTCCCCTATGCTTTTTTTCCCTACTGGCTTTACTACACAAGTATAGAACTAATACAAAAATATCAAATGCTGACTAATTATCTCAATGATCTATGTAAAATTTTTAGAATAAGTCTTGGTCCTATTAGCACCTGAAAAATTTGTACAAGAACAACTATTAGCACCTGACACCCCACCTTTTTGTACATACTCAATGCTTCTTGAGATTCTTGACTCAATAATAGGTACTGTACTGCCTTCTATACATATCATAGTAACCCACCCTTGCCATGTGATTATCCACTAATCATGAAACCCTTCGCGCTAATTAAGTACCCTTCCTTATCTCAAGTTTTACTTTTCTTTTTCCTATTTTTGAGCACTGCTTATTGACCCACTTGTTCTTCAAGCACTACCTTCTTTCTCCAACAAGTTTCTATCAACAATGAGCATTTGTAGCTTACATCTAAAGACCAACACATCTATCTAAGTGTGAAACTAATAACCTTGCTTCTCACTGCTTCTTTAATCCATATGATGTTTCTAGTGCTAACCACGGCTTCCTCAAGTATATACCATACCGTCTTGTCTTATAGTCCAGTATGAACTTTCTTCTACTTTTTACTTGCCACAGCTTGTGTATCCAAAGTACACCAAAAAAACTGTTCATGGACAGCCTAATTTTTTTGAGCTTTTGAAGACCCCTTTATTGCGCTTCCATAACCGTCTTTCCTAGAAACCCCCATTGTTGCGCTTGCTGCAAACTGAGACATTTTCTGTGTTACTGCAAGATGTGTACCACAACAGTGTATCAGGTGCTTCCATATTTGCTTAAAAATGCAGGTGCACTGAGCCCATAACTGTCAGCCTAGATATCCCTATGACTGAGTATTTCTTATGCTTAAAATAAGATAAACTTAAGTAAATTAAGCTTATATCTTAAAAATAAAGTTAAAATAATAATATATATGATTATTGTCAGGCTAAGGTCAAGTACAAGGATGTGAACTAGCTTGAATAGTCAGTTTTCTAGAAGATTTTTAATGGTCCTATATGAATACTGTAGTTCTAATCCACTAAGTTGTAAAATATAATCAAATATAAAGGTCTCAGTAATATAATCCTCACTATTCTTATATATGGCTTACAATCTTTGTAGTTGGTAGAAAAATAGATTATTTAATTCAGATACTATTCAAAAGTCTTATAAAAGTACTAATTGATATGTATTGTAATTTATTTGGTTATATTGGTTGAATTGTAATGATAAAGAATGAAGAAATACAACCCAAAAACCCCCTCCTTTTATACACACTGAGTTCCCCAATGATTCCTTTGATATACCACCAAATACACAGTTAATGACGCCTCTAAACAACTAATAGACATGCCCATCAACATTCCCAGTAACCCATGACATAATTAGAAGAGTAACAACCGCCAAAATCCTATAATAATAAGGGAAATCCATCAAAATTAAAGAAAAAGACAAAAAGAGAGTATATGCGTATAAAACAATAATATTAAAGACTAAAGGAGACTTTTTAAGGTTAATAATAGCTTAATAATAAGGGGGATTTACTGTAGAAATAATGGGGCTAATCCTGACATTATACTACGTGAAATTCCCATTCAAAAATAACCAAAATTGACTGAGAAACCACCCAAAAACTTAAAAAAGAGCGTGAGATGTGGGGTAACTACATGCAGTTCTTGGAAGGCACTTGCACGGCTAAATCCTTGACTAAAATTAGGCGAATTTAAGCGTAGTGATGAAATAAAGTGCCAAGAGTGAGGTTATTAATGAAATTAGTGCATATCAACAAGATCAATGCATTATTAATTAAGCTAGGACACTAAATAAGCGCCTGTTGCCTATTTTAGTGTGTTTCCCCACAGTGGGCCTAGAATGTGGGGTAATTATAGTGTGAAAAAGCTAACTTTGCTAAAAATGAAGCTATTCACACGGGAAAAAATCAGGCAGTATGTGTCCAGTACACAGAAACCATTTCTGGCATAAAAAACACCAAATTTGAAAATTGTTATTTTTATGCATTTAAATAGCCAAATCAATAGTTCTAAATGAGCCCAATTGATCTGTCAAAGCGCAATTTTGATATTCTCAATTTTATAGCGCATATAGTCAACTTTTAAGTGAAATAAAGCACATTTCTTGTTTTTTGCATAAAACAATGAATATAACAGCTTTAAGTGTACTTAAAAATTATGTAGCCTTATACTTAAGGTTCTTAAGATTACCCTAACATATTCCAACTTAATATTAAGTACATAAGACCTATAAAAGGTGGATATATGCGTGTATATAAGGTGTTATAATGGCATTTTTTGTGTATTATCATAATTTTAATTATGTATACTATTTGTGTACTCTTATTTATTATTCCCATGTATAGTTCATGTGTTTAACATAACTTATAATTAATTTTTACTCAGTCCTGGAGATATACAGGCTGACACTCCCCCACCCAAAAAAAACAATAAAAAAATGATAAGTTATACATTTTATTTTATTAATTTGTAATTTTCAGGTATTCAGAATAAATCTGTAGCATTAAATATTCAACTTTAAAGAAATAAAACATAATAAAATATTATGAGTACTGGTTTTATAACCCCTCAGCTGTTTGAACAGAAATTTATTTCTGTTTAAATTTTTTAAGAAGGGTGGATAAATTATAAATTTCTTTTTCAGGTATCCATTTATCAAATTCATTTGATTTCCCTTTAAATCTTAGTAAATACTCAGTTCCTTTTTCTTTAGTAAGGATTCTTTTCTTGAGTTTTTTTTTAATCTCTGCTTTTTACACAATTTCTTCAGGTTGCTTTTTAGGCCTTCCCCTTCTTTTTGGAAATAAGTCAGGATCATTTGCATGGTAAGGTTTCAATAATGAGATAGGGAAAACTGGATGTTTCCTATCATATGGAGCATATAATATGACTTCCACTGCATTATTCCCAACCATTTTATTTACTACAAAAGGTCCTACAAAGGGATCCTTTAATTTAACATTACCTTGTAAGTTAAAATGTAGTGTTGATATGAGGACTTCATCTCCCTTTTTAAATTCAAATTCTTTATGAGATTTGTCCCACCTTTTCTTTTCATATTCAAATGCTTTTTGGATGCATTCTTCTGCATGCTTTCTACACATTTGTTGCATATGAATAAAGGATTTAGTGCCAGGGTGTATATCCAACCTTGGTAGTTTATTTAAATGATTTACTGGGGTATTTGGTACATATCCCAGCCAGAGTTCAAATGGTTTCTTCTCTGTTACAGAATGAGTTGTGCTTTTATAAGAAAATTCAAGGCCAGGAATTAATGTTACCCAGTCATGTGTGAATTTCTCATTGTCTTTGTATTCTAATCCAAAGGCACAATATCTTCTGATCATGTCTTCTAGAGTTTGTATCATCCTCTCAGCCAGCCCATCAGTTTGTGGATGGTGTGCTGTAGACAATTTTAATTGACAACCTGATACTTCCATCAAAGATGTCCAGAACTCTGAAGTAAATTTAGGATCTCTGTCAGAGATTATGGCTTTGGGGAACCCAGCAGTATTCATCATCTGAGTCCACCATAGTAACGCCAAGTCTTTAGCAGATACCTCTTTATGGGTATGGATAAACTTACACATTTTTGTTAATCTATCCACTATTACCCAGCAAGAATTGAAACTTTATTTTCCTGCTAATGGCAAGCCAGTTACAAAATCCATGTTTATAATTTCCCATGGAGCTTTTAGCTGCACTATTTGTTGTAACAACCCAGCTCTCTTCCCAGTTAATCTTTTAGATTTCTGACAAGAGTCACATGTTTCAATGTATTTTTGTACATCCTCTTACATGTTTATCCACCAGGCTGTATTTTTAACTCTGGTTAATGTTTTGTTAAAGTCAAAATGACCAGCTAAGATTTCATCATGACAAGTACTCAACATTAACTCTTTCATAGAAGGTGGTATTACTATTACATTGCTTAACTTTTTCCTGTAATATATATATCCATCTTCAATTGATAGTTTACCTTTTTCCAACGCATTTTTATACTTTGGAGGCAAGGTTTTAATTAATGCACTCATGGAGGCATTTGTTGGATCATTAATAATGGTAGATAGTTTAGACAAATATTTATCAGATGAATAATTTTCCAATATAGTTTGCATAAACTCTTCTTCTAAATCCACTATATAAATCCCAAATATATGTATAACCTCATTTTCAGGTACATAAGCTGGGTTGTCAGCATCATTTGGCAAAGGACTTCTGGATAATAAATCTACATTTGAATGCAATGTTCCTGCTCTGTGAGTGATTGTCATTCTTCCTCTGTACTCTTGTACAGCTAGTTGCCATCTAAACATGTGCCTATTAGGTGTTTTCATGTTTAGTAATGATTTAACTGCACTGCAATCTGTTATAAGTTCAAACTTCTGGTCTTCCAGATAGTAATGAAGTTTCTCCAAAGCCCACACCACGGCTAAACATTCTAGCTGTGGCACCATACCTTAATTCTGTTTTTCTTAAGGTTCTGGATATATAACAGATAACTACTTCAGATAATTTTCCATTTATTATCTGTTTCTGCTGTAAAGAAGCACTCAAACCTATGAAACTTGCATCAGTGTAAAAGATAAAAGGTAGGGTGAAATCTGGCAGTCCCAATATTGGAGCTGACATTAAACATTCCTTTAATTTATTAAAGGCGTGTTGTCTTTCATTATTCCAAATGAAAGCTTCATTCTTCCTGATTAATGTTGTTAAAGGGGCTGCAATGGATTGGTAATTTTTAATATATTGTCTATAATATCCACACATACCCAAAAAACTTTGAACCTCTTTTACATTTTTAGGTATCCCAATGTTTTTAATTGATGCCACTTTATTCTGGTCAACACAAATTTGTAATCCAGATACAACATGTCCAAGTACTTTCAAGGATTGAAATCCAAACTTACATTTCTTTAATGCAATAGTCATATTAATTTCATCCATTTTTTGAAAGACTCTTTTCAGGTGATTTAAATGTTCATCATATGTTTTTGAAAACACTATGATGTCATCAATATAGACCAATAGCCATCCTTCAACTATTTCCTGATGAAAAACACTATTCATCAATTTTTGGAAGACTGAAGGGGCATTCTTTGGGCCAAATGGCATTCTCACATACTTATATATACCCATATGTGTGGTTATTAATAAGTAATTTTGAGAATTTCTTTCCACAGGAATCTTATGGTAACCCTTGTTCCCATCCAGACAGGAAATATATTTTGCTCCTTTTAAGGTAGCATGGATAGAAGCTATCCTTGTTAGAGGGTAAATATCATCTACTGTGTATGTATTCAGAGCTCTATAATCACCGCATAATCTTGCTTTATCTTTTTCATAAGAGATTAATACTGGTGAAATGACACAATACTTAGGTGTTGTGTCCACTTTTTCAACAATACACCACACAATATGGGGGGCGGACTTGCTAGCAAGTCTGCAACCTTGGACCCAAACTCACCATAGATTGAACACACATTGAGCATTGATAAAGGAACCATACAATCAGGGATGAACACCACTCAGCAGAACAGTTTTAGGTGGGTGTTCAAGTAGAGTTCAGTATGGGTTCAGTCTGAGTTCAGTCTGAGTTCCATCTGAGTTCCATCTGAGTTCAGGTTGAGGACTTGCTAGCAAGTCCACCCCCTATATTGCGTAGTGATACCCATTTCCAACAACAATTTTATATTGTCTTCAATATCTTTCCTTTTTGCAGGAGATGCTGGGTAAGGTTTCTTTTTTAAGCTGCCAGGAATATTATCCAGATCACAGCTCAGAGAAATTTTCATCTCATGGTCTTTGACCAATCCTAGTTCATTTGAACCATGAGCAAATGCCATAGGATATGATTTAATCAATCTCAAAATATCTTCTTCTTCAATTTTTGAGAGTTGAGGACTGAAAGAGGCCTTTTGGATTTCATTTTCCAATTCACCCACTTCATTGGTGGTTCTTCCACCTTGCAGTTGTTCTTCTCTAGGAGAAATGGCATATACTGAATTTTCAGAACATATTTTGAATTTTCTTTTACCATTCACGCCTATGGTGAAACAACTGTTTGCAGGATCTAGTTTTATGCCAAATTTTGTCAATAAATCATTGCCAATAATAAACCAATCACTACAATTATTATTATCCATTACTACAAATTCACAAACTGCTCTAACATATCCATTATTATATTTAAAGAATACAACAGTTTTGTATTTGCCAATTGGATTTAATACTGAACCAAAACCCCTCCAGTTCTTTGTCTGAACAGGTTCTAGTTTTTCCAGGTACTTACTATCAAGTTTCATTAATGCATTAAGTGAAACTACACTACCTGCAGCCCCAGTGTCAAGAATGGCATTCATTTCTTTTCCACATATAATAATAGGAGCTCTGATAGGTGTTATTTTGTAAGTGTCATGAGATACATCTTTAATTATTTCAGCTTCCTCTATGGAAGTTAAAGATGTGTCTGTATGAGGTATAGCATCATTCAGGAACATTATATCCTGTAATAATACAAATATCTCATTTTCATCATCACTGTAAGATATGTTACTTTTGCAATCCTCACTAGATTCCACATTCTCATCTTCATGATTACTAGGTTCAGAATTCTGTGAGGTTTCAATAACATTTATTCTTTTCTTACACGTGTGACCCTTAACCCAAGGTTCATTACATTTGTAACAAGTGTTATTTTCTTGTCTCTTAGGGACAAGGGGAGCTGAAGGTTTTTTCTTTTCCACTGGTAACTTACTTGTAGTAGGTTTTACCACGTCAACACTTTGTCTGTAATTACTATACTTGGTTTCATACTTGTGGTTTAATAATATCTCATTGCATATATTAATTAATCCAGAGGTGTCTCTGACAGTTTCAGTTCTAGCTACAATAATTTCTCTAACTGATATAGGCAATTTGTATATTATTTTTTCTTTCCACTCTTCATAATCCATTTTTGGATCCATAGCTTTCATGATTTTTATTAAATTCATTAAGATGACCATGGGTTTATCTCCAGCATTTGGATTATATCTGGCCCTTTCATACAGTCTTTGTTGAGTGATTCTAAATTTTTGGCCACCAAATTGCCTTTCAATTAGTGCCTTCCATTCATTCCAGGAGTAATTAATTCCCTCACTCAATACAGATTCAAACCACAATAAGGCCACATCTGTAAATAAAGATATTAACTTTGAAGTAATTTCTTCATCAGGTAATTTATATGAAAATTTTAAGTTATCAATTCTTTGTATGAATTGTTGCCAATCAGATTTTGAATCCCCGTCAAAAGAAGGGTACTTATCTAACTTAGGCCAGTTCTTTTGGCTAGTTTTAGCTTCCCTAACCTGAGGAATATTGAGTAATTCACTCACTTTAGAAAGATGATCATTAATTTCATCTTTTACTGATTTTATATTCTCAGAGCCCATGAAACTATGTTCATGTTCCATCATTGGTTTATCATCAGAGTGTTTCATAAAAACTGGTACTCTTTCTACATAAGAGGTATTATCCTTTATTGTTTCAGTATTTTTCAAAATGTTAGCTACTTCAATTTCTACTCTATGTAACCTATCTTTTATTACAGGTACATGAGTTAAAGTATCATTTACATTTGAAAAAGACAATTTTACACGTCCCTCTATGGTGGCCATAATATTCTGAGAATGTTCTGATTTAATTTCTAAATTTTTAATCTCATAATTTAATCTTTTGTTTTCATTGATCAATTCATTATTTGAATTCTCAATAACTTTTAACTTATTGGCAGTTGTACTCAATGATTGTGTGATGTTTAATAATACACTTTCTGTATTATTGTTGGACTCTCTAGAGAATTCTTCCAATTTTTCAATTCTTAATAATAATTTACTAATTATTTTTGATTCCATTGGATTTTCTTTCAGAAAATATTCAATTTTGTCTGTTTCCAATTCAGAAGATTCATCATCAGGGTCAATTTTTAATTCATTTGATTCCATTTTTATATTAATAGTATTTTCCTGGTGATCAATAAAACTATGTACATTGTCCTCATGTAATGACAAGTCTAGCATGTTATTTTCAAATGAATAATTTTTTAAATCCTTATCAATTATATCCAATAACTCTCTATCAATTTCATTACCTATAAGTAATTCATTGTTAGGATTATATAATTGATCTTGAGAAGATGGATGACTTACCACGGTCTTATTCCATTTCCCCTGCCTCTCCTTGGCTTTCCCCTGTAAGGGTGACTTCTGGATCCCTGTTGAGGAGGACTGTTGTAGTTTTGGGCATACCAATCCCACTTCCATTTGCTTACAGTTATCTTTTGGTACTCTTCTGGGACTGGAGGTGTTGCTGTGGTATTTGGTGCCACTGGTTGTTGATGAGACCTTATATCCACTAGAGCCTGGTTGACTTCTATAAAGCCCTGTGCAGCCCTTTTCTCCAGATTGTTGATCTGGTCTAACATATTGTTTACTCTTATTGTTAGTGTATTCAGTAGGGTTGAGAGGGAGTTAATTTGCTCTTGTAAGGTGTTTTTGGACTTCTTTATTGACATTTGTTTTAACAGCTTTTCCTTTTCCTCCATGGACATTGGTGGGGTGTTGTTTATTGTTACTGGTGATTCTTGACCCTCCATTTGGATGTCCTGTAACAGGTCTTTCAGCTCTAGTTCTTAAGTTATAAGGTTTTGCCTTATTACTTACAATGTCATTGTTGTCACACATTTTTACGTGGAATTTTAGAGAATTGAAAGTTTAGATTTAAAAAACTTCAAAAAGGAGTTTAATCAATATTTATTAATACCACTGAAGACAATTTTATTGCTTACTTATTGGTATTAAGTGAATCTTTAAGTGCCAAAAGTCAAATATGCTTTTTATGTGGTCACTTGATTTAACTGGTCTACAATATGTAGCCGTGTATTTATATTTAAAAAAGAAAATTTGTTAGTAAGATTCTTTCTAAATATTAAATGAATTTTACAAACCAATAAAAAGGGATTAAGAGTCCTGTAAAAAGAAAACAATTAATCAGTTTAATTGGTTATTATCTGCAAAGATCACAAATTTAATTGGTCTATTGACAGACTCCCACTAAGAACAATTATATGTTAAATTAGTGGTAAAATTGATGATTCAATATCACAATTTTATTATATAACAGGGCTTCTTTTTCTGAAATCACTATATAAGTGACCCCAACCTGTTGTAATTATCCAAATATTTCTATAGGGATATTATTTACGTGCACCTTCTTTTGAAAATTTCACTTACAGGATTATAACAGAATTCTTGAGGAAAGGTCCCCAATTGTCAGGCTAAGGTCAAGTACAAGGACGTGAACTAGCTTGATTAGTCAGTTTTCTAGAAGATTTTTAATGGTCCTATATGAATACTGTAGTTCTAATCCACTAAGTTGTAAAATATAATCAAATATAAAGGTCTCAGTAATATAATCCTCACTATTCTTATATATGGCTTACAATCTTTGTAGTTGGTAGAAAAATAGATTATTTAATTCAGATACTATTCAAAAGTCTTATAAAAGTACTAATTGATATGTATTGTAATTTATTTGGTTATATTGGTTGAATTGTAATGATAAAGAATGAAGAAATACAACCCAAAAACCCCCTCCTTTTATACACACTGAGTTCCCCAATGATTCCTTTGATATACCACCAAATACACAGTTAATGACGCCTCTAAACAACTAATAGACATGCCCATCAACATTCCCAGTAACCCATGACATAATTAGAAGAGTAACAACCGCCAAAATCCTATAATAATAAGGGAAATCCATCAAAATTAAAGAAAAAGACAAAAAGAGAGTATATGCGTATAAAACAATAATATTAAAGACTAAAGGAGACTTTTTAAGGTTAATAATAGCTTAATAATAAGGGGGATTTACTGTAGAAATAATGGGGCTAATCCTGACATTATACTACATGAAATTCCCATTCAAAAATAACCAAAATTGACTGAGAAACCACCCAAAAACTTAAAAAAGAGCGTGAGATGTGGGGTAACTACATGCAGTTCTTGGCAGGCGCTTGCACGGGTAAATCCTTGACTAAAATTATGCAAATATAAGCGTGGTGATGAAATAAAGTGCCAAGAGTGAGGTTATTAATGAAATTAGTGCATATCAACAAGATCAATGCATTATTAATTAAGCTAGGACACTAAATAAGTGCCTGTCGCCTATTTTAGTGTGTTTCCCCACAGTGGGCATAGAATGTGGGGTAATTATAGTGTGAAAAAGCTAACTTTGCTAAAAATGAAGCTATTCACACGGGAAAAAAGCAGGCAGTATGTGGCCAGTACACAGAAGCCATTTCTGGCATAAAAAACACCAAATTTGAAAATTGTTATTTTTATGCATTTAAATAGCCAAATCAATAGTTCTAAATGAGCCCAATTGATCTGTCAAAGCGCAATTTTGATATTCTCAATTTTATAGCGCATATAGTCAACTTTTAAGTGAAATAAAGCACATTTCTTGTTTTTTGCATAAAACAATGAATATAACAGCTTTAAGTGTACTTAAAAATTATGTAGCCTTATACTTAAGGTTCTTAAGATTACCCTAACATATTCCAACTTAATATTAAGTACATAAGACCTATAAAAGGTGGATATATGCGTGTATATAAGGTGTTATAATGGCATTTTTTGTGTATTATCATAATTTTAATTATGTATACTATTTGTGTACTCTTATTTATTATTCCCATGTATAGTTCATGTGTTTAAAATAACTTATAATTACTTTTTACTCAGTCCTGGAGATATACAGGCTGAAAATTATATTATATATATATATAATTATTATTCTATTATATAAATTATAGTAGTTTAAATAGCTTATCCATAGCCTAATAATACTTATTAAGGTGTTAATGGAGTCATAATATACTTATCTTAAGTGATATGAAGTAATTATTGACATACATAAGCTTATATGTATACATAAATCTCATATTCAGTGAAATATGCAGTATATTATGTATATTTAGGTATATAAGTGGGTTTTAGCCCCTTAATAGCCTATAACCTTTGTTTTTCTGCTTATTTTAGGTCATATGGATGAAATAAGTGGACTTACAACGTCTACAGAAGCATAGACATCTATATCAGGCGCATACACTCAGTTTGGACAACTTAATTTACTTCCTTGGTTGGTTATTCACGGATTTATGGGTAGGAAGGTCATTTCTGGGTTAATGTGGATGCTTGGGGATGTTATTGGGGGCTTGCACATTTTATTTTTTTCCTTTATATGCTTTGGGTTTCATTAAATCTCTTTTTGATTGCTTATTTTACCTGTTTCTTTATGGTATCCGCTTTTATCTGGATTTTCTATTTGTGGTGTAGGTCTGTGTTATCATTAATTGTGATGGAGGGTCCTTACTGGAGGTCTGGGTGTTGAATCTGCTTGAAGTGGACGCCATGGGGAGGTGATGGGCCCTCACAGTGCTGTAATTGCCGGGGATAGCAGTGACATCATCTGGATTGAAGGTCTATGCACTCCAGGGGATTTGGGTATAAGTAAGGAGAGATGTTGACAGTTATTGATCATCATTCACTTACTACAATTCAAACAAATACTACAATACAATTATTAGCTTTCATAAATATATTATAAAGCCATTATAAATTGATATTATCTTTATATAAGCTATAACTATATTTAATTCATCTATTTTCCACCACTAGCACACATTTAAATCCAAGTATTGTGAGTTTTATTTGAGTATAACTATTTTATTAGTCTTCCCCTGAGGTTTAATCACTAAATCATTTATTAATAAGTAGTAGGACCATAAATAAATACTATTATATCATACTTATATACTAGACTATACTGACAATAACCCTGATAAGAATGGACACCAGGTAAGTTAGAATTTAAGGACACAACGGATGTCAAGGAAACTGGGACAAGAGTGTACAAATAGAAGATCACCTGATAAGAATGGACACCAGGTAAGTTAGAATTTAAGGACAGAACTGATGGCAAGGACACTGGGACAAGAGTGGACAAATAGTTTAAGGACAAGAGAAAATTTAAAGTAGGAAAGTGAATAATAATTAAAATAAGTAAAGTAAAATAAGATGGATGGTAACTATTGCTGTTGTAGAGAATATGTACAAGATTACCTGATAAGAATGGACACCAGATAATTAGAACTTAAGGACACTGGGTCAAAAGTGGACAAAAAGCTTAAGGACAAGAGAAAAGTTAAAGTAGGAAAGTTAATAATAATTAAAATAAGTAGAAGAAATGAGTATGCGTTTCCTTATCTGTATATGCTCTATGTGAAATCATCAAGTTATGGTAAACATATAAGGATGTATATAAATATATATTGGTATAATGTATAGAAACATATGTAAGTAACATCTACTCAGGTAATATAATCTTAAAAATATGTCAGTGGAAATTTTTGGAAAATTAGGCCAATCAGAATGATTTGAAGATACTTTACCTCTAAATTTTAACCACTAAAAGATGACAATAAGAAAAGGTGCGCCTTACCTGTCTAGTTAAGGTTGAGGGGGAGAAATGGATATCTGGGGTGACAGATGCAGGGCTTGGGAGCCAGAGATGATATTATTAGGCATGAGAGTGTAAACTGGTAGACTTGAGTTCAGGTATAGTATATAAAAATTTCAATGAGGTGTTGAAAACGGGATTGTAGAGTATAAAGATCCGAAGCAATAACTGTTGAAATTCAAAATAAGGACGCCAGGTAAAAAATGTTTCCAGGATATGACTTCTGAAGCAGGCTAAACCAGCATCAGCCTTGACATTCATTTAAGTTATGATTCAAATTTGAAGTTTTCTTCTAGCTTTTTCTTCAACGATCTTGTAGCTTGGTAAGGAAGATTAATCTTGAACCAATGAGTGTAATCTAAATTTTTTCTCTTCCTTGTCACTACTTCTAATCTCTTGTCCACCATTCCTACTATCTGCCCTGAGTCAATGAATGAATCAAGCTGACGCCTGAATAGTCTATCGAAATTGAGTTCAAGTTGGGAAATATCGGTGCAACGGTTTTTTGTGTGATGTTCCGCTACTTTGTTTTTGATAATATTCTTGTATACTCTCATTACTTCTGTCTTCATAAAATGATCTGCTGAATTGATATTTTGAAGCCTCGCCGATATGTATAACAGGAATATGATTCGATGTTGGTCTTCACCTATCGAGACAAATTCACTCAGATCTTGTACTCTTTTCTTGATCTTATCAGTTGGAGCCACTAAACGGACCAGGTCTTGTTCCTTAGTCTTTATCAGCCATTCACGTATAATTAAAGAAATTTCTTCGTAAACATTCCACTTTCTCTGAGAATTAGCACCCTCTAAATCCAATATTTTGAAAAAATATTTTGTATAAGTAAAGCAACGGAGAACAACTGAAACATGTAGACCTTCCTCAAGCAACCTCAGTGTTTCTGTATGAATCCTCAGATGCAATGCTTTCTCGGCTTCGCTTAAAATTCTAGAGGGTTGAAGAACATCCAGTTCAGATGCCATTCTCTGGATATTATGAGCAATTAACACTTGCGCAACGTTGAATTTTTCTAAAGGTTCCAAGGTTGTTGGAAAAGACTTGGATTTAAAGTACTCTTCTAGGTTATTGACATAAGCATAGTAAAGTTCTACAGGCGCTCGTCGCCGAGTAGCCACTTTCTGTACTGCTTCTGCTGACAATGCATGTTCGGACAAGTAATAAATGATCATCATGTTTTCCTGAAGGTGCTTTACAAAAGGTATGTTTGAAAATATTATTTTTGACTTATCCCACACTGGAGATGGGTTTGTTAAGATCTTTTGAGCCTTCTTTTTGTGAATCATCTTTTTGAAATTCAGATATGATCGTATCCTTCCTGATATATACCAAGTACGGCTTTCCTCATCATCATTTTCTTTCGGCGTACTTCTGCTGGTGTTTTCATTCAAACGATTTTTTTTACTACTTGTGCTAAAAGACTGACTCCTTTTACGTTTAGTAACAATATTTTGCTTATCTTCTAACTCAACATTCTCAGGAATATGATTCTCATTTAAATCAGGATATGGTAGAGCATTATTTTCTATAGAAGACACTGCATTCAAACTGCATTGTTGAAAATGATCGACATCGTTATTATTGTATTGATGATAATCGGAACTCGTCACATCTGGAAATACTTGCATTGGATCGACTAAATAGTTTTGTGCCTCTTGCCAAACTTCGTGTTGCTACATAATTTCGTTAGCGAAATTCTTTTTTTTATTAAAAAGGAAAATGACAAACAATTGGAATAGAGGATTTGTTACTCCTCTGTGTGAAGTTTGTTTGCGAACTTGGTTGAAAGATTTTAATATGTGAAATAGGTGAATCTGATAATCCTGTCTGGCCTCCATGCATTTCGTTAAAATAAGAGATGTCGCGGTTCTGGAGAGAGATAATTTAATCGAAAAAGGCAGTCAAGAGTTTTTCTTTTCAACAGAGATTTATAGGATACTAACGATAGTGCTCGCTGAAGCCCCATTGGTGAATGGGCAGGTTGATTCTGCACTAGAACACACATCGACATTTTGGCTATTCATTGGACCCATTCTCTCAAAGTCAAAAAAGCTATTTAATATGTGGTCCAAATCATCTTCCTGAGGAGGTGAATAGAATTGATGATAAATTTCCGCATCAATGTGAAATATCTCGTTTTCTCTTATGGGGGATCCAATGCTTGAAGATTTTTGAAAGATTTGCGCAAATAAATATCCGATGTGAAAGCGCATTTCTAAATAAGTTGAAAAAATTGAAATTAAGATATGCTAGATGTAAGGTTTTTAGATTTAAAATTATAATAATGGTGATAAAGTGGGGAGAATGGTTCAATGTAGAAAAATGATGATGTTAATGTGATGATGATGGAAAAAGAAAATAAACAAATATGTAATAAGTAGGGGACAATGACCCAAGTTGGGGATGGTAATGCCGGGCTCACGGCCTGCCTAGATGACGATGTGGGGATAGCGGCCCGTCGTGATGATGATGGCGATGCGTAGACAAAAGGTTTGACTCAATGGTGAACTAAGATTTATTGATTATCGATAATTATCTCGCCCAGGACAAAAAAAAGTGACACTCTTGGAACAAGTTCCCATGTCTCAATTTTGATGCAGACATATACTCAGTTAGTGGGACTTGTTTAAAAACATATCCTGACATCCTGGACATGTCTGTAATTGAATTGTTAGGTCTCGACTACGCCGCAGCCTAATATATATAGTCAGAGACACAGCAACAGTAATAAATAATTCCTTTTGATTATATTCAACCACTAAGTCATACCGTTGCGACAATAGGTTATAGGCTCTTGCGCCTAAAATAAAAAAGATAATAATAATAAATTCCTTCTAAAAGAATTTTATCTATATCAATCGACTTAAAAAGGAGGTCTCGTCAACCATTGTCTTATTTTGCTTTATTTTTTTTTCCTTTTTATCAATCAACTTAAAAAGGGGGTCTTGTCAACCATTGTCTTATTTTGTTTTATTTTTTTTTCCTTTTTTCCTTTGTTTTCTCCTTTCCTTCTTTTTTCTTTTTTTTCTTTTTTTTTTCAAACTTCTCTCTGCTCTGCTTCTATTATCCATGTTTCTTTCATCCTCTCAAATATTCTACATCTTAATCTAAATTCAATAAAAAAAATACTAATAATAAATAAAGCAATTAGGTTGTTGCTCTAGCCAAGCATCTAAGTGTAGTAGTGGCCCTACTACTCTGAAAGCAAAAATAATAGAATAAATTTCACCAATTTTTTCTCTCTCATTCTCCCTTTTTCTTCTTAGTTTCCTTTTTTTTTTCTCTTCTTCCTCACTTTTTTTTTCTCCTTCCTTTTTTTTCTCTATTTCTTTTCTCCTTTTTTCTTCTCCTTTTTTTTATCTTTTACTCCTCTAATATGCCATCCAATCAACAACTGACTCCTCAAGACTATGCATCTTTCCCAACAATACCTTCCCTGCCACAACCACAACAACATGCACCTGCTGAAAGTACTCCTCATGAGCAGGATCTCCCAATGAAAGACAAAGATGCTACTTCCAACATGGAGGATGCACCAAATCCAAGGGTCCTCCTGAGAAAACAAGAAGACTTGTATATTCATGACAGCATTGTCAAGGCAAGAATGTTTCTCAAAGATTGGTGACACACACTTTGAGATGATGAATCAAACTATCATGAATGGTCCAGGGAAATCAGAGGCATCATCTGTGATTTCACTAGGGAAAGCAATTTCCTTGAACATAAAGGAGCCTCCAAAACGTCCATCAAAGAGTGAATTGGCTGTGCTATTCTAATCAACTCAGTTGGCCCTGAAATGAAATAACAAATCATTGATGTTGCACTGAGAACAACTGCTTTCCACCACATCAAAAGTGTTTTTAACACAGTTTCACATGCAGCTCAACTAAACACAATTGAGAAACTGATCAGCCTTCACTCCAAAGATTGTGATAATCCTATCAAACTTATAAATCAATTTTAAGATGCATGTGGCAGTCTGTGGGCTCAAGGCCTCACTGAAAAGGACATACTAGGATGTCTTTGCCAATAAATAATCAAAGATGACCCACAATTTAGCTCAGAAGTACTAAAAGAAACAGAACAACTATGCAAATCAGATAAAGCTATTACTGTAGCAATTCTCAATAAGATTTTCTGCAAAACATGGGAAAGAATGAAACATGATGATAATTTGATCAAAACTTTTACTACTTTATCAGCTAATGACTCTTCAATACCTGACTCTAACATACTGACAGATTCTCACTCACTGCCAACAAACTTTACTGCTTCTAAATCTACAACTGACTCTGTAAATATCTGTGAATCTTACGCTGCTACACAAAGATCCCCTGATAATTGCTACATATGTAATTTTCCCAACCATCTACAAGCTCACTGTCCAAGAAGAATGTTCAATCAAAGACACAACTCCAATCCATTCATCCCAAACAGACAAAAGGGTCACAACACTCACTATCCCATGGTTGTTTCACCCTCTATAATCCAACCAACCATTGTACCCAACAACAACATCAACAACATACCCCCATAACCAATACAACAACAAAATCAAAAACCATTACAACATAAAATGGATTCCTATTGACCCATCTACCCACAGAGACAATATAACAGACAAAATCATTCACAAACACCACACGCTAAGTCAATGTCCGCAAAAATTGTCAAACTAAGTGATTATGTCACTGGACGACCTAGGCACAAGGTCAAGGGTGTTCCTGAAAGTGAGATTAAGGGAGGAGTTTAGAAACTTCTTTGAAGCACAGAGGGAATGTTTGAGGAAGTGATTTGAAGATGACTCAAAGGAAGAGCTACTGCTTCAAGATAAGTTCGATAAGAATCTTAATATAATTTAAAGTAATACTAATATTCTTAGAATCTCACAAAGGGTTGTAGACTCAATAATCAAAGATTTAAATTTAGAAATGGTTATTGAGAAAAGAAGGAAATATATACTAATAATGATTTAACTTGCGGTTTTACCACTATTAACTATAAATACGTTTTAAAATTTAATTCTAAAGTAAAATCGAACCAAAATCCGACCCCTTTTATATCTATTACTCCTCCTTGCATTGACCTCATACCCATCCATCATTCCACACACCACAGATCACCAAAATTACACCCGTTACACCTGGACCCTCCTCACTAACATCCGTTAACCCCTTAATCCTCCAATAACCATTCCGTCCATGCTCACTACCCCTTTTTAATAACCCACAGATATTTAATAAACCTTTTAGCGGAATATTGCATTGACTATTGCGCTGTGCGTTGCTTATCAAAGAAAAGCCTAAACACACTTTTGAGAATTGACTAATTTAGATTTAGAGTTTAGATTAGCACAGTCAAATAGTGAGTACACAAAGGGAAGTTGCCATTGCTAGGTAGAATCACTTTCTGTGCTTTGAGTATGTATTTCGACCTCTGTTTTATTGATTTGATGAGCTGCTTTTGCCTTGAGTGTCACGTGGCGCGTGAAAGATTCCCAGGTATAAAACAGGAGCTCTGTTGAGCGTGAGACATATACTTCCTACACTACTTTCCCTCTATTTATCTCTTGATTATAATTTTTAGTTATTATGTCAACTTGTCCTACTCCAACTCCCACGCCTCCTCACCCCAAAGCAGAGGGGGGGCTTGTTAGCCTACAATACTCCCAAGCCTGCACGGCCTGTGAGTTGATGGAGTATTTCTGCGTCAAGAGCACGGCCACACGGGGTCCTCGCCAGAAATGCCAGTTTTGCCAATGGAGACGGGTGACCTGCGATGCCCTTTCAAAAAACACCAACATTGAAAAACAGTACCAAAACTAAATACTGGGTAATACCAAAGACCAAAGAAGTGGTCAAAGATATATGGGACGTGTTGGTCGGGGACAATCAGTCGGAAGGAGTTTATGAGGAGGTCGAGGATACCGTGGCAACCTGGGTAACCCAAGCCACAGGTAAAAAATGAGGGGTGGAAGAGGAGGTGGATGAATTGGTGGAAGAAGATGAGGAGGAAGTCCCCATCTCAAGGCGGACACTGAAGAAGCAACGGATGGTCATTGAAGATGATAAGGAAGAAAAATAAGTGACAGTGGAAGTCACATCGAAATTATTTCTAGAGGCTGATCCATTTTTTGAAGTAAGTTTGCCTTTTATTTTTTCAAAAGAAATTTTTTACTGATGACCGTATGTTTAGAATTCAGATGTCATTGCGGAAACCCCTATGTTGGAAACCTCAATTGTGGGAGCTCCTCTTGTGGAAGCCCCTACTGTGGAAGCAGTGCCTTTGATCCCAGTTGAGGAGAGCCAACCAAAGATTGATTTGAGGGAGGACCAGGTATGGTCGAAGAATCCTTGACAGGGTTGACAAACTCGGTTTATTGACAAGTTAAGTGGCGATGTTGACAAGATTATTGATGCTGCCTCCTTCCACGTGTCTGAAGAATTACTGGAGATTGGAGAAGTAGTACTGGTAGGAGAGGAGGAGGTATTTGAGAAATGCAGGAAGAAAATAAGGGTGATTTTGGAAAAAATGAAATAAATTGGTTCGAGAGAAAATACAGGAGAAGATTTAAAATGGAAGGAGAAAAAGAAAGAAAAAGGAAAAGAAAAGTAGAAAACAATTTGTATATTTATTTATTTTATTTTGTTGTTTTAATTGAAATATTTATTTATTTTTATTTTGGTTGTTTTAATTAAAATTTTAATATATATTTTATAAGACTTTGAGAGAAAAAGAAAAAGAAAGAAAGAATATTTAAATGCTGTTTTTTTGTTTTAAATTTTTGAAAGAAGAGAAGAAAGAAGAAAAAAATATAGTTGTTTGAAACAATTTTGAAATGAAAATTTAATAAGAAAAAAATTTTTTTTATTCGTGATATTTTATTTATTGAAGTTTTTTTTTTTTTTTGAGGAATTTTGGTTATTTGAAAGGAAAGAAAGAAAAGGAGAGAAAAAATAGTTTTAAAAAAAGAATTTTAAAGAAAGAAGTATTTTGTTTGAAGAATTTTAAAAGTTAGATTTAAAGGTTGAACTGAGGTTCGAGAACGATTTTCGTATTGCGTTTGTAAAAACTTTTGATAGTTTGAAGAAAAGAATTTTAAGGAAAAAAATGTATATAGAAAATTGAAAAGAGAAGAAATGAAAAATTTAATGGAGTTATTGATTTTTAAAAGGTTTTATGAATTTTAAATTTTATTTTATTTTATTTTAAAGAAGTTAGAAAAACTTTTGAAAAGAAAAAAGAAAGAAGAAAAATGAAAATAAAAAATAAAGAATTTTAGAAGTAAAGAAGTTTTAGATTTTCAAGAGAAAAAAGAAAAGAGAAAGAAAAGAAAAAAGAGAAGAGAAAAAAAAGAGAGTTTTAAGGTTTAGGTTTTTAAGGATATTTAAGATAAAAAGATTTTAGGAGTTCAGGGGTGTTAGAAACATTGATGGCTGGTTCCCAGGATTTTTTGTCTGAGTCATTGAGGAAGCCTTCCCATTCCACAAGGTATTGAAGTTCCCCCTTGCGCATTCTTGAATAAAGGATATGGCTTACTTCCCATTCTAGGTGGTCTTCTATTTCGACCGGTTCCGGAGGAGGTTGGTTCCTGCCTGGGTATGTTTCTTGAGCCAGTTCCAGGAGAGATACGTGAAAAACAGGGTGAATAGCCTGTCATTTAGGAGGTAGCTTGAGTCGAAATGCAGTTTTAGAGACTTCAGAGTCAATTTCAAATGGCCCCAAGCGCCTTTCAGCTAGTTTATTTGATGGTCAAGTTGTTTGAATGTTTTGTGCGTCAAGCCATACTTTGTCGCCTGGTTTAAAGGGAGGAGCAGATTGTCGATTTTTGTCGGCCTGTTCCTTGTACCTTCAAATTGCTAATTACAAATTTGATTTAAGTTCTTCTTGGAGTCGTGATATGGTTCAAAGATAATGTTCCGCAGGATGATTAGTTCCTACATGGATTGAGTTGAATCAAGGATGTCTTCTATAAACAATTTTGAAAGGAGATTGTTTTGTCAAAGAATGAGTCGAGTTATTATAAGCAAATTCGGCCAATGGTAACCATGTGGTCCAATCGTCTTGTTGGTAACTGACATACATTTGAAGATATTGTTCAAGGACTTGGTTGAACCTTTCCCTTTGCCCATCGGTTTCAGGATGATAGGCTATGGAGAGATTCCTCGTGATATTGAGTTGTCGACACAGTTGAGTCCAGAATGTGGATACAAACAATGAGCCTCTATCTGAAATAATATCATTAGGTAAGCCATGTTTGGAAAATACATATTCTAGAAACAATTTTGACAAATCTTCTGCTGTAGCAGTAGTAGTGGTTTTAATGAAAATCTATCTACTATTACTAATATAGCATCAAAATTATTAGAAAGAGGAAGTTGAGAAATAAAATCTATCGATAATGATTCTCAAGGTTTAGAGGGTATAGGAAGTGGTTGAAGCAATTCATGCTTCCGTTGATGGTGTAGACAATCCTATAGTACTAGCTATAGGCCTTGACCAAGGGAGTTAGAGAAAAACCAGAGAGAAAATCCCCTGTCCCTTTAGAAAAATAGAGTGAGATTAACTTGCTAAAGTAAGTTGGTTCATGTTTTGCTAAAGCTCCTGTTTAACACACTTGACTGCTTGATGAGCCAAGAAAGTAGTCCCCAGATAGACTACCAGACCAAAGAACTGAAATGTAGAACAAAGTCCACACCAGAGACAGCAAAGATACTTGATGTAGGCTGCAAATCCACACCAGAGACAGCAATAATACTTGCTATAGCTTGCAAGACTATAACAGAGAAAACAGTTGCCAAAGTTAAGTTAAATGAAGAACTCACTTGCAACAAACACAGCCAATTGTGGCCAGAAAACAGTGAAAACTGAGTGAGGAACAATGAGATCACCTCCGGATGGTAGTATGATGATTAAGGCTGCCCCAAACTGTCTTATTCACTATGTACACACAGACCACTAACTAAGAGCCCATGCGCACCCACCAATCTGGCGCCTGTACCTGCCAAATTGCATAAAAAAACCCTCCTGGAGCGCTCCCCAACCTCCTAAAACAGAGGCGGGCGGGCTTCCGACGTCGGAGATGCCGCCTGAAGCGGCCCGGCCTCCCTGAAGCCAGAAAACCAATAAAAACAACTAATTCACTTAGAAAAATTAGCTACAACTACTAAAACCTTTAAAACACGGAATTTCACTATAACAACATTGAGACATGAAATATAGAGAAAAATTAGCTCTATCCAATGGTACTAAGCACTTAATCCTAACACTTAAGGTTAGCCCGTAAAACACGAAAAACAAAATTAAACAGCAATCTTTTATAAATGAAAAATGAGGAAATGACCCCTTAAAACTCAGAATATGAAAAATGTCTTCAAGACATAAAATATAGAGAAAACCCAGGGCTATCCAATGATAGTACCCACATACCCACAGACCCAATATCCATGGAATTAAACCAGAAAAATACCCAATTCCTTAACATGATGTCAATTAAGACATGCACAAACAGCGCCAAATCACACAACAAAGGCCCCTGCCAATGTTGGAAGACCACATCCTCCCTCCAATTGAGAATTTTCGCATTCTTTCTTCATCCAACCACCATGTTTAACCTTCTTCTTAAATCTGCCTCTGAAATGGGCCCCTGCCAATACTGCATCGACAATAATTTAATCTGCGCCATGACACCACCTTTCCATCCTTACAGAACGTCCTGCGATGTCTTCCAATCCAGAAAGAAGACCTGCCACAGATCTGGTCCACTTTCTTCCACAACAGATTCACCTCCACCTCAACCTGGGCCTTCTTCTGCCAGCACCAAAAGATCTAGGCCATCCATCCTGATACCCAGATTAATCAAAAAGCTCCATCCTTCCCAGAAGAGTGTCACAACCCATAAAACAACTAGTTCCCCCATTCCTGGTCCATCTGATGGTAAAGAACATTCATTTCTTCCTTCAACTTTAAAACTGATAACTTCTCAGTTCCTTCCTCTTCTGATAGTGATGATAACAATGTAGGATCCATTGCACCACCAACACCAACGCACTTGCCCACTATCAAGTCCAAGTTCCAACAACACACATCTCAACAGAAACAACTTCTGCTTCACTACTTCCAATCCACTCCTGCTAGAGATCCACAGGAAATTGATAACAGAAGACACCTCATTCACCAGTTCAAAACTAATTCTGAAAACTTCATTTCATCTCTTGATTCCCTCTGTAATTCCACTAGTACTTGAGTTTGATTCAGAAAAGAAAAATTGACCACACCCTCTATAGGATGTAACTACAAACAAACCTCAGTTTTAAGTCTTGGGGGACCATCCTCATTTTATAGTCTTGGGGGACTCAAAAACCCTCAGTTTAAAGTATTGGGGGACTCGAAAACCTAAATCATAAACCCAGAACCAGAGATCAACCACATTAAGACACAGAAAAAAAACTAACATTCTGGGGTAATTTTAAATAGAGCTTCCAGCCCATCAATTACCCCCAAACTTGCCTTTTCTAAATTTGGAGGCTCCCCCTGTGGATACCCTCCACCAATATTTCAAAACCAACTCCAACAACAAAACCCTTTTTCCTCAGTTTATAGTCTTGGGGGACTTACAACCCTCAGTTTAAAGTCTTGGGGGACTAACACAGTGTTCAGTTTAAAGTCTTGACGGACTACCTTGATAAAATCTTGAAACCAGCCAGTTTAAAGTCTTGGAGGACTAACAGAAACCAGATTTCAGTTTAAAGTCTTGATGGACTGATCTTGATACCATAGCTTTTTCAGTTTAGAGTCTTGATGGACTGTCTTGATAACATAGCTTTTTCAGTTTAGAGTCTTGATGGACTGATGGAATTTTGCATAAAAAT
Source organism: Hemileia vastatrix (assembly GCA_030280995.1). Lineage (NCBI taxonomy): Eukaryota > Fungi > Basidiomycota > Pucciniomycetes > Pucciniales > Zaghouaniaceae > Hemileia > Hemileia vastatrix. The sequence goes on from JASXTE010000001.1 coordinate 50,274,579, forward strand.
GGACACAGCCGATTTCATGCAGCACACCTCTACAGCTAACCTGCTGAACTTCCACCTTCACTTCATCATCTACCCATCACTGACAAAAATCTCCTCCTATCCCTTTTCATCATCTTTTCTTACCACAGATCATGGCTGGATCTCCTCATGTTAACCCTTCTACTCTCCCTTGCTTCACTGCTCCCAAGGACTATGCCTGCAAAAAGTGCATCCACATGTGCAGACCTTGCAAATTCACTCTTCCAAATCCTGAATCCAAATTCTACAACAGGGCTTGTGACTCTTGCTTTTCAAAAAAGAAAAGATGTGACAGAGACGCCAACTACCCTATTCCTCCGCTTTCTCCTTCTCACAAATACATCTCCAGATCCCCTACCAGATCCACAGAGCTTGGTCCTTCCTCTTTCTCTCTATCTTCTGCTCCTTCCAGAAGATCCAGAAGCTCAGCTTCCCGCACCCTTCCCAAAAGACCAGCCTTAGCCTCACAAGAAACTTCTTTTATCTGCGCCAAATTAGCTCCAAAAGCTTCAAGATCAACTCCCAGGCTTCTAGACCGCGTCCAGGCGGCCTGCCCGCCTCACCAAACAGTGAAAATCAGGGCCAAAACCTCCAAAAACGACCAGAAAACAGCCAAATTTATCCAGACAACAACAACAACTCAACCCAACTACCTCCTTCTTCTCCCAGAGCAATGTAATCCACCCTTCCTAAGTCCAAAAGCACCAAAATTTCCCAGATTTCTAAGAGACCTGCCAGAGAACCGCAAGAAGAAACCAGAACATCACACACTGCTCCACAACAACAACTTCGTCCCCAACTAAGACAAAGAAACTACACCTCTCCTCTGTCAGCCAACTACTCTTCTGACAGTTCCATCTCTTCAAAATCTCCATCCAGAGGAGAGCAGTCTGCTTCCAAATCCCCCTCTCCTGCTCCATCCTTTAACAACCCTGGTACTCCATCATCAGCACCTCCTCCAGCTGAATCCATCAGAAATAACAACCACAACAACAACAACAATCTCACTGCTCCAACTAGGCCCCAGGAACATCAGCATCCCAGTTCACCTTCTCAGGATCCTTCAGAGGAAGACTATGATAATCCATATCTTTCCCTAGTTGATCCACCCACTATGACCATTACAAAATTGTCAGAGATCCAAATCCCAGCTGCTTACAGATTTGATGAGCTTCCAATCTGTAAGTACCAAATTAATTATTCCATTTCTTCAACAAAAAGAATTACTGATCCAATTCTTCTTGTATAGTTGGCACCCCTCCTCCTGAATCTATTATTGGAGTTGGCCAACCTCTTGAAACTTCTTTGACCCTGGATTATGGAGACATGAAGAAACACCTAAGCACCATGTATTCCAACATGCTAAAAGCCTTTTCCCTCCATGGACCTTTGAATGACTTTGAAAAATCCCTGAGAAAGCGCCTACTGGACGACCACTGGAAAATGTCTAGGATCATTAAGCACACCCTCCAGCACTCCATTCCTGCCTCTTCTTCTTCCTCCTCTGAACTTCCCTCTAATCCAATTCCTGATCATTACAATCCCTATCATCTCGCCAGCAGGATGCACTTCAAAGAACACAGTGCTACCCACAATCCCACCAAAAAACAAAAATGTCATCACAATCCAGACCAGCCTCCAGAAGCTTCATCATCCAGACAATGAGCTCCTGAAAAAAGATTAGAAACATAATAATAATATAAAACAATTAATAAAAAATAATTTCAGAATTTTTTTTTTTTTTTTACGAGTGAGATACTAATATATTAAAATTAAAAATTTATAAATAAAATGAAATAAAATAAAATATAAAAAAAAATAGAATGGTATCCCCCAGCCAATTGATGAGCTGATCCCCTGATACCTTACCCACATCCAAGTCACCTTGATGTGGATACACAATTAATTCTTTTAAATGGTTAACAGAAAACAAAATTCAAAAAATTTAGAAATTCAGAAGATAATAAAAATAATGAAACACAGAAACACATGAAATAAATAATAAATGAAAAAAGAAAATAGCATTGCCCGGCCAATTGATGAGCCTTTCCCCACCAATTCTTGCCCACATCCAGGTGACCCTAATGTGGTAACACCCTATATTTTTGATTTTATAATTTTAAACAACCCCCATAAAAAATTAAAAGAAAAAAAGAGAAAAAAAGAAAATAATCTAAAACTGCTATCTAGCAAAAACATAACTTCAAAATCAAAGAAAGTCCAGCTCCATAGATGGTCCAATAAGAGAAAGTCCGGTCCATAGAAATGATCACTGGGTGGGCTCCCTCCAATAAGTAAAAATGATGGGAGACCACCAGTGATCCACCACCAATCTGAAAGAACCAAAGATAAAGTAGCCAGTCCCAAACCAGTTTGAAGTCATAGTGGACTTGAAACCTGAATAATAAACAACAGAACTAATATTCAACTAGGAAAAACAAAAGACTTGAGACAGACATTCTGGGGTAACTGTTCTACAGAGCAGCCAGCTCATCAGTTACCCCCACACTTACCAAAATAATATTTAGAAGCCCCCCCTGGGTACCTTCTAACAAAAAAACAACATCCAAAACAAAAAAAACCAAAACCAATAAGAGTGAAGAGACCAGCACATGAAAATCAGAGGAAATTCCAGTTTAAAGCCATAGAGGACTAAAACCTGTGAAAAGAAACTAATACTAGGGTTCAACCAAATTAAGAGAAAGGGTTGGAAACAGACAATCTGGGGTAACTGTTGATAGAGCAGCCAGACCATCAGTCACCCCTACACTTGCCAAGATCAAATCTAGAAGCCCCACCCATGGGTACCTTCTAACAAAAAGTTTCCAACACAAAAGTTGCTCTGCAACACCACAAAAATTCCAAAACAAAAAAAGAACGTTCCATAGTTCATCCTCATTGCGGAGTCAATCTTCTTCATGCCTAGTGCCTCTGGGATAAAACCTCTTCACTTGGTCTGCAGCCACCCTCTTTTTCAAGACTGCACCATCAAACTCTTCCAAAACATAAGAACCTCCAGATGCCTGAGATCTGACTCTGTAAGGTCCATTCCATCTGTCAGCAAACATTTTCCCCCACTGACTCTCCAAACTTCTATTATAAACCAAAACCAAACAACCAGGTTTCAAGGGATTCCTAAGTCTATGAGCCAACTTCTTGGCCCAGTACCTGACTGATTGATTCCTAATCTTCATCATTCTAGAGTATGCCTTCTCCTGACATTCCTCTCTACATTCCAACCGTTGCATCCTGGCACAGAGCAAATCTTCTGTTGAGTGCAAATCATCCCAATCAATTCCAAGATAAGAGACAGTTTCAAAGTCCACTGGTAGAACCGCTTTCTGACCAAAAATTAACTTGTAAGGGGAATAGCCAGTCATCCTCTTCACAGTGACCCTATCAGCAAATAACACCAAGGGTAAATAATGCCTCCACTTTTCAGCACTATCTCCACACATCTTCACCAAAGCATTCTTGATAACTTTATGGCCTCTTTCAACCATGCCTTAAGCTTCAGGATAATACGGTGTAGCCGCTCTAACTTTAGAACCAACACTAGCCACAGCTTCTTTAAATTCGGCACCAAACTCTGGCCCACCATCAACAGTGACCAACTACATCAACCCATACCTATAAATCCACTCCTTCTTCAAAAACTCTGCCATATTCTTGGCAGTCAAATTAACCAGAGTCACTGCCTCAACCCAACCAGACAAATCATCCCTAGCAACAATCAAGTATTTATACCTTCCCTCTTTAATATGGACAGCATCCAGACTGACCCTTCCAAAAACAGTGGATTCACCAGTAGCACGGCCTACCTCTTTAGGTTTCAAGTGACTTCTTCTTTGACATTCTTCACAAGATTGAACCCAACCCTGCACAGCCAACTTCATACCTGGCCACCAAAATCTGTCTGCTACTCTTCTATAAGTCTCCCCAAAGCCTCTATGACCAAGGTCTTCATGCAAAGACTTCAAAACCAATTCTTGAACCTTCTTCTGAGTCACCACCACTTGAGGATTAGGATGTCTCCTCCTCATCAACCGCCTTCCTTACACATAAAATCCAGGACTCTTCTTCTTGATTGCCAACCAAGTATCATCATCACAACTATCTGGCCTCTCCAAGGTCAACAGATATTCCACCAAAATAAAATAAAACCCAGACTGACCCCAGGTCTCATCTTCAAAATCCAACAAAACAACATCTAAGGGTACAATTCTGTCACCAAAATCACCAGTATGAACATGAGCTAATTGAGCAGCCCAACCAGGACACCAATCCTTAAATTTTGGCATGTCCTTCTCTTTCCACTGAACCTTGTAAGAATCCAGTTCACTAACAAAAAACCCTTTTCCAATTTTGAGCTGTCCCAAACAACAACTCCATCTTCATCAACAAAAACATCCTGATCACCAGAATCAAGATCAGATACAGCCAGTTAAGCCTCTTGGGGGGGATCAGAAAAATTTCAGCACCCTTTGTGCTGGCCCTAACCACTGGAACATCCTTATCAAATTCTTCAGCCTCAGAATCTTCATCTGTAGGTGGTCTCCTTGATAATCCATCAGGCATAGTAAAGGTTTTACCTGGTTTGTGTACCAGGTCAAAAGAAAAATGTTGAATAAATGCCACCCACCTAGTCATTTGAGCATTTGGAAGACTAGGTGTATTGATCATCTGAACCAAATATTTTGCATCCACCTGCAGCTCAAAATGCTGCCCCCACAAAACCGTCTGTAGCTTCTTTAAAATTTTAGCCACGCCACACAATTCCAACTTAGGTTGAGAATACCTAGATTCCACCTCATTAAACACCACAGACTCATATCTTACTGGCCTGACCCTCCCAGTCTTATCCTCCTGAGACAAAACAGCACCAGCAGCAATATAACTTGAGTCCACTTCCAGATAAATTTTTCCAGCACCAACACCATAATCCAACTTGTGAAGAACAATATCTTCACCAACAACCTTTTTAAACTTCTGAAAAGCCTCTTCACACTCTTCAGTCCATTCCCAATCTGCATCTTTTCTGGTCAACCTCCTTAAAGGTGAAGCCAACAAAGAAAAATCCTTAATAAAAATCATGACATATACACATACACCCAAAAATCCCCTGACTTCAGTAGTATTTTTAGGCCTAGGCCATGACTGAATTTTATTAATCTTCTTCTTTGCCATAATCCTTCCCTCTTTACATACCACATGACCCAGAATTTCCAAAGCAGGAACACAACAACAGAATTTTGACCCTGAAATGGTCAAACCAGCCTCTTCAATCCTGAACAGCACTCTCTCTAGAGTTATTGCATATTCCCACAAAAACCTCCTTATGCCAGGGTTCTCCGCTAACACCTCATTACCATAATCAGTGGATGGTCCTTTAATTTCACCATCATCAATAAAAATACCAGCATGAGTAGGAACCTCATCCTGCGAAATCCAAGCCATCTGTGCTTGATAAACTGCCACTGAATTAGTTGCTCCTTGAGGCAATCTAGTGAGCTGAAATCTTCCCAAAAGAGTCTCAAAAGTTGTGAGAGGCCTTGAATCCCTATGGAGTTCCCTCTCATCATAACCACCCATAATATCACCCAAAGCATAACACATCCTTTCAGCGAAAGCTTCAACAAAATCCTCTGCACTTGGTGGCATACCAGCATCCTTGATAGTGACTATATTCAAGGCTCTAAGATCATGAACCACCCTCAACTTTCCATTCTGCTTCTTTACGCAGAACACCGGACTTGAGTAGCTGGAAGTCGCTTGTTTGTATAACCCAGTCCTGACTCTTTTCCTAACAATCTCCACAAAATCCTCTCTAATAGCGGCTGGAATCGGAATAGGTTTGATTTGCCAAGGTTCATGACAAACTACAGGGATCAAGTAAGGTTCCCCATAAGAGTGCTTCAATACACCCCTTTCCTTCTCAACAAATGCCACAGCTTTTTCCCTTAGCACAATAACATGCAACAACAACTTCTTTTCTTCCTCAGACAACCACCCATCAGGACCAAAATTAACAACTTTCAATCTTTCCACAGTCACCCTAGCCGTCTCTACAAATTCTGGAGGATTCTTCACCAAAGGAGTACAGTACGGATCTCCCGAAAAAGGAGGTCTCTTCAAGGGCAGTTTCAAACCCACAGGCATAGGCTCATTGACAGGCCTAATCTTCTGCGCTACCTTCTTATACTTTGCTGCTCCCCCTTCAACTTGAGGAATCTTCAGAAATTCTTCATCACCAGACCTGGAACAAAAACCAAGGGTTTCCCCATTTCTCACATGAGTGGCCAAGGTAATGTTTTTTAAAGGTGTAGAAGAAACCCTAGTGGTGCACAATTGGGAGGACTTACTTTTACACCCCAATCTCACCACTCCAAAACTTTTCCGCAATTCCACATCTTCATCCTCACTTCCAACTTCCAAATCTACAAATCTTGATTCATCTTCTGAATCACATCTTCTAAAATTGTGCAGTTTATCCTCATGCTGGAGGCCCAAAAACAGATCTTGATGATCATCTCTCTTTATAATTTTCTGCACTTTAACCTCATGCTGGAGGCCCAAAAATAGATCTTGACGATCCTCACAAAAATATTTTGCATCTTCTTTCTTCATTATCTTCAGATTTTTTTCTTGATTTTCATGAATTATCTTGAAATTTTTATCTTCTTTTCTTGAGTTTTCTTCTGACCTAAAAAAATAACCAGGGGTTTCCCCAATGCTCACAGGTGTGGCCCAGGTAATGTTTTTGAAAGGTGTAGAAGAAACCCTAGCGGTGCACAATTGGGAGGACTTACTTTTAGACCTCAATCTCACCGCCACAAAACTTTTCCACATATCTTTCAATAAAGATATATAACCAATCTTCTTCTTTGAACTTGAATTAAAAATAATTAAGAATCTTGAGAGAGAACAGAGACTTGATAAAAAACTTGATGAATACTTGCAGAGAAGAGAAAAATTAAAAAGAAAAAGTTGAAAATCCACTTGGTATATCTCCAAGGGAGCTGACCTACTACAACCTGGGATTTCCTCATCTTGGGGAGAGGTTGCAGCACTAGGGTGATCAGCCCTTATTACTCTAAAAAAGACAGACTCTCAATAGAGTGTGAGCCGCACTCCAAAAAACCAGAGGCAGCACCCACTTCCTTCCTTCTCCTGCAGCAGTCCATGCACTGGCACATTGAAGATAAACCAGGCCTGCTCTCCCAACCATCCTCTCCAGGGGACGACAACCTCATGTGAAGCATCCTTTCGTCTTCACCAGTCGACTCCAAACTGATTCCCAAATCAAATTGATAACCAATTCTTGCCTGAAAATCCATCAAGAATGGCCCACCCAAAACTGCTTTTACATTACTTTAGCAATGTAAAAATGAACCTTCCCTGAGGCTCCTCCAACATCTAACTTCACAAACTCTGAAGTTCCAACCAATTCAGTGACATGGCCACCGATACCTCTCAAATTCCCACCAATACCAGTTTTGATGGGGAGGCCCATATGAGTTGCCTCAAACAAAGAAATCAGGTTTATCTGAGAACCTGAATCCACCAATGCCCTTGCCTCCCTGCCATTCAGAGTGACATTGACATATCTCAGAGGAGCAGAAAAATGAGTTTCCAACCCCTCACCAAACTTTTCAGCAGAATCACAAATGTATTCCACCTCCCCAGAAGAAACCCTTCTCCTGGTCAACAACTTTTTCTGCCTATCAGCCAACCCTGGACTGATAGTATACAATTCCCCATAAGATAGGGAGACCTGACCCTGATTCATCCTTTCCAGGACAGATTCCATAACATTAACTTGACTAGACACTACTGGCCTCTCAAAGTGAGCTCTTTGCTTCACCACTTTGGTCCTAGAAGCTTCTTGAGGACCAGCACCACAAAAAGATTTACCATTAACAGGAAGCAAACCAGATCCCTCACCAGAACCTCTGACTCCAACAGGCTTTGGAAATGAAGCCAAAGGGACATCCTCCTCGGAGTCAGAATCCACCTCCATTGGCATTGGCTCATCATTCAGGTCCAATGCACCAAAACTAGGGGGGGCCATGTCAGCCATACCCTTCTGCATCTTGTACAGCTCCTCTTTTCTGTACCTCTTCTTAGCTGCACTCAGCTTAGGATCACCCTTTGAAGAATTTGGCTTTGGTTGGGCCTGAGAACTGCTCTTAGGCCTACCCACCTTTCCTGCTTCCACATCATAAACACCAGACAAGCATTCAGAACTTGACTGTCCACCACAAGAATACAACTCCAAACCACCAAAGGAAGTAGAAAAAGAGACCTTGTTGACCTCCTTCCCCTTTCCCTTGACGTCCTCATCTACCTTAACAGAAGACTTCCCCTGATCAGGAATCTCCTCAAACCTTGGCCTCCTTTGATTGAGACCACCCCTTCTCCTGACCAAATCCACAAGAGCCTGCCACTCACTGGGCTTCACAAAAGAACTGTCAGGGAACTTAAAAACCCTGCCATCAAACTCCACTTTTCCTTCAGACACATCTCTTTTCAGTGCCCAAAAATCATTGGACCTGTGCCCCCTCCTACTACAATAAGAGCAAACCCAAGGATCACTCCTACCAGCCCTCCTTTCAAAATCTCTAGGCTGAGAAGGTGCCTTGTTAACCTTCTTGGCCTCCTGAACAAAAATGTGCAGCTGCTTTGTAAGATCAGCTAGCTGCTCTACCATTGGGTCCCTCTCTTGTTTGGGAACCTGCACCAAATTTTTCTCCTCCTTCTTCTCCCTAACATTTTCTTCAGCCAAATTGTCAGCCAGGCTACTAGACTTACCCGGTAAAATAATTAATTGTTTTACTGAGTTGAAGCCACGCCTTTCTTCTTAATAATAATTATTTATTTATTTACTTAAGTAGTACTTACAATTAACTAAAGTTAAGTACAATAAGTAGTATAAATAAATAATATAAATAAAATGTCCCTTAAAATTTTACTCCCTAACACCGTGCCCAAAAGTATATGTCAAAGGGAGTAAAATTAATAATAAAATTATAATATAAAAACTTAAAAACAATTATATTACCTCAGTGAGAGATCTGGAATCCCGTGAAATTAATGTAATTGGTTATTTATTATGTAATAATTGTGACAGTCCAAGAAATTCAAACTTTGTTGCTAATAAATTTTATGCTCTTGTTGACGTTCTAATTTATTACTTTCTTATGTCATTTATGTACTCCTTTTTCTTGTAATTCTTTTCTCTCACACTCAAAGTAGACGGTGTAAATTCCTTACATTTTATTTCCTCATATTTTGCCTATAAAAGGCCTCTGATTTTGTGCTTTTTCAAACCATTCCTTTACCACCTTACTTTATTTTTACTATTTACAACACAATTCTTATTTTTATATCTTATCTCATTAGTAGTTACAAGAGCGTAATTCTAAACAATAACTTATAACAATATTTAAATCCTACCTCTTATATTTGAGTAACAAATCACTTATATTAAGAAATACGTACCAATTTTTGAGAGTTAATTTAAAATCCTTAAAATCCTCATAGAAACTTCATACCAAATCTTCTAGACCAAAAGGGTACCTTGACACAAATCCTCACTGATTTTGCTGACATACTTGGAACACCCCTCCTGATAGGTGTCCACAGCCAATAACTTCAAATGGGCCTCAACAGCCTCCTTCACCTTATCCAAGGCAGGCAACTTCTGATCCCCATTATAAAGAGTTTTCATAAATTCATTTCTTGACAACTCCTTCAACACATCCATCCTGACATCTCTAGCCAGGGCAGACCAAAAAACATCCTTGGCAGCATTTTCATGTGCCAGCTCCTCCACTTCCACCAAATATTCCACCACCGGATCAAACTGTAGCAGAAACTTCCTGTAACTATGTAAGTTACCAACACCACCATAAGATTTCCATTCACTGAAAACCTTGTTCAGATCCACATTAGTGAACCTGAAACCCCATCTATCAACCATTTCCCTACACAAAAATTTCCAATCCCTCTTTTTGTAGCCAGACATGGCCACAATCTCTTTCTCCACTGACCTATCACCAATGAAGAAGATAATCTGCTTCACCATGTCCAGGTAGGAAGCACCATCCACTCTAGCAGCAGTTTCATACTTCTCTAGAAACCACTTGACATACTCCCCATTAAACTTGGTACCATCCCAAGTTTTAATTCTCACACACTCCCTAACCATCACAGAAGGAGGACCATCCCCCTCACTGACAGTCACCACAGGAATAGAGTAACCAGAAGCCATTCTTCCAGTCCAAAATACCAAAAAGAGCCAACCAAAGAAAACAGAGATTCCAAAGAACTAGCAAGTTCGACCCCATGTTGGGCGCCAGAAATGTAGACAAGCCTATAGTACTAGCTATAAGCCTTGACCAAGGGAGTTGGAGAAAAACCAGAGAGAAAATCCCCTGTCCCTTTAGAAAAATAGAGTGAGATTTACTTGCTAAAGTAAGTTGGTTCCTGTTTTGCTAAAGCTCCTGTTTAACACACTTGACTGCTTGATGAGCCAAGAAAGTAGTCCCCAGATAGACTACCAGACCAAAGAACTGAAATGTAGAACAAAGTCCACACCAGAAACAGAAAAGATACTTGATGTAGGCTGAAAATCCACACCAGAGACAGCAATAATACTTGCTATAGCTTGCAAGACTATAACAGAGAAAACAGTTGCCAAAGTTAAGTTAAATGAAGAACTCACTTGCAACAAACACAGCCAATTGTGGCCAGAAAACAGTGAAAACTGATTGAGGAACAATGAGATCACCTCAGGATGGTTGTATGATGATTAAGGTTTCCCCAAACTGTCTTATTCACTATGTACACACAGACCACTAACTAAGAGCCCATGCGCACCCACCAATCTGGCGCCTGTACCCGCCAAATTGCATAAAAAACCCTCCTGAAGCGCTCCCCAACCTCCTAAAACAGAGGCGGGCGGGCCGCCCAATGTCGGAGATGCTGCCTGAAGCGGCCCGGCCTCCCTGAAGCCAGAAAACCAATAAAAACAACTAATTCACTTAGAAATATTAGCTACAACTACTAAAACCTTTAAAACATGGAAGTTCACTATAACAACATTGTGACATGAAATATAGAGAAAAATTAGCTCTAACCAATGGTACTAAGAACTTAACCCTAAGACTCAAGGTTAGCCGGTAAAACACGAAAAACCAAATTAAACAGCAATCATTTATAAATGAAAAATGAGGAAATGACCCCTTAAAACTCAGAATATGAAAAATGTCTACAAGTCATAAAATATAGAGAAAAACCAGGGCTATCCAATGATAGTACCCACATACCCGCAGACCCAATATCCACAGAATAAAACCAGAAAAATACCCAATTCCTTAACAGATGTCAATTAAGACATGCGCAAACAGCGCCAAATCACACAACAAAGGCCCCTGCCAATGTTGGAAGACCACAACGGGGAGCCTTATTCATATTACATTTGTAACAAGCTCTTATAAAGGCCTTGATTTCTCTGGTCATTCCTGGCCAGAAGAAATCCCTTGCTATTAACTTGTAGGTTTTATCAACCCCAAAATGACCAGCTAATGGAGAATCATGTCGACTATTGAAAATCGATAATTTTATTTCTTTGTTGTCGGGTATGACTACTCTACCTTCGAAAACTAATAAACCTGATTCAATACTAAATCTCTTGGCCCCTTGCTTAGATTTTTTTTTCTTTTAACCCTTAACAATTATTGTCCTTTGAATGTGCTTCAAGGATGTTTGATAGTGGATTTTGAAAAGATTGAATTGTCATCAAATTAAGTTGATGAGTCGTTAACATTGATTTGTTGAAAATTGATTTCACATTTGCTGGGTTCTTGTCAGCAAATGCCTCCCCACGCTGTGGGTAAACGTTGTCCCGACGTGACAAGATATCTGGGACAATGCAGTTCTTACCTGGGCGATAGGAGATAGAAAAATGAAATTCAGACAAAAATTCAGCCCACCTGGCTTGACGCCTGGTCAATACTTTGGAAGACATAGAGTATTTCAAAGCATTATGGTCTGTTAGAACTTGAAAAGGACTATCTAAGCTGAGAAGAAAAGAGCACCATTTTTTAAGACAGTGAATAATAGCTAAAATCTCTTTGTCATGAATTTCATAATTTAATTCTGACGCAATGAGTTTGCGTGACTCAAAAGCAACAGGATGAAACAGTTTTGTTTCAGGATTTAATTGAGAAATGACCCCTGCGATAGCATAATTGCTAGTTTCTGTCTCAACTATTGTCGAAGCAGAAGGATCAAAGTGTCGAAGAATTGGAGCTGTGGTGAACGCAGTCTTCAATGCTTCGAATTACTTTTGTGCTTTAGAAATAAAAACAAAAGGAATATCTTTTCTAAGAAGAGAAGTAAGATTGGAAACAGTTTTAGAGTAATCTTTAATAAATCTTCTATAGAAATTGGCAAAACCCAGAAATCCTTATAGGGATTTAATGGTTTTGGGCTCAGGCCATTCTAGGACTTTTTGGACCTTTTTGTCGTCCATGACTCAACCATCAGTGGATAACGTAAAACCCAAAAAATTGATAGATTTAAGGTGGAATTCACATTTATTGTGCTTGGAATAGAGAGCGTGATCTCAAAGTCAATTAAGAACCTGTCAAACATGATGAATATGTTCATCTAGAGTCTTTGAGAAAATTAAAATATCATCTAAATAGACAACAACATCTTGAAAGATGTCATTAACAAAGGTTTGAAAAGTAGATGGTGCGTTACACAATTTAAAAGGCATAACTAAATATTCAAAACTACCAAATCTAGTGTGCATTGAAGTCAGAGGTTCATGACCTTCTGCAATGCGAATAAGATTATAAGCACCTCTAGGATTAATTTTAGAAAAGATATTAGCACCATTGAAAAGGGTAAGAAGCAATGACATAGGAGGAACAGGATATGCATTCTTCTTAGTGACTGTGTTGAGTGTTCTATAGTCAACACACAACCTAAGGCTACCATCCTTTTTCTTTACAAAAAGGACAGGGGAGCCAGTTGAATATTTACTGGCTCTGATGAAACCTTTGGCTACATTCTCTGCAATGTAGTCTTGAAGAACTTGAGATTTTTCCTTTGACAAAGAATAGACAGGACCTGCCGGAGGTACTGGACCTATTAACTCTATTTGATGGTCGTAGGGTCGATGAGGTGGTAACTTATCAGCCTTGCGAATTGAGAAAACATCAAGGAAATCATGATAGATTTCCGGTGGAGTTGATTTAATGGCTTCAACGTTGATTTGGTTGTCCTCATCATCTTTGAGATAATCTGTCAAGGGAAGACCAGAATTGAGAGAGAATAATTCAATTACTTCGAGGCAATTTAAATCCTCTTTGAGTGAAGTAATCGAGCTAGAAGGGTTAGCCAATCGCTCATTTAGAGAAAAATTGGATGCTTGCAAGTCATCTGGCAGAGATTTGTCCTCTAGCAGGACTTTGTCAGGCGGGTTGGTTAACTCCCTATTGAACTGCATTGAAGAATCAGAAATATACTTAGTGCATGGGGTGATCAATCCCTTTTTCTTAATCAATTTCAGGATTCCAATGCGTTAAAAAGTCATGGCCAAGAATGTTATTGTCCATCCTTGGGGCATCCAAGACTGATAATTCCCACTCGAATGGGGGAAAATTTGGAAAGTTGAAAACCCATAAAACCTTCTTACTTACCCAATATTTGGGCTCCTCTGATTCGACCAAATAAATTGGAGTTCGATCAATATCTGTTAATTTCAGTTGTAATTTCTCGGCAAAAGATAAACTGACAAAGAAATTGAAGCTCCAGAGTCTATAAGACAGCTGAAGGAGGTATCCTCCTTAAAAAGAATGAATCTCAAGCAATTTAAGGCAACTCCAGTCCTTAAGAGATGGAGGTTCTGGGCACTGAGAAGAGATAAGATAGTTTGCTTTGCACAAAAGTAAACTATCTACTAGTTTTCAACCTTGAACTAGTACCTTCTCTTTCCTTCAACTTTACACAATCTTCTAGCTTGTGCTTACCCCCACAATACATACATAACCCATTATCTGCTCGTCTCTTCCTTTCAGCTTCTTTAAGTTCCCCTTTTGAATCCAGTACTTTACTGATATCACCTGGGGTTGAGCTTTTTGGTCAAGGTTTGTCCTTTCCCTTGTTGGGTCTGGATTGAGTCAAGGAGGATTGAGTTGGCCGTGGGTGTGAAGAAGGTCCTGATTTAAAATTTAAGCCTTGAGATTTGTTGGTGTATCAAAGATGTTGTAGCCGACCTTGGTAAACGACGTCAAGTTCAAGGGCTTGTTCCATTAAATCCATTAAACTAGTCATCTTCTGGCCGTGAAGATTTAATTGATCCAGAATCCTCAAAGGAAGTCCTTTTTTGAAATGATACTTGAGGGCAGCATCATTCCAACCTACTCCAGTTTGAAATGCTCTGAAGTTCGAGATCTATTCAGAGGATTTACCATTATCACTCATGCAAAGAAAATCAAGTTTAATTTCTTTGTTGTCAGTTTTGTTAGTGTCACTGAACAACGTGAAAAGTTTTTCTTCAAACTTCTCCCAGTTATTAATAAGTAAATGGGTTTTGGTTGAAGAGAGCATGAGGAGATAAGGTTCGAACCATCTTGCTGATTTTCCGGCTAGGAATGAAGAAGCGTAAGCAACCTTCAATTGGTCATTATTGAAGGTTCGAGGGTCATTATGGAACAGGAGCTTGCAGGTTTTCAAGAAGGGCTGCAATCTGTCTGAATGTTCTCCATCGAATTTATCAAGAGATTTCATAGAAGGAGTTTTGAATTTAGATCCCTCTGAAGAAGTTGAATTTGAAAGGGTCTTCATGAAAAGCCTCATGCAGTCTTCCAGAGAATTAGATGTTCCAGGTTTTGAAGGTTGACCAGAAGGATGTGTAGCAGGGGGAGATGGTGCCTATTGCATTGTATCCTCTCCTTCTTCATCATCACTAGAATAATCAAAATCCTGTGGGATGTCTTCTACAGATTGGACTGAGTGTTGCTGTTCCCTAAGGTCAAGAGGTTCCAGGGAGTGAGTGCAAGAAACAGGCCATGTGGCTGTTGGCCTGCCTCTGGCGCAAGCCCTAGTAGTAGCGCCTGTAGGAGGAGTGCGTTGAACAGGTGCCATTTTAAGAATTTAGAAAACACCTGAAAAAGGAAGTAGTAGTGCAAAAAATGAGAACTACGGAGAATTAAATTATACTGTCACAAGAAGACCTATGCACAAGGTCAAGGGTGTTCCTGAAAGTGAGATTAAGGGAGGAGTTTAGAAACTTCTTCAAAGCGCAGAGGGAATTTTTGAGGGAGTGATTTGAAGATGACTCAAAGGAAGAGCTACTGCTTCAAGATAATTTTGATAAGAATCTTAATATAATTTAAAGTAATACTAATATTCTTAGAATCTCACAAAGGGTTGTAGACTCAATAATCAAAGATTTAAATTTAGAAATGATTATTGAGAAAAGAAGGAAATATATACTAATAATGATTTAACTTGCAGCTTTACCACTATTAACTATAAATAGGTTTTATAATTTAATTCTAAAGAAACATCGAACCAAAATCTAACCCCTTTTATATCTATTACTCCTCCTCGCATTGACCTCATACCCATCCATCATTCGACACACCACAGATCACCAAAATTACACCCAATACACCTGGACCCTCCTCACTAACATCTGTTAACCCCTTAATCCTCCACTAACCATTCCGTCAATGCTCACTACCCCTTTTTAATAACCCACAGATATTTAATAAACCTTTTAGCGGAATAATGCATTGACTATTGCGCTGTGCATTGCTTATCAAAGAAAAGCCTAAAAACACTCTTGAGAATTGACTAATTTAGATTTAGAGTTTAGATTAGCACAGTCAAATAGTGAGTACACAAAGGGAAGTTGCCATTGCTAGGTAGAATCACTTTCTGCACTTTGAGTATGGATTTAGACCTCTGCTTTATTGATTTGATGAGCTGCTTTTGCCTTGAGTGTCATGTGGCGCATGACAGATTACTCCCCCAAAGCTTCAGAAGCAGATTTTGCAAGAATGAAACTATCTGACAATGACACATATTCTCCAAAACCTATTTTTGACAGGTCAAACTCATCACCTTTCAGGAAACTTAGATGAGTTAGTGTACCTCTCACCTTTAAAAACACCCATAGAATTGAATTTAGCCACTAATGGTTCCTCACCACTTATAACAGGCAAAGGGACAATATGTTGTAGACAATCCTAAAGTACTAGCTATAGGCCTTGACCAAGGGAGTAGTTGTAAAACCATAGAGAAAAACCCCTGTCTGTCACGTGCCACGTGACACTCGAGGGAAAAGTAGCACATTAAATAAATAATACAGAGGTCTAAATCCATACTCGAAGCGCAGAAAGCAATTCTACATAGCAACTGAGACTTTCCTTTGTGTACTCACTATTCAACCGCGCTAGTCTAAACTCTAAATCTAAATTAGTAAAACTCTCAATAGTGTGTCTCAGTCTTTTCCTCAATAAGCGACACATAGCGCAATAGTCAATGTAATAGTACACTAAAAGGTTTATTAAATGTCTGTGAATTATTAAAAGTTGTAGTGGGAATGGATGGGAAGGATAGCAGAGGATTAAAGGGTTGACAGATGTTAGTGAGGAGGGTCCAGGTGTAACGGGTGTATTTTTTAAAGGTCTGTGGTGTGCGGAATAGTGGATGGGTATGAGGTCAATAGAAGGAGAAGTAAAGGATATAAAAGGGGTTGGGTTTTTGGTTCAACATTCTTTAGAATTAAATTCTAAAATGTATATATAGTTAATAGTGGTAAAACTTTAGGTTAAATCATTATTATTTTATCTTTCCTTATTTTCTCAGTAATCATTTCAAAAACCTAAATCTTTGATTTTTGAGTTTCCAACCCTTTGTGAGATTTTAAGAATTTTAACATTACCTTTAAATTATATTAGAATTCTTCTCGAACATATCTTGAAGTAGTAGCTCTTCCTTTGAGTCATCTTCAAATCACTTCCTCGAACAATTCCTCTGTGCATCGAAGAAGTTTCTAAACTCCTCCCTCCATCTCACTTCCAGGAACACCCTCGACCTTGTGCGTAGGTCATCTGGTGAAACTGTCCCTTTAGAAAAATAAGTGAGATTTACCTGTTATATTAAATTGGTTCATTTTTACCAAAAAGCCCCTTTTCCAATACACTTGACTGCTTGATCAGTCAAGAAAGTAGTCTCCAGACAGACTATCAAACCAAAGAACTGAAATGTAGACTAATATAAACACCACAGAAAGCAATAGTACTTGATGTAGGTTGAAAATCCACACCAGAGACAGAAATAATACTTGATGCAGGTTGCAAATCCACACCAGAGACAGCAATAATACTTGATATAGCTTGCAAGACTATACCAGAGAAAACAGTTGCTAAGTTAAGTTAAATGAAGAACTCACTTTACAACAAACACATCCAATTGTGGCCAGAAAACAGTGAAAACTGAGTGAGGAACAAGTATATCACCTCCGGATGGTTGAATGATAATTAGAGTTGCCCCAAACTGTCTTATTAACTATATACACACAGACTATTAATTAAGAGCCCATGCACACTTACAAATCTGGAGTTCCTGACTGCCAAATTGCATAAAACCTCCCTAGATGCGCTTCCCAGTCATCTAGCACTGAGGCAGACGGTCTGCCCAATGCCAGGAAGCCCGCCTGAAGTGGCCTGACCACCCTGAAGCCTTAAAACCACCAAAAACATCCAAACTACTTTGAAAAATCATCCACAACTACTAAAACCCCTAAAACACATATTTAAGCTATAACAACATTGTAACATGAAATGTAGAGATAATTCCTCTCATTCCAACACTACTAAGAACTTAACCTTAAGACTTAAGGTTAGCCCGTAAAACACAAAAAACAAAATTCAACAGCAATCTTTTAAAATGAAAAATGAGAAATTATCCCCCAAATACTTAAGCTATGAAAAATGTCCTAAGACATAGAATATAGAGAGAAACCGGGGCTATCAAATGGTAGTATCCAGATCCCCATAGTCTTAATATTTGCTGCGTAATTCTAGAAAAACACCTAATTATTTAAACAATGCCATTTAAGGCATACCTACAAAGGGCTCTGCCAATGTTGGAAGACCACATCCTCCCTCCAATAGAGAATTTCCACATTCTCCTTTACCACAACCACCATTTTCAGCTTTCTCTCCAAATCTGCTACTGACATGGGCCCCTGCCAATACTTCATTGACAAAAATATCATCTGTAAAATCTCACCACTGGCTCATCCCTACAGAATCTCCTGTGATGCCTGCCACTCTAGAAAAAAGACATGTTTCAGACCTGGTCCATTGTCCTCTGCAACATCTTCTCCATCTCCACAACCTGATCCACTTTTCACCAGCACCAAAAGATCCAGGCAATGTATCCTGATCCCCAGACTGGTCCACAAATTTTACCCTTCAAAAATTAGTGCCCACATTGCTACTACCGCTAGCTATACCATCCCTGGTCCTTCCGATGGTAAGCACAAAACTTCTTTAAACTGATTTCCAATCTGAAATTTTCCAGCTCCTTTCCCTTCTGACAGCAATGATGACAATGTGGGAACCATTGAAGCACCCCCACCTAACCCATTGCCCACCATTAAGGAAAAATTTCAACATCATTCTTCTCAACAGAAGCATTTCTTACAAAACTACTTCCAATCAACTCCTGCTAGGGACCCACAGTATATTGAGAAAAGTAAGAACCTCATACACCAGTTCAAAGCCATTGCTGAACATTTTGTTACATCTCTTGATTCTCTTCTGCCTTCTGACTTCTCATGACTTCCTAAATGTTGCCAATTATCAAAAAAAAACTCCTCAGTTTACAGTCTTGGGGGACTAATCCTCAGTTTTAAGTCTTGAGGGACTAACAGCCCTTATTTGATAGTCTTGGGGGACTAAAAACCGTCAGTTTATAGTCTTGGGGGATTAAAAACCCTCAGTTTATAGTCTTGGGGGACTAAAAACTAAAATCAAAAATACAGAACCAGAGATCAAAGAATTTAATACCCAAAGAAACAAACTAAAATTCTGGAGTAACTGTTCTACAGAGAAGCCAGCTCATCAGTTCCCCCACACTTGCCTTAACAAAATTCAGAGACTCCTCCTTGGATGCCCTCTGGCAGAATCACACCAAGTCCCATTATCTGTTTATAGTCCTAAAGGACTCAACCCTTAAACCATCCTCAGTTTAAAGTCTTTGGGGACTATAACATTTCTCAGTTTAAAGTCTTGATGGTCTGAAAAGTGTTCAGATTAAAGTCTTGACAGACTGATGCATAGCAAAGGCGGCGCCACCTCCATGCACAATGCTCTTCAGCCAACCTGCTGAACTTCCACTCTTTCTTCACCATCTACACATCACTGATAAATCAGTTTATTCACCTCTTTGCTTCCCAAGATTGCTCTTTCACAGGTTATGGCTGGATCGCCAGTTTTTGAACCATTGGACCATCCCTGCTTCACTGATCCTAAGGACTATGCTTGAAAACAGTGCACACACATGTGCAGACCTTGCACATTAACTCTTCCTACTTCCCAGGCCAAATTCTATAACAGGGCCTGTGATTCTTGCAATTCCAAAAAGAAAAGGTGGAACAGAGCTCTTAACTACTTAATACCTCTGCCTTCATCCTCACATAAATATATATCCAGATCTCCTACCAGGTCACCTGAGCTTGGACCTGCTTCTTCCTCTTTGTCTTCTGCTCCTTCCAGAAGATAACACCATTCCATTCCCAAGACCATTCCTAAAAGACCAGCTTTATCTTCTCAAGAATCTGCTTTACTCTCAGCAACTTCAGCAAAAATGGCACCAAAATCAGCTCCTAGGCTGCTGGACTGCTTCCAGGCGGCTCTCCCAATGTTGGGAAGCCCTCCCGCCTTGTCAGAAAACATAAATTAGGCTCAGAACATCCAAATAAAGTAAGAAAACAACCAAAATCTTCCATCCAACACCAATAATTCAACACCACAACCACCTAATGCTCTCAGAGCAATGCGTACCGCCACCATTTCTACTTACATCAACACAAAAAACTCCAACATCTCTATAAAGCTTCCTAAAGGATCCACTACAAACACCAGAACAGCCAAGACTGTTTCTAAACACAAAACTCCCATTACTTCAGGAGAAAATAACTTCACCTCTCCTCTGGCCCCCAATTATTCCTCTGATACTTCTCTTTCTTCTGGATCTTCATCCAGCAGATTACCATCTCCTGGTGCTTCCTTCAATCAGCCTGGCACTCCTCCACCAGCATCTATTAAAGTTGCACCAAGCAATAATATAAACAACCACAACAACGACAGCCCTGCTGCTGCAACTAGGTCACAGGAACCTCCTTCTTCTCCTTCATCTTCTCAAAACCATTTAGAGGATGATCCCAAAAATTCAAACCTCCATCTGGTGGACCCTCCTACAACACCTATTCAACACTCTTCAGCCGTCCAGATTCCAGCCGCATACAAATTTGAGGATCTCCCCATCTGTAATTACTAAAATATAAAAAAAAATTCAATTTCTTAAACCGAGAATAATTATTTAACCCATTCTTATGTTTTTAGTTGGAACCCCGCCTCCTGCAACTGCATTTGGGACTGGCCAACCCCTAGAAACTACTTTGATGCTGGATTGCGCTGATATGAAACAACACCTTAGAATGATGTGTTCAAAAATGCTTAAGGCCTTTGCTATCCATGGTCCGTTGAATGATTTTGAGAAGAACCTGAGAAAAAAACTCCTTGATGACCACTGGAAGATGTCTCGAATTATCAAGCACATTTTCCAGCACTCCATTCCTGATTCTTCTTCTTCTTCCCACAGTTTACCTTCTTACCCATTTCCTGACCACTATAACCCGTATACTTTCTCCAGATGCCTGCACTACAAAGAACACAGTTCTTCCTCTAATCTAAACAAGAAACAAAAACACCAACACCATCAGGACCAACGGCCAGAGGCTTCTTCATCCCATCATTAAATAAAAGAATTTAAACAAAATTACTAAATAGAAAAAAAAAATAACAGCTAACAAATATATAAAAAATATGTTTTATTTTATTTTTATTTTTATTTTTATTTTTATTTTTATTTTTCCTTAAAACTTAGGGTTACATGCTTAGTACCATTGGAAAGAGCGGAATTTTGTCTAAATTTCATGTCTTAAGGTGGTTATAGTGTAATTATGTGTTTTAAGGGTTTTAGTAGCTGTAGGTAAATTTTCTAAGTATTTTGGGTGTTTTTGGTGGTTTTCTGGCTTCAGGGTGGTCAGGCCGCTTCAGGCGGGCTTCCTGACATTGGGCAGACCGCCTGTCTCAGTGCTAGAGAGCTGGGAAGCGTTTCTAGGGAGGTTTTATGCAATTTGGTGGTCAGGAATGCCAGATTTGCAGGTGTGCATGGGCTCTTGATTAGTAGTCTGTATGTATATAGTGAATAAGACAGTTTTGGGTCAACTTTAATCATCATACAACCATCTGGAGGTGATATCCTTTTTCCTCACTCAGTTTTCACTGTTTTCTGGCCACAATTTGGCTGTCTTTGTTGCAAGTGAGTTATTCATTTAACTTAACTTAGCAACTGTTTTCTCTGTTATAGTCTTGCAAGCTATAGCAAGTATTATTTCTGTCCCTGGTGTGGATTTGCAACCTACATCAAGTATAATTGCTTTCTCTGGTGTGGAAATTAGTCTAAATTTCAGTTCTTTGGTTTGGTAGTCTGTCTGGAGACTACTTTCTTGACTGATCAAGCAGTCAAGTGTATTTGGGAAAGGGACTTTTTGGTAACAGGAACCAATTTACTGTAACAGGTAAATCTCACTTGTTTTTCTAAAGGGACAGGGGTTTTTCTTTCTGGGTTTACTCCAACTCCCTTTTTCAAGGCCTATAGCTAGTAGTATAGGATTGTATACACTGTATCCCCACGTTGGGCACCAGAAATGGAGAAAATCCTATAATACTAGCTATAGGGCTTGATTAAGGGAGTTGGAGTAAACCCAGAGAGAAAAATCCTGTCCCTTTAGAAAAATAAGTGAGATTTACCTGTTACAGTAAATTGGTTCCTGTTTACCAAAAGCCCCTTTTCCAATACACTTGACTGCCTGATCAGTCAAGAAAGTAGTCTCCAGACAGACTACCAAACCAACGAACTGAAAGGTAGACCAATGTCCACACCAGAGAAAGCAAGATACTTGATGTAGGTTGAAAATCCACACAAGAGACAGCAATAATACTTGCTATAGCTTGCAAGACTATAACAGAGAAAACAGTTGCTAAGTTAAGTTAAATGAAGAACTCACTTTGCAACAAACACAGCCAAATTGTGGCCAGAAAACATTGAAAACTGAGTGAGAAACAAGGATATCACTGCCGGATGGTTGAATGAAAATTAAGGTTGCCCCAAACTGTCTTTTTCATTATATACACACAGACTACTAATCAAGAACCCTTTCACACATGCAAATCTGGTGCTCCTGACCACCAAATTGCATAAAACCTCCCTAGAAGTGCTTCCCAGCCCTCAAGCGCTGAGGTGGGCAGTTTTCCCAGCACCGGGAAGCCCGCCTGAAGTGGCCTGACCACCCTGAAGCCAGAAAACCCCCAAAAACAAAAATACACAAACTACTTAGAAAATTCACCTACAACTTTTAAAACCCTTAAAACACATACACCACACAATATGGGGGGCGGACTTGCTAGCAAGTCGGCAACCTTGGACCCAAACTCACCATAGATTGAACACACATTGAGCTATTGATAAAGGAACCATTCAATCAGGGATGAACACCACTCAGCAGAACAGTTTTAGGTGGGTGTTCAAGTAGAGTTCAGTATGGGTTCAGTATGAGTTCAGTCTGAGTTCCATCTGAGTTCCATCTGAGTTCAGGTTGAGGACTTGCTAGCAAGTCCACCCCCTATATTGCGTAGTGATAATTACACTATAAATAAATTGAGACATGAAGTGTAGAGAAAATTCCGCTCTTTCCAATGGTACTAAGTACTTAACCCTAACACTTAAAGTTAGCCCATAAAACACAAAAAACAAAATTCAACAGCAATCTTTTAAAATGAAAAGTGAGAAATTATCCCCCAAATACTTAAGCTATGAAAAATGTCCTCATGACATAAAATATAGAGAAAAACCAGGACTATCCAATGGTAGCATCCAAATTCATGTAGTCCCAATATTTGCAGTGAAATTACAGAAAATTACCTAATTATTTAAACAATGCCATTTAAGGCATACCTAAACATCACCAAATAAACCAACAAAGGGCTCCGCCAATGTTGGAAGACCACATCCTCACTCCAATAGAGAATGTCTGCATTATCCTGTACCATAACTACCATGTTTAGCTTTCTTTCCAAATCTGCTACTGACATGGGCCCCTGCCAATACTGCATTGACAATAATCTCATCTGCTCCATCTCACCACAGGCTCATCCCTACAGAACCTCCTGTGACGCCTGCCACTCTAGAAAAAGACTTGCTTCAAACCTGGTCCATTGTCCTCTGCAACTTCTTTGCCTTCTCCACAACCTGATCCACCTTCTACCAGCTAAAAAGGTCCAGGACTTCCATCCTGATCTCCAGACTGGTCCACAAACTACAACCTCCAAAAAAGAGTGTCTACACTACTACTACCACTACCTCTACCATCCCTGGTCTATTTGATGGTAAACACAGAAGTCTTCATACTGAACTCCAATCTGACAATTTTCCAGTTCATTTTCCTCTTGACAGAAATGATGACAATATGGGAACCATTAAAACACCCCCACCTAACCCATTTCCCACCATTAAGGACCTTTTTCTACAACATTCTTCTCAACAGAAAAATCTCCTATTATAATATTTCCAATCCACTCCTGCTAGGAACCCACAGGATCTTGAGAAAAGGAAGAACCTCATACACCAATTCAAAGCTAATGCTGAACATTTTGTCACATCTCTTGATTCACTTCTGCTTCCTGACTCTTGATTAAACTCTTGACTTAGAAAAAAAACTAAATCTTGACTCCTCCAGAATTCCTGAATGTAGCCAATCATTATAAAAAAGTTCCTCAGTTTAAAGTCTTGGGGGACTAATCCTCAGTTTTAAGTCTTGGGGGACTAACAGCCCTCATTTTACAGTCTTGGGGGACTCAAAAACCTAAATCAAAAAGACAGAACCAGAGATCAAAACATTTAAGACCCAAAGAAACAAACTAAAATTCTGGGGTAACTGTTCTACAAAGCAGCCAGCTCATCAGTTACCCCCACACTTGCCTTAAAAATATTCAGAGACTCCCCCTTGGATGCCCTCTTCCAGAATCACACCAACTCTCTTTATCAGTTTATAGTCCTGAAGGACTCAACAATTAAATCATCCTCAGTTTATAGTCTTGGGGGATTGTACTAGTGTTCAGTTTAAAGTCTTGACGGACTTTCCAGGGTTCAGTTTAAAGTCTTGACGGACTAACTTGCAATTTTCAGTTTAAAGTCTTGACGGACTGATTGCAATTTTCAGTTTAAAGTCTTGACGGACTGACTTGCAATTTTAAGTTTAAAGTCTTGACAGACTGGTTGCATAGCAAAGGCAGTGCCACCTCCATGCACAATGCACTGCTGCCAAATTTCTGAAATTCGACTCTTTCTACACCATCTGCACATCACTGATAAATCTGTGAATTTATCTCTTTTCTTCCCACTATTTCTCCTTCACAGGTTATGGCTGGATCACCTAATTTCAACCCGTTGGACCTTCCCTGCTTCACTGCTCCAAAAGTCTATACCTACAAACCGTGCATCCATATGTGCAGACCTTGCACTTTCATCCTTCCTACTCCTTAGGCCAAACTCTATAACAGGGCCTCTTATTCTTGCAACTCCAAAAAGAAAAGTTGTGACAGAGATCCCAACTACTTAATACCTCCACCTTCACCTCCACATAAATATATATCCAGATCACCTACCAGGTCACCAGAGTAAGGACCTGCTTCTTCCTCTTTGTCTTCTGCTCCTTCCAGAAGATTACACCGCTCTATTCCCAAAACCAATCCTAAAATACCAGCTTTATCTTCTCAAGAATCTTCTTTCCTCTCAGAAACTTCAGTGAAAATGGCGCCAAAATCAGCTCCAAGGCTGCTAGACCGCGTCCAGGCAGCTATCCTGTCCTCAGGTGGCCCGCCAGCCTCATCAGATAACAAAAATCAGGCTCAGAAAATCCAAATTCATCCAAAAAACAACCATATTCTTCCATCAAACACCAATAACTCATCATCACAACCTCCTAATGTTCCCAGAGAAATTCATACCTCCGCCATTTCTTCTTCTATTAACACCAGAACAGCCAACACTGTTTCTAAACACAAAACTCCTGTTGCTCAAGGAGAAAACAACTTCACCTCTCCTCTGGTCACCAATTATTCTTCTGCTACCTCATTTCCTTCTGAATCTTCATCCAGCAGATCCCAATCAGCCAACAGATCACCATCTCCTAGTCCTTCCCTCAATCAACCTGGCACTCCTCCGCCAGCATCTAATAAACATGCACCAAGCAACAATATAAAAACTGAAAACAACAGCAGCCCAGGAAACTCTCTCTTCTCCTTCATCTTCTCAACACCATTCAGAGAATTTCCTAGAAAATCCATACCTCCATCTGGTGGACCCTCCTACAATACCTGTCCAACACTCTTCAGCCGTCCAGTTTCCAGCTGCATACAAATTTGAAGGTCTCCAATCTGTAAGTAACAAAATAAAAAAACCAAATTCAATTTCTTCAACAGAGAATATTTATTGAACCAATTCTTCTGATTTTAGTTAGAACCCTGCCTCCTGCAACTGCATTTGGAACTGGCCAACGCCTAGAAACTACCTTGATGCTGGATTACGCTGATATGAAGCAACACCTTGGAATGATGTGTTCAAAAATGCTGAAAGCCTTTGCTCTTCATGGTTAATTGAATGATTTTGAGAAGAATCTAAGAGAACAATTCCTTGATGACCACTGGAAGATGTCTCGAATTATCAAGCACACTTTCCAGCAGTCCATTCCAGCTTCTTCTTCTTCTTTCCAAAATTTACCTTCCAACCCAGTTCCAGACCATTATAACCCCTTTACTTTCTCCAGCCGCCTGCATCACAAGGAACACAGTTCTTCCTCTAATCCAAACAAGAAAAAAAAATTCCAAAACCATCCAGACCAACTGCCAGAGGCTTCTTCATCCTGTCATTAAATAAAAGAGTATAAACAAAATTACTAACTAAAAAAAATAACCACAGCTAACAGATATATATAAAAATTTGTTTTATTTTTATTTTTATTTTATTTTTAACTACTATACTACTGAAATACTAAAAAAACTTGAAAATGAAATTGCAATGAAATAAACAAAATAATATGAACTAAATAATTATTAAAAATGGTATTCCCCAGCCAATTGATGAGCTGATCCCTTGATACCTTACCCACATCCAAGTGCACCTTTATGTGGATACACAATTAAATGTTTTTCAATGATTAATGATAAAAAATTAGAAATTAAAGAAAATAATAAAAAAAAAGTGAAACACAGAAATAAATGAAATAAAATAAAAAAGAAAATAGCATTGCCAGGCAAATTGATGACCCTTTCCCCACCAATGCTTGCCCACATCCAGGTGACCCTGATGTGTTAACACCATAATTTTGTGATTTTTCCCTCTTTACATCCTAATAAACCCCATAAAAATTAAAAGAAAAAAAGAGAAAAAAAAGAAAATAATCTAAAACTACTATCTATTACAACCATAAACACCAAAATCAGGAAAATAAAAGAAAAGTTCTAATCCTAAAGAAATGATCACTGGGTGTGCTCCCTCCAATAAGTAAAAAAAATGGGAGACCACAAGTGATCTGCCGCCACTCAAGGAAACAAAGAACCCGTCCAAAGCCAGTTTAAAGTCATAGTGGACTAAAACCTGAATAACAAAACCAGAACTAGGGTTCAACTAGGAAAACCAAAATACTTGAAACAGACATTATGGGGTAACTGTTCTACAGAGCATCCAGCTCATCAGTTACCCCCACACTTGCCAAAATAAAATCTAGAAGCCCCCCCTGGGTATCTTCTAACAAATCACAACATCCAACACAGAAAACCAAACCCATCAAGTGTGAACAGACCGGCACTTGAAGAGCAAAAGAATTTCCAGTTTAAAGTCATAGAGGACTATAAACCTGTGAAGAAAAACCAATACTAGGGTTAAACCAAATTGAGAGAAGGGGTTGGAAACAGACAATCTGGGGTAACTGTTGATAGAGCAGCCAGCCCAACTGTCACCCCCACACTTGCCAAGGCAAAATCTAGAGGCCTTACCCATGGGTACCCTCTAACAAATGTTTCCAACCAACCAATGCACAGCATAACCAAATAAAAATTCAAAATTAATGAATGGTCATAGTTTATCCTCATTTCAGAGTCATTCTTCTTCACTTCTTGTGCCTCTAGGATAAAACCTCTTCAGTTGATCCGAAGCCACCCTCTTCTTCAGGACTGCACCATCTATCTCTTCCAAAACATAAGAGCCTCCAGAAACTTGAGATCTGACTCTGTAAGGTCCATTCCATCTGTCTAAAAACATTTTTCCCCACTGACTCTCCAAACTTCTATTATACACCAAAACCAAAGAACAAGATTCAAGGGATTCCTGAGTCTATGATCCAACTTCTTGTCCCAATATCTGACTGATTTATTTCTTATCTTAATCATCCTAGAGTATGACTTCTCTTGACCTTCCTCTTCACAATCTAACTGTTGCATCCTGGCACAGAGCAAATCTTCTGTTGAGCACACATCACCCCAATCAATTCCAAGATAAGAGACGGCTTCCAAATCCACTTGTAGAACTGCTTTCTGACCAAAAATTAATTCATAAGGAGAAAAGACTGTTGTCCTTTTCATAGTGACTCTATCAGCAAATAACACCAAGGGTAAATAATGCCTCCATTTTTCAGAACTATCTCCACACATCTTCACCAAAGCATTCTTGATAACTTGATTGCCTCTTTCAACCTTGCATTCAGCTTCAGGATAATAAGGTGTAGCCACTCTAACTTTTGAACCAATAATTGCCACAGCTTTATTAAATTCAGCTCTAAACGCTGTTCCTCTGTCAGCAGTCACCAACTTCATCAACCCATATTTAAATACCCATTTTTTCTTCAAAAACTCCATCACATTCTTGGAAGTCAAATTAACCAGAGGCGCTGCCTCCACCCAACCAGCCAAATCATCCCTGGCAACAATCAAATATTTATACCTGCCCTCTTTAATATGGACAGAATCCAGACTGACCCTTCCAAAAACAGTTGTTTCACCAGTAGCATGGACGACCTCTTGAGGTTTCAAGTGACTTCTTCTTTAACATTCTTCACAATATTGAACCCAACCCTGCACATTAACTTCATACCTGGCCACTAAAATCTGTCAGGTACTCCTCTATAAGTCTCCCCAAAGCCTCTATGATCAAGGTCTCCATGGAAAGACTTTAACACCAACTCTTGACCCCTCTTCTGAGTCACCACAACTTGAGGATTTGGATGTCTCCTCCTCATCAACTTTCTTCCTGAAACATAGAATCCAGGAATTTTCTCCTTGATTGCCAACCAAGTAATATTATCACAAATATCTGGCCTCTCCAAGGTCATCAGATATTCAACCCAAATAAAATAAAACCCAGTCTGACCCCAGTTCTCATCTTCAAAATCCAATAACACAACATCCAAGGGTACAACCCTATCATCAAAATCACCAGTGTACACATGAGCCACACGACTGGCCCATCTGGGAAATAAATCTCTAAACTTTGGTAATTCCCTTCCCTTCCGCTGTATCCTATGAGAATCCATTTCACTAAGAAACACACCATTCTCCAGATTTGAGCCATCCCAAACAACAGCCCCATCTTCATCAACAAAAACATCCTGATCACCAGAATCAAGATCAGAGACATCCAGTTTATCCTCTTGGCGGAGGAGAGAACAATCATCCAGTTTAGCCTCATGGGGGAGGAGAGAAAAAACTTCAGCACCCTTTGTGCTGGCTCTAATAATTGGGACATCTTTGTCAAACTATTTGGGATCATAATCTTCATCTGTGGGTGGTCTTCTTGACAATCCATCTGGCATTGTGAAAGTTTTACCTGGCTTATACACCAGGTCAAAAGAAAAATGTTGAATAAATGCCACCAACCTAGTCATTGGAGCGTTTGGAAGACTAGGTGTGTTGATTATTTGAACCAGATATTTAGTGTCCACCTGCAGCTCAAAATTCTGCCCCCACAAAACAGTTTGTAGTTTCTTCAAAATTTTTGCTACACTGAACAATTCCAACTTTTGCTGAGAGTACCTAGATTTCACCTCATTATAAAGCACAGAGTTATACCTTACTGGCCGGATCTTCCCAGATTTATCTTCCTGAAACAAAACAGCGCCAGCAGAAGTATAACTTGAGTCCACCTCCAGATAAATTTTTCTATCTTACCTTCCATAATCCAACTTGTGAAGAATAAAATCTTTACCCACCACCCTCTTCAACTTCTGAAAAGCCTCTTCACACTCTTCAGTCCATTCCCACTCTGCATATTTCCTGGTCAACATCCTTAAAGGTGAAGCTGACAAAGAAAAATCTTTAATGATAATCCTGACATACACAGAAACTCACAAAAATCCTCTGACTTCAGTAGTATTTTTAGGCCTTGGCCATGACTTAATTTTATTAAACTTCTTTTTTGCCATAATCCTCCCTTCTTTACATACCACATGCCCAAGAATTTCCAGAGCTGGAACACAATCGAGTCCTGACTCTTTTCATGAAAATCTCTACAAAATCATCCTGAATAGCAACAGGAATTGGAATAGGTTTTATTTGCCAATGCTCATTACAAACCACAGGAATCAAGTAAGGTTCCCCATAAGAGTGCTCCAACACACCCCTTTCATCTTCCACAAATGCCACAGCCTTCTCCCTTAACACAATAATATGCAAAAACAACTTCTTTTCCTCTTCAGATAACCAACCATCAGGACCAAGATTAACAACCTTCAACCTTTCCATTGTCACTCTAGCATTTTCCTCAAAATCAGGAGGATTCTTCACCAGAGGAGTACAGTACAGATCTCTTGACAACGGAGTTCTCTTCAGCAGATTTTTCAAACCTACAGGCATAGGCTCATTGACAGGCCTAATCTTCTGCACCACCTTCTTAAACTTTGCCGCCCTACCATCAACTTGAGGGATCTTCAGGACGTCTTCTTCACAAGACCTGGAACAAAAACCATAGGTTTCCCCATTGCTTCCATGTGTGGCCAAGGTAATGTTTATGAAAGGTGTATAAGAAACCCTAGTGGTGCACAAATGGGAGGACTTACTTTTAATTCCAAATCTAACCACTCCAAAGCTTTTCCGCAATCCCACATCTTCATCTTCACTTCCATCTACCAAATCTTTAAATCTTGATTCATCTTCAGAATCACCTTTTCTACTACTGTACAATTTATCCTCATACAGGAGGCCCAAAACTAGATCTTGCTGATCTTCATTCTTCAAAAATTGTGCAGTTTAACCTCTTGCTGGAGGCCCAAAACTAGATCTTGCTTATCTTCATTCTTCAAAAATTTGTCCAGTTTAACCTCTTTATGAAGGCCCAAAACTAGATCTTCATTCTTTAAAAATTTGTGCAGTTTAACCTCTTTCTAGAGGCCCAAAATTAGATCTTTCTGATCTTCACAAAAATTATTTTTGTCATCTTTCTTCATTATCTTCAGATTTTTTTCTTGTTTTTCCTGAATTATCTTGAAATTTTTATTTTCTTTTCTTGGGTTTTCTTCTTGCCTACAAAAATAAACAGGGGTCTCCCCAATTCTCACAGACATGGGCAAGGTAATGTTTTTGAAACGTGTAGAAGAAACTCTAGCGGTGCACAATTGGGAGGACTTACTTTTAGACCCCAATCTCACCACTCCAAAGCTTTTCCGCATATCTTTCAATAGAGATATATAACCCATTTTCCTTTCTGAACTTGAATTAAAATTAATTGAAAATCTTGAAAAAGAACAAAGACTTGATAAAAACTTGAAGAATAATTGCAAATATGAGAAACATTAAAATGAGAACATTGAAAATCCACTTGGTATATCTCCAAGGGAGCTGACCTACTACAACCTGGGATTTCCTCACCTTGGGTATATGTTGTAGCACTTGGGAGATCAGCCCTCCTCATTCTAAAAAAGAAAGACTATCTCTAGAGCCTGCGCCACACTCCAAAAATCCTGAGGTGGCACCCACTTCCTTTCTCCTCCTACAACAATCCATGCATTGACACATGGAAGACAAACCAGGCCTGGTCTCCCAACCATCATCTCCAGGAGATGATAACCTCATGTGAATCCCTCTCTCATCTTTACCAGTTAGCTCCAAACTAATCCCCATGTCAAATTGATAGCCAATTCTTGCCTGAAAATCCATCAAGAATGGCCCACCTAAAACTACTTTTACATTAACTTTAGCAATGTAAAAATGAGCCTTTCTGGAGGCTCTTCCAACATCCAACTTAACAAATTGGGAGGTTACCATCAACTCCATTACATGACCACCTATACCTCTCAAATTTCAACCAATACCAGCTTTGATGGAAAGGCCCAAATGAGTGGCCTAAAACAAAGAAATCAGGTTAATCTGAGAACCTGAATCCACAAATGCCCTAGCCTCCCTGCCATTCAGGGTGACATTGACTTATCCCAGAGGAGCAGAAAAATAAGTTTCCAACCTCTCACCAAAATTCTCAGCAGAATCACATATGTATTCTACTTCTCCAGAAGACACTCTTCTTCTGGTAAATAATTTCTTTTGTCTATCAGCAAGTCCAGGACTGATAGCATACAACTCCCCATAAGTGAGAGACACCTGACCCTGGTTCATCTTATCTAGAACAGAGTCCAAAACATTAGATTGGCCAGAAACTACTGGCCTCTCAAAGTGAGCCCTTGGCCTCACTACCTTGGTCCTAGAATTTTTGTGAGGACCAGAACCACCCACAGCTTTTCCATCTACAGGAATCAAATCAGATCCCTCACCAGATACTCTGACTCCAGCAGGCCTTGGAAATGATGCCAAAGGAACCTCCTCCTCAGAGTCAGAATCCACATCCATAGGCATTGGCTCACCATTCAGGTCCAATGCTCCAAAGCTAGGGGGGACCAAATTAGCAATCCCCTTCT
Organism: Hemileia vastatrix; assembly: GCA_030280995.1. Classification (NCBI taxonomy): domain Eukaryota; kingdom Fungi; phylum Basidiomycota; class Pucciniomycetes; order Pucciniales; family Zaghouaniaceae; genus Hemileia; species Hemileia vastatrix. The sequence continues at coordinate 50,306,932 of JASXTE010000001.1, forward strand.
GCATCTTATACAGCTCCTCTTTTCTGTTCTTCTTCCAAGCTGCACCCAGCTTAGGATCCACTTTAGAAGCCTTAGGCTTTGGTTGTCCTGAGAGCAGCTCTTTGGACTTCACACCTTGCCTGCCTCTAAATTGTAAAAACCAGCCAAGCACTCACCACTTGACTGTACTCCACTGTAGACTGTTCTAAAGTACTAAGCAGTAGACACAATGCGAGATGGGTTGGTTCTTCTTTTTAATTTCTAAAAGAAGCGCCTGCCACTCTTATTTTTAAGACAGTGTAATAATGTGCAACACTAATAATTGACTAGAAAGTTAATAAGTTGAGATGAGTTAAAGATAAGGAAAAAAACAAGTATTACTATCTGGATATTTCTAGTCTTAATAAGCGCTATTATCCACAGCTACTCCCTCTTGAAACGCTGTCTTTGAATATGCCTTATTATATTAATAAAATATCTCTAATAATAGTTAATCCCACTGAATCTATATATTCTCTCTATGTTGGGCTCTTTCACTATACTATATGAAATACACACACAGACGCATGAACTCTAAAAGACTCAGAAATACCTTTTAATATTCTCTCAAACAATTAATCACAAAAGATCTAATATCTTATACTGGGTACTATGACTATAGCTACTCGTATATCTCTATATTGATTTTTCTATGATCTGCTTTTTAAAACGACAACTAATAAGATTCTTCTTATTTTATTATTATTATTTTTCTCCTCTCTGTAGATAGATTGACCAGTCCTCCTTTTATATTTTTCCAGCGCTTAAGACACAGTTCCCTAATGGATCTCCAGCGCTGACTCTAGCGCCACATTAGTAAAACACAACTAATCTATTAGTAAACTATGTACACCGCTTGTAGAAACTACAGCGCCTAAATCATACCCTATAATTACTAACACTAGTATTAACTTGTTTCACTGATGCTGCACATATGCGCTGTGGTAGCCTAAAGTTTAGTATGGCACCAAAGTACGTAGATGGAGTTATTACGGAGTGCAAGATTGGTGTTATTATTTTATAAAAGGGTTTTATAAAATTTATTTGAGTCATAAATATAAAGAAATTTGGTTAAAAGCAAATGCCTACACAAAATCAATTTATTTTACGGAGAAAACTTATTTTTACGGTCTAAAAAATATATAAGTATCAAGTCGAGTCACTCAAGAACCTTGGGAAATCCTTCCAGAATTTTTACTATTTTTTTATATATTTTTAAATGAATTTTAAAGATTTATAGAAATATTTACGTTTTCAGAAATTACTTAACTTTGATGAATTTTCACGGGGTAATTAGAGCTGCGCAGACTACGAAAATTAGTTTGTACTGTAAAGGGGAAGTGGCTCTATCATGTGTAATTCTTCTAGATTTTTTATTATAGATTTAAAGGTTCTAATTGAGTCCGGAAGTCCGGACGGACTCCGTACGGGCTCCGGATTGACTCTGGGAGAGCTTTGGAGGGGAAAACTTAGGCACGTGACTAGGAATACTTAAGCGCCTCTCAAACTCGAAATTGAGGGGGGACACATCATACAGCTTAATCATTAACCACCACGGTCTCATTTTTTATTACTCAACAAATTAAATAAATTTGTAATACCCTTATAACTTTATATTTTATATATAACATTTTAGAAATACTACTCAACCATTTAAATCACACTTCATACAGGGTATCTTTAGAAAGGTCTTCATTACTGGGACTTGATTATTGCTGTCTCATAAAAACTCAAATTATTATAAAAACATAAAAGTCAATCTTTGCAGATCTTTCACTGGTACACCTTAATTGTTGTTATCAGTATTTCTTTCTCAACAGCCACTTTATTTAAATCTCAATAAGCGTTAAATATTTTAGAGTTTCATAATATTATTTTTATCAATCAGATCCAAGTAGACTGGGTAGCTTAGTGATTTAGAATTCCCATTTTGTTATATTTTATTGGAAGGACGGGGTTTTCAGCTAAATCCACACATCTCCTCCGGATTCTGCTTACAGCAAGGCGACTGTAAGAGTTTACCTTACCATAGCGTTTTTAACTATACCTTGTCTTGTTTCAGCGCTAGTTCCAGGTTTGACTTATCCTAATGCTGCGTCTAGTTGCCTTAACTCTTGGATAGTTTTATTATTGAGTCACCACTCTCTTTGCTTTTAATACTAAGTTCCTAGTTCCAACAGCTCGCTTAACTAGTTAGCCTTCTTCATTACTTTTCTCAGTGAGTTATAGCACTTTCCGCGCTACAGTATACTATGCACTTGAGTCATCTTTAAGGCATAACTCCTTCTTTAATGCGTAACACACAATTATTGGAAAATCCAAATCCATATTGTTTAGCGCTTGCGGTTGTAAATCAATAACACACAATTCCCCTATTGTGCAGCACATCTTGCTGCAAAATCCAAGCGCACATACCCTTAATCCTTTTCCGTGCTTCTATTTCCTTTGTTCCTTGAAACACACAAATACATATTATATTTTTATACTTCCTGCTGCGCTAACTCCCCTTTATTCTTCCTGGACTACGCGCGCTGATTGGTCTAAATTCACGCTTCCTGAGAGGTGTGTCCCACATCCTCCCTCTACTAGCGACCGTCCCCAGGAGCCCATAAATACCCTGCGTCTTGCAGCGTCTTCTTCCTCCATATTCTATCTTTTTCTCTTATTCACTACAAATCATCATCTTCTTTTCTTTTCTTTTCTTTTTCTTATTTTAATCTTTCTCAATGAATACTAGAAGAGCCCCTCCTAACGCTGAAAATACCGCCAATGTCGTGGACGCTATTTGACAGTTTGTGCACACTCAGCCCCCTACTGCTTCTCCAACAATGCCCATAACCACACTGATTGGTGGGACGAGATGCACCCGTTGCATCAAAAATGGCATAACTCCTTGTAATTTTTCAAAAGCCCGCCGTGGCAATAATTTTTTCACTGTAAGTTTTCTTCATTTTTCTTCCCATTTGTTACTAATCTTTCATTTTTCCTTTATTCCAGTCGTGCAATTACTGCAAGAAACGCAAGAAGAAATGTAGTTACGATGGGCCGCCCACTCTTGCGCGCCTGGACCCCAACACTTCTACCACCAACATGATGAGTCAAATGACCATCAAGCACCCGGCGCCTGCTCCTGTTTCTCCTCCTGGCAACAAACAAGCCAAGGTTGGTTACCACGAGCCTACTCCTAGTAGTGTCACCTCAATCCCTAAATCTCTTTTCTCAGAGGAAAGTACAGTAAGTCTCTTTTTCTTTTTCTTCTTTTTTTTTTAATATTATGTAGAATGCGCCAGGCACTCCTTAAGCTGAAACACCTCGGCCTCCTATTGCTCCGTTATTCCTTCCTGCCTTGGAAGAAGATCCCGTCAGGGATACCGTAACTACACCTGAACCCACTCCTTGTTCGCCAACTCCTGACTGGACTGATATGCAGCAGGTCTTTGATACCATCACTCCGGACAAGTGGCCAACCGAAAACTTTCCGGTCATTGATGATGAACAGCCCGCCATGGCTCAAAACTGGGAATTCGCAGAACAAGTTGCCTGCACTCGTTACGATGCAACCATGCGTCATATGAATAACATGATAGCGGCCGTCAAAGAATTCCTCAAGGAGATTCCGGTTTATACTCAGGCTGAGTATAATAAGCGAAAACAACTTATAACTGCCTTGAAACAAAACATGCAAGAGGCTGTTAACAATTGGGCTTTCTGCGTCCCAATCTTTGATGTAGCAGAATACTAAAAAAAAAATCTTCTTTTGTATTTATTCCTTGTAATGTGTATATAGCCTTGTAAAAAAATGTAATATATTTATTTTTTTTATTTTTTTTATTTTCACTTAACTTTCCTGTGAGGACTCTACAAATGCGAGATGAGTTGCCCCCAAAAATATCATCCTTTTTCTAAGCAGCACACCCTTCTACTAAGTGCCTATGAAAGATGAAACAACTAAAAATAATAAAAAACAGCAACTTGAGATCGTTGCTACATTCTATAGTAGCAATTACTTTCCCTGCATCATTTATGTATGTGATCTCTTTTAATCTTTAAATCTTTGCAATACATGTCTTTCCCTTGATCGTAACAGTTCATCTTTCCTTGGGTTCTTCATTATAAAAAACACTTCTCACTAGCTCCTTGGAAACCATCCAGCGCTCAAGTCAGACGTGGCACAACTGATGACTTCTTTATAATGCTATTGTTAAACTATAAATAGCCCTTCTAATAACCTGAACTTCCTCTATCCTAACATCATGACTCAATATCGAACAGTTCCCAGAGATCAAGCTTGCTCATTTTGCAAACGCCGTAACTTTCATTGTACACTTTCTAGACCTCGGGGGTATGCCTCTTTTAGACCTGCCTTTGAAAATTGCTTTAGATACCACAAAACTTGTGATACCTCCCTTAACCAGAATACTTCTCAGCCTTCTGGTTATATTAGCTTTCCACCTAGCTCAACTAATAGCGCTCCCATAATTACCACCACTAGTCCCACTATTTCCACTAATAATAATAATGTTCCTTATGAGTCGCCATCCCTTCCTAGTTTTCCCAGGCGCAAAATATCCATACATCCTAGCGCTACACTTTCTTCCCCTCCTAGTTTCAGTGCTTCCATGAGCTCAGGCTCCACTACAGCTGCTCCTGACGCAGTTAACATTACTTCACCGTCAGCGCGCCCACAAAACTTATTAGCAAGTAAGTATCCTTTACTATACTTATGCTCTTCTTGCTTACTAGCTTCCTGTCAGACTTCAATGAATCCATCTCCTTGGGATGGGTTCCCATTCCTTTACCCTTTGTCCATTCCATGCAAATGTTTTCCAGACTTTGTCTTATATATGACGCTATGTCCCCATCCTACAATAACGTACCAGCTTTTTCTGAAGCTGAACTTGAAGCTTGCTATACTCATATAGAAATGATAGGTCAACAAATGAACGAAATAAGCTCATCCACTATTCTTGGATTCCCCGCCGATCCCCGTCACTTCATCATGCCTGAATACTGGAAAGGATATCCTATTAGCTTTCACCCTGATACTGAATAGACCACTAGTGCTTTTCCTTATGAGTCTCCTCTGTCCATTCTCCCTGTACATAGTTTTCATATATTTTTCATGCTATGCCTTCAAATAATCTTTTTAGACATAGCGCTATTTTATTACACCTGTCTTCCATACTTTTAGAGCGCCTAACTTTGCTCCCTCTACTTTCTTTAAAAAAAACTATAAACCCCTAAAAAACAATCCCAAATAAACTTTTTATCATAAAACTTTACCACTTTACTGCAATACAACAATATACCATGTAGAATAAGAATTGAACTATAGAGCCCCCAATCTATAAATCGCTATTCCACTCCTGGTTAGTTAACCCATTAGTTAAATTCCCAGCGTCTTTTGCGTTTACATGGTACAAATCTCCCTCAATCCAATTACTTATTTCATAATGTCTCCTCGAATAATGAAGATATAAGATTTCATTTTCTTCTATTCCCTCATCTGAGCGCTTATGCCAGTTGCCTGTTCAGCCACAGTCCACCTAACTTCCAGTTAGCGCCCTCTATCCGTCAAAACTGTGTCAAAGCCTCCTGTGAGTCTTTTTAGAAAAACAAAATTTGACATAACTTGTTAGTTTAACCTCTTCCCGGAGGTATTATTCTGGTAGTTTTTCTTCATTCCGGAGGTTATCTTTTATCACTGGAACACCCCTTGGGTAGAATATTTTGATCTGATCTGCGGCCACACACCGCTTCCACTCAGTACCATCCAATTCCTCCAGTAAGTAAGACCATCCAGCTATCTGCCTTCTTATCCTATAAGGACCATTCCATCTGTCAGAAAACATCTTCCCCCATTGGCTTTCTAAACTTCTATTATAAACCAAAACCAAATCTCCTGGGTTCAATGGCTTTCTTAACCTATGTGCTAAGCGCTCATCCCAATATTTAACTGACTTTTCCCAGATCTGCATCATTCTTTCATATGCTTTCTCCACAAACTCGTCTTTTCTTTCAAGTTGCGCTACCCTTGATAGAATTAAATCTTCTGTTGAGCGCACTTGATCCCAATCACATCCTAGGAAAGATCCAGCCTCCAGATCAATAGGTAATACCACCCTTTGACCAAACATAAGTTTGAAAGGCGAAATCCCTGTTGTCCTTTTAACTGAAATCCTGTCGGCAAACAAAAATAATGGCAAGTAGTTCTTCCACTTCGCCCCATTATTTCCACATTATTTAACTAGCGCATCCTTTATAACTTGATTCCCTCTTTCTACCATTCCCTCTGCTTCAGGATAATATGGCATTGCAACTCGTAACTTTGCACCAATACCTTTTACTACTTCTTGGAATTCTCCTGAAAATTCAGTGCCACCATCTACGGTTACCATCTTCATTACCCCATACCTATAAATCCATTCTTTCTTCAAAAACTCAGCCACATTACTTGCCTTAAGGTTTATCAACGGCGCTGCTTCAACCCATCCTGATAGATCATCCCTGGCTACTACCAAGTATTTAAAGCGTCCTTCTTTTATATAGACTGCATCTAAACTAACCCTACCAAAAACAGTATCTTCGCCCGTTGCTCTTCCTTTTTCTTTTGGCTTTCTGTAACTTCTGAGCTGGCATTCAGGACAAGATTTAACCCAATCTCATACTTCATTTTTCATGCTGGGCCACCAGAATCTTTCCCTAACTCTGCGATGAGTCTCCTCTTGACCTCTATGTCCTAAATTCTCGTTTAACTCCCTGAGTATCTTCTCCATCCCTTCCTTAGTTTGAATAACTAACTGAGGAGACAAAGCTTGATTCTTCCCTAACTTCCCATTTTTAATAAAATAGCCTTTAGCTCACTTCTTAATATTGCGCCAAACCTTTTTATTGCAAAAATCCGGTCAACTATTACCTTCCAAATATAACCTTAACAACTCTACTCCCTCATCTGTAGATGCTTTGTCTACTAAATACTCCTCCTCTTCGAGTTGAGTACTACTGTCCTGACTTCCCTTTGAAGCATCTTCATCATCTGACTCCTCCACTACCTTGCCTTGCGCACTCCTTGTTGCTATATTAGCTTCAGTGTTCCCTAAATCCAGTTTCAGTTCAACCTTGCTACAAACATCCTTTGCATTGTCAGCATTTAGTTTTGTATCTTTTCAAACATTCCACGTTACTAGTTTATTGTCATCACGGACAATGCTACCTGCTAGTTTATTGTAATTGCGGACGTTCTTGCCTGATAGTTTATTGTCATTGTGGACGTTCTTGCCTGATAGTTTATTGTCATTGCTGATGTTCTTATCAAATTTTGTATATCAATAATCTATCCCATTTACCCATCTCTTATCTTCTTCAAGTTCTTCCGCTTCCGAGTCTTCTTCACACAATGGTCTTCTCGACAGCGCATCTGGCATAGTGAAAGATTTCCCCGGCTTATGGACTAAATCAAAAGAAAATAAATTAATCTGCGCTACCCACCTCGTCATGGGCGCATCTGGTAAACTTGGGCTATTAATCATTTGCACCAACTACAGCACATCAACTTGCAGCTCGAAATGCTGCCCCCAAAGCAACCATTGTAGCTTTTTAAGAATTTTTGCTACTCCACATAACTCCAGCTTAGACTGGGAGTACCTAGACTCCACTTTGGTAAAAGTCTTGGACTTGTAAAGGACAGGTCTATCATTACCTTCCTTGTCCTCCTGCATCAAAACTGCACCCACCGCGGACACACTAGAATCCACCGCTAGAGTAATTTTTCCAGCGCCTGGTCCATACTCCAATTTCTTCAAAAGAATATCTTTCCCTACAATCATTTTCAATAACTCGAATGACTCCTAACATTCCTCCGTCCAATCTCATACAACATCTTTTCTCATTAAGCGCCATAAAGGTGAAGACAACAAAGAAAAATCTTGAATAAACATTCTTACATATGTACAAATGCCTAAAAACCCTCTAACTTCCTTAATATTTCTTGGTCTTGGCCATGTAAGTACCTTATTCCTCTGTTTTTTAGCAACGATTCTCCCTTCCTTGCATACCACATGTCCCACTATATCTAGCGCTGGAACACAACAGGCAAATTTAGACCCAGAAATTGTTAAACCTGCCTCCTCTATCCTAAATAGCACTCTTTCCAGCGTAATCACATATTCCCAAATAAACTTTCTAATATATGGATTTTCTTTTAACACTTCCACTTCATAATCACTGGCTGGTCCTTTTAAACCGCCATCATCAATGAAAATTCCCACATGTTCTGGAATTTCATCCTGCAATATCAACATCATTTGTGCTTGATATACCGCCACAGAATTTGTTGCGCCTTGCGGTAACCTTGTCAACCTAAAGAGCCTCAGTGGTGTTTCAAACGTTGTCATGGGTCTGGACGATTTGTCCAACTTGCGCTCATCGTATCCTCCCATAATATCACCTAATCTGTAACATGCACGTCCTGCAAAAGAATCCACAAATTCTTCTGGCTTTGGTGGCATCCCTGCATCCTCTACTGTCACCTTGTTCATCTCCCTAAGATCATGAACATCCCTCAATTTACCATTATGTTTGACCACACAAAACACTGGACTTGAATAACTAGACATAGACTGTTCATACAAGCCAGAATTTAACCTTCCCCTAATTAATTCCGTATAATCTTCTCTTATAGCCGCTGGTATTGGAAAAGCCTTCTTTTGCCACGGCGCATGAGGTATAACTGGAACAATATAAGGTTTACCATAAGAGTGTTTTAACAAACCTCTTTCCTTTTCTGAAAACGCAATAGCCTTTTCCCTAAGAACCATAACATGTAATAATAACTTCTTTTCTTCCTGCAATAACCAGCCCTCCGGTCCAAAATTTACCATCTGAAGCCTTTTCATTGTAATCTTAATGGTAGACGAAAAATCATGCGGAAACTTTGTTAAAGGCGTATCATAAGGAATCTAGATAGCGCCAGCCTCTGCAAAGGGGGATTCAAATCAGGGATTGCTATATTCACTGGCTTAACCTTAACATCTACTGGTTTATACTTGGATAAAAAACAGTTCTTGCTACTTCCTTCATTAATTAAAATCAAACCCTTTCTAATATAACTACGGGTTGCACCTAAATCCTGTTTTTGTCTTTTCTTTTTAATATAAGTATAACAATATCCAAAATTAAAGAAATCAAAAAGCTTAGGTATAATACATTCTACAGTAGTATTCCCAAGACACCTATGAAGTACTACTTTACGTATCCCTCCTTGTTGGACTGACTGGTCACTATCCGGGTTCCTCTCATCCTGGGAGATAGTAACACCTAAAATGCCAGTCCCTAATGAAAATGTTGACGCCTTCCTGGCGGTCGCCCTATCTCCTCATCTGAGACTTCCTCATAAAACTCTCTTTCTTTCTCTAACCGCGCAGCTCGAGAGTACTTAGTTTCCCAGCCACCGTCCTTGGGCGCTACTAAGACTGCTGTTGCTGGAACACCATCTTCACCCATAATCCTTATTCCTATATGCTTATTTAAACAATAATCTATAGTCGCCAAATAATCCATTAAAAATGGTGTGCCTAAAACTGGTTTAACTACACCCATTGGAACATAAAAATGTAAATCTCTTGTTGCTCCCGCAACTCTAGTGCGTACATACTCTGCTACACCTATAACAGGTAACCTACCTCCCCCAATTCCTGAAACTGTTCCTTCGCCATCTTTTAAGGGAAGACCTAATTCCACTGCTTCATCCACTGATACCACGTTGATTTGTGAACCCGTATACTCTAACACTTTAATTTGCTTACAATTTACTGTAATAGTTAAATACCCTAAGGGTCCTGCATAATGTGGCTCCCTAGGTAATCCAACAACTGGCTGAAATGACTGTTCTACCATATTGAACACAGCGCAAATAGCAATCCTTTGCTTTCTGCACTTATCCACGATTCCATTTGCTACATCTGGCGCTACAGCTGTCAGCATCCCCAATGGAACAGAGACTGTAGTCTTCAAACATTCCACAACTAAATCCTTGGAAGCTTTAGGAAAATCAGAATGAACCGGGCGCTGAATTCTCCATTTAGGCTGAGTTTCCTTGGCACCAGCTTTTGCTCTTCCAGGTGGGTTCTTTGGAGTATTATGCTTTGCTCCTGGCATTCCTTCAGCAGGTACCGCTCTTTGCTGTACTACCTCTGGCTCCTCCAACATTTCCGTCTGTTCTACTTCCTGGTGATCCACACCATTATCTCCAGAGTCCATACCATCCATTTCAACATCCTCGATAGGCACAGGTGTATTTTCTCTAGTAGTATACCCTACTTCCTCCATATCCTCTGGATTTGCATACCTAGCGCCAGCCCTTCTTGGCCTAGTAATTGTAGGTGGGGCCATTTTCTTATGCTTTGCCGCCAACATCTCCAATTGTGCTGCGGTAAGTGGCTTTGCAACCGCTCCTTCTATTACTTTAAAATCTAACACAGCGCAAGTAACTGCAAAATTAACCGACTTTGCATCCTTGCCTTTCTCCTTATTTTTCGGCTCATTGCCCTTGCTTGACCTGCTTTCCATAGACTTTTTATTAATATTATTGATGACCACGGCTTGCATTCCTTGATCTTTGTCTTTAACCAACTTAGTACCATCTTCCAACATAAGCGTATTCCCATCCTCGTAAACTACCTTTTCCTCTTTATCCTTTTGAAGCACATTACACCTCATTCTTGTATGCCCCTCTTTATTACAATAATAGCACACCATAGCGGAAAAACGCAAAGGTTGAGGAGAACTCTTGGGCCTAAACGATTCTTTAGCCTTTGCTGCTTCAACTATCTTCTTCTCCAACTCATCAATTCTTGCCATGACTGAATCTGGATCCTTAGAGAAAATTTTAACTTTAGGAGACGAGATCTGAGAAGGCGATTGTACGCCTGGTGCATCTTCATCCATATCCTCATTATTCAGAGCCACCCTTGCTGCATGTCGCTCAACTCGATGCAACTTCATTTCAGCTTCCACTGCCATTTCTACTTCTTCTAATCCGGGATACTTATAATTTCGGTCCCTCTTTTTAACCAGCTTTCCTTCGTTATCCAAGGGCCTTTTTTCCCAGTCTTCAACTTCTGGCGCTAACGCTTCACAAAACCAAGGTAATGACGCATTAACATAACTAAAATCTTTGTTACTAACTAAATATTCCACTATCCAATCAAAGTCTTCCCTAAAACTTTTAAATTCCTTGGGGTCTTCAACACCTCCTCTAGCCTTGACCCTATTTACCAAAATATCCAGGTCCTTCATCGTATACCTAGTTTCCTCGGTAACTTTTGGCCATCTCTTGAGCATTTTTTCTTTTAGCGCTGACCAATTTTGCTCCTCATGCCCTTTTAGATCCTCTAAATTGTCTTTTCACTCCTCAGATACAAAGAATAGAACTTGTTGTACCATATCATATTCGAATTCTCCATGAACTTCCGCTGCTTGTTCAAACCTGCGTAAAAACTTTTTGGTATTAATGCCCGCAAAGCGCAAGCTTTCATCTTTACACCTAATAATCGTGGTTACCGTTTTTGGAAATGATGCCAAAGAATTGGGCAATTTAACCCTCTCCTGACATCCCTTAGATGTAGTCGAAGTAGGATCCATTCCCAAAATATCAAATCAAAACAAAGATCACAAAGAAAAAACACACACTTGGTAATTAAACCTGACTGTTTTCACGATACAGCCCTACGCTATCCTCTGATAATGGCTATTTATCCACTTGTTGTAGACCCTACAACTCTTCCGCTGAAGTGCAGGCTTGATTACCTCCTCTTGACAAAACCCTAAAAAACCAACAATCAAATCAAAAACACTAGTTACAATTATGCCACTGTTGGGACACCAATTGTAGACTGTTCTAAAGTACTAAGCAGTAGACACAATGCGAGATGGGTTGGTTCTTCTTTTTAATTTCTAAAAGAAGCGCCTGTCACTCTTATTTTTAAGACAGTGTAATAATTAGCAACGCTAATAATTGACTAGAAAGTTAATAAGTTGAGATGATTTAAAGATAAGGAAAAAAACAAGTATTACTATCTGGATATTTCTAGTCTTAACAAGCGCTATTATCCACAGCTACTCCCTCTTGAAGCGCTGTCTTTGAATATGCCTTATTATAGTAATAAAACATCTCTAATAATAATTGTTAATCCCACTGAATCTATATATTCTCTCTATGTTGGGCTCTTTCACTATACTATATGAAATACACACACAGACGCACAAACTCTAAAAGACTCAGAAATACCTTTTAATATTCTCTCAAACAATTAATCACAAAAGATCTAATATCTTATACTGGGTACTATGACTATAGCTACTCGTATATCTCTATATTGATTTTTCTATGATCTGCTTTTAAAACGACAACTAATACAATTTTTCTTATTTTATTATTATTATTTTTCTCCTCTCTGTAGATAGATCAACCAGTCCTCCTTTTATATTTTTCCAGCGCTTAAGACACAGTTCCCTAATGGATCTCCAGCGCTGACTCTAGCGCCACATTAGTAAAACAACAACTAATCTATTAGTAAACTATGTACACCACTTTTAGAAACTACAGCGCCTAAATCATACCCTATAATGACTAACACTAGTATTAACTTGTTTCACTGATGCTCCACATATGCGCTTTTAACTATACCTTGTCTTGTTTCAGCCCTAGTTCCAGGTTTGACTTATCCTAACGCTGCGTCTATTTGCCTTAACTCTTGGGTATTTTTACAATTGAGTCCCACCTCTCTTTGCTTTTAATACTAAGTTCATAGCTCCGACAGCTTGCTTAACTAGTTAGCCTTCTTCATTACTTGTCTCAGTAAGTTATAGCACTTTCCGTGGTACAGTATACTATGCACTTGAGTCATCTTTAAGCCATAACTCCTTCTTTAATGCGGAACACACAATTATTGGAAAATACAAATCCATATTGTTTAGCGCTTGCGGTCGTAAATCAATAACACACAATTCCCCTATTGTGCGGCACATCTTGCTGCAAAATCCAAGCGCACAGACCCTAAATCCTTTTCTGTGCTTCTATTTCTTTTGTTCCTTGAAACACACAAATACATATTATATTTTTATACTTCCTGCTGCGCTAACTCCCCTTTATTCTTCCTCGACTATGCGTGCTGATTGGTCTAAATTCACGCTTCCTGCGAGGTGGGTACCACACCGCAAGAATATAATTCTAATCCACCAAAGGAAGTATAAAAAGAGACTTTATTCACCTCCTTCCTTTTCCCCCTGTCTTCATCATCTTGCTTAATAGAAGAATTCCCCTGATCCTGAATCTCCTCAAATCTTGGCCTCTGCTAATTGATACCACCCCTTCTTCTGACCATATCAACAGGAGCCTGCCCCTAACTGGGCTTGACAAATTGACCATCAGGGAGCTTGAAAACCCTGCCATCAAACTCCACTTTTCCCTCTGAAACATCTCTGTTCAGGTCCCAAAAATCATTGGACTTGTGTCCTCTCCTTCCACAATAAGAGCAAACCCAAGGATCACTCCTACCAGCCTGCATATCAAATTCTCTGGGCTGTGGAGGCGCCTTATTGGCCTTCTTTGCCTCCTGAAAAAAAATATAAATCTGTTTTATCAGATCAGCCAACTGCTCCACCACTGGGTCCCTCTCCTGTTTGGGAACCTTCACCATGCTCTTCTCTTCCTTCTCTACCTTACTCTCCTCTTCAGCCAAAGCCTCACTGACTTTGCTGACATATTTGGCGCACCCCTCTTGGTAGGTGTCCACCGCCAATAACTTTAAATGGGCCTCCACCACATCCTTCACCTTGTCCAAGGCAGGCAGCTTCTGACCCCCGTTTGAAAGAGTCTTCATCAAGTCTTTCCTTGATAACTCTTTTAACACATCCATCCTAACATCTCTAGCCAGGGCGGACCAAAAAACATCTTTTGAGGCATTTTTGTGCACCAACTCCCCCACCTCCACCAAGTAACTCACCACAAGATCAAACTGTAGCAGAAATTCCTGTAACTGTGTAAGTTACCAGCACTGCCATATGACTGCCATTCACTGACAACATTATTCAGATCATCCATAGTGAACCCGGAGCCCCATCTATCTAGAATTTCCCTACACAATAACTTGCAATCTCTCTTCTTGTAGCCAGACATGGCCACAACCTCCTTCTCCACTGCTCTATATTTAATGAAGAAGATGACTTGCTTCACCATGTCCAGGTAGGAATCACCGTCAACACCAGCAGAAGTTTCATACTTCTCTAGAAACAACTTAACATCTTCACCATTAAACTTGGTACCATCCCAAGTTTTGATCCTAACACACTCCCTAACCATCACTGCAGGTGGACCTTCCCCCCCCACTGACAGTCACCACAGGAATAGAAGATCCAGAAGCCATTCTTCCAGACCAAAACCCCAAAAAGAGCCAATCACAGGCAACAGAGAATCCAAAGAACTAACAGATCTGAACTCCACAATGGGCGCCAGATATGTAGACAATACTATAGTACTAGCTATAGGCCTTGACCAAGGGAGTTGGAGTAAAACCAAAAGAAAAACACCTGTCCCTTTAGAAAAATAAAGTGAGATTTACCTGCTACAGTAAATTGGTTCCTGTTAACAAAAGCCCCTTTCTAAATACACTTGACTGCTTGATCAGTCAAGATATTAGTCTCCAGGTAGACTACTAAACCAAAGAACCGAAATGTAGACTAATGTCCACACCTGAAAAAGCAATGATACTTGATGTAGGTTGCAAATTCACACCAGAGACAGCAATAATACTTGATGTAGGCTGCAAATCCACACCAGACACAGCAATAAAATTTGCTATAGCTTGCAAGACTATAACAGAGAATACAATTGCTAAGTTAAGTTAAATGAAAAACTTACTTGCAAAAAACACAGCCAAATGTGGCCAGAAAACAGTGAAAACTGAGTGAGGAACAAGGATATCACTGCCGGATGGTTGAATGATAATTAAGGTTGCCCCAAACTGTCTTTTTCACTATATACACACAGACTACTAATCAAGAGCCCATGCACACCTGCAAATCTGGAGTTCCTGACTACCAAATTGCATAAAACTTCCCTAGAAGCACTTTCCAGCCCTCTAGCACTGAGGTGGGCAGTCTTCCCAGCACCGGGAAGCCCACCTGAAGCCGCCTGACCACCCTGAATCCAGAAAACCACCAAAAACAAAAACACCTAAACTACTTAGAAAATTCACCTACAACTACTAAAACCCTTAAAACACATAATTACATTATAAAACCATTGTGACATGAAGTGTATAGAAAATATCACTCATTCCAATGGTACTAAGCACTTAACCCTAAGACTTAAGGTTAGCCCATAAAACACGAAAAACAAAATTTAACAGCAATCTTTTAAAATGAAAAGTGAGAAATTATCCCCCAAATACTTAAGCTTTGAAAAATGTCCGCACAACATAAAATATAGAGAAAAACTAGGGCTATGCCATGGTAGCATCCAGATCCCCGTAGTCCCAATATTTGTAGTATAATTCTAGAAAAATATCTAATTATCTAAACAATGCCATTTAAGGCATACCTAAACATCACCAAGTAAACCAACAAAGGGCTCCGCCAATGTTGGATGACCACACCATAAATTTAAAAAAAAAATTAATTGCATAAAAAAAAAAATACCAAACCAAGTGGATAAATTACATAATGTGGACATTCAGAGAGCACCAAAATAAAATTTTAAACGTTTTGTGAAGGGAAATGTTGGAGAGTAATTGGCATTATAATGGAGCAAATGCCAGTTGATTGAATGACTTGGGAATAAAGGGTGGGGAGAGCTGGTGCTGTTTCAGAATGCTCTTCTTCATAAAGATCATTCCACTAATCCTTAAAATCAGCTAGGATATTGTGGAGTATAATGCAAGTCATGATCCAATTATTGGCAGTTTTGAACTCCATTTTGTTATGAAATTGGATTCTGAGCTCCAGATGACTAGAAAATTATCCCTTTAAAATACCTATAGCATGTTCAATCCGTACTCTTTATTGGGCAAGGTGATAGTTAAATTTAGTTTTGGGGTCATTTTCTAAGGTTGCACCATGGAAAGCAGGTATAATTTACTTCCCACTTGCATATGCTGAGTCTGCAAGGAGGTACTGAGATTCATCAAAGTATGAGTCTGGGTTTTGAGAAATCTTCATTCTTTGGAAGACGAAAGAGTCATGACATGATCTAGGGCAGCCACTGTGAAAAGCAATAAATTTTTTATTTACATTGCATATAAGTTGAATGGCAATAGAGTATCTAGAAGGAAGATAAAAATTTAGTTCATGAATGATAAGAAATAGGAGAATATTTTGAATAAACCTTTTTGCAATCAAAATAATAGTTCCCATCATGAGAAGTAATTTGACTCAAAGGTATAGTTGTGCCATCAACAAAACCTACACAGTCAGGGAAAGCTTTGGCTTGCATAACTTGAGAGGATTCAAGTCTCTGTTCTGGAGTTGGCCAAGCAAGTGTTTGAGACTTGAGGGAAAGGATAACAATCATACAGCGCTTGGTGTATGATATCACCATACCATATCCTATGTTAAATAGATTATCCAAATGTCTTACAGAAGCACTATTTCTATTTGAGAAAAGCAACATAGTGCGACAGCAAGTTAAATGGCAGGATTACGCTGTTTGTTATGGGAATTTTTATGAAAGATAGGATGTTCAGAGATGAGTTGATAAAGTTTGAAGAAAGAATTGGGAGAAGTTCTAAATAGCTAAGTGAAGTTTAGTTGAGGAATGATTAGAATGGAGCGGATATTATATCAGGGATCATGATAAAGATTTGGCCCCCTGGCAATGAGGTAACACTTTTTGGAAGGAAAACACAAATAGGCTAAAGCATCTTCCAAATCAGAGTAAGATTTATAGTAGAGAACTAAAAGTAAAGTGATAGCATTCATAGTGGAGTGAAGTATCTGTCTAGAAGAGAGGTGCTTTATTTTTTTTGGTAGTATAGGTTGGTAGAAGGTTTAGGTGATGAGTGGAAAGTGGGAATTCACCGCCAAATGTGCAGTTGGGGTGTGTAGATAGAAAAAAAACTCAAGTGTTTGCCAACAAAATTAAGTAGCGTAGAGTGAGGAGAGACTTACGGATGGCATCAGCAATTATAAGTCATGTGACATTCTCAAAAATCCATCATGGATGTGATTAGTTTGGTATCAAGAAGTAGGAATGGAAATTGGGGTATAAGAGGCGGGATAATGCATTAAGATGGATTACTAATTTTTAAAATAAGAAGTGTCTGCCACTCTAATTGTTGAAAGACAGTGAAATCACGTATTTTAAGACTGGTTATATATATATTTAAGGAGAAGAAAATAAAATAAATTTGTAGAGATCTTTAAAGAAAAGGGTAATATATTTTAATATAAGAAATCTATCTGTTGGCTAGATCTATTCTCAGTAAGTGCTTATACTCTCAGACACTCCCACTTGAAGTGCTATATTTAATACTATCGTTATTGTAGCAATAAAATAACTCTACAATGCTACTTCTGGTATGCACACCCATTATGTACAAAAAAATATACTTATGTTTCCTTATGCACATATTAGGGGGTATCAATGTTCAGGGATCCGCAATTAGGGATCAGGAATTTTTTTTTGCCCAGATCCGACATTATTAATTTCGGAAGATTCTTATCCACTAGCCCTGGGGCTAGTGGATAAGGAATGCACGATAATACAATATCCTGCCTCTTATACCCCAATTTCCATTTCTACTTCCTGATCCCAAACTCATCACATCCATGATGGATTTTTAAGAAAGTCACATGACTTATAATTGCTGATGCCATCCTTAAGTCTCTCCTCACTCTATGCTACTTAATTTTGGTGGCAAACACTTAACCTTTTTTTCTATCTACACACCCTCATTTCTTTTTTACATTCATGGTTTATTCCTTTTTTGTAAATATTTCCTTTGTAAATTAACATAAGTTTCTGATCCAATCCTTCACTCGTGTTCCCACCAATTCCACTACACCTCAAATCTTCCTTTCTCCCTTCCCTTCCGCCTTCACTAGAAACCCCACTTCTCAAACTTACCTCGCTCTCCATCTCTTCATCTCCACTAGACACCCCAGAACACGCTTTCAACTTTAATTGATTCCTTGCCTTTCAAATACACCTCGCTTTACTCCCTTTTGCCTCCAATAGAAACCCCACTCCTCAAACTTACCTCGCTCTCCATCCCTTCATCTCCACTAGACACATAAATAAATTATGAACCAATGAATAAAAAAATTATTATATTTCACCCCATTAAGCATCTCCAAAAAGTAACTAAAAGTCTGACAAACAGTCACTTTAATTTGTACAATTATATATTTGGCAAAACTATAAATGCTTAGCCTTTTTGTCAAAAATTATTTAATACTTTTTTTGCCTGTATCAGCACTTTTCCGGCCCAAATTAGGGGTTTTTAGGCTTTTTTGGGTGATGAATCCAACATAAAAGTTGCCACACCAGTATAAAATGTCCACAAAAAATGTCAAAAGGGCCAAGAGTTATCATTCATGCCATAAATAAGTAAAAAAGTAAATTTGTTCCCAAAAAATATTAGAAAATTATTGACCTGAATCTTTTGTAAGTTTCCTGAATAAAAAAATTACAGTCCTTTTACATTCAAAATTTTTAAAATATATATTTTTTCTCTATAATGATATCTATAAGTAAAGGTTAATGTGATATTTTGTATTAATATTAACTTTTTTTATAAATCTTGATTAATGTGGACAAATTAAATATATGTTCAAGGTACTAAAGAAGCACATAAGAGGTTGGTGAGCTTATTTTTGGGTGATGAGGTGTCGATTGGAGGTGAGGAGGAAGGGAGAGAGGTGGATTTGATGCTTGGGGCATCAAGTTTGGTTAAAAAGGTGTGTTGGGGTTTCTATTGGAGGCAAACGGGAGTAAAGCCAGGTGGGTTTGAAAGGTGAGGCATCAATTAAAGTTGTAAGGGTGTGCTCAGGTGTCTAGTGGAGATGAAGGGATGGAAAGCGAGGTAATTTTGAGGAGTGGGGTTTCTATTGGAGGCAAAAGGGAGTAATGCAAGGTGGATTTGAAAGTTGAGGCATCAATTAAAGTTGTAAGGGTGTGCTGGGGTGTCTAGTGGAGATGAAGGGATGGAGAGCGAGGTAAGTCTGAGGAGTGGGGTTTCTATTGGGGGTAAATGGGAGTAAAGCAAGGTGGATTTGAAAGGCAAGGAATCAATTAAAGTTGAAAGGGTGTGCTGGGGTGTCTAGTGGAGATTAAGGGATGGAGAGCGAGGTAAGTTTGAGGAGTGGGGTTTCTATTGGAGGTAAATAGGAGGCAAGCTAAGTTGATTTACAGGGTGGGGAATCAAGTAGAGGTGAAGCAGCGAGGTGGAGTCTCTTTTAGAGGAGGAAAAAATAAAAATAATACAGCAGTATCCTGGTTAGAAGCAGTAGCTTGTCACATAAAATAGAAAATCTATTTACCATCTACTTCCCATAAGATAGGTCTAACACTGCCTCTCAAGTCTGGAGGTTGAGAAAGATCATACCATTTGTCAGTATAGTCTAGTATATAAGTATGATATAATAGTATTTATTTATGGTCCTACCAATTATTGATAAATGATTTAGTGATTAAACCTCAGGGGAAGACTAATAAAATAGTTGTGCTCAAATAAAACTCACAATACTTGGATTTAAATGTGTGCTAGTGGTGGAAAATAGATAAATAGAATATAGTTATAGCTCATATATAGATAATATCAACTTATAAAAGGCTTTATGATATATTTCTAAATGTTAATAATTGTATTGAAGTGTTTTATTTAAATTTAGTAAGTAATTGATGATCATTAACCATCAAAATCACTCCTTACTTATACGCAAATCCCCTGGAATTCACAGACCTTCAATCCAGATGATGTCACTGCTATCCCCGGCAATTACAGCACTGTGAGAGCCCATCACCTCCCCATGGCGTCTACTTCAAGAAGATTCAACACCCAGACCTCCAGTAAGGACCTTCCATCACAATTAATGATAACACAGATCTATACCTCAAATAGAAAATCCAGATAAAAGCAGATACCATAAAGAAACAAGTAAAATAAGGAATAAAAAAGAGATTTAATGAAACCCAAAGCATATAAAGGAAACAATTGAAATTTCCAAGCCCCCAATAACATCCCCAAGCATCCATTTTAACCCAGCAATGACCTCCCAGCCCATAAATCCGTGAATATTCATCCAAGGAAGCAGATTAAGTTGTCCAGACTGAGTGTATGCGCCTGACAGAGATGTTTATGCTTCTCTAGGCATCGTGAGTCCACTGGATACGTCCATATGACCTAAAATAAACAGAAAAACAAAGTTTATAGGCTATTAAGGGGCTAAAACCCACTTATATACCTAAATATACATAATATACTGCATATTTCACTGAATATGAGATTTATGTATACATATAAGCTTATGTATGTCAATAATTACTTCATATCACTCAAGATAAGTATATTATGACTACATAAACACCTTCATAAGTATTATTAGGCTATGGATAAGCTATTTAAACTACTATAATTTATATAATAGAGTAATACTTATATATATATGTAATATAAACATATATATTATTATTTTAACCTTATTTATAAGATATAAGCTTAATTTACTTAAGGTTATCTTATTTTAAGTATAAGAAATACTAAGTCCTAGAGATATCTAGGCTGACACCATTTCTGTTCAAAATATGCTATGAAATCATACAATTCTAAATGTTTTGATTCATAGACAGAAAATATTTTCTTTCTTACCACATAGGGGAGGTTCTGGCCCGGAATTCAAGATGTTGGTGAGAGAGATTTTCTATGGTAAAGAGGATTGGACATTTTAATGAAGAATTTTTCAGGGTAGATGACAGGATGGGATGAGGGTAGGAGTGCGCAGTAAGGTGGGAAGGCTGGGATATCCAGAAAGTTGTCCAAGATGTGGTTATGAAATATTGAGGATAAAAATGTCGGATAAGAGGTGAACATTGACACGTAAAGTGTCTAATAACCCAATTATTACCAAAAATAATTGCGGAAGATAATTGGGGTATGCAGATTATTTTCCACAATTAATTTAATTGCAGATCCCTGAACATTGATACCCCCTATTAATAATAAATCTACTTCACTTTCTTCACACCTCTCTTTTAAAAGTGAGTTCTCTTTTATATACCTTTTATGTTCAGCGCCCTTTCCCTATGCTTTTTTTTCCCTACTGGCTTTACTACACAAGTTTAGCACTAATACAAGGATATCAAATGGTGACTAATTATCTCAATGATCTATGTAAAATTTTTAGAATAAGTCTTGGTCCTATTAGCACCTGAAAAATTTGTGCAAGAACAACTATTAGCACCTGAAACTCCACCTTTTTGTACATACTCTATGCTTCTTGAGATTCTTGACTCAACAATAGGTACTGTACTGCCTTCCATACGTATTATAGTAACCCACCCTTGCCATGTGATTATTCACTAATCATGAAACCCTTCAAGCTAATTAAGTACCCTTCCTTATCTCAAGTCTTGCTTTTCTTTTTCCTATTGTTGAGCACTGCTTATTGACCCACTTGTTCTTCAAGCACTACCTTCTTTCTCCAACAAGTTTCTATCAACAATGAGCATTTGTAGCTTACATCTAAAGACCAACACATCTATCTAAGTGTGAAACTAATACCCTTGCTTGTCACTGCTTCTTAAATCCATATGATGTTTCTAGTGCTAACCACAGCTTCCTCAAGTATATACCATACCCTCTTGTCTTATAGTCCAGTATGCACTTTCTTCTAATTTTTACTCGCTGTGGTACGCGCCTCGCAGGAAGCGTTATTTTAGACCAATCATCCCGCGTAGTCCAGGAAGAACAAAGGGGAGCTAGCGCAGCAGGAAATGTTAAAATATAATATGTATTTGCGTGTTTCAAGGAACAAAGGAAATGGAAGCGCAGAAAAGATTGAGAGTCTGTGCGCTCGGATTTTGTGGCGATATGTGCCGCACAATGGGGAATTGTGTGTTATTGATTTAGGACCATAAAGCGCTAAACAATATGGATTTGGGCTTTCCAAAAAGTATGTGTTACACATTAAGAAGAAAGTCATGGATTAAGGACGACTCAAGTGCATGGTATGCTGTACCGCAGCCAGTTGGGAAACTTACTGAGACAAGTAATAAAGAAGGCTAACTAGTAAAGCGAGCTGTCAGAACTACGAACCTAGTATTAAAGCAAAGAGAGTGGGGACTCAATCATAAAACTACCCAAGAGTTAAGGCAACTAGACGCAGCGTGAGGATAAGTCAAACCTGGAACTAGCGCTGAAACAAAACAAGGTATAGTTAAAAGCGCATATGTGGAGAATCAGAGAAAAAAGTTAATACTAGTGTTAGTAATTATAGGGTCTGATTTAGGTGCTGTAGTTGTTGCAAGCAGTGTAAGTAGCATACAAATAAATTAGTTATTGTTTTACTAATGTGGCGCTAGAGTCAGCGCTGGAGATCCATTAGGGAACTGTGTCTTGAGCGCTGGAAGAATATAAAAGGAGGACTATTAGATATGGACAAAGGGGGGGAACTGGTCGATCTATCTATTTAGTTAATAAAATAAGAAGAATCGCATTAGTTGTAATTTTTAAAAAAAAGCAGATCATAAAGAAAACCAATATAGAGATATACGTGTAGCTATAGTCATTGTCAGCTCCACACTAGTCACAGTGGGGACTGACCAGCTCAAGCAATAATATGAATGAACGTTGAGATGTTAATATCAAGATATGTGGATATATCTGTGGCTAGGTCTACCAGTCTCTGGAGACAATAGCCTTCCCACTTATTTATTTTGTGAGTTTTGCGAAGTAAAAGAGAATCAACACTACAGTCTCTGTAATATCACTTTCTCTAAGCACCACGCAACAGAAGGAACACTACTCAACTAATCTTACTACCTAGTGTAACTAATAGAACTATTACTATACGACTAATAACTAGCACTTAATAATATAAGGGAGTTTAAAGATGGATGAGAGTGATCTAATAATTATAACAAAAGGTTCTAGAGATTACAATATTGTTAGTGTCACGTATAATGATGATGACAAGTTTTACTACTTAAATATAATTTAATACTACTATTAAACACTTATAGAGAGTGAGAACTCGACCCAATAACACTTTAATAATTATTTTTAAGAGGCAGGAAATGACAAATAAAAGTTCAAACAATAAAACTTACTTTATATCCAAGAGGTAAGGTCATTTTCTACTGCAGTTATTCTGGCAAATGGCAACTTGGCAAATATTTATAAAGGGTTAAAAGATGATCTTTACTTCACAGAAACAACCCTATATATAGTAAAATATACCTTCACCTGCCCCACAGCGCATTAGAGACCTCCGGACCCTCAACTCTACTATCTGGCTTTCAGACCCCCCCTGAATGCAGTATGCCAACAGTTCCTCAAGCTGTGAAAACTGCATTCTCCTCAGTCTTACTCAGGATGAGTCGAGTCAAGAGCCTTTTTGGCCTCCCACACCATGTGCTTACAATTTTTCTCAAGCCTGAGACACACACTATACTAAAAAGAGAGAAAATGAGATAAATGAAAGTGAAACATGAATATAAATGATAAGAAACCAAGATTTAAGATAAGATAAAGTGAAAATAGCCTCAGATAAATGACTGATAAGTAAAGGAGATATGTATAGTTTTTTCTAGACAATAGGTTTTGTAAAAAGGGCTCAGAAGCGCCATAAAAAACATAGTAATAATGAGGTATTAAGTATTTTAAGCTTTAATGTGACTGATAAGGGATCACAGATTTTATAGATATAGTTTAAAAGGAAAATAGATAAAAGGAAATAAAATGAAAGGAATATAAGATCAAAGGAATGGATAAAACTTAAACAAAAGTGATTTTACTAATTATAAGATAGATAATTAAATATATCCAACAAAGTCCTGTAAAAGCGCCATGAGGGGTCCATTTTTGGTCCAGGAGTGAGATCTGAGGGGTCCAAGTAAGGTTTTCCATCATCCTGGGGTGCCCTGTTGTTTGACTAGAGATTGATATCCAGCATGGTTTGGCGCTTTATTGGGTTAAGTTGTCCAAGGATATTTTGTGGATAATTTTTCTTGTATTGAGTTTGGAAATAGTAGATTCTGCCCACACTCTATCCCTTCTAGAAATAATTCTACTATTTTTTATCTTTTTATTTTATATAATAATAATTTTTATTATTATAAATACTATATCAAGATTTTTCTGTTATTTTATTTATCAAGTATTTTTTATCATGATTTATAAAATTGTCAGTGGGTAGTCCAGTGGAATCTGCCAGCTGACACTTGCCCAGAGAAAAAAAACAATAAAAAAAATGCTTATTTATCATTTCTTTTTTCTACTCTGAAATTTCTGAGTAAAACAGCAGAATTTTTAATTTCTGATTCTGGTACCCATCTATCATAATCAGATGCTAGGTTTTTATAACGTATAAGGTAATGTCTTATCTTTTTGTTGCCCTCTTTTACCAACTTATAATTTATTATTTTATCAATGACTGCTTCCTCATCCACCATTTCTGGTAAAGCTTTCTGTTTTTTAGCTCTGGCAGGGAAGATTTCAGGATCTGAATTATCATACTTTTTTAGCAATGAGATAGGAAATACTGGGTGTTTCCTTGAAAATGGTTTGTAAAGGTCAAGCTCTACAGCATTTTCACCAACTTTTCTCAATACAAGAAATGGTCCCACAAAAGGATCTTTCAATTTTTGATTAGTATTGAGGTTGTTAAAATGAACTGTGGACAGTAAAACTTGATCTCCTACCTTAATATTGTTCATTTTATGAGATTTATCCCATTTTTCTTTTTCATATTTGAATGATTTTTCAATGCATTTCTGAGAATGTACTCTTGCCATGTCATGCATTTTTGTAAAGCTAATGGCTCCAGGGCGGAAATCCATTTCTGCTAGTTTTAGTTGATTAAACTTCTAGGTTGATTTGGTATTAAACCTTTCTCTACCACAAATGGAATTTTTTCAGTTGTTGAGTGTTTAGTTGCATTGTATGCAAATTCTAAACCCGGTAGCAGATTAACCCAATCATGAGATAATCCATCTTCATCCACATATAAAAGACCAAATGCACAGTATCTTCTGATCAAGTCCTCTAAGGATTGTATCATTCTTTCTGCAAGACCATCAGTCTGTGGATGATGTGCTGTTGATAATTTAATTTGACATCCCACAATTTTCATGAGACTCTTCCAAAATTCAGATGTAAATTTTGGATCTCTATCTGAGATTATTGCCTTTGGAATACCAAATTCTGGGAACATTTCTTTCCACCAAATTTGTTCCACTTCTTTAGCATCAATTTCTTTGTGACAGGGAATGAATTTAGTTCTTTTTGAGAAACTATCTATTATTACTAGGCAAGAATTATAATTCATTACACCTGCTGGGGGTAGACCGGTCACAAAGTCCATGTTAACCATATCCCATGGTTTCTTTGGCATTTCAATATGCTGTAATAAACCATATCTTTTGCCAGTTTGTTTATTTGCTTTTTGGCAAACATCACAAGTTTTGACATACTGTTCTGTGTCATGTTGGTAATTATGCCACCAGACAGTAGTTTTAATTTTGTCAAGTGTTTTTTCAAGACTGAAATGTCCTGAGATTACATCATCATGACATAATTTTAGAAAGGTTTCTTTCATCTCAGGGTTGATTACTAGCCTGTGAAATGGACCCTTACGGTAATACAATAGATTTTCTTCTACCATAAATTTACCAGTTTTAACCAATTTTATAAATGGTCCATCTAGTGAATTGATTAATTCACTATTGTCATTAGCTGGTGTATTCAAAATGATTACTAATTTCTTCAAGTTTTTATCCTTGTTATAGGAGTCACTTAATTCTTTACAGAATTCATTGTCCAAATCAACTATATGTAAGCCATATATTTCATAAGTTTCATCATGATCTGGGACTCCAGCAGGGTTGTCTCCATTATTAGGGAGAGGTGTTCTGGATAATACATCAGCATTTTGATGTTTTGTACCTGCTCTATGAATAATAGAGATTCTACCTTTATACTCCTGGATGGCTAGTTGCCAGCGGAACATATGTCTGCTAGGGCTCTTCAGACTTAATAAGCTTTTAATAGCACTGCAATCAGTTACTATTTCAAAGTTTGAGCCATCTAGGTAGAAATGTAGTTTGTCAAGTGCCCATAAAACTGCTAGGCATTCAAGTTGTGTACCACCATACCTGAACTCTGCACCTCTTAGGCATCTTGAAATAAAACAGATGGCAACTTCAATTTCTTTGTTGTCTACTATCTGTTTCTGTTGTAGCGCTGCTCCCAAACCAACAAAACTTGCATCAGTGTACAATATAAATGGTTTGTCAAAGTCTGGAAGACCTAATATTGGCGCAGTCATTAGAAAAAATTTTAATTTTTCAAAGGCTTTACGCCTTGCATCCGTAAACTCAAAGACTGTGTCTTCTTTAAGCAATTGAGTTAGAGGGAAAGCAATAGTTTGATAATTTTTTATGTATTGTCTGTAGTAGCCACACATTCCAAGAAAACTTTGTAATTGTTTGACATTAGTAGGCTCTGGAATGTTTTGTATGGCTGCCACCTTGTTGTCATCTACAGACATCATTAAGCCAGAAACCATATGTCCCAAGGCTTTAATTGTTGTATATCCAAGCCTGCATTTTTTTGGTGAGACTATTAGATTAATTTCATCAAGCTTTGAGAATACAGTTGATAAATGACGTAGATGATCTTCCCAAGTTTTTGAGAATACTATTATATCATCCATGTAAACTGTCATCCATCCTTCTCTTAATTGAGAGTGAAAGGTTTCATCCATACATCTTTGGAAACAGGATGGAGCACCTTTAGGCCCAAAAGGCATTCTTTTATATTTATACACACCACAATGTGTTATGATGTGTAAATATTTTTGACTATCCTCTAATACTTTGATTTGATGATAGCCTTTGTTGGCATCCAAGGATGATATATATGCAGCCCCTTTAATATTGGATAGAATACTATTAATTCTGGGCATGGGATATACATCAGTTACACTTACAGCATTTAAACCTCTGAAGTCACCACACATCCTGGCTTTGTCTCCTTGGTATACAATCAATATTGGTGAAATGATTGCATCTTGGGGAGTATTATCAACCTTCATTATGACATCAAGGTCTAACAAGGTTTTAATATTCTCCTCAATATCCTTTTTGCGTTGAGGACTGGTAAAATAAGGTTTGCTTTTCAAATTTTTTGGTAATTGATCATTACTACAATTTAGTTTTATTATCAGTTGATGACCTTTTATTTCACCTAATTGTTGCCTACCATGAGCAATTACTTTTTCATTATCAATAATGATTTTGAGCAATTCATTTTTTTGAGTAATGCTAATATCATCATTGATTGAAATATTCTTTGCAGCAGCCATAAATTCTTCATTTGATGAAGTTGTGACATTTGTATTTAGAGAATTAATTTTAATATTTTCTCTGTATGTTGACATTTCACCTATCATAAATTTTCTTTTAAAATTATTACCAATTGTGAAATAGTTGTCACATGGGTGTATTCTGAACATATATAAGCATAGAACATCATTACCTATAATTATATTTTTTGGTAAGTTGTCATTCTTCATAATGATCAACTCAAGTTTTAATTTTATAGCTCCCTTTTGGTGTGCAATTATGATTTCAGTAGGGTATATTCCCACGCAATTAAGGGTTGAACCATAACCACTCCAGGTTTTATTGGAATCTGGTGGCAATAAGTTTCTTTCCCAATGTTCATCAATACTTTCAATTAATGCTGAAGAGGCAACAGATGCTCCAGCACCTGTATCAATGACTGCTATGATGTCCTGGCCATTGATTCTTACCATAGTTTTCAATGGTTTAAAATTGGCGTGCATTTTCCCTTTCTGAGGGATTGGCTCCAGACATTCAGCTTCTTGTATGCTCACTATATTGCCCAATTTATTTGTGTTATAAGGCAGACACACATTATGTGCAATTTTA
Source organism: Hemileia vastatrix (assembly GCA_030280995.1). Classification (NCBI taxonomy): domain Eukaryota; kingdom Fungi; phylum Basidiomycota; class Pucciniomycetes; order Pucciniales; family Zaghouaniaceae; genus Hemileia; species Hemileia vastatrix. The sequence continues at coordinate 50,335,118 of JASXTE010000001.1, forward strand.
TTGACCATTATTGCGTCAACACACTGAAGAATATTTATTTCAGAATCTTCACCTGGCAAAGAACTGCTCAGTTCTGAGGCATCATTTCCATTTTCCTCAGATGAAGGGTTATCTGGTTCATCCTCAATCACCTGAACTGGAGTATCACACTTATGCCCTTTTTCCCATGGTTTACCACATCTTTTGCACTTATTTATTTTGCTCTGGCTGGGTTTAACTATACCATGTAGAGGGGCAGATGGTTTAGGTTTTTTGTCTTCCCTTATTTTATTATCAGGGTAAGAAAAGTTTTGTTTCTCACCAAAAGGTTTTTTATCTTGTGAGATATTTTTTCTGTAATATCTTTGGTTTTGTATTACTTCATCACATATGTCAATAAAACCTGCTATATCAGTTATTTCGTATAATCTAGCTTTAATGGTATCTTGGACATTATATGGTAGTTTAAATATTATCCTTTCCTTTTTATCTTCAAAAGACATATTAGGATAAATATTTCTCAATTTTTTACTTACTGTAAGTAGAAATTTTATTGGTGGTATACTGTCAGTGTATTTATATTGTAATTTATCTAAATGATTAATTTGAGTTTGGCGCCATTTTGGTCCCCCAAATCTTTTTGAAATTAATGATTTCCAAGTATCCCAGTCATCATGTTGATGTGATTGGTATATATAACTGAAGCACTCAAAAGCTATCCCTTCAAAAATAGTAATCAATTTTGAGGTTATTTCATCATCATGAAGTTTATAGCTTAGTTTAAGATTGTCAATTCTATTGCAGAAGTCAACCCAATCTGAATTTTTATCACCAGAAAATCTGGGGTATTCATCTAATTTTGGCGTGTTTTTATTTAAATTATTAATATTTTTATTAATAAACTCTTTAGTAATTTTAAGGTCTCTTTCTTTATGAGACATCTTATTGTCGCCATCAGCTCTTCTCTTTTTATTGTCAAGTTTATTAGATTGGTAGATAAAAGATGAGGTATCATTTTTATCACTTATAGAGGATGCTGAACTAGATCCTCGCCTCTGATGTGGAGGTAAGTCTTTTTTCAAGTTTCTCTCAGGCGAGTGCTTAACGGGATTTTTAGCTGTAGGGCTCGCGTCCTCCACCTTGTCTCCATCTAAGGTTTGCTTAGATGTGGACTGCATAGGTAGGTCAGGGGAGGAAGAATGTTCCTTACCCTTTCCTTTTTCTCTTGGTGAGTCATTTATTTTTTTCTCACTGTCTTTTATTTTATCTAGGAACTCCTGCAAGGCGCATATCATCGTCTCGGACAGATTCGATTGTGCATCCGGTTTACCGTCAAGATTATCTTCACTTGGTAACGTATGTCTTTCACCTTTTTTGTAAGACGATTGTACTGACATATTTTTTTCACCACTTTTAGATTTGGTAGAGTCAGACATATGCTCTGTATCACCTTTGGATTTATTCATCGGTGGGTTTTTATGTTCACTGGTTAGAAACCTATTTTCTAACTGTGAAATTCTTTCGTTTATCAGCAAGGCGAATTTCAACTCGGTTTCTACCATGGCAAGGTGATAGCTTGCTTTCAAGTCCAAAGTAAGTGTTTCCTTATCTTTTGTAAGGACATTTTTTAGTGTACTCATCTCATTTTTTAGATCTAGCATCGCCTCATCCTTCGTTGAACTATTTTGTTCAATTTTTTTCATTATCGTTTTTATTAATGGTTCAAAGCTATGGAAATGCTTTGTAAATTCAGTGAGTTTATTTTTTTGTTCACTGGCTGCAGTTTCTAGTGTAGCATTTGTCTTTTCTAACTCATCTATTTTCAATATTAACTTTTGATGGTTATCTAATATAGATTTATTCATATCACTTAATTTGTTATTTCTCACAACTAAGTCGTCGATATTTGTTTTTATTGTGTCAACAATTATTTTTTTTATTCTCACAGGCAACTCACTTTGGAACTCAAGACTCTTTTCGTTGGTTTTAAACGAGGATTGTATGACTATCATATAATTCATCAAAGTAAGTAATATTTTAGTCAGACTAATATGATTCCTATTTAGCTGACTACTACGCGTTATCGCCGATTCTTCCGTGATCTTCGTGACAAAAAGAGGCAATAAATCGTTATCTAGGATTGTAAGTAGCAAGACGTCAATATCAGGTACGTCTATTGATTCATCTATTATACTACTTACTATATCATCCAGACAAGCGGCTAATTGATTCCCTTGCTGAAGAATTTCAATTTTTTTCTCAAGCGTTCTAGCTCGCTCTTCGAAACTTCGACCATCTCGGGCTTCGCTTTCTCCTTCTCTTTTTTGAGGAGATCTTTGACCAGCAAGATTCTTTTTTGTAGCTTTTCAATATATATGTCCTTCTGGCCGAGCTGTTTGAACATCACCGATAACTCCACCTCCTTCATCTCGAGCTTCTCCTCGATCGATATCTTTCTGAAGTGAAAATTTGCCGCCGCCGCCGGATCGACATAGCCCTTCAGGGCTTCTTCCATCTGCGCAATTGTCGGTTTTATATCCTCGACTGTGGCGCTGATGAGGGGCTGTGAATTGACTAAGGTAAGTCTTTTTCTTCTTTTTGCTCCATGGAGAAAAAGCACCCGGAAAACTTACAGCGCTTGAAACCGAAGAATTTTCCGACGCGGGGTTTGACATTTTCTTTCTAGTAGGTGCGTCTTTCTTTGCGTAAACTTTAGGAAGAAAAATTTTAATTTCTTTTTTCACTGTTTGATGAGAAAAAAGGTGAGTTTTTCGTTTTGTATTGATATATAAAGCTTACTTTCTGTATGATTTTGCTACCTACGTACGTTGTAGACTATTACAAAAAGATGATGCAATATTGTGAGCGAGTTTTTTTTTTTTTCTTTTATCTTTTTTCTTTGTTGTTATCGAAAAAAAATTTATTTTTTTGTGAACAAAATAGAAAAAAAACTTGCGCGGCCTTCTATCCAGTTGATAGGAAAGACCCCCAAATGTCAGCTCCACACTAGTCACAGTGGGGACTGACCAGCTCAAGCAATAATATGAATGAACGTTGAGATGTTAATATCAAGATATGTGGATATATCTGTGGCTAGGTATACCAGTCTCTGGAGACAATAGCCTTCCCACTTATTTATTTTGTGAGTTTTGCGAAGTAAAAGAGAATCAACACTACAGTCTCTGTAATATCACTTTCTCTAAGCACCACGCAACAGAAGGAACACTACTCAACTAATCTTACTACCTAGTGTAACTAATAGAACTATTACTATACGACTAATAACTAGCACTTAATAATATAAGGGAGTTAAAAGATGGATGAGAGTGATCTAATAATTATAACAAAAGGTTCTAGAGATTACAATATTGTTAGTGTCACGTATAATGATGATAACAAGTTGTACTACTTAAATATAATTTAATACTACTATTAAACACTTATAGAGAGTGAGAACTCGACCCAATAACACTTTAATAATTATTTTTAAGAGGCAGGAAATGACAAATAAAAGTTCAAACAATAAAACTTACTTTATATCCAAGAGGTAAGGTTATTTTCTACTGCATTTATTCTGGCAAATGGCAACTTGGCAAATATTTATAAAGGGTTAAAAGATGATCTTTACTTCACAGAAACAACCCTATATATAGTAAAATATACCTTCACCTGCCCCAAAGCGCATTAGAGACCTCCGGACCCTCAACTCTACTATCTGGCTTTCAGACCCCCCCTGAATGCAGTATGCCAACAGTTCCTCAAGCTGTGAAAACTGCATTCTCCTCAGTCTTACTCAGGATGAGTCGAGTCAAGAGCCTTTTTGGCCTCCCACACCATGTGCTTACAATTTTTCTCAAGCCTGAGACACACACTATACTAAAAAGAGAGAAAATGAGATAAATGAAAGTGAAACAGTAATATAAATGATAAGAAACCAAGATTTAAGATAAGATAAAGTGAAAATAGCCTCAGATAAATGACTGATAAGTAAAGGAGATATGTATAGTTTTTTCTAGACAATAGGTTTTGTAAAAAGGGCTCAGAAGCGCCATAAAAAACATAGTAATAATGAGGTATTAAGTATTTTAAGCTTTAATGTGACTGATAAGGGATCACAGATTTTATAGATATAGTTTAAAAGGAAAATAGATAAAAGGAAATAAAATGAAAGGAATATAAGATCAAAGGAATGGATAAAACTTAAACAAAAGTGATTTTACTAATTATAAGATAGATAATTAAATATATCCAACAAAGTCCTGTAAAAGCGCCATGAGGGGTCCATTTTTGGTCCAGGAGTGAGATCTGAGGGGTCCAAGTAAGGTTTTCCATCATCCTGGGGTGCCCTGTTGTTTGACTAGAGATTGATATCCAGCATGGTTTGGCGCTTTATTGGGTTAAGTTGTCCAAGGATATTTTGTGGATAATTTTTCTTGTATTGAGTTTGGAAATGGTAGATTCTTCCCACACTCTATCCCTTCTAGAAATAATTCTACTATTTTTTATCTTTTTATTTTATATAATAATAATTTTTATTATTATAAATACTATATCAAGATTTTTCTGTTATTTTATTTATCAAGTATTTTTTATCATGATTTATAAAATTGTCAGTGGGTAGTCCAGTGGAATCTGCCAGCTGACAGTCATAGTACCCAGTATAAGATATTAGATCATTTTTGATTAATTGTTTGAGAGAATATTAAAAGGTATTTTCTGAGTCTTTAGAGTTTGTGCGTCTGTGTGTGTATTTCCTATAGTATAGTGAAAGAGCGCAACATAGAGAGAATATATAGATTCAGTGGGATTAACTATTATTAGAGATATTTTATTACTATAATAAGGAAAATTCAAAGAGAGCGCTTCAAGAGGAAGTAGCTGTGGATAATAGCGCTTGTTAAGAATAGAAATATCTGGATAGTAGTGCTTGTTTCCTTATCTTTAACTCATCTCAACTTAAAAACGTTCTAGTCAAATATTAGTGTTACACATTATTACACTGTCTTTAAAAAAAATAAGAGTGGAAGGTGCTTCTTTTTATAAATTAAAAAGGAGAACCAACCCATCTCGCATTGTGTCTACTGCTTAGTACTATAGAACTGTCTACAATTGGTGTCCCAACAGTGGCATAATTGTAACTAGTGTTTTTGATTAGATTGTTTGTTTTTTAGGGTTTCGTCAAGAGGACGTAATCAAGCCGGAGCTTCAGCGGAAGAGTCGTAGGATGTAAAACAAGTGGATTAATAGCCGTTATCAGAGGATAGCATAGGGCTGTATTGTGAAAACAGTCAGGTTTAATTAACCAAGAGAGTGTTTTTTCCTTTGTGATCTTTGCTTGGATTCGATATTTCGGGAATGGATCCTATTGCGACTACATCTAGGGGATGTCAAGAGAGGGTTAAATTGCCCAATTCTTCGACATCATTTCCAAAAACGGTAACCACGATTATTAGGTGTAAAGACGAAAGCTTGCGCTTTGCCGGAATTAATGCCAAAAAGTTTTTACGCAGGTTTGAACAAGCAGCGGAAGTCCATGGAGCAACCGAATATGATATGGTACGACAAGTACTATTCTTTGTATCTGATGAGTGCAAAGACAATTTAGAGGATTTAAAAGGGCATGAGGAGCAAAATTGGTCAGCGCTAAAAGAAAAAATGCTCAAGAGATGGCCAAATGTTACCGAGGAAACTAGGTATACGATGAAGGACCTGGATATTTTGGTAAATAGGGTCAAGGCTAGAGGAGGTGTTCGAGACCCCAAGGAATTTAAAATTTTTAGGGAAGACTTTGATTGGATAGTAGAATATTTAGTTAGTAATGAAGATTTTAGTGATGTTAATGCATCATTACCTTGTTTTGCGAAAGCGTTAGCGCCAGAAGTTGAAGACTGGGCAAAAAGGCGCTTGGATAACGAAGGAAAGTTGGTTAAAAAGAGGGAAGGAAATTATAAGTACCCTGGATTAGAGGAAGTAGAAATGGCAGTGGAAGCTGAAATGAAGTTGCGTCGAGTTGAGCAACGTGCAGCAAGGGTGGCTCTGGATAATGAGGATATGGGGGAAGATGCGCCAGGCGTACGATCGCTTTCTCAGATCTCTTCTCTTCTCTCTAAAGATCCAGATTCAGTCATGGCAAGAATCGATGAGTTGGAGAAGAAGATAGTTGAAGCGGCAAAAGCGAAAAAATCGTTTAGGCCCAAGAGTTCTCCTCAAACTTCGCGTTTTTCCGCTATGGTGTGCTATTATTGTAATAAAGAAGGGCATACAAGGATGAGGTGTAATGCGCTTCAAAAGGATAAAGAGGACAAGGTAGTTTACGAGGATGGGACTACACTTATGTTGGAAGATGGTACCAGGTTGATTAAAGAAAAAGATTGAGGAATGCGAGCCATGGTCATTGATCATATTAATAAAAAGTCTATGGAAAGCAGGTCAAGCAAGGGAAAAGAGCCGGAAAATAAGGAGAAAAGAAAGGATGTGAAGTCGGTTAATTTTGCAGTTACTTGTGCAGTGTTAGATTTTAAAGTAAAAGAAGGTGCGGTTGCAGCACGACTGGAGATTTTTGCGTCGAAGAATATGAAAATGGCCCCACCTACAATTAATAGACCAAGAAGGGCTGGCGCTAGGTATGCGAATCCAGAGGATATGGAGGAAGTAGGGTATACTACTAAAGAAAATACACCTGCACCTATCGAGGATGTTGAAATGGATGGTATGGACTCTGGAGGTTACAGCGTGGTTCACCAGGAAATAGAACAGACGGCAACATTGGAGGAACCAGTGGTAGTACAGCAAAGAGCGGTACCTGCTGAAGGAATGCCAGGAGCAAAGCATAATACTCCAAAGAACCCACCCGGAAGAGCAAAAACTGGTGCCAAGGCAACTCAGCCTAAATGGAGAATGCAGCGCTTGGTTCATTCTGATTTTCCCAAAGCTGCCGAGGATTTAGTTGCGGAATGTTTGAAGACTACAGTTTCTGTTCCATTGGGGATGCTGACTTCAGTAGCGCCAGACGTAGCAAATGGAATCATGGATAAGTGCAGAAAGCAAAGGATTGCTAATTGCGCTGAGTTCGATATGGCGGAACACTCATTTCAGCCAGTTGTTGGATTACCTAGGGGGCCACATTACGCAGGACCCTTAGGGTATTTAACTATTACGGTAAATGGTAAGCAAATTAAAGCGTTAGTAGATACAGGTTCACAAAACAACATGGTATCAGTGGATGATGCAGTGGAATTAGGTCTTCCTGTAAAAGACGGCGAAGGCACTGTCGCAGGAATTGGGGGAGGTAGGTCACCTGTTATAGGTGTAGCAGAGTATGTACGCACTAGAGTTGCGGGAGCAAAAAGAGATATACATTTTTATGTTCCAATGGGTGTAGTTAAACCAGTTTTAGGCATGCCATTTTTAATGGATTATTCGGCGACTATAGATTATTTTTTAAATAAGACTATAGGAATCAGGATTATGGGTGATGACGGTGTTCCAGTAACAGCAGTGTTAGTAGAGCCCACGGATGGTGGCTGGGAAACTAAGTACTCTGGAGCTGCGTGGTTAGAGAAAGAAAGAGAGTTTTATGAGGAAGTCTCAGATGAGGAAATAGGGAGACCGCCAGGAAGGCCTCAACATTTTCATTAGGGACTGGCATTTTAGGTGTTACTATCTCCCAGGATGAGAAGAACCCGGATAGTGACCAGTCAGTCCAACAAGGAGGGATACGTAAAGCGGTACTTCATAGGTGTCTTGGGGATACTACTGTAGAATGTATTATACCTAAGCTTTTTAATTTCTTTAATTATGGATATTGTTATACTTATATTAAAAAGAAAAGGCAAAAACAGGATTTAGGTGTAACCCATAGTTATATTAGAAAGGGTTTTATTTTAATTAATGAAGGAAGCAGTAAGGACTGTTTTGCATCTAAGTATAAACCAGTAGCTTTTAAGGTTAAACCAGTGAAAATAGTGTTGCCTGATTTGAATCCTCTTTTGCAGAGGCCGGCGCTATCTAGAAATCCTTATGATACACCTTTAACAAAGTTTCCGCCTGATTTTGCATTCACCAGTAAGATCAAAATGGAAAGGCTTCAGATGGTAGATTTTGGGCCAGAGGGCTGGTTATCGTAGGAAGAAAAGAAGTTATTATTACATGTTATGTTTCTTAGCGAAAAGGCTATTGCGTTTTCAGAAGAGGAAAGAGGTTTGTTAAAACACTCTTATGGTAAACCTTATATTGTTCCAGTTATACCTCATGCGCCGTGGCAAAAGAAGGCCTTTCCAATACCGGCGGCTATAAGAGAAGAGTATACGGAATTAATTAGGGGAAGGTTAAAGTCCGGCTTGTATGAACAGTCTATGTCTAGTTATTCAAGTCCAGTGTTTTGTGTGGTAAAACATAATGGTAAATTAAGGGTTGTTCATGATCTTAGGGAGATGAACAAGGTTACGGTAAAGGATTCAGGGATGCCACCAAAGCCAGAAGAATTTGTGGAATCTTTTGCGGGGCGTGCATGTTACGGATTAGGTGATATTATGGGAGGATACGATGAGCGCAAGTTGGACAAATTGTCCAGATCCATGATGAAGTTTGAAACACCACTGGGGCACTTTAGGTTGACAAGGTTACCGCAAGGTGCAACAAATTCTGTGGCGGTATGTCAAGCACAGATGATGTGGATATTGCAGGATGAAATCCCAGAACATGTGGGAATTTTCATTGATGATGGCGGTATAAAAGGACCAGCCAGTGATTATTAAGGGGAAGTGTTAAAAGAAAATCTGTATATTAGAAAGTTTATTTGGGAATATGCGATTACCCTGGAAAGAGTGCTATTTAGGATAGAGGAGGCAGTATTAACGATTTATGGGTCTTAATTTGCCTGTTGTGTTCCAGCGCTTGATATTGTGGGACATGTGGTATGTAAGGAAGTGAGAATCATCGCTGAAAAACAGAGGAATAAGGTACTTACATGGTCAAGACCAAGAAATACTAAGGAAGTTAGAGGGTTTTTAGGCATTTGTACATATGTAAGAATGTTTATTTGAGATTTTGCTTTGATGTCTTTGCCTTTACTGCGCTTAAAAAGAAAGGATGTTGTATGGGATTGGACAGAGGAATGTGAGGAGTCATTCGAGTTATTAAAGAGGATTGTAGGAAAAGATATTCTTTTGAAGAAATTAGAGTATAGACCAGGCGCTGGAAAAATTACTCTAGAGATGGATTCTAGTGTGTCCGCGGTGGGCGCAGTTTTGATGCAGGAGGACGAAGAAGGTAATGATAGACCTGTCCTTTACCAGTCCAAGACTTTTACCAAAGTGGAGTCTAGGTATTCCCAGTTCAAGCTGGAGTTATGTGGAGTAGCGAAGATCCTTAAAAAGCTACAATGGATGCTTTGGGGGCAGTATTTCGAGCTGAAGGTTGATGCGCTATCGTTGGTGCAAATGATTAGTAGCCCGAGTTTACCAGATGCGCCCATGACGAGGTGGGTAGTGCAGATTAATTTGTTTTCTTTTGATTTAGTCCATAAGCCAGGGAAATCTTTCAATATGCCAGATGCGCTGTCGAGAAGACCGTTGTGTGAAGAAGACTCGGAAGTGGAAGAATTTGAAGAAGATAAGAGATGGGTAAACAGGATAGATTATTGATATACAAAATTTGATAAGAACATCAGCAATGACAATAAACTATCAGGCAAGAACGTCCACAATGACAATAAACTATCAGGCAAGAATGTCCGCAATGAAAATAAACTAGCAGGTAGGATTGTCCGTGATGACAATAAACTAGTAACATGGAATGTCCGAAAAGACATAAAACTAAATGCTGACAATACAAAGGATGTTTGTAGCAAGGTTGAACTGCAACTGGATTTAGAGAACAATGAAGCTAATGTAGCAACAAGGAGTGCGCAAGGCGAGGAAGTGGAGGAGTCAGATGATGGAGATACTTCAAAGGGAAGTCAAGATAGTAGTACTCAACTCAAAGAGGGGGAGTATTTAGAAGACAAAGCATCTACAGATGAGGGAGTAGAGTTGTTAAAGTTATATTTGGAAGTTAATAGTCAACCGGATTTTTGCGATAAAAATGTTTGGCGCAATATTAAAAGGCGCGCTAAAGGCTATTTTATTAAAAATGGGAAGTTATGGAAGAATCAAGCATTGTCTCCTCAGTTAGTTATTCAAACTAGGGAAGGGAAGGAGAAGATACTCAGGGAGTTACACCAGAATTTAGGACATAGAGGTCAAGAGGAGACTCATCGCAGAGTTAGGGAAAGATTCTGGTGGCCCAACATGAAAAATGAAGTAAGAGATTGGGTTAAATCATGTCCTGAATGCCAGCACAGAAGTTACAGAAAGCCAAAAGAAAAAGGGAGAGCGATGGGCGAGGATACTGTTTTTGGTAGGGTCAGTTTAGATGAAGTACATATAAAAGAAGGACACTTTAAATACCTGGTAGTAGCCAGGGATGATCTATCAGGATGGGTTGAAGCAGCGCCATTGATAAACCTCAAGGCAAGTAATGTGGGCGAGTTTTTGAAGAAAGAATGGATTTATAGGTATGGGGTAATGAAGATGGTAACCATAGATGGTGGCACTGAATTTGCGGGAGAATTCCAAGAAGTAGTAAAAGGTATTGGCGCAAAGTTACAAGTTGCAACACCATATTATCCTGAAGCTGAGGGAATGGTAGAAAGAGGGCATCAAGTTATAAAAGATGCGCTAGTTAAGTTATGTGGAAATAATGGGGCAAAGTGGAAGAACTACTTGCCATTAGTTTTGTTTGCGGACAGGATTTCAGTTAAAAGGACAACAGGGTTTTCGCCATTCGAGCTTATGTTTGGTCAAAGGGCGGTATTACCTATTGATCTGGAGGCTGGATCTTTCCTAGGATGTGATTGGGATCAAGTGCGCTCAATAGAAGATTTAATTCTAGCAAGGGTAGCGCAACTTGAAAGAAAAGACGAGTTCGTGGAGAAAGCGTATGAAAGAATAATGCAGATCCGGGACAAGTCAGTTAAATATTGGGATGAGCGCTTAGTGCATAGGTTAAGAAAGCCATTGAATCCAGGAGATTTGGTTTTGGTTTATAATAGAAGTTTAGAAAGCCAATGGGGGAAGATGTTTTCTGACAGATGGAATGGTCCTTATAGGATAAGAAAGCAGATAACTGGAGGGTCTTACTTACTGGAGGAATTAGATGGTACTGAGTGGAAGCGGTGTGTGGCCGCAGACCAGATCAAAATATTCTACCCACGGGGTGTTCCAGTGATACAAGATAGCCTCCGGAATGAGGAGAAACTACCAGAATAATACCTCGGGGAAGAGGATTAAACTAACAAGTTATGTTAAGTTTTGTTTTTTCTAAGAGGACTCACAGGAGGCTTTTGACACAGTTGTGATGGAGAGAGGGCACTAACTGGAAGTTAGGCGGACTATGGAAGAACAGGCAACTGGCATAAGCGCTTAGATCACCACAGAAAATTTGGGGGGATATTGCTAGTAATACCCCTCATTTAAAAATAATGGGAAGTGGTTGGAAAGCTGTTGGAAGGCTGTTGGGAGCTCATTGTGAAACCAGATTTAAATTAATTGGAAAAAGATTTGGTAATCAGTTAGACCTAGGTTCAACCAAACTCAATCACAGGCTTCTTGGAGCTTGGTGATTACTTTGATTTTGAGCTGAGCACAGATTGAGAAAAGCTTGAACATATCACTTAACATATAATAATATTCACTTTCCCATCTTGTGGAAAGCAAAATTTGATATTCGTTCTAAGAATATCTACATATATTTTCTTGCCAAGTTGGTAACAGAAGGTTAAACTGTAGTATCTCAATTATTACACTAGACTACATAGATATTTGATAAAACATACAATTCAAATCAATTTTAATATTATTGAGATCACCATAAGTGTCTTTCCAAAGACTTACAAAAAGTATGTTAGTATCAAGATATTGTTCTAGGTAGTAGTTTCAATTTGGATTTTGAACTGACATCTAAAGCATTTTACTATTAGACAGAAACATAAATAAGTGTAATAAGAGTGAAATTATTCTATTTTGTGATTATAATGTAACAATAAAGCACATTTTTATTGAGAAAATTTTTCTTCCTCTACAAACCAAAATTTACTCTATAGGCTCAAGATTTATTTTTAAGCCATATTATTCATTTCAGTTATCATTGATTTACTTCCAATATTTATTAAAAAGATAATAATAATACATGTGAAAGAATTATGACCTTAGCATAGCATATGCTAAAAAGTTATTTTGTCGTTTTATTCAAAACTGATTCTTCATTTTTTGCTTCAATTCATCTTTTAACAACCACTATCTTCAGATACTATTCTTACTTAATATGTCAAGTCTCAGATGTGTTGGACAGTTCTCAATAAAAATCGATCAAATTTATATGAATGTAATTTCAAGATTTCAAAACTCACCGACCCCCACGATTTTACAGCGAGGCCATTCAAATGTTCATATTTTTGGACTATTTGAAGAAAGAAAACCAACCCTTGTTGGTAATCTTTCTCAAGTGCAGAGTCAGCACATTGGACCACTATTGGGTGACATTGGCTCTGGATCTCACCATTTAGACCAAAGAAGTGCCTTGAATCCTATGAAGCCTTTCTATTTTCATGCTTACTTGGTTCCAGTTTTTGGTAATCAGTATCAACTTTGGGGATGCCTCTTTTCTTCAAGTACACTAATCAGTCTTGCTAAAGAAGCATTTTCTTCTGCACAAATCGATTTATGTCAAATCCTGAACTACGACTCCACTATCTTTTTTAATATCCCGCATGTAATTTTTGAAGGCTCTTCCAAATATCTCAGAGTACTCAAGATTGGAAAGCTGATCAACTTATCCGAGGAATCAAAACAGTTCTCAAAACACATAAACTTCAAGCAATAAATTTTATGATTGACAATGAACGAATGTTAAAGGAAAAGTTGGATATCATGTGGAGGCACCAGGACAACCATTGGCTTAGAACTGGATTCAATGACTATAAAGATCAGTTTCCTAACAATCAATTAATGCCTGAAGGAAACGGGTCAATACTTGCTGATGATATGGGTTTGGGAAAGACACTTTCAACTCTTTCTCTTATAAGTGCAACTCAAGGTGAAGCAAGACAATTCCAGGTATCAGAAAATCAAGAAGGTATTAATCAGAGTTCAGCCACACTGATTATATGCCCCCTGGCAACACTATTGAATTGGATCAATGAAATAAGTGTGCACTTTGAAGATAATGCGCTTCCTTTCAAGGTTCTTTATGGGAAGGATTGTCAAAATACTAATGTCAATGAGCTACAGGACACTGCTATTGTTTTAACGACCTATGAAATAGCTAGCCCAACGATGTCAAAAAATCAAAGCCAAAAAAAGATACCGGTGACTCAAATGCTCTTTTGGTATAGAGTTGTTTTAGATGAAGCTCAGTTAGTGCCCATTTCTATATCTAAAACTTAAAACTTAATTTTTATAATCAATTTTTATAAATATTCTTTTAGTTACATTAAAAATCCTTACTCGCAGAGGGCTCAAACAATATTTGACTTGGAATCCCAACACTGACTATGCTTGACTGGAACTCCACTTCAGAACAGGCCCACTGACCTTCAAAGTCTCATATTTTTTCTTAGAATCGAAAATTGGCAAGAAGACTGGTTATGGAAGAATTTCCTTTTTCCAGGTTTGCAAAAAGGAAAGGCTAATTCTATTAAATCAATCAATCACTTAATGAAAGTCATAAGCCTACGTAGAACAAAGGATGCAATTTTGTCTCTTCCAAAAAAGATTCAAAGGGGGATATCGGTTCAATTAGCAGATCCATGGAGCTCTAAACTTGATGTGCTTCAAGAAGGATTCACTGAGAGATATGGGCCCTCCAGAAGCACTGACTTCCCTTGGGACTCATCTGAGTTTCTAAGAGAGCTGATGATTTTAAGAAAATTCTGCAACCATCCAATCTACGAAAATCTGGATGAAACTCCAACTTTTGATTTCACCTGGCAGCATTCCGCAAAGATTTGTCATCTTATAGGCCACTTAAAAAACTTTTTGTCTGGTGAAAGGGATATAAATTTTCCAAAAGCTGTTATATTCTCCAACTTTGCAGACTTTTTGCAGATGTAAGTGATTCTATAATGAATTGTTTTACAAAATTGTGTTGGCTTATTAAAAACAATTTTCTAATATTTCAAAATAGAATAAAAATGGCTTTAGATGACCACAATATTAGGTATACCCAGCTTATGGGTGAACTCAGCTGGACAAAGCGAGACAAAAATATGCATGAATTCCATTTTAATAAAAATTGCCAAGTTTTGGTTGGAACGATTCAGGCTGCAGGAGTGGGTATAGATCTCAGGTGTGCTCAAAATGTATATATAATGGTGAGATCAATGTCTTTTATTTCATATTAAGAACAAAAATATTAAATTTTTTATATGTTCAATGTTGAAATAGGAGCCAAATAGGAATCCAGAAGTTGAGCAACAGGCTGTTGATTGGCTGTATAGAATGGGGCAGCAAAATGAAGTAAATGTTTTGAATTATTTTGTACAAGGAAGTATATAATTCAGCATGTATAAGATTCAAAGGAAAAAAATGGAGCTAACAATGTAAGCCAAATTTCATTTCTATAAATTTTAATGATAATAGTAATCATTAAAATTATGTTTTTGTTTTCAAGGCTAAGTGTCCCAAACAGTGGAAATGAGGAGTATGAGTGTGCAAACCTATTATTAAGGGAGTTTGTCAATCACTCACATTAGAGGAAGAAAGAATTTCAAGGAGAGCAGGTAAATTTATGGGATTTTGAGGATTTAAAAGTCTGAGTTGTTGAGGATTTAGAGATGCAAGATATAAGGGAGAATAACAGTCATTTGGCAAACCCCGGGGGACATGAGAAGGATTAAGGTTAGGGGATAATGTTGAAACCAAACTGATTCTTTTGTACAAGGCCAAGTCCTTTAGCACACTTCCAGAGTAGGTTGAATTATCTCGAATATCAAAGTGTTGTTGGTCAAGATATTGTGCAACTTTAGAAAAATCTTCAGACCTCCATTGCATTAAGATACGTCTTAACGATCCATCATTATCAATTTTGGTGTCTGAACAACACTTGATGTTTGTGAAAAGGTTGTGATAAGTTTCACAATGTGGAAGTTTTTTAAGAAGTTTAGTTCGGTTAACTGAATTCTAAGAATCTTTTTTATTTGAAATAAAGGTCATAAATAAAAACGGTTGAAAAAAAAGGGATTTTCATACTTTTTTTTTTATTCTATATTTATGCTTTCTCACTTTGATTATTTCTTGAGAGCTATGAGAATCCTTCCCAAGTCTTAATCTATCAGCATGACCTAAAAACCAACAGTGAAGAACTCCTATTTGATTTGAGAAGCTAATTTGAGTTGAGTCAATTGGATATGCAATCAAATTATTGGTTTTTAAGGCATTTTCCCAGTGTTTAATGAGAATATTTGCCAAGACCTGGTTCCATTTGTCAAACCAATCTAGGTTCCAAGCAAAATTTGATCCTGGGAAACCACACATGCGAAGGTGCTCAATAGAAGATTCACGGAAAATTGGTGGAAACTTTTCTGAACCCGCTGAATTTGATTCTGGATGAGGTAGTTCAAAGGCAATGTTGCAAGAATTCATGTCGAATGATGAAAATCTGTCTAATTGCTCTTCAGTAGGGTTTTGTTTCCATCCATTTGATTCTGGTGACATATCCAAAAGTGAACGACAAAAATTGTGTATAGATCTACAAAAGTGAGAATTGAATGGAGGCAAAGTCTCATTAAAAATTCTATTAAGTGTTCTTGTGTTTGTGGGCAGGTTTCCATGAGGAAAGTAAGAGCTACTAGGGTTCATAAATAATTAGATTAAGAAAGTGTTCAATTAAATTAAACAAAGAGGAAGGATAAATTTTTGAGCTCCAAAACTTTATGATCAAAGTTGATTTAAGGAGAAATATCACAAAAATTAAGAATAAGAAATATTTCGACTTTATGGAATTATAATATGCATAAATTATATTTTTATATGCAACTTGAACTCAAAAGGAATGGTATAAAATAAAGAGAATGATTATGTGATAAAAGCAGACTCATTTAAGAAACGGATTTTTTTTTCTTTTCAAAAAATTCTTCCACAAAAATAATTTGTTAAATGTGAGGCTATGTTCATTTTTTGATTACCAAAAAATTATTTTTGGTCCAATATGATAGTAATACATATTCTTTTGAGTAATTTTTTTCAACCTGAATAAATAGACTAGAGTGTCACTTCATCACATTTATGTATGAAAAGTTATACAAGGTTTCAGCTTTTATGTAATTCTTTAAGGTTTACACTTTTGTAGCATCTATTATTTGAGTATTTTTGATTTTTTCTTTATAGAAAATTCTACCTAGTACAGACCAATTTTCAAATTGAAAGAAATATGTTTGTGATTGTTTTTTACAAAATATTAAACTTATTTTTGGGTTTAAATTTGATTTTTGGGGTAATTTTTTAAAAATTATGTTAAAAATATGGATTACTTTTCTTATAGTCCATAACTAAGAATTTTTATCAAAATCAAATAATTATAGGGTAGTTAGATATAACTCAGAAGGCATTTGATAGAAAAATAATTAAGATGCTTGTGCGTACAACAGAATTTTTTCTATGATAGAAAATATTCTGATAAACATGCATGCATTGTTGTACAAATGCAGAGAGTATACAGAATACAAATAAAGTAGACTGCATAACTTTAAATTAATATATAATTTATCCGATTAAAAATTAAACATTTAAACTTAAATAATTTCAACACATATTCCATCATATTCTTTTGATAAAAAAATGTAGCTTATATTAGCTAGTGCCTTTCAAAAAAAGGAATACCTTCAATTGGTAACTTCGAATAGCAAACTTATTCCTACAATTATCACAATTACAATGCCTCCATTTTTTCATGTATGTCAATGTCAAGATCTTGGATGTGTCAATAGAAAGTATCAAACTTCTTCTGGGTCCTTTGAAGTTGGTATGGCTTTCAAAAGCTCTAATTCTTATGCAAAACATCAAGAGGAAAGAAATAGGAAGGCCCAGATGGTTATTTCTTCCAACAATCCACTTAACATTGGAAGTTCCCGCTCCACAGAAACAGTAAGCTGTACATCTATAGTTCAATGTGAGAATTAAAGTCTTTATGATGTTTCAATGATTTATTACATAGGGGCAGTTGCTATTGGGGGCAGAAGTATCTTCAACAGTCTCTAGAAACTCAAATCTTGGGGAACGGTATAGCCAAATAATTATGTGGCAGGCAGCAAAGCTTTCTCTGATTCATCATTTGAGAAAAGAAGGTTGTACTCAATTTTTGGATGAAGAAATTAAGAAGCTCAAACTTCTAGGTGATAGTGGAATACTGGATTCTGATAGCATTGTCCGCCTGGTCCCACACTTGATAGATACAGTTTTTAGTCGATTAAAGCTCAATCAATCATTTTTCACTAAAACATGCTGTCCTAAATGCTTTGCTCTTTATGAGTATAACTCTGAATCTCAACCATCTATACTATGTTGCAATCAACCGTTTCTTTCATCATCAAAGCGCTATTTAAAAATGTTTGGAGCAGGACAAATTGCAGTTAAATGTGATGAAAGGCTGTATTTGATGGAGGAACATCAAGAACATGTAAAATACTTATCTCTTAAAACATTTCATCACCATTCTTTTATCGACTGGCTTAAGGAAAAGATCAAACTGTTCAAATTTGGGCTTCTGATTGAGAAGAAAACCCCTGTGGCAGAACGTGTAGAGTGTGATTTGATGAAGGATGTTTGTGATGGTTCAATTTGGAAAAACTTTCCCATAACCACTCCAGCTCTGGATAGCAATGATGATGAATATACGATAACTTCAGGCAACTTAATGTTTACTTTATATGTCGACTGGTTTAGGCCTGGTGGCAATATGATTGGAGGTCATCAGAAGTCTGTAGGCAATATTATGATGGTGTGTATGAACCTACCTCAAGAAGATAGATACAAAATGGAAAATCTTTTTTTGTATTCTATTATACCCAGACCAACAGAACCCACAAGTGAACAGCTTAATCACCTTCTAAAACCACTGGTTAATGATCTACAAACTCTATGGGATGGTATATTGATTGAAAAGACACATCTTTATCCACAAGGCCGGAAATTAAGAGTTGCATTGTTCTCTTTGATAGGTGACATTCCTGCAATACGAAAATTGGCTGGCTTTTCGAGTCACTCTGCAAAAATGTTCTGCTCTTTCTGTAATATCTCTGAAGATGAAATTAGTGAAAAGAATGTGGGAAATTTTTCATTACGGAATCATGAGGATCATATGTGCTGGGCAAAAAAGTGGAAAAATTCTAAGTCACATTGGGAGCGTGTATCAATTGTTCAAAATCATGGGTTACGATGGAGTGAGCTGAATAACCTTGAATATTGGCGTCCAACTGAATATTGCTCAATTGATGTTATGCATTCACATATGCTTGGCAACCTAAAAGATCACAGTCTAAGCTATTTTCAAATCCAAAATGCAGCAAAAGATCTAGAAAGAAAGCTGGAAAAGGATAAAAATTGGCATGTAAGAGAAGAAGATGATGATTTCTTTTCTGATACTTCACTGCACAAACATTCGAAAAAACGTAGAAGTAGCTTAAGCACCACGAATAATGATGATGATGATACAGGACACACGAGACAGCACAAGCGGCAAAGACGTACAAGTTCAAGACAGTCATCAAGTCATCATGGACTAGATAATGAAGGATTGGGAACAAATCGATCAAGAAGCCAGAGTAGGTCATCCAGCTCCAAATTTATTCCTCCATATAGCGATGTGGCCTCAATAAAGTCTCACAGCAGTGACAGTAGGAATTCATTGTATAACTTAAGGCAAAGAAGCATTAGAATATCACAGAGTGAAGGATCACACTCATCAAATGAGACAGCTAGAGATGAAGAAAATAAAAGGAAAGGTAAGGAGAAAGAAAATGAAGGTAGTAGTAATCCACGAATCACAGCAGCAGAGCTACAGGTTGTATGGAAGATGATTGATCAAGTAAGAAGACCTTCCTGGCTAACACGAGTTCCAAAATCAGTAGGATCTAAAAAGGCAGGATCCCTCAAGGCAGCAGAATGGCACATGCTGTATACTCTCTACTTCCCTTTGTCACTTATACCCCTTTGGTTTGAAAAATTTAAAGAATCTGAATCTTCAACTTCCTCAGCTGATAAACCAAGAGAATATTATCTTCTCAAGTCACTTGTAACATTATGCTTGATCACCAATTTTTTGACATTAAAAAATATACAGACTAATGAGCTTAAAGATCTAGATCAATTTCTGTTAGAGTATCGTGAGTGCCTTAAAGAGGGTTGGAAGAATATTGATGCAAAGCCAAATCTGCATATCACTCAACATTATCCTGAAATGATAAAGCGTCTTGGTCCACCATCAGGTACAGCTACTTGGTCTGGAGAGCGGGTGAATCATATATTATCTGAAATTCCAAACAATCACCATCCACGTATGTAATGTTTGTAGGCAATGATTTAAAAACTCAGCTGTGCTAATTTATTAATATTTACCACAGGAGAGATACCGCTAACAATGCTCAAACATTGGTATCGGAAGTCTAGGGTATTAGATCTTGATGAAGCTGAAGATAATGATCAATGTGAGACTAAAAAAATCCATATTGATCTCGATAAACAAAACAAATGGATCCATCTAAGTATGGAATTATTTACTAAATGGGTAAGGGCACGAATGGGAAAAGAAACTTCAAGACGGGCTTTTACACCATTGGAGAAAAGTGGGGATCAGGTAGTTGAAAATGTAGCAAGCATATTGATACATGGAAAGAGGTTTACTAGTTACCATCGACACATTGCTAATTCAACAATTGAATTCTACTATGGAAAAGATAGCCAGTTTGGGCAAATTGATGATCTTTTCAGATCAAAGGAAGAGATTGATCAAATATATTTAATAGTAAGTCCTTTCGAAGAGCTCCGTCCAGAAGAAACATCAAAGGATCCCTATGAGCTTTTCCCACAAGTGCATTGTCGGTTAGTAAGAGTAGCCAAAGAAACTCAAATTGTGAATAAGAAATATGCAATAATTGGACATGCAGCTACTGTCGAGCACAAAAAAGGAATGTTTGGAATCAAAGACGAGGTTGTCACTGCCATTGGACTGCAGACAGTAGTGAGTGAAAAAATTAATCAAATTTATTTTCTGTTGAATAACATCTTTGTGTTAATTTGGGATTGGGGAAATTTGTAGGATTGGTGATATTTGTAAATGGTGAAAGAAATAATTCAATGCTCGATTAAAAAATGCAATGCATCCAACTTACCTTATCATAAATCGGTGAACAATTACTTTGGTTGCTTTTATTGGGAGAGAACCCATGCTTTCAATGAGTCATTTTTATCTTAAATGTAAGAATGAAAGAAATAAAATCATGATAATGAGAAATATGATAAAATTTTTACTTAATGAATGATCTTCTTGCTCATTCATCTACTATAAATAGTTTGACCTTCCAACTTTAGCTGATAGCTATATATTATTCACTTTATTTTTCGACAAGAGAACATACACGTTTACAAGACTATATACATAGTATCTTTTTTTACTTTAGCTTTGATAGGTATAAATTTTAACAACTGATTATTTTTATTTTATTTTATTTTATTACAGTTCATTATGGATGATAATTTTGAAGGGATGTCTGTTGACCCAACCAATTCTGATTGTTTTCCGCCTCAACATACTAATACTGGAAATACTCCTCCACCACCCTCTGCTGATCCACCTCCAGATGCATCTCAATCTGTACCACCTAATCCTAACCCACCACCTAATCCCAATCCAGGCCAAGAGTCTCATTCAGAACCAAGAAATTTTAATCCCAATCATCCTTCTGCTTCTGAAAGTGCTGATCAGCTAGGAAGAGATTGGGCTAGTGAAGTATTGAGGGAATTTTTTGGAGACCAATCATCATCTGCTCAGCCTAACCAAGGAGCAAGCACAAGTGGAGCAGGTAAGTCAAATTTGTAGTGTATTCTTTTATTGAAAAATAACCAATTTAATTAACTTATTTGAATTGTTAGTGAATCCCTCAATCATTATGGGTATCAGTGATTACCACAGACTCAATTCAGCAGAGTCTCATGAGCGAGAACGGGGGTTAAGGGCTGTAAGAGGCTTAGTTAGAAGGAATGATGTTCCCAGGAGCTCGGACAGTCTAAATAGAAATATTTACCACTTTCTGAAGTATTGTCTTGGGGGACCAACACAAATATCAAAATATCCTGCGAGCCCAACACCTTTGGAGATTGAAAATTGGAAAGATTGGAGCCAATTCAAACTAAAAACCATTCAAACTGTCCTAACCCAAGTCCAATCTTCTAACCGTGCCAATTCTGCAGCTGATCGACAATTTCTGATAACCAATTCTATAGCCTTCTTGTGATCCAAAATTCGACTACCCGAATTTTTTCCAGCACCTGAGCCTCGAGGACTAAAAGGAGGAGCACCGATCCCACTTTCTGTCAAAAGAAACTTAGAGCGTGAATTGCAAGAAAAAGGTTTTCGGAAATTCGCGTTTGATTGGACTTGCCGTGATTTTTCAGAATCAACTTGGAATCAAGTCATGGGAAGCATAGTATGCGACCACTTTACCAGATGGCTCACCACCTTGAATACAATCGATCAGTCAAAGCTTCAGTTCACTCAATGTGTTATTGAGAAATGGGTAGTTAATAAGGGGAAGGAGATGATAAGGTTGTTTGGGCAAGAAGAGGAAAGGGTAGCAAGAGAAAAGATTGAAAAGAGGGCAAGGGCACAAGTAAAGCGTTATCGGACCAAGGTAAGTTTTTTATTTTACTTTGCTTTTTGTTATTATGAAGCTGATTTAGTTGGAATTCAGATTTCTAGTGCACTCTACAAGTTAGCAAGAGATCTCTGCAGTGATGTGCCAGGTTTTGTTGTGCTTTTTCATGATACTAGGTGCATCTCTGATATCGAGGAAGGCCCAGCACCAGCCCCAACTGCACCTATCCGAGCTATTCCTGGATGGCGAAATCCTGAACTCAATGATTTGTTTAAAAAAATGGATAAGATGACAAAGGACTTAGCCCATACACCAGCTCAAAAAAAATCAGCATTAAAAACATATTCACGGTCATCAGAAAGGACAGTTGCACAAAATGGTATATTCAATGTTCCCAAATACCTCCCCAAGAATTGCTATTCAGAAACATTTTTGCAAGGATTATCTGTGAATGAACGTGAGTCACTTGGGGTTGGAGCTGATATTGATCTGGTAAAGATTTGGGAATCAATTAATAGAGCATCAACATCATCATAACTTAGGTATAACGGTGATCTTCTGTGTAATATAGCTATCTTATATTGAATTTTATGTATTCTGTTTTTTTTCAAAGCAGCTTGGTAAATGTTATAAAGTGATATTGAGAGAGAGTAACATTTTATTTAAGAAAAACAAATAATGTATGAGATATAAAAATGTATTTTCAACAAATTGATGGTCCATACCTCTTTATGTCACATTTATGTATCCATATTAATTTCAATCGAATTTAATGTTGACCAATACATAGTGAATACACGCTATGCCACTTATACTTGCCAGGCATTGCTACCATTAAATATGCCAGTATCAAAAATTAATTTCGATCGAAATTAATGAGCATGATAATCATGAATTTCTGGAGTCAACTGCTTATTTTTATGCATGGTGCCTTGCCAACATTAATTTCAATCGAAATTACTTTTGATACTGGCATATTGCATGGTGTCTATTCCTGGAAAGTGTAAGTGGCATAGTGTGTATTCATTACGTTTTGGTCAACATTAATTTCAATAGAATTTAATATTGAAATTTTCATATTGAACCCAAACCAGCAAACGACCCAAAAAATTCTTCATAAAACTGCTCATTAATTTCGATCGAAATTAGTGAGCACCATATACATATTGAATGGTAGTTATATCTGGTGTGTGTAAGTTGTAAAGCTTGTGTTCAATGTTTATTGGTCAACATTAATTTTGATTGAAATTAATATTAATGTGTAAATGATATTTACATGCTCAATATGCATTGTAATGTGTTTACTTAAGAATAGAGTGCCCTACTTTTCATCTTACATAAAAATGCTTGGTGGCATGTCAAATTCAATTTTTATTAAAATTAATGTTGACATGTTACCATGCATAACAGTAAGCAACTAACTGAATAAATTGATGATAATCATGAACCTTAATTTCGATCGAAATTAATGTTGCCAAGTGCAGATTGAAAAAAAGCTATGCCACTTACACTAGCCAGGCATATCTACTACTTATTATGTATTGGTCAACATTAATTTTTATAGAAATTAATATGGATATGTAAATTTTATATTTACCCTCAACATGTATAGTAAATTTCAATACTTAAAAATACTTGCCGTCCTTTACATGTCATGCAAAAAAGCATTATATCATTTCAACATTAATTTTGATCAAAATTAATGTTGGCATGCCATTATGCATTGAAACAAATAACTGACTGAAAAAGTTCATGATCAAAATGCTCATTAATTTTGATCAAAATTAATGTTGACCAATACATATTGAATATAAGTAATCTCTGCTTACTCAGACCAGATATAACTACCATTCAATATGTATATGGTCAGCCTTAATTTCGATCGAAATTAATGGGAAGTTTTATGAAGAATCTTCTGGGTTGTTTTCTGGCTTGGGTTCAATATGCAAATGTCAACATTAAATTCGATCGAAATTAATGTTGACCAATACATAATGAATACACACTATTCCACTTACACTTTCCAGGCATATATACATGAAATATGCCAGTATCAAAAGTAATTTCGATTGAAATTAATGTTGGCAAGGCACCATGGATAAAAATAAGCAGTTGACTACAGAAATTCATGATTATCATGCTCATTAATTTCGATTGAAATTAATTTTTGATACTGGCATATTTAATGGTAGCTATGCCTGGCAAGTGTAAGTGGCATAGCATGTATTCATTATGTATTAGTCAACATTAATTTCGATTGAAATTAATATGGACATGGACTATGCATAAAATTCCTATAAGTATAGGTAAGCTAAGCAGTTAGATAAACTGGTTTGATCAAGTACACCATATAAAAATTGATGTTTTAATGCCTTGGTTAATTTCGATCAAAATTAATTTTAAGCCATGCATGTTGAATTTTATCTATGTCTGTGTAGTCCATGTGAAATGGCTTGTATTCAATATGCAGGGGTCTATATTAATTTCGATCAAAATTATGAGGTTCATTGCCTCATAAATTTGATGGTTTCTGTCAGTGTTTCATGCATGGTGCCATCTGATACTTGTTGATTCCTATCAAAATTAATTTCAACACCAATATGTTGAATACAAACCATGGCACTTACAGTACTTGGTCATAGCTAAAATTCAATATGCTAGTCTCAAAATTAATTTCGATAGAAATTAATCAGGATCCATGAAGTTTATCAATAGTGTATGAGTTAAGTTTCAAGTCATATGTTTCATCATTTTCTTGCACCCATTTCTAGGTTATCTCAACAATTTTTTTCAAGTTTTATTATATTAATCAAAACTGTGGTAAGTTGTGAAAAATTAGCTAATCCAAATCTCAAATTGAATATTAATATTTAAATAATTTTGAATGTTGCTTAAGGTATTTCATTGGGTGATTCATAATAATATTTTATCAACTTAGTAGTCCTATAACTTTTGAAAAGTAACAATTTTGGTATAGTTAGGGACAACAATGCAATATCTTGTGCAGACTAAGATATATTGCAAAATAAAACTATTCAATTTTTTTTTCCCTTAGTTGTATCCAAGTTTATCAAAGGTTTGGTCACGGTGCCCACAACCTAGCCTGACACTCCTCCTGTCACTTAAAAAACAAATTCTTATCTTAAATTCTAATGTTACCAATTTTATATTTATAATTCATTTCTTGTTTGATGAGGCATATCAGTATATATGTGAATCTCGCATTGTCATCTGAAAGTAAATTTAACAAATATTCATAAAGGATTATCCTTTTTTTTCATATAATATACTAATTAAGTGTATCTCCATTGTTTAGGAGTAAATTCTAATTTAAAAAATTTTGTATTTACCCGTGGCAATTTGAATATGGGATATAAATTTGTTATTATTTGTTTTTCACACTAAAAGTCCCCAAAGAACTACTAGTATTTTCTGTTAGCTACATCAAATTTCGCTTCAATATAAACAGATTGTGATTTAGCATGTTACTCAGTTTACCCCACTATGAATAATACATGTTAAAAAAAGCTCAAATAATATAAAATCCCCCTCTTTATGTTTTCTGTTTCTTTCATCCTCACTTTAATTTTAATCTTATTCAATTTTTTATCCTATTAAATTATCAACTTCAATTTTCTAGAATAGAGTTTCTTATAATTATTCATCATATTACATCATAATTTTTTGATATCGAATACTTTTTTTTAATATTCATTAATCAATATGTCTAGTATACAAAATCCTACACCTCCACTTTGTATGTATATCATGTTCCTCTCTCTTAATTTATATATTTCACTTATGTTCTATATCTTTTTTTTTTCAAAAATTTGATTTTACAGCACCCAAATGTGTTTCATCCCACTCTCTGATTGATACTCGCTTTGAAGCTTTTGAGCTTGCACCATGTCTGCCACATGGCATGGCACCTAACCCTCCTGTACTTAGCAATGAGAGGCAGGAAATAACAAGAGTTCAGTATTGCAATTTACTTGAATTGTCTAGAGATAAAACAGAAGAGCTTGTCAAGATCCTTAACAATAATCCTTCTCCTTCATATTTATCTAACCCTTGTAATGACTTACTCCAATATGTGAAAAGCCTTGAAAAATGTATGTTCATCACCTTTTTTGTCTCCTTTTAAATTAGTAGATAAGATTATTAATATTTTTTTTCTTCATATATATTTGTAGCTTATGAGGAGGGTATGATTCCTCCTGATAAAGTCATTGTCATTAGGGATGATGATGAGACAGATGAACCATCAGCTTCAACTCATGCTTCAACTTCTAAGGAAAATCTTGAAACACCTGTTATCCGCTCCAAGAAAAAGAGATTATCCCAAGGCTCCTCTTTTGTTCGACGTATTAAACTGGCTTCTGCTAATGAATTTTCTGATGTATCAAATAATAAATCTCAAAAAAAAAGCAAAGGTTTTGATAATGAGTATATTCTTGTTTCCTTTTTTTTTATTGTTATTCTTTTATCTTTAAAATTCAATCATATATCTCTTTTATTGCTTACATATTGTACTTTTTATCTTTCTTTTGATATTTTGTACCAGAAACTCACCTGCTGTAGATTGTTCCATCCATAAATGCCCTCTCCCTGATGAAGATGATGAAAAGAGCAATGAAAATAGCGATGATCAACTGTCAGAATATGAAGCTATGCTTGTTCATCAAAAAAAGCAAAGTTTAAAATCTTCTTCAAGACATGTTGATATGTTTGATAAAGATGATGATTCAAACAGCTCATCACCAAATTCCTTCATTTCTAAGAAGCAATACCCATCACCTCCTAAATTACCTACTTTGACCTCTTTGAAAGCTTCTCTACCAATGAAATCAACTCCAATCAAGATATCGAAAAAACCTCTAACTTATTCACCCTCAGTTCTAAAAGAATCTGATTTGCAGGAGGAATTCTGTAAAATTCATAATTTTTATAAAGGTAGAATCAGCATGGCAAAGGTCCTCAGGTCGTGGTTGGAAATTTTTACTCTCCTCGAATTACGCTCTTCTACTTCTTCCCAAGAACCCATGTCAAATATTCCAATGTTTACTTTTCATTGGGAAAAATCTTGTGGAGAAGATTGGCTTTCAAAACTTACTGAGTTATGTAAGTTACCATAATTTTTAGTCTTGACTTTTGTTCTTTTACTTATTTTTTTTCCTTTTGTAGCAAATATTTTTTTAGAGATTGATAGCTCACAGCTATGGGTACTCGATAATATGGATTTCAAAAAAATGGAAGATTTATGTGATCCTGATGGTTTAAATACTGAAATTCTTTCCTCAACAAAGAAAACCGATCACCCTGAATCCAATCTTATCCGAATGCTCATGAGATTAATGATCCCAAGTGACCACTGCCGTTCTTCATGGGTATCTCTTATATCATCTTCACTTTATCTGACCGCACATGAATTCAGCCAGCTTCCATCACATCAAAACATTAACTCAGATTGTCCAATTGAACGTGGTCTTCAGCTTCTAGCTCACCTTTCAAATCTGAAGAGTCCGATTTCTGATGGCTTAGAAGTTGGTCCCACTGCACTTCAAACCCGTGATATATCAATGTCAACTCTTCTTCAAATCAGCAATATTATCATTGATATAATTATGTCAATATCATTCTTAAATCAAAATATTGTGCTGCAACAATATCAAGTGGCAAGACTAGTGAAGCTCAACAATCAAGTGAGAAAAACGAAAATACTGAACTGACTATAATGAGAGAGAAACAAAAGGCTGCACTAAACAAAATAATTCTGAATACTCCCACCACCGATATCAATCTTTCACATTCTATATAATTGATGGTGTCCGTGGTTTATTTCTGAGCTCTCAAGATCATAGATTGGCTTCAGCAGCTGATTGCTTGGAGGTAATATTAGAAGTTAAGTTTCTTAATTTACATGAAAAAAAAAATCATTTGATGGAAGAAATAATTTGGAAAAATTTAAATTACTATATTTTAACATTAATAAAACCTTTTATAGGCAAGTGTGATCCATTTCCTTTAAAATTTGATACCCCAAGTCCTCCGGGAATCGCTAGGGCTATTTCTGCAGATTTTCTTAATCACTGGAGCTCCATTCAGCCAGTATCACCTTTTTTTGCTAAACATAGCCTTTCAATAATTTAATATTCCAACATGTAAATAGATAAAGTTCTGTCTATATGATATATCTTGTATAATTCAAGTTATTTTCCTTCAAATACGTCAAAAATGTGACCATCTTTGAAATTTATTAAGTAACCTTTGACATGATTTTCTAAATTAATTATTTAAAAAATTATTGTAAGTCCAGCAATAACAAAGATTTTAAAATCTACTTATATGATTTCAAATACTTGTATTAAATTCTTAAATATTTTATTGTTTATATAAAAATATGATAACTGCTCTAGTTTTGTTACTTTACCTTTAATATTATATAATCTATTAATTATTACAAATATTTTCGTTGATTGTAACATTTTTAATCAGAAGTAGAACAATTTAAATAATTAAATGAGTACATTCTTAAAAAAATACAATTTAATCTATTATTGATTCAAAATTCTTTCTTCAACTCTTTATTATTAACTTTTTTATTAATAAGCCTGTTTGACCTAAAATACTATACAGTTAATTTGGTAGCATTAAAAGCACATTTTTATGGCTAATATATTTCAAATTCTTTATTATAGTTTTTTTTATTTTAGAACCTTTGCTACCAATTTAAAAAAAATGACATTTAAAGATTTCACAACTTATATATTTCCTCAAAAGTAAATCAAATTTTCTTATAATATTATGAAAAAAAATTATTTTATTTCACAAATAAAAAAATAGATAATACTATAATTATCAAAACTGAAAATGTTACAGCTACTCCCAGTATTTATCATGTTTAAATTTGCATTAAGTTGTGTATATATAATATAAATTTTTAATATTTATATATCTAGATTTTTTAGATTTGTCTTAACATTAGATAAATAATACTTTGCTGATTCTATTTCTTCCTCTATTAATTCATCTCTTTTCAAAAAAACTCTCAAGGCACTAATCAAATATTCTCACCTAAATTTTTCTTTTTTAATTTCTAAGTATTCTGAAATATCAATATCAAAAACATTAAGCTTTTCTATAGCATGAAAAATTCTAGTGCTGATTTGAATAGAAGAACCTATCCTAGTGAAGCCAGGAATTTCATGACATCTTGAGGTAAAATGCCTTAGTTGATTGGCAGGCCATAATGTCACTGTTATTCCATTAGTTGCTTCAAAGTTGATTTTACTTCGAATTTCGGGAAACATAAGTTCTCCACCTATTTGTCGTGGTTGGGTCTTATCATACTTCATATGAATGGTGTTTTTTTCTGTATCTTTAGGAAAAAATATTCCTAAAGTATACTCACTTGCATCCTTATCGAGATGAACCTCATTAGAGAACCCATTACCATTCCCTCCAGATGTCCAAGTTAAATTACTAGCAAACGGTACACCTTCTTCTTCACTAGAAACTTTTTAATATCCAGGAATACCAAGTTTTGCGCAAAGATTAGTTGCCTCATTGTACTTTACATATGATATTTTTTTAAAAAAATATTCAAAGTACATTGCAATCCTCTTCATTCGTTTTTTATATTCATCCGTTTTTACAATATCATCAGTGTATTCATCTGCAAGGAAAAGCATTCAAAAATTCAGTATTTAAATTAAAAAAAGTGATACTTATGAATATGTAAAGATTTCTTTCTATCTAAAATAAAGCCACCACCAAACATTTTTCCAAAACCACCAGCTCTTTGATGATAACCATTATTTTTAATTTCATGTTTTCAGTAAGAAAGATCCTTAATGCATCGCACCGTAGCTTCTAACATATCTAGTTCTTTGAGCTCATGAATTTCAAAAGTCTGCACAAGAACATTAGGTATTAAGACACCTTTTGGTTTATAAATACTACATCCAGGAAAAAAATTGTAATAATTATTGCAATCTGTCATATTATTTGCATAAGATCGTCCATAGAAATGTGGCTTCTTCCCGTTTGTATCCATTCCAAGAGCGTTTACAAGTTTCATTCCAGTAGCAATGTCTTTCGCCCACCTATTGTTAGAGTTCTTCCCTGGCCGTTTTTTTTTTCAAACCGTTACTCATTGATGGTTCAATCCTAGGAGAATTCAATTTTGATTTAAAATAGAAAAAAATCAAAAATTAGAAAATAGTAACATAATTTCAATTATCAGTCAATGATACCTTTAACTTTATCATATCTTCAATATTAGAAATACAAAAGTTAGCATATCTACATATTAGTAAATTTATATACTTTTTCTTTATTTCAAATATTAAGAAAGCGTTTCAAAGGTATACTTTATTAAATGATACATATAAAGAGTATAGCTTTATCCTGTATGCATTCAGCAAGTACGAGATTTGGCTCTACACTTAATATTAATAATATAATGAAAGTATAACTCCAATACACTAGTAATATTAAAAAATTTATGGAATTATGATATCCACATATATAAAATGAAAAATCTTGCTCTGATCAATATATTGACTTAGAAAGTTATACTTCAATAAATTATTAATTTTTAAATTGTAGCATTGTCCTGTATGCTTTCAGCAAGTACGAGACTTTGAAACAACTTAAAAATCAATAAATTAAAGGTAAAGTACAAAAAATCTAATTATTATTATGAAAAGCAAAACATTATCCTGTATGCTTTCAGCAAGTACGAGATGATGTTTTACTTTTCATATTAATAATATAATGGTTGAGAAAGTATTAAAGAAATATAGAAAAATGATAAGCAAAACATGAACTTACATGTCTATAAAATCTTCTTCCATTTGTAGCTGATTGATCAAAATTAATTATAAAGTTTATTTTATAATCACTGTTTTAAAAAATAAATGGTTAGAGAAATAAATTGAACATTTTTGATAAGGAATAAAGAAAAGTAAATTGACAAACAAATAAAAAAACTTTAAGTTAACTGAAAAAGAATTATTTTATAATGAATCGAAAGGGTACAGTAAAAGATACCATAAAAATAAATTCAGAATTAGAATCATTAGATTAACTTGTCAAAAGTGTAAAAAAGTGTAACAAACCAAAATGATATGAAATGCAATAGCAAGAAAAATTTGCTTACCGGTAATCAGATAAGGTCAAGAAAATAGTACCAATAATTCAAAATGATAAAGCAAAAATATGATTGATAATTTTTGAAAAAGGTAAGTGAGAAAGAGAAAGGAAAAATAAATTGGGTGGCATTCAGATGTATATATCATGAATTTTCACTGATCACATTTTCAAAAAAATGCAGCTCTCCAAGTCATATGATAAACTTCATCTAAATTCCAAGAATGATGTTGCCAAGGCACTGTACACAGCATGATCATTTTTTCCTATGCATATACTAATTACAGCTAGAATTTACTTGGCTGCATGTTGTACAGATGCACATTTGTGGAACACTGAATTTCACATCTAAAAAAAATTGACGCCACATAATTCTAGCTACCATGTTTCACGTAGCTAAAAAACATACACTCATCACATTTAAATTTACATTGCGCCAAAATTAATTCATTTTTGAATTTTTTTAAAGGAAACTATAATGTGCACCACCTATTTCTAAAATATGAACCTCCGCACCATATTAAATTGCAAGACTTTTAATTATGCAATTTTTTTGCCGTGACCTTTTTCCTGATCTTACTTGGTTCAAAATATTGAAACATGGCCAATGTTGATGAAAGAAACATTTGATTTTGTTTCTATGTGTAACAATGGAAGGCTGTTTCTTACTGGCGAAAGAGTGTTGTATATTTTATTTGAACAAATTTTTATTTTTTTATGTATTTTATTTAAAAAATTTACTTTTTATTGCAGCCAGATTTATACTGGCTGCTTTTTAGAAACCTTAATTTATGACCCAAGCCTTTGAAATTGGCTTGGGTCCCTTACATTGCAATTTAGTACTTCCAGCCAGGTTTCCCCTGGCTGGAAGTGTCTCTTTCAAGCAATCGAAGTCGCTAAAAGCGACTTCGATTGCTTGCTGTAATGTTTGCCACCCTCCCAGCTAATTTACTAGGCTGGGAGGTGGCCAAAGCAGTGTGCAACGTGCGTTGCTGCTGCAAGTAACGCGCGTTGCACAATCGCTACCATATTTCATGCAGCTGATATCAAGTCAGCTGCATGAGATATGCGCAGCATGTGCAATGCGCGCTGCATGCAACGCGCATTTCTGCTGCATGCAATGCGCATTACTTGCAGCAGCGATGCGTGTTGCATGTGCTGCATGCAGTGCATTGCACAGCCAGTTTTTTTCTGGCTGTGCAATGCACACAGAGAAACCAAAGTCCCTGCAAGGGACTTTGGTCTCTAAGATGGAAGCGACTTTCCCTACCAGGTGCAATCTGGTGGGAAAGTGAGAGAAACGTTAGACTGAAGTTGTTTGAAAGCAACTTCGGTCTTAAAAACATTAAAAATCATAAAAAAAAATGAGAAATGTAGAAAAAAAAAATAAAATTAAAAATTAAAATGTGAGTAGAAGAAAAAAAATAAGTTCTAGTGATACCAAAAATCCAAGCCAATTTCATTTGGCTTGGTTATTTAATAATTATTTTTTAATACATTAAATTTAAAATTCAAACACCATAAAATATATGAATTTTTTTTATATGAATATTATAAATTTAATCTACCTCTTTCTCATAATTATATTTATAATTTTGTTTTTTTAATTTTTGACATTTAAGTTTATTTTTTGGAAATACAAAATTAAATTTTCAACTAAATTTTTTAGTAAGGTAAAATAAATTATAAATTTGACATTTTGTAATTGAATAATGAAAAAAATTTTAAATTTATTTAAAAAATATTTTTGTTGGAAGAATACAAATATTTTAAGGGTAGAAATATGGTGCTAATTGTAAGTAAAAAAAATTATATTTTTTTTGTGAGGGGTTATTTCTATTTTTAAAAATATTTTTCAAAAACATTCATTAAATACTGAATTAAATTACTTTGAAACTCAAATTTTTTGTAAAATAATTAAAAATGAAATAATAATATTGTTGTATTTGATATAAAATTTGAATTGGTAATATTATGTCTCTTTAAGTAAATTTGAAAATCATTTAAAAAGACCATGTTGATAAGTACTTCATTTTTGATATACAATGGTTATATATATATCTTATATATATTTCTTGAGTGTTATTTTTATATACATTCAATAAAATTTGTAATATAAAATGCCATTTAATAATTAACTAATGTTCAACTTAGTTATAACAACTTCATATTTAATACCAGCCACTAGTATTTACTTTTTAATTTAAAACTCCAATATAATATGAGAGTATCCTTATTTTGTCTGTATGTAATGAACAACAATAACAGACCATAAATGAGTGGGTAATTAATTACAATAAATAGTTGAAGAATAACCTATAAGAAATGATAAGTTTATCAAAAAGAGTACATTAAAAAAATATACTTTTGAATTTTTTTTGATATAATTTGGGTAGTTAAATGAAAATTTAAATTATCAGACATCAAAATGGATAAAATCTAAAAGTAGTGTTTATATAATAAGCCTCATATAAAAAAAGGATAAAAAATCTACTATGTAACTAAATTATTAAATATTAAGGTATTATTAAAATTATTGAAAAACTTATTTTACAGTTATAATGAAATCTAAATGTGAAAATAATGGTGGGATAATAGTAAGACTATGTGGAAACACTTTAATTTATACATACTTTCAACTATGTTCAGATAAAAAAATTGTTAAAATTGTATAATAACATCTAGTTAATAGTGATGCAATTTTATTTAGATCAAGAATAAATTTTTCTGAGGAAAAACTAATTAAATTGAGATATGGCCATCTCCTTTCAAGAGATAGAATAATAATAAAAATTTAAAAAATTATAATAAGTATTCTTAATCACCATTTTTGAAAAGTCTCTAGTAAAATTCATTATAATATATCATTCATTGATTACATTATATGGAGTTTCATCTTGAAGTAGTGATGTGCAGCTTTGAACTTATGTTATGAAAAACAAAAAAGTTAAAAAATATATAGTTATACTAATGAAAAAGCCAAAAATAAAAATACTATTATAAATTAAAAAAATAAAACTACATAAATTTTATTCTGCTCTAATGATGGAAGGGTACTATGTATGAATTTCCACATGTTAAATCCAAACCTGCTCTAAGGCTAGTTTACAGGTAGAGCTATTAAGTTTCCTTAAATTCTAAAAATAACTTATGCATTTTACTAATTATTTTTTTCTTGTTTTCTTTCCAAAGTTGTTAGAGTTGCTTAATTAATACTGTTATCTTGATTGTAAGATATATAATTTTTTTTGAATACATGATTTATTGTTTCAAAAATTATATTATAAATTTAAATCATTTATTTCATTTTCTAAAGCTTCATTGTCAAAGACACAACTCCATTTTCTATTACTTAACAAATATATAAAATGTGATAGTAAAATTTGAGGAATTTTCTTTTTGAGAGGGTCAAACTATATTGTGAAGATTTTTATCTAGAAATTCTTGTACTCTAAAACCAAATAATTTTCTCCCTTAAGTAAGCCATTTCAAAAATATGAGAATATAAACAAGAATATTAACTTATCTTATTTTTATTTTCTTTACTGAAAGTTTTAGTTCAATCCCTTTTTTTATATGACATTAGTATAAAAACATGGTTAAATGCTACTATATAATTAATTTTTATTATATATATATATATATATATATATATATATATATATATATGAAATATTTAGAAGGTCATCCTTTTTTATTTACTTGAATAAATGGCTCAATTATATTACCCAACACTTATTAATGTTTCCCAAACTCAATAACAAATTTCTCATATGAAATATTAGCTTCTAATATAAGAAGTTTATCTATAGATGATATTCAACATGTGATTTTACTTTTTAGATTCATCTAAAATTAAACAAAAGGAGAAATCATGCATATGTGTATAAATGGTAACCATATGTTACTTAGAGGATTGTGAAATTCACTCATCAGAATGGTTTAAGTATTAAAATAAATTGAGGTCATTATTTTCTAGTATTTGAAACTAATTAGGAAATTATTCTAAAAATATATTTTAATGTGTATCATGTTTAAAAAGTTGGAAATATGATTTTTGAAAATTGTGAGTTTCTTATGAGATACCAAGCTTTAGTTTACATTGTTTCAAGTAGAATAGAATTTTAGTATTAGAAATTGAAAGCAATGTACCATTATCAGATTTTAACTGTGTTCTACTTATAGAATGATTACATAACATTAAACATTATTTAAATCAAAAAGGTTTAAAAGATATTTAGAATTTTACCAAATTTCACCATTTATTAATCTTTGATTTGAAAACAAACTATGATGTACACTCACACTACGCAATATAGGGGGTGGACTTGCTAGCAAGTCCCCAACCTGAATTCAGGCACAACTCAGATGGAACTCAGACTGAACTCATACTGAACTCATATTGAACTCTACTTGAAGACCCACCTAAAACTGTTCTGCTGAGTGGTGTTTATCCCTGATTGTATGGTTCCTTTGTCAATAGCTCAATGTGTGTTCAATCTGTGGTGAACTTGAGTCCAAGGTTGCGGACTTGCTAACAAGTCCGCCCCCCATATTGCGTGGTGTCACTAGAAATAAGCAATCCCAATTTTAACATAATTTATCAATCCAAAAATAATGAGTCAATTAACATGAAAATATATATTATTTCAAAACCAATTCTCTAGATTTAAAATATGATGCTTTAATGAAAAATTATTACAAAACTTTAATGCAATGAAGTCTCTTAAAAAATTCAAAAATAGAATATCAAAACAAGTAATTTCTGCAAAAAAAACTACTAACTATTGTAGATAAAGCATAAAAATAAGTCATATTTTTTAAAAAAATGATCTAACAATATTTATTTTTGTTAAAAAAATCAAAACATTGTTAAGTTTGCTTGTTATAATAATGTTAAAATCCACTAAACATTATCTAAAGGTGGTAAAATATGTTAAAAATAAGTTGAATTTTATGAGATAAAAAACAACAATTTTGTATCATTTCCTGTTGTGCTATGACTTTATTCCACCCTTTTTATCTGATTCTTCCAGTATTACTTTGCTATGATCACTAGTTTTCAAGTTAAAATTTACAAATGTTCATTATACTTGATAATATGAAAAATAACTCAAACTTTTATAACTACAAAATAAGATTTTGTAACTCCTTCTTTCAATCAATATTTGAAGAAATCTTTAGTTTATTTGAGTAATGATTTTAAGA
The DNA here is from genome assembly GCA_030280995.1 of Hemileia vastatrix. Lineage (NCBI taxonomy): Eukaryota > Fungi > Basidiomycota > Pucciniomycetes > Pucciniales > Zaghouaniaceae > Hemileia > Hemileia vastatrix. The sequence goes on from JASXTE010000001.1 coordinate 50,371,362, forward strand.
ATAACAAAAAATTTGAAATTCACAAGGAATTATTTCCAGAGACTATAATTATTTACTTGTGTAATGCATGAGCTACTTATCAATGATGTAAAACATCAGAAAAGTAAGTTATAGTTATAAATCTACAGATTATACTGTTTCTGGTATATATATCTTCAATAAATCTTTTAAACTTATCTTAGCCTACATACCACACAATAGAAAATCATTATATTAAAAAAGGAAAAAATTCTATGATAATATCATAAAGAATGATAACCATGGATTAATATTCCATAAAAATGGTTAATAATATTTTAAGAGAACCTAAATCAGTATTCTTTCATCAAAATATATTTTTTTTGTCTTTGTAATTTATTCCAAACAAATTTTTTGAAAGTTGAATCTATATATCTAATGCCAAAACCACTATTAAGTTCCATCTTAGACTTTTTAAGAAATTATATATATATATATATGTATATATATATATTATTTATCAAAAATTGAAATAAAGAATAAAAACATAATTTTATTTACCTTTAATTATTTAATTATAGAGTATTTTCAGAATGCATTGTGGTTACTTGTGAAGGTTAGAAGATTTGAAGTTGGATTTATGACTTTTTAGAAGGGCAAATATTGTAAAATTCTTTCATAAATATTTATTTCATAGTTTCAAATGTTGAAATCTACAAACTAATGGGATTTAAAATTATATTGAGATTTGAAATCTGTTTTCTACTCAAGTAAAATAAAATAAAATGATGATATCAAAATTGAAATTAAGTTTAAACTTTTGATATGCTCTATCTTCAATTTTATTGATAGTGCATCAAAAATTTAATAATATTTTTTTCCTTCATCACTTTTTACATAAAAGATAGTTTTATCATTTTATGAATTAAAGATTGCTTATATAAATTTAACATCTATGTCAACTGTTTATGACTATTAATCTATATAATAAATTTTTTAGAAGAAAAAATAACATCAGTATATACTGACTTTGAAATTATTCAATTTAAAATAGTTTACAGGTAGATAATGAAGGGTGATTTCATTTTTGAATATGAATTATAGAAGTCTTATTTTGTCAATTTTAATTCTTTTTGAGCTCAAATGTATCCACGGCAACTTAAGTAAGAATAAAAATTATTTTTATTGAAATTTACATGAGAAAGTATGCCTATTATTCAAAATCAAACTTGCTCTAATGGTGTTTTTCAATCATTATTTCCATTCATAACAATAAAAAACATTTCAATTTGCTGATGTTTTAGTTTTTGATATCCCCAAGTATATATCTCAGGTGTACTATTCATAAAATTATTAAAAATATAATTTTCGAAATACATGATAAACTTGAAAGTGAGGGGGCATTAAATTTTTAAAAATGAATTCTAAATTCAGGATGGATAGTATTTTTTCTATTTTCACAAATGAACAATTTTTTGTTTCAATTAATCCAGAAAGAAAATTTTGTTGTAAGCATATTATATTATATTTATTATGATTTTAAATACTATATTTTCAAGATTTGTGTTTAATATTTCCTGTGAAAGTTAATGTTAATGTGAATTTAAAGTAAGCTTGAAGAAATTTAATCAATAGGCATATTGGATATTTAAAATAATATTTTGCTCCAATCTTGAATCATCCTGGGCTAAAAAATATCCCAAATAAGGTTTTTGTGGGTCAATTTGGATTTAAGTAGGATTAAGTGAGGTTTAATAAAGGACAGATAAAAGGCTAAATTCATTACTAGTGACTTTTTTCTCAAAATAGTTATAAAATATGTATCATTCTGGAATCAAGCTTCAATAAAGTTGAATTAAAACAGAGATAATTTCTAGCAGCACAACACCATATTTACAAAGGTGTAAAATACCTCAAATATTACTCATAATATAGGAAGGCAAGGAATCTACAAAATTCACATTTCAAACGAGGATTTATATTTTGAATTTGAAATTGAGAAATGGAATATTATTTTCCAATTTAAATATCTATTAGTCATTTTAACAAAAGTTTTCAGTAATCAGATTGAATTTTGATGGTATTTTGTTGTAGATTAATCATTTTGATGAGACATTTACTCAAAATTACTGGTTTCATTTCTAATATTCCATGTGAAATTCATTACGAATCTTTTTGAAAGTGAATAGTTGACATATTGGATATGCAAAAGCTTATGTTAGATCAAAGTGAGATCAAAGGGAGCTTAACTGATGATCAAATTAGGATTTTACAAGATCAAACGGTGATCAATGTAGGTTCATCTTGAGCTCAATTTGTGACAAATCTCTGACTAAATGTAAGGCCAAACAATTTCCTACATGGTGATGATGTGTGCATAATTCAAGCATAGATTTGTGGCTCAACGGAGTTCAAGCAAGGGGTATTGCTAGCAATACCCCCCCATTTTTTCTGTGGTGGATGAGGGTGCAGAATAAAATGAAATCTTATATTTTCATCGTTCGAGGGGACATGACAAAATAGGTAATAGGATTAAAGGAGATGTGTATCATGTAAACGCAAAAGACGCTGGGGATTTAGCTAATAGGTTAACTAACTAGGAGTGGAATAGCAATTTATAGATGAGGCGCTCTACAGTTCAATTCTTATTTGGTATATTGCTGTATCGTAGTAAAGGCTGTAAAGTTTTACGATATGAAGGTTTATTTATGATTTTTTTTTGGGTTTACAGTCTTTTAAAGAAAGTAGAGGTAGTAAAGTTAGGTGCTCTAAAAGTATGGAAGACAGGTGTAACTAAATAGCGCCATGTCTAAAAAGATTATTTGAAGGCATAGCATGAAAAATATATAAAGACTATTTACACAAAGGATGGACAGAGGAGACTCATAAGGAGAAGCGCTAGTGGTCTATTCAGTATCAGGATGAAAGCTAATAGGATATCCTTTCCAGTCTTCAGGCATGACGAAGTGACAGGGATCGGCAGGGAATCCAAGAATAGTCGTTGAGCTGATTTTGTTCATTAGTTGACCTATCATTTCTATATGAGTATAGCGAGCTTCAAGTTCAGCATCAGAAAAAGCTGGTGCGTTATTGTAGGATAGGGACATAGCGTCATATATAAGACAAAGTCTGGAAAACATTTGCATGGAATGGACAACAGGTAAAGGAATGGGAACCCATCCCAAGGAGATGGATTCATTGAAACCTGACAGGAAGTTAGTAAGCAAGAAGAGCATAAGTATAGTAAAGGATACTTACTTGCTAATAAGTTTTGTGGGCGCGCTGACGGTGAAGTAACGTTAACTGCGTCAGGAGCAGCTGTAGTGGAGCCTGAGCTCATGGAAGCACTGAAACTAGGAGGGGAAGAAAGTGTAGCGCTAGGCTGTATGGATATTTCGCGCCTGGGAAAACTAGGAAGTGATGGCAACTCATAAGGAACATTATTATTATTAGTGGAAATAGTGGGACTAGTGGTGGTAATTATGGGAGTGCTACTAATAGAGCTAGTTGGAAAGCGAATATAACCAGTAGGCTGAAGAGTATTCTGGTTAAGAAAGGTATTGCAAGTTTTGTGGTATCTAAAGCAATTATCACAGGCAGGTCTAAAAGAGACATAACCCTGAGGTCTAGAAAATGTACAGTTAAAGTTACAGCGTTTGCAAAATGAGCAAGCTTGATCTCTGGGAACTGTGCGATATTGAGTCATGATGTTAGAATAAATGAAATTCAGGTTATTAGAAGGGCTATTTATAGGTTAACAATAGCATTATAAAGAAGTCATCAGTTGCGCCACGTCTGACTTGAGAGCTGGATGGTTTCTAAGAAGCTAGCAAGAAGCATTTCTCATAATGAAGAACCCAAGGAAAGATGAACTGTTACGATCAAGGGAAAGTCATGTATTTCAAAGGTTTAAAGATTGAAAGAAAGCGCATACGCAAATGATGCAGGAGAAGTAATTGCTGTAGAAACGATCTCAAGTTGTTATTTTTGGTTTCATCTTTCATAGGCACTTAGTAGAAGGGTGCGCTGCTTAGAAAAAGGATGATATTTTGGTGCAACTCATCTCGTGGTTGTAGAGTTCTCACAGGAAGATAAGTGAAAATAATAATAAAAATAAATAAATATACATTACATTTTTTTACAAGGCTATATACATTACAAGGAATAAATACAAAAGAAAATATTTTTTTAGTGGTATTCTGCTTCATCAAAGATTGGGACGCAGATAGCCCAATCGTTAATAGCTTCTTGCATGTTTTTTTGCAAGGCAGCTTTTAGTTGTTTTCGCTTATTATACTCAGCCCGAGTATAAACCGGAACCTCCTCAAGGAATGTTTCGACGGCCCCAATCATGTTATTCATACGACGCATGGTCACATCGTAAGGAGCACAGGCAATTTGTTCTGCGAATTCCCAGTTTTGAGCCATGGCAGGCTCATCGTCATCTACTACCAAAAAGTTATCGGTTGGCCATTCGACCGGAGTGACGGTATTTAAGACCGGCTGCATATCAGACCAGTCAGGAGTGGGCAAACAAGGAGTAGGTTCGGGAGTAGGCATCGTATCCCAGGTGGGATCTTCTTCCAAGGTAGGAAGGAATAGTGGAGTGATAGGAGGCGGAGGCGTTTCAGCATAAGGAGTATCTGGTGCATCCTACATAGTAAAAAAAAAAAAAAAAAAAAAGGGGGAAAAAGAGAATGTTAGTATTAGAAAGGGAAGAATTAAGAAAAAGAAAATTACTGTACTTTCCTCTGAGAAAAGAGAATTAGGGACAGAAGCGACACTACTAGGAGTAGGCTCGCGGTAACCAACCTTGGTTTGTTTGTTACCAGGTGGGGTAACAGGAGCAGGCGCCGGGCGCTTGATGGACAATTGACTCATCATATTTTTCGTAGAAGCATTTGGGTCCAGGCGCGCGACGGTGGGCAGCCCATTGTAACTGCATTTCTTTTTGCGTTGCTTGCAGTAATCGCATGACTAGGAATAAAAGAAAAATGAAAAGGTTAGAAACAAATGGGAAGGAGAATAAAGAGAACTTACAGTGAAGAAAGTATTGCCACAGCGGGCTTTTGAAAAATGACATGGAGTTATGCCATTTTCGATGCAAGGAGTGTATCTCGTCCCACCCATCAGTGTGGTTATGGGCGTTGTTGGGGAAGCAGTAGGGGGCTGAGTGCACACGAACTGTTGAATAGCGTCCACGAAGTTGGTGGTATTTTCAGCGTTAGTAGGGGTTCTTCTGGTATTCATTGTGAAAGATAAAAATAATAAAGATAATAAGAAAAGAGAAAAGGATAGAAGGTGGAGGAAGAAAACGCTGCGAGACGCAGAATATTTATGGGCTCCTGGGGACAGTTGCAAGTAGAGGGAGGATGTGGTACCCGCCTCGAAGGAAGCGTGATTTTAGACCAATCATCGCGCGTAGTCCAGGAAGAACAAAGGGGAGCTAGCGCAGCAGGAAATGTTAAAATATAATATTTATTTGCGTGTTTCAAGGAACAAAGGAAATGGAAGCGCGGAAAAGATTGAGGGTCTGTGCGCTCGGATTTTGTAGTGAAATGTGCCACACAATGGGGAATTGTGTGTTATTGATTTAGGACCATAAAGCACTAAACAATATGGATTTGGGCTTTCCAAAAAGTATGTGTTACGCATTAAGAAGAAAGTCATCGATTAAGGACGACTCAAGTGCATGGTATGCTGTACCGCAGCCAGTTGGGAAACTTACTGAGACAAGTAATAAAGAAGGCTAACTAGTAAAGCGAGCTGTCAGAGCTATGAACCTAGTATTAAAGCAAAGAGAGTGGGGACTCAATCGTAAAACTACCCAAGAGTTAAGGCAACTAGACGCAGCGTGAGGATAAGTCAAGCCTGGAACTAGCGCTGAACCAAACCAAGGTATAGTTAAAAGCGCATATGTGGAGAATCAGTGAAACAAGTTAATACTAGTGTTAGTAATTATAGGGTCTGATTTAGGCACTGTAGTTGTTGCAAGAAGTGTAAGTAGCATACAAATAAATTAGTTATTGCTTTACTAATGTGGCGCTAGAGTCAGCGCTGGAGATCCATTAGGGAACTGTGTCTTGAGCTCTGGAAGAATATAAAAGGAGGACTATTAGATATGGACAAAGGGGGGAACTGGTTGATCTATCTATTTAGTTAATAAAATAAGAAAAATCGCATTAGTTGTCATTTTTAAAAAAAAGCAGATCATAAAGAAAACCAATATAGAGATATACGTGTAGCTATAGTCATAGTACCCAGTATAAGATATTAGATCATTTGTGATTAATTGTTTGAGAGAATATTAAAAGGTATTTTCTGAGTCTTTAGAGTTTGTGCGTCTGTGTGTGTATTTCCTACAGTATAGTGAAAGAGCGTAACATAGAGAGAATATATAGATTCAGTGGGATTAACTATTATTAGAGATATTTTATTACTATAATAAGGCAAATTCAAAGAGAGCGCTTCAAGAGGGAGTAGCTGTGGATAATAGCGCTTGTTAAGAATAGAAATATCCGGATAGTAGTGCTTGTTTCCTTATCTTTAACTCATCTCAACTTATAAACTTTCTAGTCAAATATTAGCGTTGCTAATTATTACACTGTCTTAAAAATAAGAGTGACAGGCGCTTCTTTTTATAAATTAAAAAGGAGAACCAACCCATCTTGCATTGTGTCTACTGCTTAGTACTATAGAACTGTCTACATCACCACAGCTTGTGTATCCAAAGTACACCAAAAAAACTGTGCATGGACAGTCTAATTTTTTTGCCTTTTGAAGACCCCTTTATTGCGCTTCCATAACCATCTTTCCTAGAAACCCCCATTGTTGCTCTTGCTGCAAACTGAGATGTTTTCTGTGTTACTGCAAGATGTGTACCACAACAGTGTATCAGGTGCTTCCAGATTTGCTTAAAAATGCAGGTGCACTGAGCCCATAACCCTGATAAGAATGGACACCAGGTAAGTTAGAATTTAAGGACACAACGGATGGCAAGGAAACTGGGACAAGAGTCTACAAATAGAAGATTACCTGATAAGAATGGACACCAGGTAAGTTAGAATTTAAGGACAGAACTGATGGCAAGGACAGTGGGACAAGAGTGGACAAATAGTTTAAGGACAAGAGAAAATTTAAAGTAGGAAAGTGAATAATAATTAAAATAAGTAAAGTAAAATAAGATGGATGGTAACTATTGCTGTTGTAGAGAATATGTACAAGATTACCTGATAAGAATGGACACCAGGTAATTAGAACTTAAGGACACTGGGTCAAAAGTGGACAAAAAGCTTAAGGACAAGAGTAAATTTAAAGTAGGAAAGTTAATAATAATTAAAATAAGTAGAGGAAAAGAAGATGGATGAGGAAATGAGTATGCGTTTCCTTATCTGTATATGCTCTATGTGATATCATCAAGTTATGTTAAACATATAAGGATGTATATAAATATATATTGGTATAATGTATAGAAATATATGTAAGTAACATCTACTCAGGTAATATAATCTTAAAAATATGTCAGTGGAAATTTTTGGAAAATTAGGCCAATCAGAATGATTTGAAGATACTTTACCTCTAAATTCTAACCACTAAAAGATGACAATAAGAAAAGGTGCGCCTTACCTGTCTAGTTAAGGTTGAGGGGGAGAAATGGATATCTGGGGTGACAGATGCAGGGCTTGGGAGCCAGAGATGATATTATTAGGCATGAGAGTGTAAACTGGTAGACTTGAGTTCAGTTATAGTATACAAAAATTTCAATGAGGTGTTGAAAACGGGATTGTAGAGTATAAAGATCCGAAGCAATAACTGTTGAAATTCAAAATAAGGACGCCAGGTAAAAAATGTTTCCAGGATATGACTTCTGAAGCAGGCTAAACCAGCATCAGCCTTGACATTCATTTAAGTTATGATTCAAATTTGAAGTTTTCTTCTAGCTTTTTCTTCAACGATCTTGTAGCTTGGTAAGGAAGATTAATCTTGAACCAATGAGTGTAATCTAAATTTTTTCTCTTCCTTGTCACTACTTCTAATCTCTTGTCCACCATTCCTACTATCTGCCCTGAGTCAATGAATGAATCAAGCTGACGCCTGAATAGTCTATCGAAATTGAGTTCAAGTTGGGAAATATCGGTGCAACGATTTTTTGTGTGATGTTCCGCTACTTTGTTTTTGATAATATTCTTGTATACTCTCATTACTTCTGTCTTCATAAAATGATCTGCTGAATTGATATTTTGAAGCCTCGCCGATATGTATAACAGGAATATGATTCGATGTTGGTCTTCACCTATCGAGGCAAATTCACTCAGATCTTGTACTCTTTTCTTGATCTTATCATTTGGAGCCACAAAACGGACCAGGTCTTGTTCCTTAGTCTTTATGAGCCATTCACGTATAATTAGAGAAAGTTCTTCGTAAACATTCCACTTTCTCTGAGAATTAGCCCCCTCTAAATCCAATATTTTGAAAAAATGTTTTGTATAAGTAAAACAACGGAGAACAACTGAAACATGTAGACCTTCCTCAAGCAACCTCAGTGTTTCTGTATGAATCCTCAGATGCAATGCTTTCTCGGCTTCGCTTAAAATTCTAGAGGGTTGAAGAACATCCAGTTCAGATGCCATTCTCTGGATATTATGAGCAATCAACACTTGCGCAACGTTGAATTTTTCTAAAGGTTCCAAGGTTGTTGGAAAAGACTTGGATTTAAAGTATTCTTCTAAGTTATTGACATAAGCATAGTAAAGTTCTGCAGGCGCTCGTCGCCGAGTAGCCACTTTCTGTACTGCTTCTGCTGACAATGCATGTTCGGACAAGTAATAAATGATCATCATGTTTTCCTGAAGGTGCTTTACAAAAGGTATGTTTGAAAATCTTATTTTTGACTTATCCCACACTGGAGATGGGTTTGTTAAGATCTTTTGAGCCTTCTTTTTGTGAATCATCTTTTTGAAATTCAGATATGATCGTATCCTTCCTGATATATACCAAGTACGGCTTTCCTCATCATCATTTGCTTCCGGCGTACTACTTCTGGCATATTCACTCATACGATATTTTTTAGAACCTGTTATCATAGACTCGCGCCTTTTACGTTTAGTAACAACATTTTGGTTACCTTCTAACTCACCGCCCTCTGGAATATGATCCACATTTGAATGAGGATATGGTAGTGCACTATGTTCTATAGTAGGTAATGTATTTAAGTGGCCGATTTGGAGATGATCATCATCTTGATAATAGTATTGATGATGATCTAAATACGTCACGTCTGGAAGCACTTGAGTTGAACCATCTAAATAATTTTTCACCTCCTGCCAAAATTTGTGCTGCTACATAACTTCATTAGTGTCTTGCTTATTTTTATTGCAAATGAAAATTACAAACTGAAATAGAGGTTTCACTACTTTCCTGCGTGACAGGCTTTGTTTGTGGATTTGGTGCAAAGGGTTTAATATGTGAAATGATTGAACGTAATAATCCAGTCTGGCCGTCATCTATTTCGCTCAAATATGAGATGTGACGACGCTGGAGAAATTTTGTTTAGCCGAATAAGCTAGCTAAGAGTTTTATTTGAACAGGGAATTCTAGAAGACTGACCGGAGTGTTCTCTGCGGCACCATTAGGAAATGGACTTGATGAGCCTGCACTGGCATACATATCAACATTTTGAGCACTTATTGGATCACTTCCATCAAATTCGACGTAGTTATTTGATGTACGGGTCAAATCATATTCCGGGGGATGTGGGTGCGAACGACCATAGTCTTTGATATCAGTGGGAAATATACCATTTCCTCTTAAAAAGCCGCAACTACTTAATGATGCTCGGGACAGCTGCACTAATATATATAGGGTGTGGAAGCGCATCTTGAAATGAGGTGATGAAGATGAAATCAAAATGTGGGAGGACTATCTGCGCAAAGCCTGTGTCAAATAGAAGCACTAATGTAGAGTGTCTCATTAGGGAAATAGTAAAGGTATACTTCCATCAAAGTTTGTACCATCCGTAACAATAGCACGAAATTGGCGAACATGAAAAGTAGTCTATACATTTGTGAAACAAAAAAGGCTAGCGATGTTTATTTATGCATTGATACCGTGGAATTGATGGTGTGGAAAGAGAAGAGAAGATGAAAATTTAAGAATAAATGAAAAACACTAAACAAGTTCCTTTCGTAATCAGCAAAATAGTGGAAGAGAAGGGTAGTTTGAGGTGTCTCAGACTTTTTCTCAGTACAGCTTACGGCGATGATAATCTACGCGGCTATTTAAAAGTGGTCAACTATGTCTTATGAGTTTGAGTGGTAACAGGGACTCAATTTCTGTAGAGCGCAATTATTAATGCCAATCCGGTTTGCCCTCAGTGTGGTGAGAGACGAATTGGGGCTTTGGCCAAGGGTTGCCCAGCCATTGATTGACCGACTGGATCATAAAACCCTCAGAGGCGTTTTAGAGATGGTTGAGGAGGGAGAGGGCTCAAAGGTACTTCCCCGCATACCTTGCGATAGTGTAAATATCTTATAAGCATATTATTATTGTCATACATTTACTTATATATATATATATCTATATACATTAAACAATAGACTTGACAAACCTATTATTAAAGCATACTTTCGTATCACCATTTATTTGCATACCCTAACACCAACATATTTAAGAATGTCTGCTCAGTATTGAGTCGGCATTCACTCTTCTCCCTTTTATTTTACTTAGCCACTGTCCGCTCACTCTATCTATTTATTTAGATCTTTTTATCTTTCATTTCTTGTCTTGTCCTCGCTCGTCTGTCACCGTCCTCCCTCGTCCATTTCTGTCCTTGTCCACTTAAGTCTTTAGTCACTAATACAATCTACTAATTGTTATCAGGTAAAATGTATGTGCTCTACGACTGCAATGAATTCACTCTTCTCCCTTTTATTTTACTTAGCCACTGTCCGCTCACTCTATCTATTTATTTAGATCTTTTTATCTTTCATTTCTTGTCTTGTCCTCGCTCGTCTGTCACCGTCCTCCCTCGTCCATTTCTGTCCTTGTCCACTTAAGTCTTTAGTCACTAATACAATCTACTAATTGTTATCAGGTAAAATATCTTTTTATCTTTCATTTCTTGTCTTGTCCTCGCTCGTCTGTCACCGTCCTCCCTCGTCCATTTCTGTCCTTGTCCACTTAAGTCTTTAGTCACTAATACAATCTACTAATTGTTATCAGGGTTATGGGCCCAGCGCCCCTGCATTTGAAATAAACTGGCAACCCCTCAATCTACAAATACTTCATCTCCACCTCAGAGTCCATCGCATACATCTTTGCACACTATCACTCCAAGAATGTCTTCATCATCACCGAATCCATCTCCTCCCAATTTCTCTTATTTGCAGGATTCTTCCACGTACTCTGAAATTAAGGGTATCGAAAAGCTAAATGATAAAAACTACAGCACCTGGAAAACCGACATCAAATATGCTCTAACTGTGCGAAACTTAGATCAATTTCTTTTAGAGGATTGCCCTATACCTACCGATCCTGATCTTCTAAATCTATTCAACATACGACAAAGACAAACAAACACTATAATTAAAATGTTTATGGACAGGCCGAATCAACATAAATTTATTCTAGATGACGATGTAGTGGAACCAGCTCAACTATGGAAACAAATTAGAGATCACTATGCTTCTAAATCCACTCAAAATTGTTCATACGTTGTCAATCAACTATTCAAAATTAAATTTACCGAAGGCAATCTGCTTGAGGCAATGAACGACTTCAGAGGGACAATGAAATTACTACGAGAAGTAGCTCCAGACCTTTTTAAGGACAACATTCTCTCCTACATCATGGGAAATTACGTACTCAATCTTTTACCTGAATCGTATCAAACCACTGCCACCATCATCTTGAGTAAATATGATATCACCAATCAACGGCCCACCATCGAAAACATCTTTTCTGATATAGAAACTGAAGTCACTAGACGAAAGGTTCTTAATTTATCAACTTCTGGTACAGTCTTGGCCATGGACACCAAGACCAAACCCCTATGCTCGAAAGGCAAGCACAATCCCCTAGCACCCCATTCCGAAGCATCTTGTTTTCAACTCCATCCTGAGAAACGTGACGAATTTCTAAAAAGGAAAAAGGAGAGAGAAAGTAGAGGAACAGACAATTCTCACAAGGCCTTATCAGTATTCAACGACCTACCTGAGGACCACGCTATACTAGACAGCGGCGCTTCATTCACAATATTTAACAATCGAAAATTTTTCAACAATTATTGCAACTCAAGAACTGCCCTTTCAATGGCCAACGGAGATGAGCTTACTGCCCTTGGACAAGGCAATGCTCTATTCTCCTCAAATTTAGGCCACGACTTCAGTATCAAAAACGCTCTCTATGCTCCTAACGTAAAGGCTAATTTAATCTCATTAGTGGACATATTACTAGACGGTTGGAGCATCATCAATGATAATGGACGATTTAAGATCAAAAATGGTAATACTACCCTCATAGAATGTTCCTCAAAAGGACGAATCCTTACATTTCCTCTAGTTAGTAACTCAATATTTAAATCAATTAACAATGTCAACTCAATGGACGAGAAAATGAGATTACTTCATCACAATTATGGACATCCCAATAATCAAACCATGGATAAACTATTTCCAGGTTTGAACTTCTCTAGTTTTTCATGTAAAACTTGTGCCCTTGCTAAAGCTCATATATTACCCTTTTCTGGTACCTTTCCAACTCCCGAATCACCCTTGGACGTTATTCACATGGACTTGTGTGGTCCAATTACTCCCGAATCCAAAGGTGGAAAGTCTTATTTCTTTCAAATCGTTGATGGTCACTCTAGGTTTCGACATGTTCAATTTCTTCAACTCAAATCCGAAACCTTTGAAAACTATAAAGACTTTGAAACCCTAGTTGAGAATCAACTTGAACGAAAAGTGAAGTGTATTGTCTCAGACAATGGTGGAGAATTCATTAGCACGTCAATGAAAAATCACATCAAAAGTAAAGGAATTGTTCATTTACGCACAGCACCTTATTCTCCCCAACAAAACCCTATTGCCGAAAGAGGTAACCGATCAATCGTCGAAAAAGCTAAGTGCTTACTCATTGAATCTGGATTAGACGCACACTGGTGGGCCGAAGCTGTCAATACTGCAACTTTTCTCCTAAATATCCTACCATCCTCTGCTCTTGAACATAACAAAACCCCTTGGGAACTTTGGCACAAAAATACAAAGTTGCCATCCAAGTTATATCCATTTGGATCAGATGTTATCTTCTATCTTCAAAAACATAAACGAACAGGAAAGTTTGACAAGAGTGGGGAAGAAGGAATTTTTCTAGGTTATTGTGAAGGTCATATCAACTACCGAATCTACTCACCAGCTTCGGACTCCATCATAACCACACATGACGTAAAATTCTTAAACACTTTTCATTTAGCCAGCCAGATTTCCAATGGCAACTCAATCGAAACCCTTCAATTTCCTGATATAGCCATAGATAAAGGATTTAATTTCACTAAACCTACTCAAGAAGACACTGAAGGTTTGACTGAATTGTTAACTCCGATTCCTGAAGATTTTGAGGCATACAATTCTAAAGACGAAAAAAGTAAAACAAAACATTACGACTATGTTCCATTCAACACCAAACCTTTAAAAGAGATCTCTTCTGAAATAGACACTTCTAATATTCTAACATCCAAACGTAGAGCTAATGTTGCATGCATGATAGTGACTCCTTTTGACACACCACAAAATTATCACGAGGCAATCAACTCACCCGAAAGTGATGAATGGCAGACAGCAATTCAAACCGAGTTGGATAGTATAAGTAAACATGGAGTTTGGGAAGAGTCACCTCTGCCTTCAAATAATCATTTAATAGGATCAACATGGACTTTCAAAAAGAAAACAGATTCCGAGGGCAACATCATCAAATATAAAGCTAGACTCTGCGCACAAGGCTTCTCACAGATTGAAGGGATTGAGTATAACGAAACGTATGCCCCGACTGGTCGACTAGCCACCCTTCGATTCTTACTTGGCCTTGCAGCTTATAATGACTGGGAATTAGGCCAAATGGATGTAAAATCAGCCTTTCTTCACGGAAATTTAGAAGAAGACATATACCTTCGTTACCCTCACGGCTACACTCCCAAAAATAATAACCAATGCCTACATCTCAAAAAGTCTCTCTATGGATTAAAACAAAGTCCACGTTGTTGGTACAACAAACTCGTCGATTTCTTCACCAGTATCAATTTCAGAGCTAGTATCGCAGATCCCTGCTTATTCTTTCATAACGACCCAAAACAACCTTGTTATGTTTTCATCCATGTCGACGATCTTATCATTGGAGGTAATTCAATCAACGACTTCAAATCAAAAATCTCTAAAGCCTTTGACATTGGTGATCAAGGTGATTTGAATTGGATCCTTGGAATGAAAGTTATTAGAAATCGTTCGGCACGAACCATCACCCTCACTCAACAGCTATATGTTCAGAAGCTCTTAAATGAATTTAATCACTCCAATTGTCGAACAGTCACCACTCCATTAGTACCAAACTCTCAATTCTCACAAAACAATGAAACTAAACTGACTCATCTCTTTAATTATCGAAGGGCCATTGGTCTCTTGAATTACTTAGTCCTATGCACAAGGCCTGATTTAGCCTTTGCCGCTAGCTCCTTGGCACAACATCTCAATAAGCCGACTGATGAACAAATTACTGCTTTCTTTCACATATTACGATACCTTCAATTGACAAAAAATCACGGCTTGACTCTTGGTAACGTACCAAACAGCAAAATCGGTACTCTAACTGGTTACGCTGACTCTGACTTCAATAAATCACCTGACTCTAAATCAACCTCTGGTTCATTGATATTTCATCTTGGATTACTCAGTTGGCGTTCCTGCAAACAACAATCAGTTTCGTTATCAACATCAGAATCAGAATATTATGCCATGACTGAGTGTGGTCAGGACCTATTGTGGGCAAAAGAATTATTCAATGATTTCTCTGTTCCTCTAGAGTCCACACAACTGTTCGGTGATAACCAAGGTGCAATTAATCGAGCTCTAAATCCCCTATATCAACATCGTACCCGACATATCAATACAAAAGTATGTTGGCTACGAGAGTTAGTCAATACTCAACAACTCAAAATCATCTATATTTCCACTAACCTTATGATAGCTGATATTCTCACTAAATCGCTACCCAGAATAAAACATCATGAATTTCTATCTAATTTAAATTTAAAACCCTTGCCGTCTTGAGCACGGGTGGGTGTAAATATCTTATAAGCATATTATTATTGTCATACATTTACTTATATATATATATATCTATATACATTAAACAATAGACTTGACAAACCTATTATTAAAGCATACTTTCGTATCACCATTTATTTGCATACCCTAACACCAACATATTTAAGAATGTCTGCTCAGTATTGAGTCGGCATTCACTCTTCTCCCTTTTATTTTACTTAGCCACTGTCCGCTCACTCTATCTATTTATTTAGATCTTTTTATCTTTCATTTCTTGTCTTGTCCTCGCTCGTCTGTCACCGTCCTCCCTCGTCCATTTCTGTCCTTGTCCACTTAAGTCTTTAGTCACTAATACAATCTACTAATTGTTATCAGGTAAAATGTATGTGCTCTACGACTGCAATGAATTCACTCTTCTCCCTTTTATTTTACTTAGCCACTGTCCGCTCACTCTATCTATTTATTTAGATCTTTTTATCTTTCATTTCTTGTCTTGTCCTCGCTCGTCTGTCACCGTCCTCCCTCGTCCATTTCTGTCCTTGTCCACTTAAGTCTTTAGTCACTAATACAATCTACTAATTGTTATCAGGTAAAATATCTTTTTATCTTTCATTTCTTGTCTTGTCCTCGCTCGTCTGTCACCGTCCTCCCTCGTCCATTTCTGTCCTTGTCCACTTAAGTCTTTAGTCACTAATACAATCTACTAATTGTTATCAGATAGATCCGTTTGGACGCTGATCCCGAACTGGGCAGATAGACTGATCTGCAGAGCAATGCCATTTCTTAAACTTCAGAATTAGAAAACCAATGCCTTTTAACTCACACTTCATGAATATTAGGCAGTATCAATGTTCAGGGATCCGCAATTAGGGATCGGTAATTTTTTTTCCCGGGATCAGACATTATTAATTGCGGAAGATTCTTTCCACTAGCCCTAGGGCTAGTGAATAAGGAATCCACGATAATGCATTATCCTGCCTCTTATACCCCAATTTTCATTCCTAATTCCTGACCCCAAACTCATCACATCCATGATTGATTTGTAAGCAAGTCACTTGACATATAATTGTGGATGCCATTCTTATGTGTCTCTTCACTCTATGCTACTTAATTTTGGTGGCAAACACATAACATTTTTTCTCATCCTTATGTGTCTCTTCACTCTATGATACTTAATTTTGGTGGCAAACACATAACATTTTTTTCTATCTACACACCCCACCTGCTCATTTGGTGGAAAATTCCCACTTCCCACTTCCCACTTCCCACTCATCACCTAAACCTTCTACCAACAATAATGAAGCATCACTCTACTTGGAAGCAACTTCACACAGCTATGAATGCTATCACTTCAACTTTAGCTGCTGACAATGATTCTGACTTGGGTTTTGAAGACACTTTAGCTTATATGTCTTTTCAATGATCTTTATGAAGAAGAGGATCCCAAACCTGCACTTCCTCCTCTCTTCAAACATCCCTCAAACATTTTGGTTTCACATATTTTATCATCTCATCTCTCCAGGTAAGTCATTTTATTCATTTCTATTGATTTTTTGTTTGCTAATTATAAATTTTTTTGTTTTTTTTTCTGTTTTATTTTTTTTTTTTGTAAGTGGTGCTTTTTGTGGCTTTCAAGGTTAAATTAACTCTTTTTTTTTGTTCTTTCTCTCCCTTTTTCCTCTTTTTTTTTCCTCTCCATCATCCCCTCTTTATCCTTCCTTGGCCTGGTCATTATCCCACCTTTCCCCCATCCTTGGTGTCCTCATTCCCACCTTTCCTTCTCTTTGGCTGCCTCTCACCCCCTCTTCTTCCTCCTTGGCTGCATCAAACCCCCCTTTCCTCCTCCCTATTACTCCCTCAAACCCCCATTTTCCTCCCCCTATTACTCCCTCAAACCCCCCCTACACCTGCTTCAAACCTCCCCTATAACCCCCTCAAATCCCCCTACACCTGCTTCAAACCCCCCCTATAACCCCCTCTTACCCCCCTTACCTGCTCCTGCCTAATTACTTATTAACAAACAACTGTTCTCAATCATTTGTTAGTTAACAATTGATTGATAAAAATTGTTCATTAAATAATCAAATTGCTAATGAACCATTGTTAACAATTTTTTGTTAATAAATGAATAGGGAGGAGGGGGTAGGGGGGATTTGGATAGGGGTTTCATGAGGGGGTTTGAAGCATGTGTAGGTGAAGTTTGGGGGGTTCAATGGGGTTTAGGAGTGGTTTTTTGAGGGTTTGTGGGGATTTTGGAGAGGGTTTGGGGGGTATTTTGGGAGTGTTTGGTGAGAATTTGGGGTGTTTGGAGAAGGTTTGGGGGAAGTTGGGGGGGATTGGTGAGGATTTGAGGGGGTTGAAGGGAGATTGGAATGGGCTTTGGAGAATTTTTCTCAAGGGAGAAAGGGGACTAAAGAGGGAGTAATGAAAAAAATAATAGAAAATTTTTACAGGGACCAATGAGGGTACAATTTAAAAAATTGAAAGAAAATATTTATTAATATTTAATTTTATTTTATTTTTATTTATATTTGTCCAGAATTAACCAAAAAACTTTTCAAATTGAAGTAATGTAATTATTATTATTATTTATTATTTGATGAAAATCTTTATGGCTATTTAATTTAAATTGTGTGAGTTTTTAATTATTTAAAAAAATTTTTTTTTGTTGTTTTTTTGACCATTAAGAATTTTTTTCAGAAAAAGTAAATGTCTGTTTATTCTGATTCAAGCCTTACACCTCTATCTTCTTCATTTTCCTCTTTATCATATTCTTCAATTTCAACTTCATTTTAATCAACAAAAAAAATATAGAAAAATTGTCAAAAAAGGAAAATTTTTTGTAAAAATTTTCATAGAAAAAAATGTCTATTTATTCTGATTCAAGCCTTATACATATATCTTCATCTTTATCTTATTTATCATCTTCTTTGATTTCAACTTCTTTTCAATCTACTTCAAAACCTTTAACAATAAAAAATGATGATCAATCTTATCAACGTAAAAGATATTTAAAAAAGAAAATTAACTTGGATCTTCTATTTGGCCATATATCAAACATAAAGTATTTCAAAACTAAATTCAATAAAAAAGATAAACATCCCAGGAAGTTACCAGAAGATATTGAATATCTAACCAAATTAGGAGGTGAGGAAGTTAAGGTAGTAATTAGTAATACTTTTTAACCTCAAATTATTTATGAAAATCATTCATTTGATGGAGTAAAACATGAAGCCTTTAATCAACTATCTGATCTCATCTCTATACTATATCAAATGGCTTTGGTTTGATTGCCAATTAAAAATAATAATTTTTTGGGTGGTACATGATTGGCTTTGGATGGAGACTGGGATTTATTAAAGGTTATTCTCTTGGTAATTCAAATAATTTTTTTTATTTCATTCTTAATTTGTTCACTCAATTTAATTTAATAGGCATCTATTTGTTACTTAGAAATTTATATAAAGTGGAAAAAAATAATGATTTTTGATTATGGGACTGCTTACCTTCCTTTAGTTCTTTTCTGGCTCCTTGACTCAAAAAACACTGTAACAAAGCCTTTGAGTCCAATCATAAACTTGCAACAAGAGTTGGGATTCCAAATTGGTGTGACTCCAAGTGGGAAGTGATTAGTAGTGATTATCTATTATTCTCTAATGTTATAATTACTCATTCTGGTTTTCATAACAAGATTCATACCAATAAGAATGACACCAATTATCTTACTTTGGGTATTTTCTCTTATATTAATCCCATAACTGGCCAACCAATACCATCTCCAGCTATAATCAATCTTCAAGTTGATACTTGAGTTTAATTTATTACAATAAGAAATTGTAATGAAGAACCTTCTCCTCTTTCTTTATCTTGAATTTTTTCTCCTCCAAGACATATGCCCTCTAATCCCTCTTTAAAGAAAGCTTTAATTTTTTCTCCTCCAAGTCATGTACCCTCCCATCCCTCTGTAAAGAAACCTTTAATTTCTTCTCCTCCGAGTCTTGTTCCCTATCATCCCTTCATAAATAGAGCTTTTATTTTTTCTTTTGAAAGTTGAGAGTATCACTTGCAAATTAAACTTTACCTAGAGTGAAAATGAATATTGACAAAAGAAAGGAAAATATCACTTAATTATTAAGAGGTATGCTATCACTTACCAGACTCATGTTTCTCCAGATAATCATCAATTGAAGAAAAGGGGGTTTGTGAAAAATTATCTCTGTTTTGCTTTCTTTGAATGTTGAAATTCAAAGTAGTTGATGATCTTTTCTTTTTTTGGAGGTAAAATTTTCCTCTTCATCATTGATGCTAGCTTCAGACTCACTTTCTTGAGGATCCTGTGTTCTTTCATTAGCCTTTTTAGAAATAAACAAATAAAACAACTATACAAGAAATAAAATCTTACTTGAGTGGGATCATTTTGGTTTATATTGCAATAAGGATCTATTGGAAAGTTATCTAGATTTTTTGAATTTAGAACAGGGGAGGCTTGAGTGGAGGAAGTGGATGGGAAAAGATTTGTTTCAACATCATGTTTGGAGATAGCATCTTCACCATCCAACATGTTGGAAGGATTAACATCAGCTCATTCTCCAAAAATAGAATACATCTCTTAAAGTATGGACATAGAGATTAAAGTTTATCATCTATGGATTTTACGCCTGTACTGATATTGATGCAGGTAAAACCATAACCAGTAGAAGATGAAAGAGTCTTTGCCCTCTTGTATATGGCTCGGTAATTATTGAAACATTCAGACATCTGTTTAGGCAAAAGATAAATCCTTTTCTTTGTCTTCTTTTGTAATTCATCGGCAATTAAAAGAGAGCCATTGACTTTTGATTCAGGGGGCTATCCTACTTTTGTTGCATTCTAAGTACCAAAACAAGAATTATAAGTAGTTTATTTTTCAGCCAGTTGATAAGTATGTGATGATCATCTTTTTTTAGTTGAACAGTCTTTTATTTCTCAGCAGAGCAGGCAAAAGAGAGAGTAATGGGATTTAAAGAACAACTGGGGTAAGGCTGTCTTTGAGAATATCTATGATGGCAAGGAATGTTGAGTTATTTGAAGATAAAAAGGAGAAGAAAAAAACAGATAAGAAAGGGAGGGGTTTTGAATGGAAATGAATAGACAGGATTGGAGTCTGCAGAAATGTAGGGAGGCTGGCACATCTAGAAAGTTGTCCAAGATGTGGTTTTGAAAAATTGAGGATAAAAATGTCGGAAAGAGGTGAACATTGAAATGTAAGAGGTCTAATAACCCAGTTATTAGCAAAAATAATTGCAGAAGATAATTGGGGTATAATTAACTTTATCCCCAATTAATTTAATTGCGGATTGGTCAACATTGATACCCCCTATTGAAAAATTTTTTACAGTGGCTGACTAAGAGTCATTGCAAATTTTTTCTGCATACAGCTGTTCATGGAAAGTTTATTGCCAGAACACAAAAATGTTTGTATTTTTTAGATAGAAAAATTAGGGGATGTCAAAGTTTACAAATCACCTATTAGAGATCAACAATTAATCCTGATCAGATTGGCACTTAATTAATTCACTATTTTTAAACCACAAACTATCAAATATTTTGGGGGGGCTTTCTAGTAAGTCCTCAAATTGAACTTAGATGGAACTCATATGGAACTCAGACTGAACATATAATGAACTGATACTGAACTTTACTTTGAACTCATCTTGAGATCTTAACTAATAAAAGATGAGTCTGTGCTGAAATAATAGTGAAAGTTAATGATTAATTTATAGAAATAATGACAAGGATAGATTAAGAATCTGATCCATTCACAGAATTTTTTTAATAAAACACAATTTAATTTTCATTTTGAATTTCACTTGATCATTAAAAAGACTGAAAATTATACTTTTTATTTGAAAAGCATCACTTTTAACCTCTCTAATGATTTTGTTACTTTTTTTTGAAAAAAATATAAAATAATATCAGTGGTTCTTTTTATTGATAACATGTTTTAACCAAGAAATTGAAGCTTTCATTTTCTAATTTAAACCATATTAAATGACCTTTTTTTTGTATTTTTATTATTTCTGATTATGCAATATAAATATTTTCAGTTCAATGGATTTTTTTAACAAACATATTGAACCATCAAAATTCTCAAGTATTTTATTCTATAATTCTGTGAAAAGACTCATAATTAAAAAAAAAAGATAGCAATATGTTTTCCTAATTTTTGTGTCAATTATTTCTCTCACAGCTTTTTTACACTAAGCACTAATAATTAATAAATTGTTTTATTATAAGTTTAGAAAGAAGTATAATTCTCATACCAGTGGATTTTAAACAATTTTTTTACATTTTTATATGCAAGAAGATGATTAAAATTAAAAGAAAATATATTTTTTCTCCTTTTTTTATTATATTGAATATTCAGCTATGAAGAATTTTTTCAATATACATTTATTTAATGTAATACATATATGATATTATGGAACTTTTCATGATTTATTTCCCCAAAATTGCATGAAAATATGGTTATTTGGTAGAGTAATCTCATGAATTGAAATAATAAATCACTACTCAGTAAATTTTTCATATGAAAAAGCTGAAATACAGGCTAGGTGTAAAACTTTAAAGGCTAGATGTAAAACTTTAAAGATATTAAAAACAAAATAGTATAAATTTATTTAATTTTTAATTTTAGTTCTTGATTTTGCTTCAATGATGTATTGTGGGATAATTTCAGTGTCTACTTGGGAATAAGCACCATATATTTCACAAAGTGTTATCATGTTAAAAAATATGCTTCAGATAAAAATTTTGATTGTATTATTGTTCAAGAACTGAATTAAATAGGTAGAAGTGGTACTTCTTCATAATTCTATTGTTTCAAATTGAAAAACTGTTATATGATATTTATTTTGTAAAAAAGACACAATATGTACTTTATATTATACCCATGTAGCAAAGCAGCTGTAAAGGCAATCATATTTTGATAAAAAATAATATTATTTTATACTTAAAATGAATAAAAAATATTTCAATTCTATGGTGCTGAAAAATAAATTAAGTGATATTTTTCAGCTACACTTTTTTAGTCTTTAGAATAGAATTTTCGATAGGAGTAATTCACAACTTAACACTTACACACAATTCTAAAATTAAATATATATGGGTTCAGGATCTATCAATGATTTATTGGAACGATAATATTCATGCTGAGTGGTAGAACTTATATGATGCTTCTATTCAATTTCTAAGTGTATGAAAACAATCCCTTTGATATTTTATTTAAAGAGAAGAATTTATAAATCTTCTTGAAATTGGCCTTATCAAAAAGCAATACTTGAGTGAGTATATTTTTATAAAATATAATTTAAATAGCATTATTTCAATTCTTAATAACATATTTCAAACAGAAAATAAATACTAAAATTTGACATTTTATAGAAATATATATTGATTTAAAAGATATTTACTTATTTTTTTTTACAAAACCTCAAATTTTATCCTGTGAGGCTTTCCTTCAACTTACAAATATAAGTCTAAAAAATTAATATGATGCTCTGAAGACTCTATATGATGTGTACCTAAAGCAAAAAATTTTTTTTGAAGTACTTCAAATCTAAGCAAAAGAGCTGATACCTTTTTTATATAATATAGTTGTATAAAATTAATTTTAAGTTATTTTATGAATATTCCATATGGAAAGAACTCATATCATAATATTTTTAATATGATATTTTATCCAAATGATTCTTAATTTGTACTTATTTTCACAACTTCAAAGTATTTAATAAAAATATTTTGATATAAAAAAAAATTATTTTTATATTTAAAAATACCTTAAAAAATTCTAAAAAAGTATAAATTTTTTCATGGCTTAACTTAGCTTGAACCAAAAATGGAAACAGGATTTCATTGAGAGTTCAATCTAAGTTCCACCAAAAACATGATAAATATTTTTTTGAAAATGTATATATTCATTGAAATGAATAAGACTACACCACACAATATGGGGGGTGGACTTGCTAGTGAGTCCGCAACCTTGGACCCAAACTCACCCCAGATTGAACACACATTGAGATATTGACAAAGGAACCATACAATCAGGGATGAACACCACTCAGCAGAAAAGTTTTAGGTGGGTGTTCAAGTAGAGTTCAGTATTGGTTTAATATGAGTTCATTCTGAGTTCCATCTGAGTTCCATCTGAGCTCAGTTTGGGGAATTGCTAGCAAGTCAATCCCCTATATTGCTTAGTGCTAGTAAAAGAAAAAACTTGGAAATTTTTTTCTGTTACAAAATAGATTATTGTAAATATATTGAGGCAGATAAATTATTAAAGTTTCTTAAATTTTCAGTTACTAAAGTCCATTATCCAGTTATATATAGTAATAATAAAACAAGAAATGAAGCTAAATGTTTATATATGTAGATCTATATTTTCTTCAAACTTTACTTGAATTATTTAATTTAATTGAAAGATATTATTAATCTAACCAACATATTTTACTATTACATTTTAAAATAAATACAATAAACTCATAAACTACATAAGTTCAATTGTTTCAAATTTCTTTAAATGTTTTGTTTTAGTTTTCAACTATTTTCTACGATTTTCATATTATATTATTTATTTATATCATGTATACTTATCAGAAGCATACTTTCAATTCTTGTGTAAAAAAGTAAAATATTATTTCATTACCAATTTATTAGGGGGTGTCAGTTCTGGCAAATCCGCACTTACAAATCCACACTTAAATTTGACCAAATCCGCACTTAAATAAGTGCAGATTTCCAAAACACACTAGCCCCAATACTGGTGGATTTCAAAATGAAATAAGTCACTTATTTCACTCAAATCCGCACTTTCTTAACCAAAAGTGCAGATTTCACCATCAAGTCCCATTTCACTGATTTGTCAGCATCATCCCATTCATACGCAGCACTCCGCAGCATAACACTTCATAACTCAAAACATTGTACATCACTTACATCTTCATATCATATCATATAAGAGTTATGCCTTCCTCACTTTCAAATCGTGATAAATTACATAAAGAAATGACTTTCATGGCTCTTGAACTGCTCTTGGACTCTGATTGCAATTCTGATTCTGATCTAGAAGAAGATTTTGTCTTTTTATCAAAAATGGCAACGAAACATTAACTTCTTACCAGAAAGCCTCAAGTACTTCATACCCCCAAGTACACCATCCAAACACTTCTTAAACTATCTACACCCAGTTTTAGACAGCTGTTCAGGACTTCTCAGGAATGTTTCTTTAAATTGCTTGAGCTTATTCAGGATCATCCCATATTTCACAATAATTCTCAAAAAGAACAACAACATCCTTCAATTCAATTGGCCATCACACTATGTCATTTGGGTTCAAATGGTAATGGAGCTGCTTTGAAACGTTTAGAAAATGTCTTTGATTTAGGGTATGGTTCAGTTAACACTTATACCAAACAATGTATCACTGCCATCAACTCCTTTTAATCTCAACTTCTCACCTGGCCAACAAAAGAAGAGCAACTTGAATCATCTCAGGTTATGCAAGCAGAGGGCTTCCCAGGATGTATTGTTTTTGTTGATGGTACTGCTATTCCTTTGAGCCAGAAACCTGCTCAAGGTGGAAACAATTACTTTCACATTCTCGTCAAAAATTTTCACCAAAATATTTACAAGTCAAAAAAATTCTATATCTGTTTTAAAAAATTGGCAATACTCTCCCCTGCATTTTATTGAAGCAAGGGGTGGATATCACCAAAATTTTTCTAAGTCATCAATTTCACATGTCAGATTTGAAAATTTGGCAATACCCCCCCTTGCATTTTATTGAAGTAAGTGGTGGAAGTCATCTAAATTTAATATAATTACGTAAATTATTAAATAAATATCTAATATATATCACTTTCCCTAGTTTAAAGTAATGACAATCCCTCGAGCCAAAATGCAGACCAAGTCTAGAAACAAAAGTTTGGGACTTTCCACAGGTATAGGCTAGAGGAACCCCATGAAACAAATAAATTTTATCATGATTACATTTTATACAACACAAGGTCGTTGGCCCATTACTTTAGTTGAGGAAATTGATACATAAAAAATATTTATTAAAAATTTACGAAAAAATATAAAATTTTCGATGACAACTCTAATCCCCATACTTTTTGGATCTAAATAAAGTTTTTTTAAATCGATTAACTTTAACTTCTTTCATTACCTTATTGATTCTTTGAATCAACTTATGACTGATTTGAAATGAGCAACCAAAATGTGTTAAATCTTGACAGGATTCCAAACCAGGAGGAGCTTTGGTCGTTTGATGATTATCCTTAGAACAATTACAAATAGTTTTGATGATACCATTTCCCAAACCAAAAACAATGATGCACCGGTGGTCTGGAAAATATAAACCATGTCATTTGATTTTAGCTGGAGATGGTATTGGTTGGCCAGTAATCGGTTTGATATATGAGAATATACCAAAAGTAAGAAAATTGGTGTCCTTGGTATTGGTGTGAATTTTATTGTGAAATCCAGAATGAGTGATAATAACATTAGAAAATAAAAGATATTCATGGCTGATATCTTCCCATTCAGAGTCACACCAATTCAGTATTCCAACTTTGGTTGCAAGTTCATGATTTTTTTCAAATGCTTTATTACAGTGCTTTTTGAGTCGAAGAGCAAGAAAAGAGTTAAAGGAAGGTAGAGTGTCCCATAGGCAAAAATCTTCATCTTTTTGAGCTTTAGTGATATTCTTGAGCAACAAATATATGCCTATATAATTGAAATGCCTAGATAATAATCATATAAGAGTTTCAGAATCCTTATCCTCTAAATATGCAATATAAAAATGTGAAGTAAGACAAGTGAAATTTGGAAAAAAGGCTCAACTTCAAAGGTCAAAATCTCAGCAACCACTGAACCTAATTCAAACATGTTTGAGGGAAATGAAAGATATGCTTTAGTAGAATATTCAGTTAAAGGACATGTGATTTAAATAAACCTAACCCTAATTTGTTACGTAAAAAAATGAAATAAAAATTTAAATTGGGAAAAAAAAGGCTCAACTTTAACGGTCAATATCTCAGTAACCACTGAATCAAATTCAAATCTGTTTGTGGGAAATGAAAGGTAGCCTTCAGGAGAATCTTCAGTAAAAAGAAAATTAGATTTGAATAAACCTAACCCTAATTCCGAGTCTGATTTTCAAAATTTTACAAAAACTTGAAAAGTGGTAATGAAGATGAGATCAAAAGGAGTTTTATAAGTTCACTGTTATCCAGATAAGAGTCATACATATATTTAAATATGAACTTTTCATAAAAGGAATGAGATATCATATAGGCATGAAAAAAAGGAGATGAAACTTACCTTGATTGAAAAGTAGGAAAAATAGAGTGAGAAAGATTGATGTTGGAATTTTGGGGAAATTGAATATGGAGTAAGTGAAATGCATAAAGAATGTGCAATGTATGTGTTTCAATGAAATGGAGCCAAAAAAAAGTGAAATAAGGGAAAGGGGGGATAATGACCATGCCAAGGAGGGATGAAGAGTAGGGTGATGGAGCTAAAAAAGAAAGTAAAGAGGGAGAGAAAAAAAGGTTAATTATACCATTGAAATCCAAAATAACCACTTACAAAAAAAATTTAAATAAAAAAAATAAAATAAACAGAAAAAAACAAAAAAAATTATAATTAGTAATCAAAAAATCAAAAAAAAGAATAAAGTGACTTACCTGGAGAGATGAGATGACAAAATGAATGAAACCAAATTGTTTGAGGGATGTTGGAGGAGAATAGGAAAAGGATATGAGGGATGAATGAAAAAAAAAAATCACTGACAAAATATGCGATTTCAGAAAATATGCGATTTCATGTTGAGCTGGTGAAAGAAAAACAATGAGCCATCCAAAAAAAAAAATTTCACCGTAAATTCCAAAAAAAATGAATATGCAAAAAACCAAAATACCAACCCAAGTGAATGAAGTACACAAAGAGGACATTTGGAGAGTACAAATTGGTATGTGAAAGAAAGGGATGATGTGGCCAACATGTGGTTTTGAAAAAAAAAATCATAAAAAAAGTGCTGATTTGAGTTCAGAACTGACACCCATAGAAAAAAGATTAAGAAGTAGAAGAAATAAGTAAAAAAGAATGTAAACATGCCTGGTAAAAATATTGAAAATTTCAGGAAGGGGTGTGTGCCGATGATTGATGGGTAGGTAGCGAGGAAGGTCAGTGTGTCACATGTGACAGGGATGGGATAAGAAAGGAAGGGATGTTTTGTGGCCAAAATGTGGTTGTGAAAAAAAACGGGAAAAAAGTGCTGATTTGAGGTCATAACTGACACCCTTTTTTGAAATAAGTGACTTTTTTGCAAAATTTAAGTGCTGATTTGGTTTGAAATCCGCACTTAAGTTAAGTGCGGATTTGCCAGAACTGACACCCCCTATTTTTTATATTACTTTCTTAGTCTTAAATTGCATTGTAAATAAAGATGTGTAAACTATAGGTTTAAGTTCAAAAATATAAATAAAAGATAATTATCAATGATTTTTCATATTGGCAGAATAGAGCTGTAGATTGAGGGGGTGGACTCCAATTTTTTCCCAAAGAATAGATTACAATCTCCATTTTTGCTACCCCAATTGACAACCTTTCAATATCTCCACACAACTTTTTCTACCTTTTCATTTCTGTTAATTCTATTACCACCCCACCCTTTTATTGCCCTCCTGATACATTTACTACACCCTCTAAGCTTCAAAATACATTTTTAAGACCTCCTCACTATTCCCCTCCATTCTATTTTCACTAATAACACAACTCCACCCCTTTTTCTACCATTCTCATCCCTCACCACTTCTTTCTTGCCTCTCCCTACCCTACCCCACCCCTTTCAACCTTACCCTATCTATTTTTACCTCAACCTTCACCCCAGTCCTTTTATAACTAATTAAAATGCCTATGCTTTCAACCAACATTTCTCCACTCTTCACCCCAGGCATTCCCCACCCCACCCCAATCCACCCTTCCAATTTTTATTCAACCCCTATGGCTTTCCAAATCACCCCCTTTTCTACCTATCAAGTAAAAGGGGTTATAAGGGGAGAAAATGAGTGATATCAAGAAAGGTGTGGTGGAAAGTGGTGAAGAGGGGAATAAATAGGGTGTTAAGTGGAGCAAAATAAGAGAGGAGGGGTGGAGAAGGGGGAATAAGGGTTTGGGATGGGACAGTTCTTTGTAGAATTAAATAAAATGTAAGTGAGAGAAGAATGAGATTTGAAGTTTGAGGGAAGAAAGAACTTGTAAGGAAAATTTTGAAACAATGTTAGCACAAAAATTATATAATATATTTTGAGACTTCAAAATCATAATGGCATGAAACATCCAAAAAAAACTCAAAAATATTCTTCAATATTTATTAACCATAGAATTTATTCTGATAAAAATTAAATTTTTATTCTTTTGATATAATGACAATCATGATAAGTTATATTTTTAATCAAATTGGGCCCATTTCCTGTTTTAACTTATATAAATATGGGATGTAAATCAAACTTACAAATTGTTCTATTTACTAAATTTAATATAAATTATTTCAAAGAGTGTTTCAACTTCCACGAATTTTTTGAAAATGGATACATAATTAATAATTTTAAAGGAAATAATAGGGGGTATCAATGTTCAGGGATCCACAATTAGGGATCAATAATTTTTTTCCCCAGGATCAGACAATCCTGATCCCAAACTCATCACATCCATGATGGATTTTTAATAAAGTCACATGACTTATAATTGCTGATGCCATCCTTAAGTCTCTCCTTACTCTATGCTACTTAATTTTGGTGGCAAACACTTAAGTTTTTTTTCTATCTACACACCCCAACTGCACATTTGGCGGTGAATTCCCACTTCCCACTCATCACCTAAACCTTCTACCAACAACCTATACTACCAACAACAATAAAGCACCTCTCTTCTAGAAAGCTACTTCACTCAACTATGAATGCTATCACTTTACTTTTGCTTCTCTTCTATAAATCTGACCCTGATTTGGAAGATTCTTTAGCCTATTTGTGTTTTCTTTCCAAAAAGCATTACCTCATTGCCAGGGGAACAAATCTTTATCATGATCCCTGATATGATCTCTGCTCCATTCTCAACATTCCTCAACTAAAATTCACTCAACTATTTAGAACTTCTCCCAATTCTTTCTTCAACCTTAATCAACTCATCTCTGAACATCCTATCTTTCATAAAAATTCCCATAACAAACAGTGTAATCATGTCATTCAACTTGCTGTTACACTATGTTGCTTTGGCTCAAATGGAAATGGTGCTGCTGTAAGACTTTGGATAATCTATTTAACATAGGATATGGTGTGGTGATATTATACACCAAGCGCTGTATGATTGCTATCCTTTCCCTCAAGTCTCAAACACTTGCTTGGCTAACTCCAGAACAGCAACTTGAATCCTCTCAAGTAATGCAAGCCAAAGCTTTCCCTGGATGTGTAGGTTTTGTTGATGGCACAACTATACCTTTGAGTCAAAAGACTGCTTATGACGGGAATCATTATTTTGATTGCAAAAAAAGGTTTATTCAAAATCTTCTCCAATTTCCCATCATTCATGAAATAAATTTTTATCTTCCTTCTAGATACTATATTTCTGTTCAACTTATATGCAATGTCAATAAAAAATTTATTGCTTTTCACAGTGGCTGCCCTGGATCATGTAATGACTCTTCCATCTTCCAAAGAATGATGATTTCTCAAACCCCAGACTCATACTTTGACGCATCTAAGTACCTCCTTTCAGACTCAGCATATGCAAGTGGGAAGTACATTATACCTGCTTTCCGTGGTGCAACCTTAGAAAATGACCCCAAAACTAAATTTAATTATCACCTTGCCCAATCAAGAGTATGGATTGAACATGCTATTGGTATTTTAAAGGGACAATTTTCTAGTCATCGGGAGCTCAGAATCCAATTTCAAAAAAAATTGGAGATCAAAACTGTAAATCATTGGATCATGACTTGCATTATACTCCACAATATCCTAGCTGATTTAAAGTATGAGTGGAATGATCTTTATGAAGAAGAGCATCCTGAACCAGCACCAGCTCTCCCCACCCTTTATTCCAAAGACATTCAATCAACTGGCATATGCTCCATTATAATGCCAATTACTCTCCAACATTTCACTTCACAAAACTTTGAAAATTTTATTTTGGTGCTTTCCAAATGTCCACTTTGTGTGCTTTATTCACTTGGTTTTGTATTTTTGTTTGATGTGATTATTTTTTTTTTTAATTTATGGTGTGGTCTTTCAACATTGGCAGATGCCTTTTTTGCCCTGTTTGGCATTGTTTTGGTATGTATTAATTGGCATTGGTTAAATAATTGAGTGTTTTTTTTGTTTTAAACAGTGAATATTGGGACTACAGCTATGAGAGTACTACCATTGGATAGCCCCGGGCGTTCTGTATATTTGATGTCCTGTTGATAGTTTTCATATTCTAAGTTTTAAGGGCTCATTTACTCATTTTTCATTTCTAAAAGATAGCTGTCTAATTTTGTTTTTTGTTTTAAGGTCTAACCTTATGTCTTAGAGTTAAGTGCTTAGTACTTTAAGTAGAGCTAATTTGGCTCTATATTTTATGTAACAATGTTGTCATAGCTTAATTTTGTGATTTAAGGGTTTTAGTAGTCATGGTGGATTTTTCTAAGTATTTTGGGCTTTATTGGAGGTTTTTGGTGGTTTTCTGGCTTCAGGGTGGTCCAGCCACCTCTAGGTGGGCCTCATGATGTTGGGCGGACCCCCTGCCTTGGTGCTAGAATGCTAGGAAGCACTTCTCTT
This sequence comes from Hemileia vastatrix, assembly GCA_030280995.1. NCBI lineage: Eukaryota > Fungi > Basidiomycota > Pucciniomycetes > Pucciniales > Zaghouaniaceae > Hemileia > Hemileia vastatrix. Next base: position 50,402,488 of record JASXTE010000001.1, read on the forward strand.
TTTTTTTGGGAGGCTCATTGGTTTTCTTTCACCAGCTCAACATGAAATCACATATTTTGTCAGTGTTTTTTTTCATTCATCACTCATATCCTTTTCAACCTCTCCTCAAACATATGTCAAATATTTTCAATTCCTCTATTTCATTCCTCTCTTTCTCATCTCATCTCTCCAGATAAGTCATTTTTTTTCTTATTTTTGATTTTTTTTACTTTCTAATAATTTATTTTTTCCCTTTTTTTTTTCTCCTGTAAGTGCTTTTTTTTGGTTTTCAAGGTTAGACTAATTTGATTTTTTTGTTCTATCTTTTTTTTTCTTTTTTTTCACCCACCATCATCCCCCTTTCCCCCCTCCTTGTCTTCCTCCATACCCCCCTTTCTCCCCTTCTAGGCCACCTCAACTCCCCCATTTAATCCCTCCTTGCCTACCTCAACCCCCCTTTTACCCCCTCAATCCCCCCTAAAATCCCCCCTCAAGTCCCTCCACCCCCCCCACCACCTACTTATTGAATTGGTAATGATTTGATATGTTAATGATCAATTATTAGCAATATATCATTAACTTATTGAATCTCTAACAATTTGATAAGATGGTGAACGATTTCTGATAATCATTCACCAACTTACTGAATCGTTACCGATTTGATAAGTTAGGTGTAGGGGGGGATTTGGAGAGGTTTGAGGGGGGGGTGTTTGAGGCGGGTCTGAGGGGGTAAAGGGGGGGGCTTAAGGGGGTCAAGGAAGGGGTAAAGGGAGGGTTTGAGGTGGGCAAGGAAGGGGTAAAGGGACAGTAGAGGGGGACTAAAGGGGGGTTTGAGGTGGGTAAGGAGGGGTTAAAGGGGGGTTTGAGGCAGGTAAGGAGGGGTTAAAGGGGGGGGTTTTGAGGTGGGCAAGGAGGGGTTAAAGGGGGGATTGATGGGGTAAAGGGGGGGTAAAGGGGATAAAGAGTGGGTAAAGGGGGGGTTTTGAGGTGTTCAAGGAGGGGTTAAAGGGGGAGATTGAGGGGGTAAAGGGAGGACTTTTTAGAGGGCATTTTGAAGAAGAGGAAAAAAGACTAATCTCTGATTTTTAATTTTTTTTACATATTTTTTTTTCTTTCCCTTGGTTTCTGGACGTTTCCACCTGTTTCATAAATAAATCAGGTAATTTAATTTTTTTGATTTGTGTTTGTTTTTGCAAATAATTAATTATTCTGAAATTTACTGAAATCAATTTTTTTATCATATTTTAATAAATTGGATTGAATGACGTCAAGAAGTATTTTCAATAGCAGGTAAGTAATTTTTTTTTATTTTTTTATTATTTTTGCAACTAAATTTACTGAATTTATTTTAATTTATTTTTTTGGGGTGAATTTGTTTTACCTCATGTTTCAAACATAATTCAGGTTTTTATTTTGAATTTATATTTTTTTAAAAATTTTATAATGATTTTTTTTACAACTAATTTTTTTTTGTTTTTTTTTACCAAAAACAAAAAAAATCAATTATTTTACTGATAATTTTTTATTGTTGGGGGTTTTTTTAATATATTTATTTATTTTTATTTTTTTTTGTTTTATAAATTTTTTTTTTCAGGAAGTTACTATGGAAAATTTAACTCACTCATCTTCATTATCATCAATTTTTCTGAATCATCTTTATCCTCTCTTTCTTCCTTGTCTTCAAATCATGAAAGCTTCAAGAATAATCATCAAATATATTCAAATTCTTCTTCTTTATCTTTACTTTCTTCTATCTCTTCAATGTCCTTCCATTCTATTCCTTCAAGATATTCAATTTCTTCTTATTTATCTTTACTTTCTTCTATCTCTTCAATTTCCTTCAATTATATTACTTCTCACAATCAATCTGAGCTTTCCTTACCAGAAAATAAAAAGCAGAGAATCATGGAACCAGATAAAGAATCAAGTAATTCAAAGAAAAATTCTATCAAAATATAAAATTGGTTAGGATGAAGATATTTTGAAAAAAATTCTTTGGACATTTGGACAATCTCAAATTTTTTAAGACTTCAATATCAAATGTTAAGAAAATTTTTTTTACAAAAAAATTGAAAACCTTACAGAAGGTGGTATAGATCTCATTGTTTCAGTTCTCAATAAAGGATACAAACCTCAATTCTTCTTAGAATTTCATTCATTTAATGGGAAAAAGGATGAAGTTTTTTTCCAGCTTTCTGATTTAATTTCTACTCTCTATCAAATGGCTTTGTTTTGACAACCCTTATCAAATAAAAATCTGATTTCTGGTGTCATGAAAGGTTTTGGTTGGAAACCAGGATATGATCAAGGAGTTTCTTTTGGTATGTAAATTTTTTTTAATTATAAATAATTTTTAATTTTGTCATATATTTCAGAAATTTATTCTTTATTGAAAAATTTGAAACCAGAGAAAATGGAAGAATATCTGAAACAATGGAATTCTTTAGGATCATTTAATATTTTCTTGGAAATTTTTTTTAAAAAATTATGTTTTCAAGCTTTTCAAAAAAAAACCATCAACTTGCTTTAGAATCTGGTTTACTGAATTGGTCTGATCCTGAATGGGAAGAAGTAATAAATGATTATATTTTTTGTTCAAATTTTTTCATCACTTATAATGGACTCTACAATCATATTCATCTAGATAAAAATGATAAGAATTCTCTAAAATTTGGATTTTTCTCTTATATTAATCCAAAGACTGGTGTTCCTATTTCATCACCCACTTCTCATGAGGGAAATGGCCTTTATTTTCCTGACCATTAATGTATTATTGATTTTGGTAGTGCCAATGGAATAGTTGAGGCTATATGGAATTCTTCTCAAAATAAGCATCAAACAGCTAAAGAACCTCCAACTTTAGTTTCTTGTAAAGAATTTACCCATTTTGGCTGCTCATTCCAAATAAATGAACGTCTTATTAATCGTATTAATAATCAAAAAAATTAGATGAAAAAATTGTTCTTAGTAGATCTTTCAAGTATTGCAATTAAAATATTATATTGTTTCTATCATTAAATATTTCCTTCCAATTTTTTTCCTTTTTTTTTCTCTTTTATTAATTTTATTTATTTATTTTAATTTTTATCTTTTTTTTAATTTTCCTTTTTATTTTCCTCTTTTTCAATTTTATTTATCCTTTTTAATTTTTTTCATTTAATTTTCGATTTGTCTCTTCCAATTTTTTTTAAAGTTACATCAAGATAGATTACTGTTTTTATATAATGGTGCATCTGGCCTTAGTTTGTTCTACTGGCTATTATATAAAATAGGAAAACTTGATTGGGACTGGTGAAATTGATTGGTTGTAGAAATTTTCATTTTTAATTTTTTTCATTTAATTTTGGATTTATCTCTTCCAAATTTCTTTAAAATTACATCAAGATAGATGATTCTTTTTATATAATGGTCCATCTGGCTATTATATAAAATAGGAAAACTTGATTGGGACTGGTGAAAATAATTGGTTGTTGAAATTTTACATTTTAATTTTTTCATTTAATTTTGAATTTGTCTCTTCCATTTATTTTTTAAAGTTACATCATGATAGATTACTGTTTTTATATAATGGTGAATCCCTCCTTAGGTCATTCTACTGGCTATTATATATAATAGGAAAACTTTATTGGGACTGGTGAAAATAATAGGTTGTAGAAATTTTCAATTATCAATTTTTTTCATTTAATTTTGGATTTGTCTCTTCAAATTTTTTTTTAAAGTTACATCAAGATAGATTGCTGTTTTTATATAATGGTGCATCTCGCTATTATATAAAATAGGAAAACTTGATTGGGACTGTTAAAATAATTGGTTGTAGAAATTTTCAATTTTAAATTTTTTTTCCATTTTATTTCTTTGATTCAATAAATTGCAGGGGGGGGGTATTGCCAAATGTTCATATCAGACTTTAAAAAAAAAATTGACTTCAAAATTTGATGATACCCTTTCCTCAATTCAATAAAATACAGGGGGGGGGAGTATTGCCAATCTTTCAAATCAGACATTAAAAAAAATTGACTTGAAAATTTGATGATACCCTTTCCTTAATTCAATAAAATACAGGGGGGGGGTATTGCCAAATTTTCATATCAGGGTTAAAAAAAATTTTGACTTAAAATTTTGGTGATACCCACTATGCAATATAGGGGGTGGACTTGCTAGCAAATCCCCAACCTGAACTCAGACAGAACTCAGATGGAACTCATACTGAACTCATACTGAACTCATACTGAACTCTACTTGAAGACCCACCTAAAACTGTTCTGCTGAGTGGTGTTCATCCCAGATTGTATGGTTCCTTTTTAATAGCTCAATGTGTGTTCAATCTGTGATGAATTTGAGTCCAAGGTTGCGGACTTGCTAACAATTCCACCCCCAATATTGTGTGGTGACCCTTCCCTTAATACAATAAAATACAGGGGGGGTATTGCCAAATTTTCATATCAGACTTTAAAAAAAATTTTGACTTGAAATTTTGGTGATACCCATCCATTACTTCAAAAAAATGCAGGGGGAAGTATTGACAAAATTTCATATAAGACTTGCAAAATTATTGACTTGAAAGAATTTTGGTGATACCCACCCCTTAGTTCAATCAAATTCAGGGGTAAGATTGTGAAATTTTCAAATGTTAGTTCAAAATTTTAACTAAAAAAGAATTTTTAATATTAAAAATTCTTGAAAAAAATTTTTAAAAGAGAATTTATAACATTAAAATATGAAAATTCTACTAATGATTGATAGAGTAAAAAAATACAGGAAATTATGATAAAATTTTATGTAAAATTAATTAAGAACAGTTGAAGTGTGAGATAAATAAAACAAACTAGTAATAAAAAAATTTCTTTAAACATTCAATTTCCTCAACAGATTTATTAGATTTAACACATTCCATCAAGAATTCTTTCTTTTTGGAATTTTCTTCATGATAAAGCTTATATTTCATCTGTTTCATGAGGTTTTGATGCTCAAGTGTTTTCTACTCTTTCTTTGATTTTTCAATACTTAGAGATAACTCAAATTTCTTCTCCTCCAAGTCTTATGCCCTATCATCCTCCCATAAAGAGAGTTCCTACTTCCTCTCCTCCAAGACTTTTGTCCTATCATCCTTCCATTGTAGAAAATCCTATAGTACTAGCTATAGGCCTTGACCAAGGGAGTTGGAGTAAAACTGGAGAGAAAAACCCCTGTCCCAATGAGAAATAACATGTGAGATTTACTTGCTACAGCAAGTCTGAGACTGTTACAATACCCCTTCAAAAACAGTTCTTGACTGCTTTACAAGTCAAGAGATTAGCCTAGATAGACTACAGACCAAAGAGAACCTGAAATGGAGAAAAATCCACACCAGAAAAACAAACACTGTGCACTTGTTGCACAAGAAGCAGCAATAATAATTGATGCAGGTTGCAAAGCTACACCAGAGAAAACAGTTGCCAAAGTTGAGTTAAATAAAGAACTAACCTTGCAACAAAACACAGCCAATTTTGGCAAAAAACAGTGAAAATTGAGTGAGGAACAAGGATATAATCTCCAGATGGTTGTATGATAAATAAAGTTGCCCCAAAACTAACTTATTTACTATATACACACAGACCACTATCTAAGAGCCCATGCACACTAACGAATTTGGCGTTCTTGACCACCAAATTGCATAAAACCCCTCTAGAAACGCTTCCCAGCCTTCTAGAACCGATGTGGGTGGTCAGCCCAACTTCAGGAGGCCTGCCTGAGGTGGCCGGACCACCCTGAAGTCAGAAAACCACCAAAAACCACCAAAAATATCTAAACTACTAAGAAAAATCTACTACAACCAATAAAACCTTTAAAACACGTAATTAGGCTATAAAAACATTGTGAAATAAAATGTAGAGAAAATTTAGCTCATTCCAACGGTACTAAGCACTTAACCATAAGACTTAAGGTTAGCCTGTAAAACACAAAAAACAAAATTAAAAAGCTATCTTTTTAAATGAAAAATGAGAAATTATCCCTTTAATACTTTTAAGATGAAAAATGTCATCAAGACATAAAATATAGAGAGAAACCAGGGATAGCCAATGGTAGTATTCACATCACTGTAGTCCCAATAATTGCTGAGTAAATTCAGAAAAATACCTCATTATAAAACAATGTCATTAAAAGCATATCAAAACAACGCCAAATTAACTAACAAAAGGCTCCACTAATGTTAAAAGACCACACCGTAAAGAGAGTTAGAACTTCTTCTCTTCCAAATCATGTACCTTCTCATCCCTCCTTAAAAGAGCTTGTATTTTTGCTTTTCAAACTTTAGAGTCTCTTTAGCAACTTCCACTTGTTCTAGAGTGATAATAAATATTAACAAAAAGTAGAAGAAAAGAAGAGTAAAGTATTAAGAGGTTTGGTATCACTTACCAGCATCATGTTTCTCCAAAAATTCTTTGATAGAAAAAAAAGGGGGTTGAGATGAAGTATCACTTTTTCATCTTTTTTGAGTGGAAATTAAGACTACTTGAAGCCTTTTTCTTTTTGTTCAAGGTCAAATTTTCCTCCTCATTATTATCGCTAGCTTCTGACTTAGTTTATTGTGGCTCCTGCATTTTTTCTTCAGCCTATTTATAAATAAGAAAATTTAAATAAAAAAAAGAATTGGTAAGACAAAAGAAAAAAAACATACTTGAGTTAGATCAGGTTGGTTTAAATTACCATAAGGATCTATTGAAAAGATATCTTGATTTGTGGAAGTGAACTGAGGGGAGACTTGAGTAGAAGATGAAAGAAAAAGATTTATTTTGACATCATTTTTGGAGATAGAATCCTCACCATCCAACATGTTTGCAGGATTAACATCAGCTTTCTCTCTAAAAATATAATTCATCTCTTTAAAGTAAGGACATAAAGAATCAAGTTTATCATCTATGGATTTGATGCCCTTACTGATATTGAGGTCAGTAATACCAAACCCAGTAGAAGATGAAAGAGTCTTTGCCTTCTTGTACTTGGATCGATAATTCTTGAAGCATTCAGACATCTGTTTTGGTAAAAGATCTATCCTTCCCTTAGTCTTATTCCGTAATTCCTTGGCCATTAGAAGATAACCATTATCTTTTGATGCAGGGGGGCCATCCTACTTTAGTTGCATACTCAGAACCAAAAAAAGAATCATAGTTATATTTAGTTTTTTGCCAGTTGATAAGAATGAGATGATCATCTTTTTTTAGTTGAACAATTTTGGATTTCTCAGCAGAGCAGGGGAAAGCGGGAGTAGTGGCATTTGAAGAACAACTTCCTGATGACTGCCTTTGAGAAAATATATCATGAAAAGGCATTTTAAGATAATTAAAGATGAAAAGGAGCAGAAACAAGCAGATGAGATAGCGAGATGAAAAGGAGCAGAAACAAGCAGATGAGAGAGTGAGATAAAAAGGTGCAGAATCATATGAATAAAATGGGGAGAAATTCTGAGTGGATAGAATGAACAGTATGGGATGAGAATGGGAGTTTGCAGCAAGGTAGAAGGTATATGCAGAGACTAGTCCAAGATGTGGTTATGGAAGAAAGTTGTGCAACATGTGGTTATGACAGAAAGTTTTCCAAGATGTGGTTATGAAAATTTGAGTAGAAAAATGTTGGATAAGAGGTGAACATTGACACGTAAAGTGTCTAATAACCCAATTATTAGCAAAAATAATTGTGAATAATAATTGGGGCATAATGATTTTTATCCACAATAAATTTAATTGCGGATTGGTCAACATTGATACCCACTAATTAAAATAGGAAATATATTGGCTCATTTAATGTCTAAAATAATTGATTTCTACCCATATTTTTATTATTTTATTTCAAATAAAGTATTGAAACCCATTAACCTATATTTATAAATTGAGAATAGTGATCAAACTTAGAAATTTAAATTTATCTTGTGAATTTTTTATCTCACCAACCAAGAATATGAGCCTCTGAAATTATATTTTATCAAAATTGAATACAAAAAACTAAAATATTTGCCACATATTTTAAAGTATTTTAGTAACATTACACTAAGCATAAATTGATTAATATAATGGTAAAGTTTTATGATTTCATGACTAAATTATCTATTGTATCCTTCTTAAAATATGCTATATAGAAGTTATTTTATGAATAAATTGATAGAATAATGAAAAATATCAGTTCTACCACTTTGATAGAGTAATTGAATGTTAAAAAACACAAAAAACTTCATCTTGAGCACCTATTCTTACATGGGAACAAAGTTAAAATCTTGAAGTGAATCTCCAGGGAAAAAGTATTTTTATCTCAAATATCAACATTAAATACAACATACTATTCAGCTTAAAGTTTATATATATATCCATTTATTTACTTTAAACATATATGTCATAACTTGAGGCACATTTTATCTGTATTTTTGACAAAAAGATTTTACTGAGTGTTAATTTTTCTTGAGCTCTCTAGATCACTTCACCAACTGAAAGTATGCTAAAAGAATATTTATGAAACTAATAATGAAGATACTATAGAATATAGATAGATATTTTATTTATTCATGATATATTATATATATTGTCTTAGTAGCTGAGGAGTTGGTATAATTTTGAAAAGAGAAAAATATTTCTTTGATTTTTTTTCCTTTTCTTGCATTTACTTTCTCCAAAAAAATGCATTGAAGTCTAAAACCAAAATAAATATGCCATTTTTATTATATAATCAAAAAATTTTCAATTACAATTAATTAGTGTAACAAAGTTGTGAAAGTGCTTTATTTAGCTTAAAAGCTTCAAAAATAATTACTGTACTTTAAATTTGAGTGTTCCATGTTTTTCACTGTATGCTATAATATAAAATTTAATTTTTTTGTTGATTACATGTTTTTATTTAAATAATTCAATAGATTGTGATATATCATTGAGTAATCTGTAAATTCAAGAAAGACAAAAAAGAACAGTTCAGTTTATATTGTATTAATTAAAAAATTACAATTTTTTAATTCTGGAATAATAGTTTTATGTAATAAAAAAAGTCACTGATTGTTTTTTAAATTTTACCTGAAAGTTTTAACAAAATTCACCACACAATATGGGGGGCAGACTTTCTAGTGAGTCCGCAACCTTGGACCCAAACTCACCACAGATTGAACACACATTGAGCTATTGACAAAGGAGCCATACAATCAGGGATGAACACACTCAGCAGAACAGTTTTAAGTGGGTGCTCAAGTTGAGTTCCATATGGGTTCAGTATGAGTTCAGTCTGAGTTTCATCTGAGTTCCATCTGAGTTCAGGTTGAGGACTTGCTAGCAAGTCCACCCCCTATATTGCATAGTGATTACTAAATTTAACAAATGTGATACTGTAGAAGGAAATAATATGATTTTATGTCTTTTCATTGATCAACTTTAATTAATAAAGTATTATTAATATAAGATTCATCAACAAATACAGTGAACTGGGTAGATTCTTGTAATGAGTTTTTCTGGTTTCCAATCATTTATCATGACAGTTTCACTATTTTTTCAATAAAGATTCATTATTATTTGTTTGAGGCCTGAAGCTTATTTCAAGTGAAAGCTCAGTATCACTTCAGTCTGAGCTCCAGCTGAGTTCCATCTGACTTCAAGTTGAGGACTTTCTAAAAAGTCCCCCCCAAATATTGTGTGGTGTATTCAGATATAAAATTAAATTAAAATTGGCTAATGTATAGTCATTTTACCCTAACATGTGATTTTCACCAGGAAGCACCATATCTCACTCAATTTTAGAGCTTATTTTATTTTATTAAAGATTAAGAAATCTTAATATAATGATTAAAACTCTAATTAGATATTTAAATTTAAATTATAAGTATAATTTGCTAAATTACAGCCACTTCGACCCAAAAAGTAATTCTCACTAAGAAGTGTTATTTATCACTCAAATTTTAAGCAAAAATTTAAATATCAAGTTACAGAAAGGTCACTATAGCTATTCTGAGTCCAAAAAGCTATTCAGATTTAGAATATAAGTAAAACTAGCTAATTTTTGGCTCTTTCAAGCTATAGTGATATTTTCACTAAGAAGTGCTATATCTCACTCAAATTTTGGGCTAAAACAATTATTTTAAGATATAGAATTTATAATTAAGTGAGTGCAGATCCAGTGAGCTTTTTAAATTTAGAATATCAGTTTGATTGGTTAAGTTATAACAATTATTGAGAAGTGACACTTCTTAGTGAAGATAAAATTCTAGTTTGAATTTGCTATAGCTTCAAAATTTTTAATTATATTCTAAATATGAAAAGAACACTAAATTTAGAGTCATAAAATTAACTATTTATATCTTGAATTTTTTAATTTTAGCACAAAATTTGAGATATAGCACTTTTAATTGAAAATCACATGTTACCTTAAAATGACTTTTATTAAGCCAATTTTACTTAGCTTTTAAATTTAAAAATCTCATTAGATTTTTAATCATTATATTAAACATTTTAAATCTTGAAAATATCATTGCATATAAAATTTGAGTGAGATATGGTTCTTCTTAGTGAAAATCACATGTTAGGTTGAAATGACTATAACTTGGCCAGTTTTTCTTTGGTTTTATATCTGAAGAACTAATTAGGTTTGGAATCACTTTATTAAACTTTTTATATCTTCAAATTTTTATTGTAGCTAAAGATTTGAGTGAGATATAGCACTTCTCAGTGGAAATCAAATGTTAGGTTGAAATGGCTATAACTTAGCCAATTTTACTTGGATTAAAAATCTTAATATTTGTTTGATTTGAAAAAATAATATTAAATTTCTAATTATTTAAATGACAAAATAGTTTTGACTTAATTCTTAATTTGTTGTTGAATATATTATTACAACAGAATCAAAAAAGAGGATACTCAATATTGATATGCATATGGCATAATTAAGACTGGAAAGCAAAATCATTTGTTCTCCATCACAAATTTTCACTTTTGAGTATAGTATTGGAGAAAAAAAAATTATCAAGTAGGGAGAAAAATACTGTGTATAGCTTTTACTGCCTAGCTAATACAGTAAAGTCTCAAGCAAAGCTTAAATTGTTTGAGCCAAATGCTCCTTTTCACAAGCTTCAACTCCATTTGTCTTTCATCATCATAATGGTGAGTGACTGTCACTGCATTTATTACTGAGCCACTTAGTTCTAGTTATTTTGTCCTATTCTTCAATACACAGGTGAGGGGGTGTTATTTTTGCTCATTTGTGCTTTGAGTAGGAATCTACTTCCAAAAAAAATCAAAACAAGACATGGTGTCCTGTAAATAGTTACATTTCATTGTGGGTATTTATCTTTTATAATCAAATGCTTCACAGTAGTCTGGAATATGTTAAAAAAATTTGTTTGAAATTGTAGCCTGTGATGCAAACATGGCATAATTTTCCCATAGTACACATCAAAGCAGCTACAGGGTTATCTGCCTTACTTTCTTTTTTTAATTGTTTCACATTTTAATCATTTATTTTTATGATTTTATTTTTTCTCAACACATATGTGCATCCAACTAGTATTTCTAAAATACAAAATTAAGAGAGAAATTTAATTTTTTCCATTTAGTGCTATAAGCACTTTTTTGAATGGCCTGAAACCCTACACTGTAAAGATAAAAGTAGGAAATTAGTTAATATGTTTTTGTGCTAAAAAACAAGCAGTGAAAGGAAAATGGAAATGAGTGGGGGAAATATTTGGAAAAAGAGGAAATAAAAGGTGAAAAGGGGGGATATAAATTCAGGAGGAGAAAGAAAACAATGATTATATAAGCTATAAAGTGATAATGGAAAGAATGGAGAAAGCGGCTAAGTGAAAATGTGAGGTTTTATAGAAATTGAAAGGGGTAATGGCTCAACAAAGGTCACTCAAAGGTATCAAGAAGAATAAAAACCAGGGGTTGAACAGGGACAAATAAACAACTTGACATCTATAAATCTAGTTCACTAATTTGTTCTCCTGTGTAATATCTAGCAACATTTATATCCTTCATGTTTATAAATTACCATTTTGATTCTTGCAGGAATTGAATCAATTTTTTTTTCCAATTCAGAAGTTGGGTAGTCTTCCCAAGCTAGGAGCAATCACTGTGCAATATAGGGGGTTGATTTGCTAGCAAGTCCCCAACCTGAACTCAGGCTGAACTCATACTGAACTCTACTTGAAGACCCACCTAAAACTGTTCTGCTGAGTGGTATTCATCCCTAATTTTATTTTTTCTTTGTCAATAGTTCAATGTGTGTTCAATCTGTAGAGAATTTGGATCCAAGGTTATGCACTTGCTAGGAATTCCACCCCCCATATTGCATGGTGAATGCTTCTTGAATCTATTTAACTTTTTCAGGTTGATATTATTTTTGCATGTTTGATTTGAGGTTTTTCCAAGCATTATTTTTAGTGTTAAGGTCAGGAGATTGAAGCAGCCAATAAAGTTTCTTAATATTATTTTTTAATCAAAATGTATTTGTAATTTCAGCTTCATGTAAAGGTGCATTGCCTTCCATTATTGTTAATAGGGGGTATCATAGTTAGAAATTTGTAATTATTTAAAAGTTATTTCACAACACAAAATAAAAGACACAAACTAGAAATTAATTCTCAGTTAAAAGGTTTTTTTGGGCATAATATGGCATATTTTAAAAAATAATCATGGTTGTTTTGGTGGAAAAAGAGGTATTTTGAAATGGAAGATTCCTAACTTTGATACCCCCTAATGTGTGGTTGGTGTCAGTGTATGCTAGTATCTAAGAATTATTTAATAGTGAATATTAATGTTCCTACTACTTATTTATAAATGATTTAGTGATTAAACCTCAGGGGAAGACTAATAAAATAGTTATTCTCAATATAAACTCACAATACTTGGATTTTTATGTGTGCTAGTGGTGAAAAATAGATGAATAAAATATAGTTATAGCTTATATAAAGATAATATCAATTTATTAATGCTTTATAATATATTTATATTACCATGGGAAATCTAGGGGTGAATTTCTAGCAATCCCTTCTCTTGAAATATAGAGTGTCCCTTAATTATGCCAGGTTTATGAATACTTTATAAACATAAGTAAATTAGAGTTAGATTTAAATTTATTCTCAGATTGGTCCAAAAATGAACCTCAATTGATCTTAAGTTATGCATAAGTTGATCAACTATAACCATGATTTTATCCTTCATTGAGCACACATTGAGCTCACATTGATTCAACATAAGCTTTTGAATATACAATATTATTATCAATTTAGAGGAAGAAAATTATTCCTTAACATACCTAATCATTACTTTGCATTCTAAAGATAAACCATAAAATTATGAAAGTAAATTTAATTTACAATAATAATATCTTTTACTACATAATTGTAACAATAGATAAATTTAGCAAATTTTTTGATCACAAATATTAATAGCTATAGGGATTGAAATAACTAATGCCATTCCTATTTTCAAATTTTAAAAAGATTATAGTCACTTCTCACTTCTAATCTATTAAGTCTTTGAAAAACTAAATTTTGTATAATTTTTTAAATTTTACCTAAAATATAAGACCTACAGGCTATTGAAAATAAAATATTCAGTTACTCAACTAAAAGAAATATTTATATTTATATAAAAATAAAAATAGTCCTTAAAGTGTATAACTTGAATGGTTGTTATGGAAATTAATATGCAAGTTTTCCGATTTAAATATTTAATGCTTATATAAATCACTTTCCCAAGTTTTGGTATGAGTACATGTGAAATAGTAACTGCATTTAAAAGTGGAAACCAATATAATGACAAAAATATTTACAAAATTTATTTCAATTTAATATTTATCCATAAAAAATTTTTAAAGCAATATTTTATTCATCTTCTTAAGGATCTCTTCCTCCTCCTCTACCCATCTAATTTTTAATAGGGGGTCTCAAACTTGAACAAATATTCCTGGTGGATTTCATTTGAAAACTACCACAAAAACACACCATGAAACATGGCTGATTTGGTACATGAGATCTTGAAAATGGGGTCAAATATGTCCTACTTTAGTGAAAATTTTCCAACAACAGCACAGCCAACCAATCTACAGTTCCACCCACTTCACCACACATCACATCTTTCCCCTCCCACTTTTTTGATACAAATTTTTACACATGGTTCCCCAGTAAATTTTGAGCATTTCATTACTTTATTTAACAACAATTCCTGAACAAATTTATATCCTCAAAACTTAGTCATCATGCCAAGAACACTACAAAATTTTCAACACAACCCTTTTAAATCCTTTTTTCATGCTCTCAAAATGATCAAGTTGCATGTACTCTCCACTTGGGTTTGTTTTATTTTTGCATATTGACTATTATTTTGAATTTTCACTAAAAGCATAATTTTTCCCTTCCTGATTCATTTTGGTTAATCATCTCAACATGAAGGTGGATATTTCAGAAATTACATAATTTTTCATTCTTTCTGTTTTTCAATGATCCCTCATATCCTTTTATTCATCTTCTCTCACTTCCTTAACTCTTCTTCAATTTCTTTTATCCATCACTTCCTGAATTTCTATCTGGTCCTTTTACATCTTTATAGACATCTCATCAGGTAAGTCATACTCCCACCATCTTTTTTTCAATTTTAACTGATGTTCTTTTTCTGAATTTGTTTTTGTTATTTTTTCTATTTCTTTTTTTGTTTTCTCAAATCACATTTCTACTTTTAAGAAGGTTCTACAGAAGCCTAGCTCTCATATCCACCACGCAACATCTGATTTGGCTCACTGGTTTTTGAGATATTTATCATCCACTTGGCTCAAACTTCCATCAACTTTATTTTAATATTCTCAAGTAGGTTTTACTCTGGAACAAATATAATACTTATAAAAAACATAGGTAGCTAAAATAGATCTTTTTAGACCATTGATAATACCTGGATTTAAATTTTATAACTCTTTTTTGATTTTCTTTTAAGTCAGAAATAAAATGTCAGAAATAGGGTTAGGGTTTTTTAAATGACATATCCTTTTGTTCGAAGAATATCAAGAATCATGGATTTTATTTCCAGAAAATGGTGTTGAATTTGGTCCAGTGGTTGCTGAGATAACTGCTTTCAAAGTTGAATCTTGTTTCATGGACTAATTTACATTTTTTAAGTTCAATGTTGCATAATATGCATATAGGTCTTATGCAATCTATTTCAAATACTACTTCAGGCTTTTGGCTCTGATTTGATCAGCTAAATATCAGTTTTGGATGAGTCCTTTTAATTTTGTAATTTTATTTTATGAGGATGAATATTAACATTTGCTAGATTTTGGCTCATTCAAATATCACATTATTTTGATTACAGGTTCTCTATAGGCATGAATTTCATTTCCAGAAAGCATAATCAATTTTGGATCAGAAATTTCTGAGATATCTAATTTTAAAGTTGAGTCTTTTAATGTAAACTAATTTACATTTTTGAATTTTGATATTCCATAATATGCATGTTTTTTCTGATACTTTTCATTGTACCACTCCCAAGGTATGTCTATTCCTCAACTGTTTTTTATCATTTTTTTCCTCAATTTTTCTTCTTAATAAATCATTTTTACCCTGATTTGTTGATGTTTTGAGTTTTTTTCAGGAGATGGCATCATCAAATCTATTTGGAACTCTTCTCAGCATAATCATCAATCAAAAATCCAAGAGATAATCATCAAACTACCAAGGAAACTCCTTGTTTGATATCTTGTAAAAAGTGTTCTCATTTTATTGGAATCTTGTGAAACACTTACTCATTTTGGTTTTTCATTCCAAATCAACCAAAGTCTGATAAACCAGGTAAGTAAAGCAAGGGGGAAGGGCCCTATTTATGTTAAATCTTTAGGGAGGGGTTCCAAATATGGTAATTAGAAGATTTTCTTTTTTTTTATTTCATAAATTTATAAATTATCAATTATTAATTATAATCAATCAAATAAAACTTTTGTGCAATTGATACTTGCTGCTGTATAAATTTTTTCATATAATTATTTATCTGTATTGAATGGATGAATTGTCAATACATTGCTTGTCATATGATTTATTTGGCTTTGGTCACATCTGAAATCATTAGTAGGTGGAATTTTGAATCCCATTAATTTTACTTGGCTGATTATATTTTTTTATTGATTTATTTAAGAATTTATGAAATTAAAATGAAAATTTGGTAATCTTTACCCCCTCCCACAGTAAATTGCAGGGGGAGGTATTGTGATTTTTTTTTCTTACATAAATATTTTTTTGACATGAAACACAGGGGGAAAAAAATGAGGACTTGAAATCAAGTTGTTTTTCAGGTCTTCTGGAGTAATCTTTGGAGTAATCTTGTAGGGGTAGGTATGAGTGAAAAAATTTCAAGTAAATATTTTGAAAATTCTTTTCTACTTCCTCACTCCTTTTGTTCCTTGAAATCATGACCTCAAGAAGGAAGAAAATAAATTAATTCTTTTTTCAATGTTGATGAATCTTGCATATCTTAAAAGAGACATACTATAGTTATATAAATATCCATATAAAATAATCAAAATATATTCATACTGAACTTGTTTCATGGACACACAATAAATATTTAATATAGATGTAAAGGACATATTAATTTTTGATGCACATTTCATTTTCAGTATTTATTGATCATCTTTATTAAAAATGAATTTATGATAAAAATTTATTAAATTTTATATAAAATATTGATTATCTACTTATTTTGCGCATGAGGAGCTGTAAAAGAATATTATAGTTCTGCTCATGAATTTTTAATTTATAAATATATATTTAATTATCTGGTGCAATGATTCAACTGCTATGTCTTCTATTACAGAGGTAGGAAAAAAAAGAAAGATGTTACATCCCCAAAAAATATTTTTTACAAAAAAATAACTACAGCTTTTTATTCATGATTTTATATCTATCATACATCAAATTTTGTAAAAAAAATATTTGTGACCTGAAATGACATTTTTTTAGAAAAAAAATCATATTAGTTGTTAATTTTTGAAAAATGAGAAAAATAAACATACTTATCCCCTTGATGATTCAGAAAAGTTTTTTTTTTGCAAATTATTTTGAAAAATAAAAGTGGAAAAAACTACAATCTCATACCACATTAAATTCTTTAAATTTAATGGAATATTTTAAAAAGATTTTTATAAAGTAATAGACTCATTAGCAATTTTTCACTTTCAATTTTTCTTTGTTTTCTATGAAGTTTGGTTTTTCTGTTTTTCTCATCTTGCATTTTTAATTCTTTAATAAACTTCAGTATGTGACATGCTTTTGATACTAATATCTTGTTTAAAGTTAGTGTAACAAGTGATTTTGAGGATTTAATTGTAAAAAATTGATGTATTTAAATTTTTTTCCCATGGTTTGAAGTGCTAGATATGGTGTTCACTAATTTTTTGCCACATTTATTTTATATTATTTTTTCCTTTTTTCTCCTTTTCAAATTATTTTTACCTAACTCAGAAATTTTTGCTTATCAGAATTCACAAGTTCTACTATTACTTCTTCATAAATCATAAATTAAGGCATCTTGATGTAGTTGATGCATCACATTTTGTTTGTTCCAATAAAATATTTACATTAGTTAAGTGTTTTTAACAATTTTGTGGTGATAATTCATCACCTCTATTTATTTTTTTTTTTGGTGGATGAAAAAAATGGAATATGAGGTGAAGAATTATATAAGATGAATTCAAAAATGTTTTTCAAACATTCAGTCAGCTTAGAAAAATTTTTATTAAATGATAGTCTTGCCAAAATACATATACCGGGAAAATACTTTATCTTTAAGGCAAAATTTAAAAAAAAAAAATGAATCATTGTATTGGGTAGTCTTAAATAAAATTTTCTATGTAATGTCTTTACTATTTAAATAAAATATGCGCAGGAAGAAATCACTTTTCAAATTCCTGTAACAGCTCTTCCGTATCCTCCTTTTTTCCCTTTTTAATCCCCTCTTTTGCCCCTGCATGTGCCCCCCTGCTGGCGCTTGAGTTACTCAACGGGGTGTTAAATCTCTTCTACTTACACAAATTTTTTTACCTCTTGAACCCCCTCCTTCTCTATCAATTTTCCTTTTTTTTTCCCTAAAATCCCTCCTTTTAAATTTATTTATAACAATACTCATTGTCTTTTTCATCCTCTGAAATTACTCATTTTCTATACTAGCCCCTTGCCCCACCCAATATTTTTCCCTTCACTCTACTGTCTTACACAATCCCTTACATACCCCCAGTTTTATTAAAAAAAGGTCTTTAGAAACATTAAATTATATGTGATTCAGTTTTCTAATGCACTGAGTTAAAGAGAAGAAAAAAGTGCAATGAAAATACTGAGGTCACGTGCAAGGAAGTGTCGCCGCAAAACTTTCCTGCACGTGACTTGTGTCTTCAAGGCCCAGAGTCAATTTTTTGAGTGAAGGGGAGGAAAAAAACTGAGATCACGTGCAGCTAAGTGATGCTGTGACACTTTGATGCACATGACTTGAAACTTTAAATGAGTAAGTACAAAATACTTTAGAGGGGTGGTAAAAGACATCAGGCCAAATGAAAAAAAGAGTTTCTAAAGAACTTTTACCATAAAATGTGGGGGTGTGAGAGTGTAACTTGGTGACAAGCAGGATTTATGGGGGGCAAGCTGGGAAAGGCCGGTGGAGAAAAACGTAAAATGTAGAGGTGCAATAGGGATCCTGAGGGTGAAAAAAAGATCTTTGCAGGGGTAAATGAGGGATTGTAAATAAGTGGGGGGTAATTCAAGCAGAAAATATGGGATTTGGGGGGTAGAACGGGTAATTCAAGACAGTGAAAAATTGGGGAAGTTTGATCTTTGCAAAAAAAAAATGTATGGGATTTATGCAACTGGGAGAGGACACACTGGGGGATGATAGTTAAACATATAGAACGGAGTGTATATAAGAGTACAAAGTAGGATACAATGAATGCTTTCAAGGTTTTTTTGGTTTTATTATTAGTGGAGCACAAAGAGTGAGTGGAGAAAGATTTTATAACTAAAGGGGGTAGATTTTCTTTGATTAATCTACCTGAGGTCAAAAAATAAAAAATGAGCCTCAAAGAATGGGAAAGAAATCATCCACTCTTGTTGAAAATTTATATTAAAAATGACATAAATTTAAATTTTTTTTAATATGCCTATGGAATCTAGCCAATATTTTCTCTCATTATTCATGAATAATGGATATAAAATTTAGATGAAAAATAAATATTTTTTTCATTAAATTTGAGCAATAATTTTTTGATTGAGAAATCCAGGCAAGGTGGTTCCAAATATCTGTTTAAAGCTAATTTCAGGAATGCTTTAAAGAACATCAAGGTTAAATTGTGGTGGGTGTTGTATGGAAAGTGTTCTGGAATATAAGTAGTGATTATTCAGCATGTCACACATGTATGCCAAGTTAATTTCAGCATTGGACTTGGTATCTGAGTTAACAAATTGATCCAGGGCTAGAATGGTAGCAGTTATTTCTAGTTTACAATGGACTGAAAGAGGAATTTTGTGAATGGTGATGAAGACTAAGGGTGAGTGTATGATGAAGTGGATGCTTAAGTGGTGGCAAGTCACTTTTTTCACATGTTGAATAATAAGCCCTTACAAATTAGGTGAAAAAGAATCTAAGGAGATGGCTTGTCTGTACCTAGTGCTGACTAATCAAGATGAAGGAGAGAAGTGTTTTGATGGCTTTTTCTTCCCAAAAGAAGGTGTGTTTGAGGTCAAACACACCATCAAAATACTCCTGTCTAGGGCAGGTGTATTTTATTTTCTGATGGGGTGTTTGGTAATTTTTTATGGTGTGATTATGTGGAATATTTGATCAATTTTGAGACCCCCTAATTTACTCCATCCTATCTCATTTTCATAGAAAATATCTATTGTTTTAGAACTCTCCTTATCAGCAATGGCCCATTTTATTTTATAGCTATTAATCCCTTCATCAATCCTCTACTACTCATAATTCATAATGGATCAAAGAATATGCATTTTATATTCCCTCTAAACTTTTTACAAGATTTCAAATGTCAGATAACACTACGAGCCAGGGGGAGCCTGGCTGGTAATAACTTAAAAAAAAAATAATAGCCCAAGCCACTCCCTGTGGCTTGGGATTGGAAAATAAAAAAAATAAAAAAAATTGCCGCCAGCTTTAAGCTGACAGCGTTTAATAAAAATGAAAAATAATGACCAAAGCCACTAAAAGTGGCTTTGGTCAAATTTGTAATACATCGTGCAGGCAGTTTAAAACTTCCTGCAAGATGTTGGGTTTAAAATCAAGAGAAGTTACATGCAGCAAATTTGCTCGCATTTTTTTTATATATTAGTAACTGGCTGCAAGTCTTTTTTTAAAGCAACCAAAGTCGCTACAAGCGACTTTGGTTGCAATAATATTTTATTTATCTCTCAGCCAGATATCACTGGCTGGGAGGTATTAATGTGATTGAGCAGCCAATGTTTCTTTAAGCAACATTAGCTGCTTAAAATATTTACTACCAGCCAGGGGGAGCCTGGCTGGTAATTATTTAAAATAAATATCAAAAAAAATAACCCGAGCCACAGGAAGTGACTCGGAATTATAAAAAATAAAAAATAAATTGCTGCCAGCTTTAAGCTGGCAGTGTTTTAAAAAAATAAAAAAGAGACCAAAGCCACTAAAAGTGGCTTTGGTCAAAGTTTGACCCTTATACTTGTTTCTTAAGTAAAAATATTAATTTCACTTTAAATATATGTTCAACTTTTAGGGAATCCATTTTTCTCAATCATTTGGTTTGCCACCATAGTAACTTATTTACAGATTACTAACTTGGATTGCTGGTCTTTTAGTCTCCTTGTAAATCTCTTTAAAAAATAAAAAAAATAGAACTGATGATGGTTGTTAACTCTTTGCAGCTTGATCTCTAACTTGTCATAGTATAATCAAAAAGCTAATTTTTGGTTAGCATCCAAATTTTATATTGGTTTGTCTTTCTCTTTTCATTTTTTTCATTCAATAATAATAATAATTTTTTTTCTACAATAATCTATTCCTAAAAATTTAAATCAACAGATTAGTTGTCCATTTATCGATCAATCAACTTCTACCCAAGGATTTTTTTTTAAAATTTCAAGTAAGAATATCTTTTTTCCCTATTTCATTTTTAAAGTTTTTATTATTCTCAATCATTATATATTAAATAATAAATTAAAATAAAATATCATAGTATCCACATGTGTATGGGATCAATTTTTTTCTACATATCAATAATTTATTGTATTGGCCTCCTGTAATTCTATTAATGGTAGAGGTATAGTTGATTCTTGTTTAATGAAACTATACCTTTCAACATTATAAATTATGGATATCTGGAGGTTTAATATATTATTGATATATGGAGAAAAATTAAATAAAGAATCAACACATACTTATGTATTATTGCTGTATTTATTGAAATAATTGGGCATCGGATTTAAGCTTCACATTTAATTGTTTATGTTTAGGGTATAGTTGAATCTCGTGTGCCCAACGCATACGGTAGAATACTATACTTGTAAGTAATTAAATGAAGCTTTAATACCAAATACTCTATTAATATTTTAAATGCAGCTAATACTCATGTTTTCTACATGCATGTTAAATATGATTTTTTATTTTTTATTAAGAATATATAATGATTATTTTTGGAGGTGTTAATTTTAACAATTGTATTCTTTTTCACTTTATTTTATTTATTTTTAAATTAAATTGAATTCTTATACACTACACTACAAGATTCAAGCTTCACAAAGTTTGTTTATGAAGAAAAATCACCGCCAAGGAAAAAAATCAAACAACAAGCATGCAAAAAACATCAAGAATGCATTACTTATTGTTGAAAATTACAGTATTGAGACAGATGGAAAGAGGGCAAAATATTTTTCTAGGAGTTTTGTAAAAAATTTAGTTAATCCAGAACAATATTTTACTTCGAATTCTAGCTGTTATATTTTCCATCAAATCCGCTCCTCAATTCCAAGTGTTATAGTGAAAACATTTTCTATTGAAGATCTCATTTGATTAAACATGCTTGAAGCAGAAATTCAGTGCATCAAACACTTTTTTGTATTGTGAACATGGAGTTTTACAAAATAAAGCTCATAAAAATGGTGGTGGATTTGGTAATATGTTTGTTGCTGGTAGGTGTTTAGATAGGAAAAAGTCTCTATTAATTCGTAAGTATTATATAGTTTTTTTATGAATAGTTTTAATCTATTATTATTTTAATTACTTTGATAGGTAAATATGCTTCTAAGCCCTTAGATTTGGCAGAGTATGATTGTTGCATGAAGCGAATAGAGTTATTCTTTAAGTTTTTTTATCAAAATATATCTAATGTTAAGTATCAAGAAGCAGTAAATCTCTGTCAAAAGCTCGGGATTCCTGGGTTCAGAGAAAATGTTGATGATCAAGAAATTGAACCATTTTCTGGAAATGTTACTTGGACAACAGGCTCAAATTGAGACAGGTTTTCAAATATTCCTCACTGTGACTCAGACCTTAGCAAGTATACATTTGGACTTTTCATGCCTAAAGACACTGAGAAAAATTCTCTTCATCAATCTTATGACTCAAATCAATGATGTCAAAAAGGTGGAGAGCTTCATTTTCCTGAAATAGCTTGCAAAGTAGACATGGAGGCCACTAATGGCATCACAGCAATTCTATGGCCAGAAAACCTTCTTAATCATTTCACTTCACAATGTTATGAAATTGGCGGATTCACTCGCATTGGCTCTTCTATTCAAGTTGGTACAAGACTTTTCAATACATTTAAAAAACTCCAAGAGTTTGAAATAGATATTTCTGAGTACTTAAATATAAATGAAGAGTTAGAAAGATGTAAGTTTCTTATCAAGAAACTTTCTAAGTACAATGAAAAGACTGATTTAACATAAAAAAAAGTTAGTGAATTACTATATATTTAATTTTACTAAAGATATTAAAAAATTGAATACAGAAAAAGATTCTGATATACATGTTAATGAAAAAAGGAAAAGACCATTAATTAGTGATAGGTAAATATGTGATTTTATTGTACAGGTATAGTTTTAGTTTAGTGGTAGAATGATATATTTAAATACACATCTTTAAAACCTTTTTATGAAACTGATGAGTATGTACAATCTAGTGAAAAACCTAAAACAATAAAAGTATGAAAAAAAATGGATGTAAAAATTGAAAAATCATATTACAATAAAAAATTATCATTGCTACATGTAAAATAAAATATAATATATTAAAATATAAGAAACAAAATATAGCTTTGTAACTTGCTTAATTATTGCAAACGGAAACTAAAAATATACAATATTTTTAGTTTCTGTCCAAAAAGATCATATGCATCAATATAAATAGATCTGTACTATTAATATTGTTTTTAAAAATATTAAAAATTTGCTAATTTTTGAAATAAGTTTTTTCTTATTAATAACTAAAGTAAAACCATGTATTATTCTATTCTTATTTAAGTAAAAAAAAATTAATGGACAATTAAATATTAATTTTTTTCTTTGAGTCATTCATTATTCACTTTCATATCTAACTTGAATTAATTTAGAGGCACTATTCAATCTTAAATTTACTAAAATTTGTACACTACTGTGACTTATGATTTTTTTTTGATAAATTGATTTTTTTTCATCAAATATTTTTATTTTAGTAAAGCATTGAACTTGAAAATTAGAAGTGAAATAATCAATACAAGGAAATGAGATATCCTGATAATGAAGAATCTATCAATCAATTTAGATCTCCAATAAAAATTAATTCTAATTTTAAAATTTACCTTGTAGAAGAGGAATATTTAATTAATATGAATTTAAATTTCCTTGTATATCTTGACTTAGCCTTCATCATCTATCTTTAATTAAGGTTCAGGATTCCAAAAGCTGAATTATATGATGATACTCTATATATCTAATTAAATTTTTTTTTAGAATTCATAAAACCAAGTATGTAAAATAGAAACTACTACATCATTTTTAAGTAAATTTTATTATATTATAATAAAATATTAATAATTATCAAAGGGCTTTTACTTTTGTCAGAGAGTGGACCTCAATATATTTTAAGATAAATATAACACAATCAAATTGAAATTTATTTTAAAGTGTTTGAATATTTATCCATTGAATTAATTTTAAGAGTTGTGGAAGAATATTTCTTTTTTCTTGGAGTTGAATGAATCCTAAAAACCAAGAAAAATATTGTAGATACATTTTTATTGAACTTGATCTATTAAGTTAGATGTAAGTAGAATTTGATTCATATGAAATTTTAGAAGAAAAATAACATTTCAATAACTTATTATTGACATTTAATGATGAACAAGAAGGATGGCAATCTAAAAAGGTTTTGTTTTAATATTTATAGAAATAATATTTTTAAGTTCTTAATAAGGAGTAACCTAGTCTCTTTCTTTTTTTTTGCTTTCATAGAAAGAATTAAATATCTTTTTTACCAAATTATTGAACAAAATTTGATATCTATACATGAATCTGTAAGTGTAAAAAATAATAAATATAAAATATAAATCAAAATACAGCAAGCTAAATTATAGATCATCAAAATGTAGAGTAAATATTGTTTTTCACAATAATTGACACTGATAAAAAGATATTTTTTAAATTTAACTAGTTTTTCAAAGACACTTTAATATGATTTCATACCAATATGATGGCCTCTCATTATTTAAATGTCTAGATATTATTTTATCATGGTACATATATATGTTACTATTATTAAATGAATTGAGTATTATCTCCAGGAGTTTTTCATAGAGAATACTTAGTATAATTAAGATAATTATGCACCTAGAAAGTATAGAAATTAGATTAAGAAAAGTCTACTTAAGAAAAAGCTTTGATGAATTTTGAGTAAAAACTCATTACACTTAATATTTTTAACTTTTTAACATGCTGAAAATAATTGATAGAAAACTGTTTCAATTTTTTGTAATAATTATCTTAAAATTTGGGACAAATGCTAAGATGTTTTGCCATCTTGAAGAAATATATAGTGTTATGAGAAAAATGACTTATAATGTATTCTTAATTTTTTTTCAAATTTTTGATCCATCATGATTTTGAGTTATGATTATTGCAATAATATTTAATGAATATCAAAAAGGTGTAAGAAATTTATACAATAAAATTTATTGATAGTTTAAGAATCTTTATTCAGATTCGGTAATAAATCTCACATAAATAAATAATTTGAGTTACACAAAAAAATGTAGCAATAGGATAAAGTATATATTTACATGAATTAGGATTATGTATTAATTACGTCAACAATAGAGAAAAATGAAGAATTTGGCTTAAAAGATTCCAATAATAAAGAAAATCAGCTGCCATTGCTTTAGAAATATGGCTCATGGTGGGAGTATTAAAATTAAGTGGCATAGGCCCAGAATTATCTATTAAGGGTTTGATAATATTAAAGATATAAAAATTATGGTTTTTCCAGATTTTTTCACCGCCCAGATTATTATTATCACAGTATTTTCTAAGGAGGCTGAGTTGTGTTATGAATTCTAAACAGTCTGAAGCTGATACAAGCCGGTGGTCCTGTGAGGAAAGAAATAATCCACAAACACCATCAACCAAGTAAAAAGTAAATTATAGATATTTATGGTGTGCATATTCTTGATTTATCTTCTGAATAGAATCATTATGAGACTCATCAAATTGTTGCATATCTGTTGTTTTTTTTCATTGAAAGTCGTCGTTTCTTGCTTTCAGCTTGAGTTATATTTGCAGCAGCCTCTCTAGATTTTAAAATACTTATTGAAATCATGACGTCAATTATTATGTTTCTAAATTGGCACAGGGGAGTGATTGAAAAATTTGCAGCAATTAACTGTGATATTGAGCTGTCAAATGTATTGGGAACTTTGCTTTTCAGATGTGTAAGGCGGGCTAGAATATGTAGGGCACTTTCAATAGGACAATCTGGATTGAAGTCGGATTCTTCAGCAGGAAGGGTAAACTCTTGAGAAGCGAGATAAAGAGATGATGCGACGAGGGATGCCCAAAAAGAACGCTGGTGAACACTTGGGCTAACTAGTCTTGATAGCATGCATATCATCAACGATTCAGGGTGATCAGTCTTCTTAAACGGAGAAAGATTAATTGAGTTTGGTTCTTCAGAGTTGCAAAAATTTTCCAAATTTTCAAAGTTCAAATTATTGACCACCCATATCTGCAAAGTGTCAACATTAAGAAAATCCAAAGCTAAAGAATAACAAAACAATCAGTTATCATAAAATAAATTATCCAACTTTAAGTAAGTGATACATACATAGTTCATTAATTTTTGTAAGCATTTTGTCATGAGCAGATTTCATCCATAGAAAATTGAATTTGTGCGAAATTTTGTTTGGCTTTTCAAGAGAAGCAGACAAACGGATTTCAAATAACTGATCGATTTCTGGCCATGCCCTAAGTACCTTTTGACCATTGATTCTACCTTCAAAAAATCAATGAATTTCAGCTATTTGCTTCTGTAATTTTGAGTTTCCAATCATTGTTGGAGTATAAGAAAGGGAGTTATTAGAAATTTTTATCGATGATGATAGAGACCGTAGGATTTTGGGAATTTCAATTTTAGATTTTGAAGATACGGCAACTATAAGCTGTTTCTTTGAACTTGAAGTATTTTTGTGTGGCTGGCTAGGTGGATTGATTTTTTCATTGGGTGTTTTCTCAACCTCATCAGCAGAAGTAGCTTCATCATATTTTTGATTTAGAGAAGCTTCATATTTTGAAACTTCATCATAATCATCTTCTTCTACTTCTTCTTCATTAGAGCAAGATTCGCTATTAGTTGACTCTTTGGAGTGATTGTCTTTTTTAGAGCTGGATTAAAAGATAAGAAAAAGACAAAAAATCATAAATAAAAAAGTAAACAATTTGGATATAGCTTTAAACACTAATATAAAATTGATTGCTATATTACTCATGAAAGAAATGACATACCCTTTTGACACATTTTGGCTAGTTTGTTTAGATTTTTGAGATGCTGAGTAAGAGGAATCCTTGGCAGGAGGAAGTTTAGTAGCACTGACAAAACTAGAGCCCCTAGAAAGTCTCATTCTTTTTGAACGTCGAAGAATAGTCTTATCTCCCCCTCAAGATGTTGATGCATAGCCTTCAGCGTCAGGTATTTCATTATCATCATCATCTTTGATGATAATGACATCCTCAGGAGGAATGATACCTTTTTCATAAGCTGAATTTGAATAAGTTTTAAAGAAAAAGGGTTGATAATCTATCCTTCTGAGTTTAAAGAATTTAATATAAAATAATTACTTACATTTTTCTAGGTCATCAATTTATTCAAGCACATTGTTGTAGGCATTTGAAATATAAGATGGCAAAGGCTTCTCGCTAAGAGTTGACAGTAGTTCTTCAGTTTTGCCTTTATCAAATTCAAGTATCTTGCCATATTGAGATCAGGTAATTTCAGTACTTTGGTTGGCAAGAGAAGGGGGGTTTGGAGACATGCCTAGAGGTGATTGTTTCTTGAGTTTGAAGGATTCAAATTGAGGATGCTGATGAGATTTTGTCAAATAACTACTTGTTGCTAATATGTCAAATATATTAATGGAAAATAAAATTTAGTCTAAGAAGATATAAGAGATAAAGCAATAGATCTTACATAAAGTAGGTGTCTGTTTATCACGAGGCATTTTAATGACTTATTACTTGAAAAAAATGAAAAATTCTTATATCAAGGTAATAAAGAGATAAAAAATATATATTACTATTTGTATTTTCAAGCTGTACTAACACAGATAAATGTGATAACCAAAAGATAATAGTAGTAAAATTGAGAGAAATAAATGAATTGAGAAATGTGGTACAAAACAAGAGGGTTTATATATTACCAGAAGCAGGTTATTGATAGGGGTTCTTTTACAATGACATCAAGCTAACGAGAATATTGTAAAATAGTCTGATGATAATAATGGGGTTAATAGTAAAAGGGAAGTAACTAGACATAAACATTGGGGGCTTAAAAGTATGACGAACAAAGAAAATGTCCAATTTACAATTTGATAATTGCAAAGGGTAAATAGTTGAGAATGTAAGTTTAACTAATTTAAATATTTAAATTAATTTTTAAATATCGACATCATGCAATATGACAAAGGGATCTATTATTGGAAATTTTGGCATCTTTATGTGTTATAGAAAATAGGGGACAAAAACAAAGGAAAAAGAAAATTTAAATAAAGGGGATAAAAAAAGTTAACACTAAATAGTATTATATAAAATTATAAAAAAAAATTAATTTATTCTATGATAGGAGCTTGTTTGGGCTGCACTGACACCCCCTGGCACAAACCTATTCTAAACTTAGTTAAAGTTAAATATATATAATAAATCGGAAATAGAAACACTTAAGAATCATAGCATATGAATAAAGTATAAAATTACTTGAAATTATTGCCATATAAAATCCAATAACCAAGTACCAAAGTCACAATTTTTTAAAAGTATTTTACAGATTTGTACAAGGTTAAGTACTGTAAACATCATTCAATAGTAATTGATGAACATGTTCCACTGAGATAACTAAGTTGAAAAAGAAAATAGATAATGGATATATGTTTCTTAATTGAGCTATTATTGAATAGGAACAGTCAAAAAATATAGCAGGATTAATCAGGGTATTTTTTACATTGATGTAAAGCTTGGTTGATAAAATAGTAAAAACCTTTAAATCAGGACTAAAAAAATAATCAAATCAAAGAGGAATATTAGGAATAGGTGTTATAAAAATTATAACCAATATCTTAGAAATATTGAGGGAAATAAATTACTAGTAATTGTAAAAAATATTGTACTCTTTTACCTTAAAATGGAAATATCAACTACTCATAATATACTCAAAAGAACTACCAATAGCTAAAGGTTTCCCTCTTTACCAAAATTAAATGGTAAGGAATATGTAGAAAATTGAATCCATCAAGCTGTTTTGAGTAATGTGTCCAGCACAAGTTCGGCCAAACTTGTGCTGGACACTTTTATGAGGAAAACCTCACTTCTCTTAAAAAAACATGCACCTTACCAACTTCAAATTAGAAAATTGTCCAGCATAAGTTCAGCCAAATTTGTGCTAGACACTTTGGCCAAGAACAGTGACTAAAAATTGCAAGGAAAACCAAAAAAAAACATAGCCCATATAATGGAGATAATTAATGCTATCAGATGTCTTTGGTAAAAGTGTCCAGCACAAGTTCGGCCGAACTTGTGCTGGACACTTTTATGAGGAACACCTCACTTTTCTTAAAAAAACATGCACCTTACCAAATTCAAATTGGAAAAGTGTCCAGCACAAGTTTGGCTGAACTTGTGCTGGAAACTTTGGTCATGGACAGTAACTTATTACTTCAAGGAAATTAAAAAAAATTAGGCTAGAAAATGAAGATATTTGATGGCATCAATTTTTTTTTTTTTGGTAAAAGTGTCCAGCACAAGTTCGGCTGAGCTTGTGCTGGACACTTTTTTGAGGAACATCTCACTTCTCTTAAAAAAACATGCACCTTACCAACTTCAAATTATAAAAGTGTCCAGCTTAAGTTTGGCCGAACTTTTTCTGGACATATTTACCAAAAAAAAATTTGATGCCATCAATTATCTTAATTATATGGGCCATTTTTTTTTGGTTTTCCTTGCAATTTTTAGTCACTGGTCTTGGCCAAAGTGTCCAGCACAAGTTCGGTCAAACTTGTACTGGACACATAGCACAACACTTAAATTCTACTGAAGTATGTTTATCAATTACATGTTATTAAAGCCTCTTTTATTTTTTAAGACATGAAAACCAAATATAAATTGATGATTTTTTGGTTTTTAATGATTAATAATTTTCAATTATTGTTGGGAAAAGTGAAGTTTAAAAAAAAAAATTTCTTAAGATCCTTGTGTAAATGAATTCCCATCAGTTGAATGCTTTAATTTTTTGTATATATTTTGTTTATTAACTAGGGTAATGTATTTTTGAGTGCCTTTAATGATGTTTCTTTTTTGGTGAGGGATGGTTTTCACTTTCATAAATTTTTTCACATGTGCATTTTTATACTAATCATTGGTGGCGTTTAGCCAATAAAAAAGCAATTATAATTATTGAAAAAGAGGTATTTTAAATTGAAATTTAGAGTCTAATTCTATTCTTGTTTTAGGCTTTAATTTGGTCTTGTCGTAAGTATCTGAGAAGAGATTCAATTTAATTTATTTCAAGTTCATTTATTGTGCATAAAAAAATTTCACATTTATTTAATCATAACGTTTATCATGTCTTAAAGTTTTACAAAAATATATATCTGTTTTTCTATCCTCAATAATTTTAAAATTTTAAATTCTTTTGTTCTTGTTTATCTTATACATCAATTGGAATTTTTTATAAGAAAGAATAATAATGTTATATTCAAAATATGATTACTATCACTCTATATACATGGTTACCAGTGGGGTAAAAAATTTAAGGTGCTGCTGCTCAATCTAGTGCCTCATTAACTTTGGCAAAATCTATATCTTCTTGAACATCAAGTAACTCCCTCTCATTAACTGACAAATTTGCTAAATATCCAGGTGAATAGCAGTTTTTTGGCAGAAATTTGGGCACATTCAAGATACCATCTGTTGAAGCTGTCTTTCTAGTTGAGTTGATCATAGAGTTTCTTCCTTGAAGCCTTTTCAACATTTGAATGGGCCGTCTTTTTAGTCAAGTTGTCCATTTTATCTTAAATATCATTGAGTTTTGGATTTCTCCATCCAGGAACTACTCGTTTAGGATGATTCTCTTCTGGATTGGGTGGGGCTTCTTCTAAATCAGACATGAGACTTGTATCATGAAAAATTGCTACAAAGCCTGGCTGATCAAAGCACTTTTTTCTTGCAATGTTGTAGCATTTTTTTGAAATCTAAAATCAAATCAAATTAGTAATAGGCTTTCTTTAGTTATTATGCTTTGAATAAATACCTTTGTTTGATAATGCTTTATCTGTGCTCTTGATCTCTTTTCCTTTCTACTTGCCTCAATCACCTCACTGTTTTGACCAGCCACCTTTCGAATCTCCTTTCCCTTGTTGACCACCCATTGCTTGACAATGATTGGTGTAAACCTGAGTTTTTCTGAATCAATATTTTTCAATGTTGAGAGCCACTTAGTACAATAGTCTGATACTACACTCCCCATTACTTGATTCCATAGTGACTCAGAAACATTTTGACAGTTCCAATCAAAAGCGAGTCAACAAAATTCTTTCTCTTGAAGCTCTCGTTCCAAATGTTGTTTTACAGAGATTGGTACAGCAGCTCCTCCCTTTAGTCCTCAGGGCTCAGGTTTTTAAATAAAAGTTGGTAGATGAATTTTGGAACGTAAGAATATAGCAGTATTTGTTAAAATAAATTAATCATCAGAAGCTGAAGTTGCCTGCAGTGCGTTTTGAACCTGTTTTAATGCTGTTTCAATTGTCAATAGCTTGTACTCATGCCAATTTTTCTAATCTGTAAGTTCATCATTTGTTGGGCCTTTATGAAACTCAGATACATTAATGGGTCCACCAAGACAGAACTTCAAAAAGTGATAGATATTTCGGTTAATATAATCTGAGCTCCTTGGTACATCACACATCGTAACTATGCTTCTAACTATTCGAAGTTTCGGTCATTTTGAAGTGACTCAGCATCAAGTATTCTGCGCTGATCAGTAGCTCAAATTATAAGAGAGGGATTAACTGCAAATTTTTAAAAATAAAAATTGGTAAACCTATTTTAAAACATAAAAGCATGTTGAAAAAGTTTACTCACCAGGTCCACTGGTAATGGCTGCTGGGTTAGTAGAAGTGGATCCCCCACCGCTTCGAAGAAACTGATTCAACAACATACTAGCCCAATAATTACTTACACTTTCTGCTTCCTGCTGAAAATTACCATGTGCGGATTGACCATCTGTATTTGTGATATTAGAAGAGCAATCAGTTGATCAAATTTGGGGATCTGATGAAGACTGAGGAGGAGGTTAGGGTTTACCTGGATTATCACTGGGTCTTTCAGGGGGAGCAGGACCCGATGGAGGCATTCTAGGATTTTGAGGGGGAGGATTATTTTGCACTCCAACATTACTTTCTAATGGAGGATCAACCTGCATGGCATCACCAGTATTAGACATTCTGTGCTTTATAAAAAATAAAAAAAATAAAAAATTATTAACTTTTAGAATATTGACAAGATAATATTAAAGAGAAATTAGTTATACATTTTAATTGTGAGTTTAATGAATAAAATATTCAAGCAAAAAAATTAGTGGAAAACTCAGTTTTATTGGCTTGAAAAATGTGGTCCTTAGATTTTTCAACCCTTGTTCTGAACTATTTATAATATTTTTCAAGTATAGGTAGACTTTGTATAGTACATTGAATTCCTTTTAGTTGGAATTACATTTACAATAAAATGTAACTTATTAATAGCAGGGTTTCTAAACCGTAATGAATGCCCTTGTTATTGTTTTCTTAAACAATTAGGAAAAATCTCAAAAAGTTTTATTTATTAATCTTTCATCTAGCTGTTCAAAAGATCTATTACAAACTTTCCAAATCCTCCAAATTCTTACCAATCCTAAATAATTTCAACCATATTAACAAAAATAAAATGTCCATGTTGTTTGATTTTTTACTTACTAGTGTCTGAAGTCCAACAGCAGTGATAACATTGTACTTTATTCCAAACATTCCCCTTTGGTGCTGTAAAGTGGCGGCATGTCCAATAATTGAATCTTGATTTATCACAATTTGTGTCGCTTTTTCTACTCTTACTAAACGGCAATGCACCTGTGGAAACGCCTCATAGGGATCCTTTTTTGTATCTTCTGGTATAAGCTCTTTAAATGGACAACCAATTAGATAGACTTTTTCATTGTTGTCCTTTGAACTAAAAAGCTGATCAATATGCCCAAACTTACTATCTTTTCCAAAGTAGAATTCAATGGTAGAATTCGCAGGATTCTGGTCATGAGTCGTGTAACACTTTCCATGGACCAATATGCTTGCTATATTTTCAACTACCCTGTCTCCTACCTTCTCTGATGGTAACAAAGCCCCTTTAGATGTCTCTTTTCTTAAGCGTGCCCTTACCCTTTTTGTAAATAATTCCTCAGTTACATTGAAATGTCTTTTTTTGTATCGTACTCAATTTTTTAATATTAGGTCTATACTGAGCATCATCTTCAGCTTCACTTAGTTCCAATACCCTAGACTTCTGATACCAGTGCTTGAGCATGGTCCGTGGTATTTCTTCTATGTTCAATAAAAATGAATTAGCTCATTTGCATTTTTAAGAACCCAATGACCAAACTAAATACCTGGATGATGATTGTTTGAATTTCCGATAATACACCATCAACTCTTTCAGCAGCCCAAGTAGCCATACCTACAGGTGGACCAAAATGTTTAATCATTTCTGGATAATGTTGAGTGCAATGAAGATTTGGCTTAAAGCTGATATTTTCCAACCTTCTTCCAAGCAGTTACAATACTCCAATAACAGTTGGTTCAATTCATCAACTTCATTGGCAGACACATTTTTAAAAGTCAAAAAGTTGGTAATTGAACTTAAAGTGGTGAGTGATTTGAGAAGATAATATTCTCTAGTTTTGAGGTCTGATGTCACGGATGTCTCGGCTTGATTTAATTTTTCTACCCAAAGGGGGATAAGTGACAAAGGAAAGTAAACAGTATAAAGTACATGCTACTCTTCGGCTTTGAGGGAACATGAATTTTTAGATCCTACTTGTTTTGGCACTTGTGAAATCCAGGAAGGTTTTTTTGTTTGCTCTATCACATTCCACACTGCCTCTAGGTCAGTGGCTGACAATCGTGGATTTCTAGTTCTTTCTCTTTCTTTCTCTTTGCCCTTCTTTTTATCTTCCTTACTTCTAATAGTCTCAACGGATGAATTAGATCTTTCACTTTCAGATAAACTGATTCTTTTTTGCCTTAAGTTATAGGTTGAATTTTGACTTCCACTTTCAGAAGCATTTTTGGAGCCAAACTCTAAGGTTTGAAAGTTATGTTCAAAACTTGATGAATTTGTCCGGCTGTTTGATCTTTCCAACTCAGCTCCTCCACTTTCCATTCTAAGATATGTTTGTGACTGTCTCATTGTACTTGTATATCATAGTCTTTTTTTCCGTCCCACTGGTTCAATATTATTGGCATCAGTGCTGATTAAGCTGCTTCTACGTTTTTTATATTGCTTATTTAGAAATAAATCAGAACATTGTAGACTGTTCTAAAGTACTAAGCAGTAGACACAATACAAGATGGGTTGGTTCTTCTTATATATTTCTAAAAGAAGCGCCTGCCACTCTTATTTTAAAGACAGTGTAATAATGTGCAACGCTAATAATTGACTAGAAAGTTTATAAGTTGAGATGAGTTAAAGATAAGAAAAAAAAAACAAGTATTACTATCTGGATATTTCTACTTTTAATAAGCGCTATTATGCACAGCTACTCCCTCTTGAAGCGCTCTCTTTGAATATGCCTTATTATAGTAATAAAATATCTCTAATAATAGTTAATCCCACTGAATCTATATATTCTCTCTATGTTGCGCTCTTTCACTATACTATATGAAATACACACACAGACGCACGAACTCTAAAAGACTCAGAAATACCTTTTAATATTCTCTCAAACAATTAATCACAAAAGATCTAATATCTTATACTGGGTACTATGACTATAGCTACTTGTGTATCTCTATATTGATTTTTCTATGATCTGCTTTTTTAAAACAACAACTAATACAATTTTTCTTATTATTTTTATTATTTTCTTCTCTCTGTAGATAGATAGACCAGTCCTCCTTTTATATTTTTCCAGCGCTTAAGACACAATTCCCTAATGGATCTCCAGCGCTGACTCTAGCGCCACATTAGTAAAACAACAACTAATCTATTAGTAAACTACAGCGCCTAAATCATACCCTATAATTACTAACACTAGTATTAACTTGTTTCACTGATGCTCCACATATGCGCTTTTAACTATACCTTGTCTTGTTTCAGCGCTAGTTCCAGGTTTGACTTATCCTAACGCTGCGTCTAGTTGCCTTTACTCTTGGGTAGTTTTACGATTGAGTCCCCACTCTCTTTGCTTTTAATACTAAGTTCATAGTTCCGACAGCTTGCTTAACTAGTTAGCCTTCTTCATTACTTGTCTCAGTAAGTTATAGCATTTGCCGTGGTACAGTATACTATGCACTTGAGTCGTCCTTAAGCCATAACTCCTTCTTTAATGTGTAACACACAATTATTGGAAAATCCAAATCCATACTGTTTAGCGCTTGCAGTCATAAATCAATAACACACAATTCCCCTATTGTGCGGCACATCTTGCTGCAAAATCCGAGCGCACAGACCCTTAATCCTTTTCTGCGCTTCTATTTCCTTTGTTCCTTGAAACACACAAATACATATTATATTTTTATACTTCCTGCTGCACTAACTCCCCTTTATTCTTCTTGGACTACGCGTGCTTATTGGTCTAAATTCACGCTTCCTGCCAGGCGTATACCACAACGTGCATCATCATCTTCTCTTCTTACATGCCAATTTTTTTCCTTTG
Source organism: Hemileia vastatrix (assembly GCA_030280995.1). Taxonomy (NCBI): domain Eukaryota; kingdom Fungi; phylum Basidiomycota; class Pucciniomycetes; order Pucciniales; family Zaghouaniaceae; genus Hemileia; species Hemileia vastatrix. The sequence continues at coordinate 50,438,115 of JASXTE010000001.1, forward strand.
TCAGCTTTTTTTCTAGGTCGATTGCAGCATTTTGTATTAGATAAAAAGTTAGACTGTGATCTTTATGATTTTCAAGCATGTGTGAATGCATCAAGTCAATTGAGCAATATTCCGTAGGTTTCAAATATACAAGGTTATTTAGCTCGCTCCATCAAACCCCATGACTCCTAACAATAGATACCCGCTCCCAATGTGACTGACACTTTTTCCACTTCTCTGACCAGTGCATATGATCCTCATGAATATGTAAGGAAAATTTTTTGACTTGATGCTCACCGATTTCATATTTTGAAATATGACAGACAGAGCAGAAATTAGTGGCTGAGTGACTTGCAAAACCAGCAATCTTTTGCATCGCTGGAATTTCTCCTATTAAAGAGAATAATGCAGCCCTTATTTTTTGGCCCTGTGGATAGTGAGGTGTTTTTTCAATAAATATGCCATCCCATAGAGTCTTTAGTTCATTGACAAGAGGCTTCAGAAGATGATTTATTTGTTCACTTGTTGGCTTTGTTGGACCTGGAATAATAGCATACAAAAATAGATTTTTGGTTTTGTATTGATCTTCTGTAAGAAAGCTCATACAAACCAACAAGATATTACCCACAGATTTCTGATTACCTCCAATATGATTGTTACCCAGCCTAAACCAGTTAAAATATAAACTAAACATTAAATTACCTTGTGTTTTTGTATATCCATCGACACTTATATTTTGAGTCGTAGAAATATCTGGAAAATTTTTCCATACAAAACCATCATATACATCTTTCATGACATCCCTTTCCATGTTTTCTAGAAAATCATTTTTTTCTCAATCAGCGTCTTGAATTTGATTAGTTTAAACTTTCCTGAAAGCAATTCAACCAAACTGTTGTGATGAAATGTTTTACAAGGATGGTAGATTGCTTCTTCTTGTTTGTACTTAGCCAAATACAAATTTTCATCACAATTGACAGTTTCTTCTCTCTGTCCTAAATCTTTCAAATAGCGCTTTGAGGATGAATAAAAAGGTTGAGTACAAGATAAGATTGATGGTTGGTTTTTGGGGATATACTCATAAAGAGCAAAGCACTTAGCACAGCATGTCTTGGTGACAAATAATGTATTGAGTTGCAATCGACTAAAAACTTTCTCTATAGAAAGGGGAATCAGGCTGATGATTCAGCTAGCATCTAGTTTACCTATGTCACTAAGAAGTATGAGTTTGTTGACTTCATCATGCAAAAATTCAGCACAACCTTCTTTGCTTAAATGATGGATAAGAGAAAGTTTTGCTGCTTGCCACATTATCTTCTGGCTATAAAGCTCTTCCAAATTCAAATTGATTGACTGTGGTAGAGATTGAATTGTTTCCAAAACAGGCTGCCCCTAAGCAAAGAAAAAAAATAGAGATTGATTGAAACATAATTTCTCTTTATTTACCAAATATTGATGTCTTACAAAATCTTGGATGTTGGATCCTAAGTTAGGTGAAGTGCTGGATGTACCAACCATCTGTGCTTTGCCATTTCTTTCTTCTTCATGTTTGGAGAATGACTGAGATTTTTTGAAAGCTACACCAACTTCAAAGCTTCCCAATGAGGTCTGATGCTTTCTTGATGAACATCCAAGCTCTTCACATTTACAAACGCGAAAAAATGGTGGCATTTTAAGACTTCTGGTTATAAGAAATATGTTACTGGATGGTAGCAATTGAACAAACTATTTATTTATTGCGAAGCACTTACTAAAATAAGCTAATCTTTACGTCTCAAGAAGTTTATCAACAAGTTGGTTACCATGGATTTCTTTGAATGTTTGTTTCATGCAGATCAACCATGCATTAAGTAGGTATCCATAGTGTGCATCAGCAAAATGTTTCAGACTCTCTACATTTTACAATGTTGCATACATGTTTATCAAACAGCTTATTTTGCACAAAGCATAATACTATAATAGAATACAAATTGATCACATTTTTAAATATAGGATAAACTATGATATAACTTGAATCAAAATAATACCATTTAATTTATAATAATAAAGTTATTTAAGTGTTGCCGTTTTTTTTTCTGCAATCACCTGCATTAATAAAATTCTGCCAAGTAACAGAAAGGTTTTCACCAATAATCAGTATAAGATATAAAAAATTTTATAATATTTATTTTTCACAATATAGAATTACAGTCTGAAAAATAAATATTTTTTCAACAAAATATATTATTTTAAAATTTTCAAATCTAAGAGGTCATCAAAGTAAAGCTTCCAGAACCCAAAAAACAGAATTTTTACATTAAGTTGCCTATTCCAAAATCTGAAAAATTGGTATGGTTTACGAGTAATCTTGGTAAATAAAATATATACATACTAATAAAGTGTTATATAAATGTTTAAAATAATTTTTTCAGCTTAATCAACAAGCTCAAATAATGTTATTTTTGCATTAAAATATTATCAAAATAAGTTGGAAAATCAAAATGATTCTGCATTATATTTTTACCCGTTTATCATGCAATAATTTTCTATTACAGCTGAGTTATTTCCTTTTGAATTAATTATGAACATACATAGATATCCATATTTTACAGAGAAAGATATTCATGAGAGAGCTCATCTGTCCATCCACTCAACTCTTCATTATTAATTATTTTTAAAATACAAAATTTATTATAGTGGTATTTTTGTTGCCATATCCTTTCAAAATTTTATATTTTTGTTCATTTTGCTTTTCATAACGTATATGATGAGCTCTAGTTGTTCTAGTTTTCCTCAGGGAAAAATACCTACTAATACCCATGTACTTAATAAAAGATTCAATGAGATACTCCCTCGATAAACTTCTCATTTTTGCAGGTCTATTAAAAATTTCTGTCATTGTAGAGAATCTTATAGTACTAGCTATAGGCCTTGACCAAGGGAGTTGGAGAAAAACCAGAGAGAAAATCCCCTGTCCCTTTAGAAAAACAAGTGAGATTTACCTGTTGCAGAAAATTGGAGATCTTTTTGCTAGACCCTCTAATTAAACACACTTGACCCCTTTAAAAGTGAAGATAATAGTCCCAGACAGACTACCAGAAAGAGTTGAAATGAACAATAATATATTCCAACAAAACACAAGCCAATGAGACAGTGAGGAACAGAGAGGCGATGAGTAAAGAAATAAGATGATTCCCTAAAAATCTTCCCACACACGCATCATACCGCCAGTGCACAGACCACCCTGACCAATTCCCCAGCCAAAATCCAGCTTTCCTAGCCTTTTTCATGCATAAAAGTGCATTTTAGCGCTCCCCAGCGCCCAGGCGGCCAGGCCACTTGGAGGCGGCTCCGCTTAGGGGCAGGCAGGCCGCTTGGGGGCGGGGGGCCGCTTCTAGGCCCTAAACCACCCATACAACCCATAAAAACCCTAAAAACACTAAAAACACTAAACTTCACTAATAAACAAGATAAACACACATAAGACATACTAAAATGAAAAGAAAATAAAGGACAATAAGCTGAGACATAATAAGTGACCCTAGCTTAAGACTACATAAGCACCACTAAGCAATAAACATCCGATAAATACCAATAATAACACCATAACTACCCTATAAAACAAGGTAACCACCCATAAGGGATACCAAAATGAAGAGAAAAGAAAGGACATTAAGCTGAGACATAGTAATTGACCCTAGCTTAAGCCTCCATAAACACTACTAAATATCTCCTAAATATGAAAAAATCCACTAATAACACCATAAACCCAATAACATCCTACATACCAAATACCCCAAAATATGCACTCCAAAGGCATACCCAGGTTTGGATCACCACATCCTCCCTCCAATCAAGAATGTCCCCATTCTTCCTTCACCAAAACCATGCTTGAACACCTATCCAGAATCTTTACAAACAGCTTATTTCTCTCTTCCACCAGATCCTATTCCATCCTAAGTGAACTTCTGAACCAGCAATCCAAGCTTCTTCTTTAAAACTTCTCTTGAACCATGCCTTTAAATTAAATCTATCTCTTTGAAAAGAATCTCTTTTTTCTGTTCCTGAATTCCAACTCTGGCTGTACCAGCCTCCAACAATGAAAAGTGATATCCAGTTGACAAGTCTTCCCAAATATAACCTTCTACCAGCATAATAATTTCCTCATTTTATAGTCTTGGGGGACTCACAACCCTCAGTTTAAAGTCTTGGGGGACTAAAAGCCCTCAGTTTAAAGTCTTGGGGGACTAACAGCCCTCAGTTTATTGTCTTGGGGGACTCCAAAAATCCTCAGTTTATAGTCTTGGGGGACTGAAAAAACCTGAATTACAGAACCCAGAACCAGAGATCAACCAGAAAAAGATTTAGAGAAGTAACTAACTTGCTGGGGTAGCTGTATATAGAGCTGCCAGCCCATCAGTCACCCCCAAACTTACCTTTACAAAATTCAGAAGTTCCCCCTTGGATCCTTCTGCCTTTAAACTTCCACATCACACTGCCTCCCATTCCTCAGTTTATAGTTTTGGGGGACTTACCATCAACAATCCTCAGTTTAAAGTCTTGGGAGACTAACACAGTGTTCAGTTTAAAGTCTTGACAGACTACTTCTTGACAAAATCTTGAAATCAGCCAGTTTAAAGTGTTGGAGGACTACTAGATCCACAGTAGTAAAATTAAATTCTTGAATAAATCTTTAAAAACCAGCCAGTTTTAAGTCTTTGAGGACTAACAGAATTTTCAGTTTAAAGTCTTGATGGTCATCAAAAAATCTTGAGCCTGTTTTTAAAAGATCAGTTTAAAGTCTTGAAGGACTTTCCAAAAAAATCTTGAATATATAGCCCATAAATAAAATATCAGTTTAAAGTCTTGAAAGACCTTCCAGAAAAAAAAATCTTGAAGATATAGCCCATAAATCCCCAAACCAAGAACCATCAAAGCCAAAACATTTAACCTCTTTTAACAAATAAAACAAAATAAAATGGTATCCCCCAGCCAATTGATGAGCTGATCCCCTGATACCTTCCCACATCCAAGTGCACCTTGATGTGGTCACACCTAAAAAAATTTAATTTTTTTATTTTTATTTTGACTCCTTCTCTTCTACCAAAAATATTGCCAGAGCCCTATGTTGAGCCTTTGAACAAAAATAGCCTCCATAAAAAAATTAAAAGAAAAAAAAGAGAAAAAAAGAAAAAAATCTTGAATCCACCACTTTCACAGCCACCACCCTGGAACCACATAGCAAAGCCAGCTCCAGGTCAACAGAAGAGATCACTGGGTGGGCTCCCTCCAATAAGTAAAAACGATGGGAGACCACCAGTGATCCACCACCAATCCAAAAGCACCAAAAGACATCCAAAGCAATCCAGTTTAAAGTCATAGAGGACTAAAAACCTGAATCACAAAAAAACAACACTAGAGTTCAACTAGAAAATAACCAAAGGCTTGAAACAGACATTCTGGGTTAACTTTTCTACAGAGCAGCCAGCTCATCAGTTACCCCCACACTTGCCAAAATAAAATCTAGAAGCCCCCCCCCCCCTGGGTACCTTCTAACAAAAACACAACATCCAACAAAATTAAACAAAACCAATAAACATGAGGGGTCCAGCACTTGAATACAAAAAGAATTTCCTGCTTAAAGACATGGTGGACTAAAAACCAGTTAAAGAAAAAAAACCAATTCTAGAATTCAACAAAATTAAGAGAAGGGGTTTGAAACAGACAATATGGGGTAACTGTTGATAGAGCAGCCAGCCCATCAGTCACCCCCACACTTGCCAAAATAAAATCTAGAAGCCACACCGCTGGGTACCTTATAACAAAAAGGATTTTCCAACACAAATCTTCTCCCATAAAAAAACCAAAACCATTAAAAAACCATTAAAATTCTTGAAAGCCAAAAAAATCTAATTTAGAAATAAAATTTTGCAGTTTAACCTCATGCTGGAGGTGAAATAAAACCAATAATCTTCATTTTTATCTTCATATTATTTTAAATAAAATATCAATCTTCACTTGAATTTTTCTTTTCTTCCATCTTCATTATACTAAGATTTTTTTTTTCATTACAGGTGGGCCACCCAAAGTTGGAGGTGCCATCTGAAGCGGCCTGGCCTCCTTTTTTTATATAGAGACTTGAACCAGAGAGACTGATAAGAATTGGACAAAACAAAAAAATCCTGACCAAATACATAGAGGCCAAATTAAGCAAAACCAAAACAAATTATGTAGTTTATCCTCATTTTGGAGGAATCAGATTCTTGAAATCCCAAGGTTTAAACCAATAAGTTTGCCCCAAGGGCTTGAGCCCCCTAAGCTCCTCTTCCAATTCTGATATCCCAACATCAGAGCTCCAAACAAATTTTCCATCCTCCTCCATACACTGAGTCTACCATAGTTCACATGACCAGAATCCATAAATTCTCCACCCTGTGAAACATCTATAACCTCCACCACATCTTTAAAATCAACCTCCATACCAGTGACATCCAAAACATAAAAATTTTCCTCTTCCCTATAAGAATCTTGCTTAGAATCTTCAAAATCCTCCAGAATAACATCCATAACATCAAAATAAAAATCCTCCTCCAAGCAGAGACCTTCTGAACTTGAGGGAACCACCTGAAAATATCTTCCTCTATTAGAAAAAGATCTAAGACAGAATCTTTCTGTCCATCCAAAAATTCAACTGATACATCCTCCTACAACAAGACATTATCTGAACTTGAGAAAGAAAAATAACCATCCCACAGCAACCATTCATTCACCACAGATTCCTCCTCAATATCCCAAAATCCTTCTTCATGATCAGATAAGTCCTCCTTCCCACATAATTCACCCAAACTTGAGGATATACACTGATCCTCCAGTGTGTAAATTTCCAAAACATCCAGTGAAGCACATTCCAGAGATCCCATGGCATCCTTTGAAAAAGAAAAATCAGGTTTACAAACATCATCAGAGTCCCCATCTTCCAAAATTGATGGCTCCAACACCTTTCCAGAAACTGAATTTTCCACCACAGTCTCCTGAACCTCTCCATCCAACAGGATTTCCTCTCCAGATTCAACATCCCTATCCATCATACCATCCAAATATCCAAAAATAACCTCCTTCAGAATAGCCATACCAGGAATCCTATTTTCCCCCTTTGGAAGAGTCTTCATCAAGTCAGCCTTGAAAAAAATCTCCATAACCTCCACCTTTACATTCCTACCCATGGCACTCCAAAATACATACTTGGCCCCATCTTCATGTGGTAATATATCATTATATACCAGATATTCCAGAGCCTCCCCAAACTCCTCCATAAATTCCCCATACTGAGAAAGAGAAGTTACACCACCTTTCAATTCCCACTTCCTAGCAATCCCATGAAGGTCCACCATTGAGAAAGTAGTAGGCCACCTTTTAACCATTTCAATCTTCAACTTTTCCCAGTCCTGACTCCTATATCCTGCCATGCCAGAAACTTCCTTCTCCACCTCCCTATTACCAATGAAAAAGATTACTTGCCTAACCATGTCCAACAGTGAGGCCCCATCAATCTCAGCAGCAACCTCAAACCTAGCCAAAAACCCCTTTGCATCCTCTCTAAAAAACCTTGAACCATCACAAGACTGAATCCTTACCATCCTAGGAATTCCAAGTTACAGCCTCCAATCTCCACCAAAGATAGCCAAAGTCCCCCCCAACAGCCTTAGAGACCTAGGAGGGACCAAATCCAACAGAAAAGAAGACCCCTAGACCAACCACAAAGAGATATAGAACCAAATCCTAAATCCACCAAAGGAGACCCACCAAAGAGAGAAGCCTAGATCAACAGAGATTCAAAAAAGCCAACAGATTTGTACCCCACGTTGGGCGCCAGAAATGTAGACAATCCTATAGTACTAGCTATAGGCCTTGACCAAGGGAGTTGGAGAAAAACCAGAGAGAAAATCCCTTGTCCCTTTAGAAAAACAAGTGAGATTTACCTGTTGCAGAAAATTGGAGATCTTTTTGCTAGACCCTCTAATTAAACACACTTGACCCCTTTAAAAGTGAAGATAATAGTCCCAGACAGACTACCAGAAAGAGTTGAAATGAACAGTAATATATTCCAACAAAACACAAGCCAATGAGAAAGTGAGGAACAGAGAGGCGATGAGTAAAGAAATAAGATGATTCCCTAAAAATCTTCCCACACACGCATCATACCGCCAGTGCACAGACCACCCTGACCAATTCCCCAGCCAAAATCCAGCTTTCCCAGCCTTTTTCATGAATAAAAGTGCATTTTAGCGCTTCCCCAGCGCCCAGGCAGCCAGGCCGCTTGGAGGCGGCTCCGCTTAGGGGTAGGCAGGCCGCTTCTAGGCCCTAAAACACCCATACAACCCATAAAAACCCTAAAAACCCTAAAAACACATAACTTCACTAATAAACAAGATAAACACACATAAGACATACCAAAATGAAACGAAAATAAAGGACAATAAGCTGAGACATAATAAGTGACCCTAGATTAAGCCTACATAAGCACCACTAAGCAATAAACATCCGATAAATACCAATAATAACACCATAACTACCCTATAAAACAAAGTAACCACCCATAAGGGATACCAAAATGAAGAGAAAAGAAAGGACATTAATCTGAGACATAATAATTGACCCTAGCTTAAGCCTCCATAAACACTACTAAATATCTTCTAAATATGAAAAAATCCACTAATTACACCATAAACCCAATAACATCTTACATACCAAATACCCCAAAATATGCACTCCAAAGGCCTACCCAGGTTTGGATCACCACATCGTGTGCTTTTGAATATTTCACCTCAGTCTAACAAATGGAAGCTGAACCCCACCGAAGGACAACTACATAGGTTCTCATTGTTCAATATAAGCTCTCTCAACATTGATATTAATTTGCCATATCCTGAACGAAATTACCGTGTTTCTGAACAAATCCCTGCTATATTTCACAATGCTTTTATCCACTTTCTTCATCAATGCAACTTTCCTGGAAAAACATTTGCTTGGAATCTTGATTGGTTTCACAAGTGGAATCAATTTTTGGCAAAAATTATCATTAAGCACTGGGATAAAGCTTTGGAAAATAATTATTTGGTTTCTTATTCAATAGACTCTACTCATATTTCCTACCTAATTCAAATGGGTTTTCTTCACCGCTGGTTTATAGGTTATGCTGATAAATTACAACTCGGAAAAGATTCAGATAGTTTCCATGAAATAGTTAAAATAAGAAAGTAAGAACTAATATTTTTATCTTTTTTTTTTACACAAGCTTATATAAATTTGAAAATCTTTTTCAGAATTCTTTTAACCGTACTCACCTTCTTAAACAACTTCCAAGTGGTGAAACCTATGAGAATCTTTTCAAAAATTTCAAATGTTTCTCAGAAACTGAAATTGATGATGAAGGTTCTTTTAAGAGGATTTTATTGCCATGGAGATCTGAAGAATTCTCAAGACTTGCACAAAATCTCAACCAGAAACACATTCAAATCCAAGAAAATTCCTCTTATTCAGGAGAAATACTTAAGAACTTGGCATTATATGATACATTAAATTTGTTATCCTCAATCAAGACTCACTTTAATTCTTTTCCAGTCCCCAGGGGTTTTCCAAGTGACTGCTATTCCTCATTATATCTCGCTTCTCTTAATCCTCAACATTTAAGACTTCTTAATTGTCAAGCCCCAATAAACATTTCCTACATACTTAAACAAATTTCAAATTCTAATGTGAGTTATTGATAAATTCCCTAATCAATAATCTAGCAGACTCATATTCCTCGTTTCCAATGTTTGGGACACTTAACCTTAAAAAATTAGAACAGATAAATATTTTTAGCTATGATGCAACTTTATATAAATAAAATTTCACATACATTGATAGCTCAATCTTTTTTCTTTTTATCTTATAAATGCTGAATTTAATACTTCTGCTTACTAAATACTTGAGTACATGAATTTCATTTTGTTGGCCCATTCTATACAGACAATCAACTGCTTGCTGTTCAACTGCTGGATTCCAATTAGGCTCCTGTTTCAATATTTTAAACAAATTCTCTTTTCAACCTTTTCTATTTCAATAAAAGACTCTTTGACTTACCATTATATATACATTTTGTGCACACCTCAAGTCTATTCCAACTCCTGCAGCCTTGATCGTACCAAGCAAAACTTGACATCTTTCATCATTTTTGAATTTGTCCAGATTTTCATCCCTTTTTTTCATTCTCAACTTTCCTACAAGCTCTGTGTAGCTAATTCCATGGTCATCTAAAGCCTTTTTTATACTGTTTCAATGGATAGAATATTGAAATGTTGTTTAAGCTAAAAATAAGTTATTGAGATAATTAATATAATTCCTTACATTTCCAAAAAGTCTGCATATTCTGAAAATATAACAACCTTGGGACATATTATCCCCCTTTCTCCCCTTAAGAAAATTTATAAATGACTGATTAGATGTATAATCTTTGCTGAATGTTTCCATGTGAAAGGAAATTTTGGAGGTTGATCTGGGTTTTCATAGACAGGGTGGTACAAAATTGCCGTAAAATTGACAGTTCTCAGAGAAACTCAGCTGAGTCCCAAGGGATATTGGTGTTTTGAGAAGGCCCATAATATTCAGAAAAGCATTCTTAAAGCTTTGTAAGTTTTGAGTGCCAAGGTTCTGATAATTCTACAGATATTCCTTGCTCAATTTTTTAAGGAAGTGATAAGATTGCTTCTCTTGTCCTCCACAGGCATATGACATTCATGAGAGTATTTATTGATTTTATTGAGCTAGAGCTTCCTCTGTTTAAGCCATTCATAAGAAAATTAATCCACAACCAGTTTTCTTGCCATCTTTCAATTCTGAGGAATGATATAAGGCTTTGAAGATCAGTTGTCCGGTTCTGAAGTGGTGTCCCTGTCAGGCATAGTTGATACTCAGCCTCCAAGGCCAATATATTCTGATTCTTGTGCGACTGGGGATTCTTGATTAAACTTTTAAATTATGTTAAACATTTCATCAGCTTTTATAATATTGTGTTCAAAATTCTTAGTAATTCAAATGAATTCTTACTGAGCCTCATCTAAAACTATTCTGTACCAAATGAGTTTATGAGTTACTGGTGGAATAGGTTGAGGAGTTTTCTTTGAAGAAGATGGACTTGCTGTCTCATAGGTAGTCAAAACAACTAGTTGGTTCTGAAGCTCCTCAAAATTAATTTTCTTTGAATCCTTCCCATAAAGAACCTTGAAAGGTAGTGCATTATCTTCAAAGTGAATTCTTATTTCATTGACCCAGTTTGATAATGTTGCAAGTGGGCAAATGATGAGAGTTTCTGATGTCCTATCCTTCTCTTGTCCATCACCCAAGAGTTGGAATCTTCTGGCTTCATTTTGAGTTGCAGTAATTAGGCCAAGAGTTGAGAGGGTCTTTCCCAAGCCCATATCATCAGCTAAAATTGAACCAATTCCTGCAGAGGATAACTCTTCTTCAAGAAATTGTTCATAATAATTATTAAAACCTACTCTCAGCTAGCTGTTGTCTGCATGCCTCCACAGGTTTTCTAAATTTTTGGATAAGTTATTTTCATTGTCTATCATAAAATTTATAGCTTGAATCTGATGCATTTTAAGAGTTGTTTTGATACCACGTATAGATAGATTTGCCATTTGATTATCCCTTGTCCCAGAAATTTCAAAAGTTGTGTGAATACAAGAATGAGGAATATTGAAGAAGATGGTTGGATTGTAGTGTGGAATCAGTGTCAAATCAATTTGAGCATTTATAAATACTTCTTTAGCCTGACTAATAAAATCAGTCAAACAAAAAAGGAGGCCACAAATTCTATACTGCCTGTTTAAAAGTAGAACCAAGTAAGAGCAAAAATAATAAGGTATTTGGGGACTTAAAGCCCTTTTATCAGTTAAAATTTGAGATCCAGATCCAATTTCTCCAAGTAGTTGTCCAATTTGGCTGCTCTGTTTGTTAGAAAAATCACCAATAGTTTTTGCTTCTCCTTCTTTGAATAATCCAAAAATGAACTAAAGATCTTCCTTGTTGCATAATAACTGGAGTGGATACTTCATCAAATACAGATCTTTCTTTTGGAAAAATAGGTTTAAAATTTAAAGAGAATTGTCCAATGCATCTTAAATTTGACATTATAATTAAATGAATTTTATGGTGATGGTGGTAGTTTAAAGAAAGAGAGGGTGAGAGCAAAGTTTTGAAAGAGAATAAAGTAGAGAATATATATAATATTGGATGAATATTCAAAATTGAATTTTTCATGTATGTTAATAATTAATGTTGACTCACATTTTAATAATAACTAAATACAGATAAATAATTAAAAAAAGTGCATTATTTTAGAGCCTAAGTTTTGTGCCAATATATTAAAATTAGTTGCTTTAATAGTGTAAATTTTTAAAAAAATACATTACTATTTTTTCCCCTTATAAAATATATATATATTTTTTTTTCTCCTACATTAAATTTTTTGAACATTGTCTTATACTTTTTTATTCCAAGGAACAATGAGAAATTTCTATTGATAAGGGCTCAATATCAACTTTTGTCTAGAAAATTTAAAATTATGTGTAAATATTTTTACAGAGTTATATTTTTATTAATAAAATTTTTAAAAAGGACTTAAATAGTATTCTTTTTTATATATTTGCTGAAATAAAATTGGTAATTGAAATAATATTCCAGACCTAGTATAGTATGTGTCATTTAAGATATTTCTACCAATATCAAACCTGACCTCCCAACATTAAATGGATATATATATATAATTGAATATTATGGTATGTTAAGTGTTGTGGCTCAAACATTGCTCAAATTTGTTCCAACTGATGCTTAACTTAAATCCAAAGCTCTGCTCAGAAGGGATAAATTGAGGCTCAATTTAGGGCCAACTTTTTTTTCAAAGTTTTTTCATATAATTTAAAAACAGTTTTCTAATTCTTTCAAAACTTTTCCCCAACGATTTCCCAACCTCTTCCTGAAAGTTTCAAAAAGAGGGAACTTCTAGCAGTTCTCCCCCTGATTTCCCATGGTGTATATAATAATAATTCTGTTATAGTTTTTATTTGAATTGTAGTAAGTAAGTGATGATTAATAACCCATCTGATCCTCCCTTACTTATACCAAAATCCACTAGAGTGCACAGACCTTCAATGGAGATGATGTCACTGCTATCCCCTGCAATTACAGAGCTGTGAAGGCCCATCAACTTCCCATGGTGTCCACATCAAGCAGGTTCAACACCCAGACCTCCAGTAAGGATCCTCCATCACAGTTAATGATATCACAGACCCATACCATAAATAGAATAAACAGATAAAAGCAGATACCATAAAGAAACAGGTCAAATAACACATTCAAATAGTATATAATGAGACCCAAAGCATATAAAGAAACCAAATTAATGGTCCAAGACCCCAATAACATCCCCAAGCATCCATATTAACACAGTAATTATATCTCAATCCATAAATCTGTGAAAATCCATCAAAGGAAACAGATTAAATTGTCCAAACTGGATATATGCGCCTTAAAAATGTGTATGTGCTTGTGTAGGCATTGTGAGTCCACTGAATACGTCCATATGACCTAAATTAAGCAGAAAAATAAAGTTTATAGGCTATAAAGCAGCTAAAATCTACTTGTAGACTTAAATATACAAAATATAACTACATATTTCACTGAATTTGAGGTTTATGTATACATGTAACCTTATGTATGTCTATAATTACTTAATATTACTTAACCTAAGTATATTATGACTCTATTAACACCTTAATAAGTATTATAAGGCTATGGATAAGCTATTTAAACTACTATAAGTCATATAATAGTGTAATAATTATATATATACATATTATAACCATATATATAATTATTATAACTTTAATTTCAAGTTATAAGCTTAATATTATTAAAGTTATCTTATTTTAAACATAAGAATTAATCAGTCCTGAGTATAACTAGGCTGACACTCCCTCAACCAAAAAGAACAATAAAAAAAATTTTAAGACATTTCAATTAATAATTAAGGAGTGAATAGAAAAATAATTTTTAAATTTTCTATAATAAATATACTGAATTAAACAGAATTATTTGGATTTGAATTTTTTAAAGAGATTTTTAAGATCAGATATTTCATTTTCTGGAATCCACTGTTCATATTCACTTAATTTTTTTAAACATTAATAGATACTCAATTCCCTTTTCTTTTTTAAGTTGTCACTCTTTAAGTATCTTTTCAATTTTTGCCTTTTCAACTATTTCTTCATGTTGCTGTTTATGCCTTCCTGATATTCTTGGAAATAGAGAAGTATCATTAGACTGGTATGTTTTTATAAGAGAAATAGAAAATACTGGATCTTTTCTATCATATGGTGCATATAGAATAACTTCAACAGCATTTTTACCAACTATCTTTATTTATACTAATTGTCCAATAAATGGATCCTTCAATTTAACATTAAAATTTGAATTGAAATGTAGTGTAGAAATAAGGACTTCCTCACCCTCTTTGAACAATTTCTCTTTATGGGCTTTATCCCATCTTTTCTTCTCACACTCAAATACCTTATTTATACATTCTTGAGCATACTTTCTGCATAATTCTTGCATCTGAAGAAAAGATTTTGTACCTGGACAGATATCCAATCTTGGTAGTTTATTAAGAGTTTTAGCAGGGGTATTAGTTACATAACCCAACCATAACTCAAATGGCTTTTTTCCATTGACAGAATGTACTGTTCTATTGTATACAGAGTCTAAACCTGGGATAAGGGTTACCCAATCATGCATGAATTTGTCATTGTCTATAAATTCAAGGGAAAAAGCACAATATCTTCTTATCATATCTTCTAAAGTGTGTATCATTCTTTCTGCTAGCCTATCAGTTTGTGTATGGTGTGCTGTAGAAAGTTTTAATTGAAACCCTGAAACATCCATAAGTGATGTCCAGAACTCAGAAGTAAATTTAGGATCTTTGTCTGAAAATATTGCTTTGGGGAAACCTGCTATATTTAACATTGGTGTCCACCATAAAAAAGCTAAGTCCTTTGCGGAAAACTCTATGTGGGTGGGAATAAATTTACTCATTTTTGTAAATCTATCTACAACTACCCAGCAGGAGTTATAACTCTTATGCCCTGCTATTGGCAAACCTGTTACAAAGTCCATTTTAACTATTTCCCATGGAGCTTTTGCTTGCTCAATTTGTTGTAATAAACCAGCTCTTTTCCCTGTTAATCTTTTAAATTTTTGACAAAAATCACATGTCTCAACATATTTTTGAACATCATCAGACATGTTAATCCACCAAGCTGTATTTTTTTACTCTGGTTAATGTTTTATGGAAGTCAAAATGACCTGCTAGTATATCATCATGACATATACTTAAAATTAACTCCTTCATTGAAGGGGGAATTACAATTACATTGCTTGATTTCTTCCTTTAATATATTAAACCATCCTCAATGAAATATTTTCCTTTTTCTAATGCTTATTTATACTTTTGTGGAAATGTTTTTATTAAAACACTCATTGAAGCATTAGATGGATGATTTAATATTGTAGTAAGTTTACTCAATTCAGGATCTAAAGCATAATTATCATGAATTTATTGCAAAAATTCATCCTCAAGATCTACAATATAAATGCCATAAATGTTTATAATCTCTTTTTCAGGAACATAAGCTGGATTATCATCATTATTAGGAAGAGTTACTCTAGATAACAGATCTACATTAGAGTGTAAGATTCCAGCTATATGTGTCATATTCATCCGTCCTCTGTACTCTTGTATAGCTAATTGCCATCTAAACAAATATCTATTTGGAGTTCTCATGTTTAAGAGTGACTTAACTGCACTACAGTCAGTTATTAACTCAAATTTTTGGTCTTAAAGGTAATAATGTAGCTTCTTAAGAGCCCATACTACTGCTAAACATTCATGTTGAGTAGAACCATATTTCAATTCACTACTTCTTAGAGTACGTCAAATATTGCCAATTACTACTTCTGACATTTTCCCTTCAATAAGTTGTTTTCAATGCAAAGCAACACCCAAACTAATAAAACTAGCAGCAGTATACAATACAAAAGGTAATTGGAAATCTGTTAATCCTAAGATAGGAGCTGTCATCAAACATTCTTTCAACTTATCAAAAGCCTGTTGTCTTTCATTATTCCAAATGAAACTTCTGATTTCTTTTTCAGTGTGGTCAATGGTGCAGAAATTAATTGGTAGTTCTTTATATATTGCCTATAATAACCAAACATACCAAGAAAAGATTGTAGATTCTTTACATTTTGAGGAATTCCAATATTCTTGATTGCAGCGACCTTATTTTGGTCTACACATATTTGTAAGCCAGCTACAATATGACCAAGCACTTTTCAAGACTCAAACCCAAATTAACATTTTTTCAATGCAAGTGTCATTTTTATTTCATCCATCTTTTGAAATAAAATTTTAAAATGGATTAAGTGTTCATCACATGTCTTAGAAAACACTCTGATGTCATCAATGTATACCATTAACCATCCCTCAATCATTTCATTATGGAATGTTATATCCATAAACTTCTGAAATAATGATGGAGCATTTTTTGGTCCAAATGGCATCTTGAGATATTTATATATTCCCATGTGTGATGTTATTAACAAAAATTTCTGTGAATTCTTTTCAACGGGAATTTGATGGTACCCTTGATTTCCATATAGACAACTTATGTATTTAGCACCTTTAAGGGTAGCGTGTATAGAGGCAATCCTTTGAAAGGGGTAAATATCATCTACTGTAAATGTATTTTAAGCTCTATAATCACCCCACAGTTTTGCTTTATCTTGTTCATAATATATTAGCATTGGTGATATTACACAATATTCTGGTGTAGTTTCAACCTTTTCAATAATGTTAATTTTTAACAACATCTTAACATTATCCTCTATGTATTTCCTCTTCATTGGTGAAGAAGGTTATGGTTTCTTTTTAAGACTAGCGGGGATATTATCCATATCACAGGTTAAACTAATCTTCATTTAATTATCCTCACCTAAGATTGAACACACATTGAGCTATTGATGAAGCAGCCATACAATCAGGGATGAACACCACTCAGCAGTATAGTTTTAGGTGGGTGTTCAAGTAGAGTTTAGTATGGGTTCAGTATGAGCTCAGTCTGAGTTCCATCTGAATTCAGGTTGAAGACTTGCTAGCACGTCCACTCCCTATATTGTGTAGTTTATGAGATATTACTGTCATAATCTCTTGAATATTTATATTTTCCTGTTTCATTTTCATATTGTTGCTGATTTTCATCAATATTTATTTTTTTCTCACATTTGTGACCTTTAAGCCTAGGCATATTACACTTATAACAAGTATTAGTCTCATACTTTTTAGGTACTACAGGTGCAGTAGGTTTTTTCTGCTTTTTCTGCAGTGTTTTTAAATTCTTATTTTTCACAGGTTCATTTTTTTATTTATAAGTGGTGTACCTTGCTTCATACTTATGGTTTAATAATATTTTATTTCAAATATTAATTAATTCAGAGTATTCACTAACCATTATTTTTCTAGCTAAAACAATGTGTCAGCCTAGATATCCCTAGGAATGAGTATTTCTTATGCTTAAAATAAGATAACCTTAAGTAAATTAAGCTTATATCTTAAAAATAAGTTTAAAACAATTATATATATGATTATAATACATATATATATAATTATTACACTGTTATATAATTTATAGTAGTTTAAACAGCTTATCCATAGCCTAATAATACTTATTAAGGTGTTAATGGAGTCATAATATACTTATCTTAAGTGATATTAAGTAATTATTGACATACATAAGCTTAAATGTATACATAAAGCTCATATTCAGTGAAATATGCAGTATATTATGTATATTTAGGTCTATAAGTGGGTTTTAACCTCTTAATAGCCTATAACTTTGTTTTTCTGCTTATTTTAGGTCATATGGACAAAATCAGTGGATTCACAACGCCTAAAGAAGCATAGACATCTATATCAGGCGCATACACTCAGTTTGGACAACTTAATCTGCTTCCTTAGATGGATATTCACGGATTTATAGGTTGGGAGGTCATTGCTGGGTTAATGTGGAAGCTTGGGGATGTTATTGGGGGCTTGGACACTTCATTTGTTTCCTTTATATGCTTTGGGTTTCATTAAATCTCTTTTGGATTGCTTATTTTACCTGTTTCTTTATGGTATCCGCTTTTATCTGGATTTTCTAATTCTGTTTTGGGTCTGTTTTATCATTAATTGTGATGGAGAGTCCTTACTGGAGGTGTGGGTGTTGAATCTGCTTGAAGTGGACGCCATGGGGAGGTGATGGGCTCTCACAGTGCTGTAATTGCCAGGGATAGAAGTGACATCATCTTGATTGAAGGTCTGTGCACTCCAGGGGATTTGGGTAAAAGTAAGGAGGGATTTTGATGGTTATTTATCATCAATTACTTACTAAATTTAAATCAAACACTTCAATACAATTATTAACATTTAGAAATATATTATAAAGCATATTATAAGTTGATATTATCATTATATAAGCTATAACTATATTCTATTTATCCATTTTCCACCACTAAGCACACATTTAAATCCAAGTATTGTGAGTTTTGTTTGAGTATAACTATTGTATTAGTCTTCCCCTGAGGTTTAATCACTAAATCATTTATCAATAAGTATTAGGACCATAAATAAACACTATTATATCATACCCATATACTATACTATACTGACAATTGGGGGTCATTCCTTGATTATTATTGATTATTTAGTATAAGCCTTAGGATGTGATTTTTACTTAGTATAGCTCAAAACAAACCAAATATTTGGGTCTGCTGCATATTTGTGGGTCATCATAACTCAGTGACTGCGGAAAAGAATCCTTATAATAATTGATCTAATTTTTTATCATAAAAATTAGGTATTTACAGTAGTAACTGTACCCAAAATAAACCCAATTTCACTTGGTATTTGGACACCAATATAACACAAAATTAATTTGGTATTTGTTTAAAGCTTGGTAAGCCAATTATTCACACTTATATAGGTCTAGTTAAACATATTATTATATTTTTAACAGATTTTTTTGATTTTTTCTTATATTTTATTTAAATAAATAAAGATATAAATTCAGGGTAATCTCCATTGCTTTTTTATTAGTAATAACATTGCTAATAACTTTTGTCTACTAATTTCATAGAGCTTTTCCTTTCTGTATACGTGATATATTGTCATTATTTAAAATATGAGTGCTCCTCAGGACAGTGTAAGTGGAAAGCCTGCTTATAATACCAGGTCTAGAGTTAATAAAAACTATCCAGGACATAACCATGGAGGGTCAGCAATACCCCCAGGCAGAGAACATGAGAATAGAGGAAAAAGAAGCCCTTTTAAAAAAGATAACCATAAAAAATACGTCTCCTCCTCTTCAGGATCAACTATCCCACTTGGCCAAACAGGTTTTGAAGTTGGAAGAATCCAAGGCACTCATGCTCAAAGAGGTAGAGAAATTACAGAACAATTTCAAGGTAGGGTTTCAACAAATGAATCAGACACTGGCAGAGCTAAAGAGAGGACAGCCAAGTCAACCAAGTCAGCACCCCCCTACCCCAGGCAGGTCACATCACTTCTAGGAGAAAATCCTGGTAGACAAATGGAAGTGGGACTGGTTCCATCAACAATGGACCAGCCACAGCTGCAACAGGGATCCACCACCTCATCAGACTTCTTCAGTTCACCCCTACAAAGGAAAAAAGCGCCAAAAATCAGGACTGGCATCTATCCCTTGGTAAGTAGATTACCCTCTCATATTGAACACAATACTGATAATTACAATATAGGTAATACTATTGATGTTAAATCTGTGCAGAAAATAGAGGAGGATTTAAAAAATTTAGGTTTTGCTGTAGATACACCTGACTTGTCTTTTGTCCACAATAACAGTACTATTCATAATAATAATACAGTTAATCCTCAGTTTCCACCACTTACTAGTGAGATGAGAAGTTCACAGCATAGTGAGAGAATTGAAAAGGAAGACATGGAGTATTTTAACAATAATCAAACTGTCCATAGAATTGTTTCAGCATTGTGGAATAGAATGACTGATTGTGAGGAACAGAAAATTAAGCTCACTAGTGATACAATTTCATCCTTGACATTAAATATTTCTCAACTGGCAACACGTAATAAAGAATTAGAGAAAGAACATTTGTCTCTAACTCTTAAATATGATTCATTAAGTAACAAATATAGTGAACTTTCAAACAAATTCTGTGAGTAAGAAAAATTGTATGAAGCACACTTGTTAAAAACTGAATCAAGAACTAAGTTATCTTTTGCCCAGACAAATAAAAGTGTCTCTGAGCTGCTACAAAGATTGACTAAAGTTGAGATTGAAACTGCCAATCTACTAATGAACCATGATAATTATAAGTATACTCAATATAATAATAATCCTTTCATTGGCAAAATTGAATCTCATTCCTTCCCTATACCACCACAACTAAAACCATCTGGTGGTAGTGTCAAATCTGAAAATGTAAGTCACAAATCTGTACAGGAGGAAATACAAGACCATTTATCAAGAGTAAATGAGTTATTGAATTTACCTAAGGTTAGTGAGATAAAATCCAATCAAAAGAACTGGCCTAAGATAGATCAGTACCCAACTTATGATGGGGAAGCCAGCTCTGATTGGCAACATTTTATTCAAAGAATTGATAATTTAAAATTCTCATATAAGTTACCAGATGAAGAAATAACATCAAAATTAATTTCTTTATTTAAGGATGTTGCTTTATTATGGTTTGAAGCTGTATTGAGTGAGGGTAAAGATTACTCTTGGGCTGAATGGAAACAACTTATTGAAAAACAATTTGGAGGTTCTAAATTCAGTCTTACTCAGCAGAGACTTTATGAGAAAACTAGGTACAATCCGTTGAATGGTGACAAACCAATGGTATTTTTAATGAATTTAAATAAAATATTAAAAGCCATTGAGCCTAATATGGATTTTAACTTATGGAAAGATAAGATAATATATAAATTACCTATATTTGTCAGAGACATTGTTGTAGCTAGAGCATTAAATGTTACTGAATATTCTGACTTTATTAATATTTGCAATGAAATATTATTAAACCATAAGTATGAATCAAGGTATTCCACTTATAAACAAAATTTTGAACTTGTGAAGAATCAGAATTCAAAAACACTTCAGGAGAAGCAGAAAAAACCTACTGCACCTGTAGTACCTAAAAATTATGAAACAAATACTTGTTATAAGTGTAACAAACCTTGGGTTAAAGGCCACAAATGTGAGAAAAATACAAATATTGTTGAAAATCAACGTGAATCTGAAACTGAAACTGAAAAAAGTAAAGAATCAAGTGATTATGACAGCAATATCTCATATAGTGATGAAAATGAAGTCTGTATGTTTGAAGATGATTTGTCCATCTTTGAAAAACCAATATTAAATATGGACTCAAATGAATCTTTAATGAATTTTGAGGATGCTGAAATCATTAAAGATATACAAGCAGATAACTTTAAAATGACACCTATCATGGTTCCAGCTATCATTTCTGATGAAAATGTTAATATAGTATTGGACACAGGAGCTGATGGTTCTGTTGTTTCTACTAATACATTACAGAAAATTGATAGTGAATATAAGTCTAAGCTTGAACCCCTTCAGAGTAAAAATTGGAGAGGTTTTGGATCAGTGCTACACCCCATTGGTAGATAAAAAGCTGCTGTTTTCTTTAAACATCAACATGGTTATGTAAGAGTAAATTGTGACTTTGTAGTAATGGACAATACTAACTTTATTAACTGTTTTATCATTGGAAATGATATTCTGTCTAAGTTTGGTGTGAAATTAGACACTGCTAATAGTAATTTTAAAATTGGCATGAATGGTAAAAGGAAATTTAAGATAAATTCTTTTAACACAGTCTTACACCTTGAGTCAGTAAAAAATTCTCCGTGTAAAGAAGAGAATCCAATGAGATGAAACTTCTGGAGACAGAAATTTCTAAAGCATCATTTGGCACTCAGATAAGCGAAGCTGAGAAAAATAATATTTTGGACTTAATTAAAGCATTTCCAATGGCTTTTGCACATGGTACAAATGAACGTGGCCTTGTAAAAGATCATGAGATGAAAATTAGTTTAATCTGTGATATGGATAATATCCCTGCTAGTCTTAAAAAGAAACCATACCCTGCTTCACAAATGAAGAGGAAAGACATAGAGGATAATATTAAGATGTTATTGAAAGTGAACATTCTTGACAAGGTTGAAACTACACCAAAATATTGTGTAATATCACCAGTGCTAATTTATTATGAACAAGATAAAGCAAGACTGTGTGGTGATTATAGAGCATTAAATACATTTACAGTAGATGATATTAATCCCTTGCCAAGGATTGCCTCTATACATGCTACCCTTAAAGATGCTATGTATATAAGTTGCATAGATGGAAATAAAGGGTACCATAAAGTTCTTGTTGAAAAGAATTCACAGAACCTTTTGTTGATAAAAACACATATGGGAATTTATAAATATGTCAGAGTGCCATTTGGACCAAAAAATTCTCCATCAGTATTTCAGAAGTTAATGGATATAACATTCCATAATGAATTGATTGAAGGATGGTTAATGGTATACATTGATGACATCATAGTGTTCTCTAAAACATATGATGAACACTTAATCAATTTAAAGAAGGTATTTTAGAAAATGGATGAAATAAAAATTACCCTTTCATTGAAAAAATGTAAATTTGGGTTTGAGTCTTGAAAAGTGCTTGGTCATATTGTATCTGGCTTACAAATATGTGTAGACCAAAATAAGGTGGCTGCAATAAAGAATATTGGCATTCCTCAAAATGTAAAGGATGTACAATCTTTTCTTGGAATGTGTGGTTATTATAGAAAATATATAAAAAACTACCAATTAATTGCTGCACCATTGACCACACTGATAAAGAAATCAGAAGCTTTCATTTGGAATAATGAAAGACAACAGGCTTTTGATAAGTTGAGAGAATGCTTGATGACAGTTCCTATCTTGGGATTACCAGATTTCCAATTACCTTTTGTATTATTTACAGATGCAAGTTTTATTGGTCTGGGTGCTGCTTTGCATCAAAAACAACTTATTGAAGGAAAAATGTCAGAAGTAGTAATCCGCTATATTTCACGTACTTTGAGAAGTAGTGAATTGAAATGTGGTTCTACTCAACTTGAATGTTTGGCAGTAGTATGGCCTCTTGAGAAGCTACATTATTGCCTTGAAGAGCAAAAATTTGAGTTAATAACTGACTGTAGTGCAGTTAAGTCACTCTTAAACATGAAAACTCCTAATAGACACATGTTTAGATGGCAATTAGCTGTACAAGAATACAGAGGATGGATGACTATTACACTTAGAGCAGGAACCTTGCACTCTAATGAAGATCTGTTATTTAGAGTACCTCTGCCTAATAATGATGATAATCCTGCTTATGTTCCTGAATCAGAGATTATTAACATTTATGGCATTTATATTGTAGATCTTGAGGATGAATTTATGCAATCAATTCTTGATAATTATGATTCAGATCCTGACTTGAGTAAACTCACTACAATATTAAATGATCCATCTAATGCTTCAATGAATGTTTTAATAAAAACATTACCAAATAAGTATAAAGAGGCATTAGAAAAAGGAAAATTTTTGATTGAGGATAGTTTTATATATTACAGGAAAAAATTTAGTAATGTAATTGTAATTCACCCCTCAATGAAGGGGTTAATGTTAAGTATATGTCATGATGATATATTAGCAGGTCATTTTGACTTCCATAAAACATTAACCAGAGTAAAAAACACAGCTTGGTGGATTAAAATGTCTGATGATGTTCAAAAATATGTTGAGATGTGTGATTCTTGTCAAAAATCTAAAAGATTAACAGGAAAAAGAGCTGGTTTATTAAACCAAATTGAGCAACCCAAAGCTCCATGAAAAATTATTAACATGGACTTTGTAACAGGTTTGCCAATAGCAGGACATAAGAGTTAAAACAGGTAGTTGTTGATAGATTTACAAAAATGTGTAAACTTATTCCTACTCATAAAGAGGTTTCTGCAAGGGACTTAGCTTTTTTATGGTGGACACAAATTTTGAATATAGCAGGTTTCCTCAAAGCAATAGTTTCTGATAGAGATCCTAAATTTACTTCTGAGTTCTGGACATCACTTATGGATGTTTCAGCGTGTTAATTAAAACCTTCTACAGCACACCATCCACAAACTGATGGGCTAGCAGAAAGAATGATACAAACTTTAGAAGATATTATAAGAAGATATTGTGCTTTTGGTCTTAACTTTAAAGACAATGAAAAATTCATGCTGTGGTGATCCAAACCTGGGTAGGCCTTTGGAGTGCATTTTTGGGGGTATTTGGTATGTAGGGTGTTATTGGGGTTATGGTGTTATTAGTGGATTTTTTCATCTTTAGGTGGTAGTTAGTAGTTTTTATGGAGGCTTAAGCTAGGGTCACTTATTATGTCTCAGCTTAATGTCCTTTCTTTTCTCTTCATTTTGGTATCCCTTATGGGTGGCTACCTTGTTTTATAGGGTAGTTATGGTGTTGTTATTGGTATTTATCAGATGTTTATTGCTTAGTGGTGCTTATGTAGGCTTAAGCTAGGGTCACTTATTACGTCTCAGATTATTTTCCTTCATTTTCTTTTCATTTTGGTATGTCTTATGTATGTTTATTTTGTTTATTAGTGAAGTTATGGGTTTTTATGGGTTGTATGGGTGTTTTAGGGCCTAGAAGCGTCCAGCCCGCCCCCAAGCGGCCTGCCCACTCCTAAGCAGAGCCGCCTCCAAGAGGCCTGGCCGCCTGGGCCCTGGGGAGGCGCTAAAATGCACTTTTATGCATGAAAAAGGCTGGGGAAGCTGGATTTTGGCTGGGGAATTGGTCAGGGTGGTCTGTGCGCTGGCTGTATGATGCGTGTGTGGGAAGATTTTTAGGTAATAATCTTATCTCTTTACTCATCGCCTCTCTGTTCCTCACTGTCTCATTGGCTGGTTTTTTGTTGTAATATATTACTGTTCATTTCAACTCTTTCTGGTAGTCTGTCTAGGACTATTATCTTCACTTTTAAAGGGGTCAAGTGTGTTTAATTAGAGGGTCTAGCAAACAGATCTCCAATATTCTGCAACAGGTCAATCTCACTTGTTTTTCTAAAGGGACAGGGGTTATTCTTTCTGGTTCTTCTCCAACTCCCTTGGTCAAGGCCTATAGCTAGTACTATAGGATTGTCTACATTTCTGGCGCTCAAAGTGGGGGTCGAATCTGTTGGCTTTTTGGAATCTCTGTTGATCTAGGCTTCTCTCTTTGGTGGATCTCCTTTGGTGTATTTTGAATTTGGTGCTATATCTCTTTGTGGTTGGTCTAGGGGTCTTCTTTTCTGTTGGATTTGGTCCCTCCTAGGTCTCTAAGGCTCTTGGGGGGACTTTGGCTATCTTTGGTGGAGATTAGAGGCTGTAACTTGGAATTCCTAAGATGGTCAGGATTCAGTCTTGGGATGGTTCAAGGTTTTTGGGAGAGGATGCAAAGGGGTTTTTGGCTAGGTTTGAGGTTGCTTCTGAGATTGATGGGGCCTCACTTTTGGACATGGTCAGGCAAGTAATCTTTTTCATTGGCAATAGGGAGGTGGAGAAGGAAGTGTCTGGCATGGCAGGATATAGGAGTATGGACTGGGGAAAGTTGAAGATTGAAATGGTTAAAAGGTGTCCTACTACTTTCTCAATGGTGGATCTTCATGGGATTTATAGGAAGTGGGAATTGAAAGGTGTTGTAACTTCTCTTTCTCAGTATGGAGAATTTATGGAGGATTTTGGGGAGGCTCTGAATTATCTGGTATATAATGATATATTACCACATGAAGATGGGGCCAAGTATGTATTTTGGAGTGCCATGGGTAGGAATGTAAAGGTGGAGGTTTTGGAGATTCTTTTCAAGGCTGACTTGATGAAGACTCTTCCAAATGAGGAAAATAGGATTCCTGGTATGGCTATTCTGAAGGAGGTTGTTTTGGGATATTTGGATGGTTTGAAGGATAGGGATGTGGAATCTGGAGAGGAAATCCTGTTGGATGGAGAAGTTCAGGAGACTGTGGTGGGAAATTCAGCTTCTAGGGAGGTGTTGGAGCCATCAATTTTGGAAGATGGGGACTCTGATGATGTTTTTGAAACTGATTTTTCTTTTCCAAAGTATGCCATGGGATCTTAGGAATGTGCTTCACTGGATGTTTTAAAAATGAACACACTGGAGGATCAGTGTATTTCCTCAAGGTTGGGTAAATTATGTGGGAAGGAGGACTTGTCTGGTCATGAAGAAGGATTTTGGGATATTGAGAAAGAATCTGTGGTGGATGAATGGTTGTTGAGGGATGATTATTTTTCTTTCTCAAGTTCAGATAATGGCTTATTGGAGGAGGACATATTGGTTAAATTTTTGGATGGACAGAAAGATTCTGTCTTGGATCTTTTTCTAATAGAGGAAGATTATTTTCAGGTGGTTCCCTCAAGATCAGAAGGTCTCTGCTTGGAGGAGGATTTTTATTTTGATGTTATGGATGTTATTCTGGAGGATTTTGCAGATTCTAAGCAAGATTCCTGTAGGAAAGGGAAAAATTGTGATGTTTTGGATGTCACTGGTATGGAGGTTGATTTTAAAGATGTGGTGGAGGTTCCAGATGTTTCACAGGGTGGAGAATTTATTGATTCTGTTAATGTGAAATATGGAAGACTCAGTGTATGGAGGAGGATGGAAGATTTGTTTGGAGGTCTGATTTTGGGATATCAGAATTGGAAGAGGAGCTTAGGGGGTTCAAGCCCTAGGGGCAAACTTATTGGTTTAAACCTTGGGATTTCAAGAATCTGATTCCTCCAAAATGAAGATAAACTACTTAATTTGTTTTGGTTTTGCTTAATTTGGCCTCTATGTATTTGGTCAGGATTTTTTTTTGTTTTTTTGTCCAATTCTTTTCAGTCTCTCTGGCTCAAGTCTCTATATAAAAAAGGGAGGCCAGGCCGCTTCAGGCGGCACCTCCGACGTCGGGCGGCCCACCAGTAATGAAAAAAAAAAAATCTTAGTATAATGAAGATGGAAGAAAAGAAAATTTCAAGTGAAGATTGATATTTTATTTAAAATAAAATGAAGATAAAAATGAAGATTATTGGTTTTATTTTACCTCCAGCATGAGGTTAGACTGCAAAATTTTATTTCTAAATTGGATTTTTTTGGATTTCAAGAATTTTAATGGTTTTTTAATGGTTTTGGTTTTTTATGGGTGAAGATTTGTGTTGGAAAATCCTTTTTGTTAGAAGGTACCCAGGGTGGGGCTTCTAGATTTTATTTTGGCAAGTGTGGGGGTGACTGATGGGCTGGCTGCTCTATTAACAGTTACCCCAGATTGTCTGTTTCCAACCCCTTCTCTTAATTTTGTTGAATTCTAGTATTGGTTTTTTTTCTTTAACAGGTTTTTAGTCCACCATGACTTTAAACTGGAAATTCTTTTGGTATTCAAGTGCTGGACCCCTCATGTTTATTGGTTTTGTTTAATTTTGTTGGATGTTGTGTTTTTAATAGAAGGTACCCAGGGGGGCTTCTAGATTCTACTTTGGCAAGTGTGGGGGTAACTGATGAGCTGGCTGCTCTGTAGAACAGTTACCCCAGAATGTCTGTTTCAAGCCTTTGCTTTTTTCTAGTTGAATTCTCTTGTTGTTTTTTTGTGATTCAGGTTTTTAGTCCTCTATGACTTTAAACTGGATTGCCTTGGATGTCTTTTGGTTCTTTTGGATTGGTGGTGGATCACTGGTGGTCTCCCATCATTTTTACTTATTGGAGAGAGCCCACCCAGTGATCTCTTCTGTTGACCTGGAGCTGGCTTTGCTATGTGGTTCCAGGGTGTTGGCTGTGAAAGTGGTGGATTCAAGATTTTTTTCTTTTTTTCTCTTTTTTTTCTTTTAATTTTTTTATGGAGGCTATGTTTCTTCAAAGGCTCAACATAGGGCTCTGGCAATATTTTTGGTAGAAGAGAAGGAGTCAAAATAAAAATAAAAAAATTAAATTTTTTTAGGTGTGACCACATCAAGGTGCACTTGGATGTGGGTAAGGTATCAGGTGATCAGCTCATCAATTGGCTGGGGGATACCATTTTATTTTGTTTAATTTGTTAAAAGAGGTTAAATGTTTTGGCTTTGATGGTTCTTGGTTTGGGGATTTATGGGCTATATCTTCAAGATTTATTTTTCTGGAAGGTCATTCAAGACTTTAAACTGATCTTTTATTTATGGGCTATATCTTCCATTTTTTTTTGGAAAGTCCTTCAAGACTTTAGACTGATCTTTTAATTACGGGCTCAAGATTTTTTGATGTCCATCAAGACTTTAAACTGAAAATTCTGTTAGTCCTCCGAGACTTAAAACTGGCTGTTTGTTAAAGATTTATTCAAGAATTTAATTTTACTACTGTGGATCTAGTAGTCCTCCAAGACTTTAAACTGGCTGGTTTCAAGATTTTGTCAAGAAGTAGTCCGTCAAGACTTTAAACTGAACACTGTGTTAGTCCCCCAAGACTTTAAACTGAGGATTGTTGATGGTAAGTCCCCCAAAACTATAAACTGAGGAATGGGAGGCAGTGTGATGTGGAAGTTTAAAGGCAGAAGGATCCAAGGGGTAACTTCTGAATTTTGTAAAGGCAAGTTTGGGGGTGACTGATGGGCTGGCAGCTCTATATACAGTTACCCCAGAAAGTTAGTTACTTCTCTAAATCTTTTTCTGGTTGATCTCTGCTTCTGGGTTCTGTGATTCAGGTTTTTTCAGTCCCCCAAGACTATAAACTGAGGATTTTTGGAGTCCCCCAAGACAATAAACTGAGGGCTGTTAGTCCCCCAAGACTTTAAACTGAGGGCTTTTAGTCCCCCAAGACTTTAAACTGAGGGTTGTGAGTCCCCCAAGACTATAAAATGAGGAAATGTTTATGCTGGTAGAAGGTTATAGTCAGGAAGACTTGTCAACTGGATATCACTTTTCATTGTTGGAAGCTGGTACAGCCAGATTTGGAATTCAGGAACAGAAGAAAGAGATTCTTTTCACAGAGATAGATTTTATTTAAAGGCATGGTGCAAGAGAAGTTTTAAAGAAGTAACTTGGATTGCTGGTTCAGAAGTTCACTTAGGATGGAATAGGATCTGGTGGAAGAGAGAAACGGGCTGTTTGTAAGGATTCTGGAGAGGTGTTCAAACATGGCTGTTGGAAAAGGAAGAATGGGGACATTCTTGATTGGAGGGAGGATGTGGTGATCTAAACCTGGTAGGCCATTCGAGTGCATTTTTGGGGGTATTTGGTATGTAGGGTGTTATTGGGGTTATGGTGTTATTAGTGGATTTTTTCATCTTTAGGTGGTAGTTAGTAGTGTTTATGGAGGCTTAAGATAGGGTCACTTATTATGTCTCAGCTTAATGTCCTTTCTTTTCTCTTCATTTTGGTATCCCTTATGGGTGGTTACCTTGTTTTATAGGGTAGTTATGGTGTTGTTATTGGTATTTATTGGATGTTTATTGCTTAGTGGAGCTTATGTAGGCTTAAGCTAGGGTCACTTATTATGTCTCAGCTTATTGACCTTCATTTTCTTTTCATTTTGGTATGTCTTATGTGTGTTTATTTTGTTTATTAGTGAAGTTATGGGTTTTTATGGGTTGTATGGGTGTTTTAGGGCCTAGAAACGTCCAGCCCGCCCCCAAGCGGCCTGCCCACTCCTAAGCAGAGCCGCCTCCAAGCGGCCTGGCCGCCTGGGCACTGGGGAGGCGCTAAAATGCACTTTTATGCATGAAAAAGGCTGGGGAAGCTGGATTTTGGCTGGGGAATTGGTCAGGGTGGTCTGTGCGCTGGCTGTATGATGCGTGTGTGGGAAGATTTTTAGGGAATCATCTTATCTCTTTACTCATCGCCTCTCTGTTCCTCACTGTCTCATTGGCTGGTTTTTTGTTGGAATATATTACTGTTAATTTCAACTCTTTCTGGTAGTCTGTCTAGGACTATTATCTTCACTTTTAAAGGGGTCAAGTGTGTTTAATTAGAGGGTCTAGCAAAAAGATCTCCAATTTGCTGCAACAGGTCAATCTCACTTGTTTTTCTAAAGGGACAGGGGTTATTCTTTCTGGTTTTTCTTCAACTCCCTTGGTCAAGGCCTATAGCTAGTACTATAGGATTGTCTACAACACATGATTGGGTAACCCTTATCCCAGGTTTAGAATTTGCATCTAATAGTACAGTACATTCTGTCACTGGCAAAAAGCCATTTGAGTTATGTTTAGGTTATGTACCTAATACCCCTTCTAAAACTCTTAATTAATTACCTAGATTGGATATCCATCCAGGTACTAAGTCTTTTCTTCAAATGCAAGAATTATGCAGAAAACATGCTCAAAAATGTATAAATAAGGCATTTGAGTATGAGAAGAAAAGATGGGATAAAGCCCATAATGAACAAATGTTCAAAGATGGTGAGGAAGTCCTTATTTCTACACTACATTTCAATTTGAATGGTGATATTAAATTGAAGGATCCATTCATTTGACCATTTGTAGTAAAAAAGATGGTTGGTAACAATGCTGTTGAGGTTATTCTATATGCACCATAAGATAGAAAACATCCAGTATTTCCTCTATCTCTTATAAAACCATACCATTCTAATGATACTGCTCTATTTCCAAGAAGATCAGGAAGGCATAAACAGAAACCTGAAGAAATAGTTGAAAAATTAGAAATTGAAAAGATACTTAAAAAGAGACACCTTACAAAAGAAAAGGGAGTTGAGTATCTATTAAGATTTAAAAATAAATCAAGTGAATATGACCAGTGGATTCCAGAAAATGAAATCTCTGATCTTAAAAATCTCTTGAAAAAATTTAAGTCAAAATAATACTGTTTATTCAGTATATGTATTATAGAAAATTTAAAAAATTATTTTTCTATTTCACTCCTTACTTTTAATTAAAATGTCTTAAAATTTTTTATTGTTTTTTTTTGGGTGAGAGAGTGTCAGCCTAGATTTTCCTAGGACTGAGTATTTCTTATGCTTAAAATAAGATAACCTTAAGTAAAATAAGCTTATATCTTAAAAATAAGGTTAAAACAATTATATATATGATTATAATACATATATATATAATTATTACACTATTATATAACTTATAGTAGTTTAAAAAGCTTATCCATGGCCTAAAATACTTATTAAGGTGTTAATGGAGTCATAATATACTTATCTTAAGTGATATTAAGTAATTATTGACATACATAAGCTTAAATGTATACATAAAGCTCATGTTCAGTGAAATATGCAGTATATTATGTATATTTAGGTCTATAAGTGGGTTTTAACCTCTTAATAGCCTATAACTTTGTTTTTCTGCTTATTTTAGGTCATATGGACAAAATCAGTTGATTCAAAATGCCTACAGAAGCATAGACATCTATATCAGACGCATACACTCAGTTTGGACAACTTAATCTGCTTCCTTAGATGGATATTCACGGATTTATAGGTTGGGAGGTCATTGCTGGGTTAATGTGGATGCTTGGGGATGTTATTGGGGGCTTAGACACTTCATTTGATTCCTTTAAATGCTTTGTATTTCATTAAATCTCTTTTGGATTGCTTATTTTACCTATTTCTTTATGGTATCCGCTTTTATCTGGATTTTCTAATTCTGTTTTGGGTCTGTGTTATCATTAATTGTGATGGAGAGTCCTTACTGGAGGTCTGAGTGTTGAATCTGCTTGAAGTGGACGCCATGGGGAGGTGATGGGCCCTCACAGTGCTGTAATTGCCAGGGATAGCAGTGACATCATCTTGATTGAAGGTCTGTGCACTCCAGAGGATTTGGGTAAAAGTAAGGAGGGATTTTGATGGTTATTTATCATCAATTACTTACTAAATTTAAATCAAACTCTTCAATACAATTATTAACATTTAGAAATATTTTATAAAGCATATTATAAGTTGATATTATCATTATATAAGCTATAAGTATATTCAATTTATCTATTTTCCACCACTAAGCACGCATTTAAATCCAAGTATTGTGAGTTTTGTTTGAGTATAACTACTGTATTAGTCTTCCCCTGTGGTTTAATAACTAAATAATTTATCAATAAGTAGTAGGACCATAAATAAACACTATTATATCATACTCATATACTAGACTATACTGACACAAAGTCTCTGAAAGGTATATGTTATTTATATATTATCTTATCTTTCCATAAGTAAAAATTCATATTTGGCTCAAAGTCTTTCAATATCTTATTCGAATTCATTAAAAATACCATTGGTTTGTCACTTTTTAATGGATTATACCTAGTTTTCTCATATAATCTTTTCTGAGTTAATCTGAATTTAGAACCTCCAAATTATTTTTCAATCAGTTGTTTCCATTCAGCCCAAGAGTAATCTTTACCCTCACAGAATACAGCTTCAAACCATAATAAAGCAACATCTTTAAACAAAGAGATCATTTGTGATGTTATTTCTTCATCTGGTAACTTATATGAGAATTGAAATTTTCATTTCTTTGAATAAAATGCTGCTAATCAGAGATGGCTTTCCAATCATATGTTGGGTACTGATTAATCTTTGGCCAGTTCTTTTGATTGGATATAATCTCACTAATCTTAGGTAAATTCAATAACTCATTCACTCTGGATAAATGGTCATGTATTTCCTCTTGCACGTACTTGTGACTTACATTTGTCTACTCAGACTTGACACTTCCACCAGATGGTTTTACTTGTGGTGGCATTGGGAATGATTGAGCTTCATTTTTTCAAATGAAAGGATTATTATTATACTGTGTTTACTTATGATTATCTTGATTCATAATTAGATTGGCAGTTTCAATCTCAACCTTAGTTAATCTTTGTAACAGATCAGAAACACTCTTATTTGTTTGTGCAAAAGATAACTTTGTTCTTGATTCATATTTTAAAAAATGTGGTTCATACAATTTTTCTAACTCACAGAATTTGTTTAAAAGGTCACTATATTTATTACTTAAAAAACATATTTAAGAATTGAAGCCAAGTTTTCCTTTTCCAATTTTTTATTTCTTGTTGCCAATTGAAAAATATTCAATTTCAAGGACAAAATTGTTTCACTTGTGAGCTTAATTGTCTCTTCCTCACACTCAGTCATTCTATTCCATAATGCTGAAACAATTCTTTGGACAGCTGGGTTATTATTAAAATATACACATCCTCCTTCTCACATTCTTCACTATTTTTTGAAGTTCTCATCTCACTAAGAAGTGGTGGCATCAGAGGATTAACTGTATTATTATTTTAAATAGTACTATTGTTATTAACAAAAGATAAATCAGGTGTATCTACATCAAAACCTAATTGTCTTAAGTCCTCCTCAATTTTCTGGACAGATTTCACATCAATAACATTACCTAAATTGTAATAATTAGTATTGTGTTCAATCTGAGAGGTTTAACTACATACCAAGGGATATAAGCAAGCCCTGAAGTTTGGTGCTTTTTCTTTCCTATGTAAGGGTGAGCTGAGGTTGTCTGGTGAGGGGGTGGATCCCTTTTTCAATTGTGGCTTGACCACTTCTGATAGAACCAATCCCACTTCCATTTCTCTACCAAGATCTTGTCCTGGGACTGAATTGATCCTCCTTGGTTAGGGGGTTGCTGATTTGGCGGTACTCCCTTTAAATACACCAAAGTTTGGTTAGTATTCTGAAATACCACCTTTAAGTTGTTTTGCAGCTGCTCTACCTCCTATAGTATGGAAGATATTGACTCCTCTAGTTTCAGAACCTGTTTGACCAGATGGGACAGTTGAATTTGAAGAGGGGGTGAGGTCTTTTTTATAGTTATCTTTTTAAAAAGGTGTCCTTTTCCTCTAAGCTTATGGCTTCTGGCTGTGGGTAGGATTGGCCCTCCATAGTGATGTGCTGGAACAGTGTTGTTAGCTTTAGACCTGGTGTTTAAAGCAGGTTTATCACTTAAATTTTCTTGTGGAGCACTCATTTTGACTTTAAATAACTATTCTTCATGTCTACAAAAGAGAAAACATTTATGTTAATTAGTAGACAAAAATTATTAGCAATATAATTACTATTAAAAGCACTGGAGCTTACCCTGAATTTATATCTTAATTTATTTAAATAAAATGAAAGAAAAATTCACAAAAATATGTTAAAAATTAAATAATAAGCTTAATTAGACCTTTATAAGGGTGAATAATTAGATTACCAAGATTTAACCAAATACCAATTTAATTGAATGAGTGGAATTTGAGGTGAGTGAGTGGTTGCAAAAGGGGTGGAGCTGTGTTAAAAGTGAAAATAGAGTGGAGGAGAGCAGTGAGGAGGGCTTTAACTTAAATTTTGAAGCTTAAAGGGTTTAGCAAATTTATCAGGAGGGAAATAAAAGGGTGGACAGTAGTAATAGAATTAACAGAAATGAAAAGACAGGAACATTTGTGTGGAAGGATTGAGAGGTTGTCCATTGAGGTAGTGAAAAATGGAGAGTGAACTTTGTTCTTCAGGCAAACATCAGAGTCCAGCCCCTCAATCTAAAGCTCTATTCTTCCAATATGGAAAATGATTGATAGTTTTTTTATTGATATTTTTTAATTTAAACCTATAGTTTAGACGTCTTTATTTTATATTTTTGATTTACAATGCACTTTAAGACTAAGAAAGTAATATATTAAAATAATTGCTAATGAAACACTATTTTGCTTTTTTACACAAGAACTCACAGAACTCTTCTGATAGCTACACATGATATAAATAAATAATATAATAAGAAAATTGTAGAAAAAAGCTGAAAACTAGAACAAAACATTTAAAGAAATTTTAAACTATTGAACTTATGTATTTTATGAGTTTATTGTATTTATTTTTAAATGTAATAGTAAAATATGTTGGTTAGATTAAAAATATCTTTGAATTAAATTAAATTATTCAAATTAATGTTGAAGAAAAGATTTAGCTACATATATAACCATTTAGGTTGATTTCTTGTTTTGTGATTACTATATATAACTGGATAATTGACTGTAATAACTTCAAATTTAAAAAATTTCAATAAGTTATCTACCTCAATATATTTATGATAATCTATTCAGTAACAGAAAAAACTTTCTGAGTCCTTTCTTTTACTGATTTTTTTTCATTTCAATCACCACAGGAAATTCGGGGGTGAATTGCTAGCAGTTCTCACTCTTTGAACTCCATGGTGACCCTAATTTATGCCATGTATCAGACCTACCATAAATGACACATTGAGAATAAATTGGAGTCACTTTTAGTGTGAGATTTGTCTTTGATTAAGGCCCAGTGTGCCCTACATTCAGCACAAGTTGATCCAACAAAACTGTAAGTTGATCCTAAGTTAAGCACCAATTGAGCACACATTGATCTAACATACGCATTATGCATGTGTACTCAAAATACATTATTGATGCATATTGAAAAATCATACATATTCATTACCAAATATGCATGCATACTCAATATGCAGTTCACATTATGCATGACACATAATGCATATTGAATATCAAATATTGTATTATTCATGTTGCATATTGCATAAATCATATTGCATATTTCATAATGCATATTGAATATTGAATATTGAATATTGCATAATTCATAATGCATAGTGCATATTGCTTATTGCTTATTGCATATTGCATAATTCATAGTGCATATAGCATATTCTTATTGAATATTGCATGTGGATGCATAATGCATATGCAGCATGAAATATTAATGCATACACAATGTGAAAATTAACATTCTACCGAGAAAAGTGGAAAATAAGTCATGTGACCTATAATTTTGAAAAGGGAAATGAGAAATGATGATTTAAGCTTTTTTTACAATAGCCTTAGTTTTCATTATATTGTTAGAAAATATGCCTTGAAAAACTATATTGAAAAAATTCATATCCTTGGTGATAAATTCTTCATCAAGTTTAAAAAGCAAATTTTAACTGTTAGAATTATCTATATAGCTTCATATATGGAAGACTCTATGTAAAAAATTAATATCCTCAGTACTTTACTTATTTATTGTCCACCTCATTTTTATTCTCTGCATAAAGCTTTTGTGGAAAAAAATATATAAGAGATATGTATATTTTATCATGTCTATGTGCCCCAAATTCAATGTGCCAAATTGTGTTGAATAATCATTTGTTGTATTTGATTTGTGTATTTTGGGTTGAATGCAAAATGAGATTGCCAACTGGGATGCAAAAAAGTTGGCATGCAATATGAAAATGAAAATTGCATAATTAATAGTGGCATTCTAAACTTGCAATTTCACTGATAGATTTTCATACTCAGCTAGTAGTGTGGGGGGCCTGAGATGCAAAAAAGTTGGCATGCAATATGAAATGAATATTGCATATGAAAACAGTGGCAAGCAAAATTTGCAATTCCACTCATGGATTTTCATTCTTGACTAGTAGTATGGGGGTTGGTAGCAGTGGTCAAGCAACCACTAAAAAAATTTGTGCACTCATTTTTGAGCACAGGGTATCATGAGTGTAGAATTATGGAAGGTGCCCATAATTTATTATTATTCCTTAATTTTATTTAATAATTTTCATTATGGAAAATGACTTTTGGTTTGTTAGTATTTGATCTAGCTGTGCCAGAACCTTTCTCAATATTGATGTTACTCTTTCAAATTATTGAATATTTTCCATTATGAGGATTTAATTCTGGTGTAAGTTAATGTTGGCTCTATATTATGACCATTGAAAAACAGAATTACCTGATTAAAATTAATTACAGTCAGGAAAAATGAAGTGATGGTATCTGTTCACTTTCATTATAAGTGAAGGTTGGTTTAATTGTCATATTGACCTTATGACTAAAAATTGCAGTTCACAGATGTTAAAGTCACTCACTCTTTGAATAATATTAAGAGTTGATAATAGGCATGGATAGTTCTCTAAAGTGAATGTTGGCTTGTGGGATCTTGTTATCACTGAAAATACTTTACATATTTTTTAATCATGTAATGATCAGTAAACCGATTGTGTGAACACCAGTAAAAATATGTGTTGTGATTTAACATCATATTTACATTTTATGGATGGATCTTTGAACAACTCAGTAGCTCATGACATATAGTAATATATGTCAAAAACTATAGATGGTGCCGATTATTTTTCTTTCACAAGTTGATAGTAGGGAAATGATGAACCAATCTTTTGGAGATGAACATGCTGATATTATCAAGTCTTGTGGGTCAGAGATAGAACTTTTAGGTGATTTGTGTAATAAATTATATTTACAAAGTCTGTGCATTCAATTTAATGCCCTATGATTGATATATCTATACATGATCCATCAGCAAAAGGTATAAATAATGCAGATTTCAGGTTAACTCTGACAACCATTTAGATGGAACACAACAACTTATATAAAAAAGGCCTAGACATCTGGTCAATTTTTTTCCCCTAGGCATTTATCTTTATCAAACTAGTTAATGCTAGGCATATTATGAGTCAAATAATTTCTCACCACATCAAATATTGTGTGGACTGGTTAACAAGATACTTGATTAATGCTTTAATTCTAGAATATTGGCTTCCAGAAAGTACTTGACTGATGGTCAGACACATGTTTGTGCAAGTGGGTGAAATAAAGCATAAACAAGGCTGTAACAGGTCAAATTTATACATTAATAGGTTATTGAACCTTTGAAAAGCATATTTATTAAATTTTTTTTCTCACCTATATTTGTGCTAAAGTATGTATTGATTAATAAATCAATCTGTTACTTAGGAAAAATTATTTAAAATGCAAATGTGAAGAAGGTTGAAGCATTATTATTTTACAACTCCTATGATTTTCCTAAATCATTTTATGTTAATGTCCTAAGTGAAGAAAATTCAGATATCACAGTTTCTGTCACCGGACGACCTACGCACAAGGTCGAGGATGTTCCTGAAAGTGAGATGAGGAATTTAGAAACTTCTTCGAAGCACAGAGGAATGATTCGAGGAAGTGATTCGAAGGTCACTTGAAGTTAGAGCTGCGGGTTCAAGGTATGTTTGAGAAGAATTATAATATAGTTTCAAAGGTAATAGGAATTCTTAAGATCTCATGAAGGGTTGAAAACTCAACAATCAAAGATTTAGGATTTAGAAATGATTATTGAGAAAATAAAAGAAAGATACAATAATAATGATTTAACTTAAAGATTTTAACACTATTAAATGTAAATACGTTTTATAATTTAATTCTAAGGAATATCGAACCAAATACCCAACCCCTTTTATATCCTTTATTCCTCCTTGCATTGACCTCCCTCTCATCGCACCATTCCCATACCACAGACCATTAATACACTTAGACCCTCTTTGCTAATATCCATCCATGCTCAATTTACCCCTTTTAATTAATTAACAAACTTTTAATGAAAACTAATAATGTACTATTACATTGATCATAGTGCTGTGCGTCGCTTATTGAAATTTAGACTAAGGCACACTATTGAGAGATTGACTAATTTAGATTTAGAGTTTAGGCTAGTGCAGTTGAATAGTAAGTACACAAAGGGGAATTGCAGTTGCTATGGAGAATTGCTTTCTGCGCTTCGAGTATAGATTTAGAACTCAATATTATTGATTTAATGAGCTGCTTTTTCCTTGAGTGTCACTTGGCGCGTGACAGATGCCCGGGTATAAGAATCAGGAGCTCCGTTGAGCTTGAGCCATCTTCTCACACTAGTTTCCCTTTCCTCTATAT
Source organism: Hemileia vastatrix (assembly GCA_030280995.1). Lineage (NCBI taxonomy): Eukaryota > Fungi > Basidiomycota > Pucciniomycetes > Pucciniales > Zaghouaniaceae > Hemileia > Hemileia vastatrix. Next base: position 50,477,007 of record JASXTE010000001.1, read on the forward strand.
ATTTTTTCTTGTTTATTAATTTCCTCATTATAATGAACTGTCCTACCCCAACACCTATGCCTCCACACCCTAAAGCAGATGGGGGAATGGTTACACGGCAGTTTTCCCAGGCTTGCACGGCTTGTGAAGCGATGGAATACTTCTGTGTCGAAAGTACGGCGACTCGAGGCCCTCGCCAGAAATGCGAGTTTTGCCATTGGCGATGAGTGGCGTGTGATGCGTTGACGAAGAACGCAGAGATTGAACGACGATTCACCAAGACTAAGTTTTGGGTGATCCCTAAAACAAAAGAGGTGGTCGAAGACATTTGGGATGTCTCAGTTGGAGACAATCAATTGGTGGGGGAGAACAATAAGGAACTTAATAACGAGATCACAGCCTGGGTAACCCAGGCCACAAGTTCGAAACGGGGTGTCGAAGATGAGATCGACAAATTGGTGGAGGAAGATGAGGATGAAGTCCCTGTTCCAGGGCGGACACCTAAGAAACGATGGGTGGTCATTGAAGATGATGAGGAGGAGAGAGAAGCAGAGGTAGAGGTGGCTCCAAGGTTGTTCTTAGAACCTTACCCCACCTTCGAAGTAAGTTTTAGTTGTTGTTTTTTTTTTTGTTAGGGATGAGGTTACTGATGAGTTCTTGTTTAGACCTCAAATGCCATTGAAGACCCAATTGGGGAACCTGCGTCGCTTTTGCCAACTGAGGCAAACCCTCTGGTCACAGGTGGAGTTGAAGAACCTGAGGAAACGCTGGACTAGGTGTGGTTGAAGAAGCCTTGTCAGGTTCGACAAGTTAGGTTCGCAGAAGAGTTGTGTGGGGAGGTCTATACAATTATCGACATGGCAGAGGAACTGTTGGAGATTGGAGAGGTGGTTCTGGTAGGAGAGGAGGAGGTATTTGAGAAATGCAGGAAGGAGATAAGGGTAATTCTGGAGAAGATGAAAAGATTGGTTCAAGAAAAATTTGAAATGAAAAGGAGAGATGTAAAGAAGTAGAAAAGTAGAATTGTCTTTAGTTTTATTTTTTGTATTTATTTTTTTGTATTTAAGGTGAATATTATTTTTTATAAGATTTGGGAGAGAGAGAAAAAAAAAGTTTTAAATAAAATTTTGCTTTAGAATTTTAAAGAAGAAATTTAAATCAAGAAAGAAAAAGATAGAAGTTATTAATTGAAGGAAGTTTAAGTTTAAAGAGAAATTTATGTAAGAGAAGAGAGAAAGAAGAAAAAAAATGGTTGTTAATTGAGATGAGTTTGTTGAAATGAGAATTTTAATGAAAGAAGAATTTGTTATTTGCGAAAAGTTGTTTATTGATTTTTTAGGAATTTTAGATAGTTGAAAAGAGAGAAAAAAAACAGAATTAGAATTTAGAGAAAATTTGAAAAAGAAGAATCATTTGTTCGAAGAATTTTATAAGGAGATTTAGAGGTTGAAGTTAAGTTCGAGGAAATGGTTGTGTCATACAAGATTTTGATGGTTCTAAGGAAAGAAAGTTTAAAGAGAGAATAAATTTTAGAAAAGAAAATTTTAAAGAGAATTTTAAATTTAAGAAAAGAATGTATTTAGAGAATTGAAAAAAGAGAAGAGAAAAAAACATTTAGAGAGATTTAAAAGTTTTTTATTTTATTTTATTATTTATGTTTATTCTATTTATTTTATTTTTATTTTTATTTTTTTTAAATTTTAAAAATTTTAATTTTGATTTTTATTTTAGTTGGTTTTGGAGAAAATTTTATAGAAGGAGAAGAAAGAAAAAGAAGAGAAAAAAGAAAACAAGGCTAAGAAATTTAAGAGGTGTTTTAGATTTTTAAGAGAAAGAGAAAAAAGAAAGAAAAGAAAAAAAAGAAAAAGAAAATTTAAAATAAAAGAAATTTTAAGGTTTTGGTTTTAAAGGATATTTCAAATGAAAAGATTTTAGAAGTTCAGGGGCGTTAGAAACATTGATAGCTGGTTCCCAGGATGTTTTGTCTGAGTCATTGAGGAATCCTTCCCATTCCACGAGGTATTGAAGTTTCCCCTTGCGCATTCTTGAATCAAGGATACGACTTACTTCCCACTCTAGATGTTCTTCTACTTCCACCGGTTCCGGAGGGGGTTGGTTCTTGCCCGGGTATATTTCTCGAGCCAGTTCCAGGAGAGATACATGGAAAACAGGGTGAATCGCCTGCCATTTAGGAGGTAACTTGAGTCGAAATGCAGTTTCAGAGACTTCAGAGTCGATTTCAAATGGTCCCAAGCGCTTTTCAGCCAGTTTCTTTGATGGTCGTGTTGTTCGAATGTTTTGTGCGTCGAGCCATACTTTGTCGCCTGGTTTAAAGGAAGGAGCAGATTGTCAATGTTTGTTGGCCTGTTCCTTGTATCTTCGAATCCCTAATTCTAAATTTGTTCTAAGTTCTTTTGGAGTCGTGATATAGTTCAAAGATAATGTTCCGCAGGATGATTAGTTCCTACATAGATTGAGTTGAATCCAGGATGTCGTCCATAAATGGTTTCGAAGGGAGATTGTCGTGTCGAAGAATGAGTCGAGTTATTATAAGCAAATTCTGCCAGTGGTAACCATGTGGTCCAATCGTCTTGTTGGTAACTGACATACATTCAAAGATATTGTTCGAGGATTTGGTTAACTCTTTCTGTTTGACCGTTGGTTTCAGGGTGATAGGCCGTGGAGAGGTTCCTTGTGATATTGAGTTGTCGACACAGTTGGATCCAGAATGTGGATACAAACAATGAGCCTCTATCTGAAATAATATCATTTGGTAAGCCGTGTTTATAAAATACATATTCTAGAAACAATTTTGACAAATATTCTGCTGTAGAAGTAGTAGTGGTTTTATAAAAATAGACATTTTTGAAAATCTATCTACTATTACTAATATAGCATCAAAATCATTAGAAAAAAGGAAGTTGAGAAATGAAATCCATCGATAAAGATTCCCAAGGTTTAGAGGGAATAGGAAGTGGTTGATGCAACCCATGCTTCCGGTGACAGGGAGCCTTATTCCTATTAGATTCGTAACAAGCTTTTATATAGGCCTTGATTTACCTGGTCACACCTGGCCAGAAGAAATCCCTCGCTATTAACTGGTAGGTTTTATCGACACCAAAATGACCAGCTAATGGAGAATCATGTCGACTGTTGAAGATCCATAATTTTATTTCATTGTTGTCGGTTATGACTACTCTACCTTTGAAGACTAATAGACCTGATTCAATACTAAATCTTTTGGCCCCTTGCTTTGAGAGTATTTTGTCTTTTAACACTAAACAATAATCGTCCTTCGACTGAGCTTTGAGGATGTTGGATAGTGGATTTTGAAAAGATTGAATTGTCATCGAATTAAGTTGATGAGTAGTTAACATTGATTTGTTGAAAATTGATTGCACATTTTCTGGGTTCTTGTCAGCAAATGCATCCCCCCGCTGTGGGTAAACATCGTCCTGACGTGACAAGATATCTGGGACAATGCAGTTCTTATCTGGGCGATAGGAAATAGAGAAGGGAAATTCAGACAAAAATTCAGCCCACCTGGCTTGACGCCTGGTTAACACTTTGAAAGACATGAAGTATTTTAAAGCATTATGATCTGTTAAAATTTGAAAAGGACTATCTAGGCTGAGAAGAAAAGAACACCATTTTTTAAGACAATGGATAATAGCTAAAAGCTCTTTGTCATGAATTTCATAATTTAATTCTGCGGCTATGAGTTTTCATGACTCAAAAGCGACAGGATGAAACAAATTTGTTTCAGGATTTAATTGAGAGATGACCCCTGCAATAGCATAATCGCTCGCATCTGTCTCAACTATTGTCGAAGCAGAAGGATCAAAATGTCAAAGAATTGGGGCTGTGGTGAACACCGTTTTTAGTGCTTCGAATTCCTTTCGTGCTGTAGAAGTAAAAACAAAATGAATGTCTTTTCTAAGAAGAGAAGTAAGATTGGAAATATTTTTAGAGTAATCTTTAATAAATCTTCTATAGAAGTTTGCAAAACCCAAAAATCCTTGGAGTGATTTAATGGTTTTGAGCTCAGGCCATTCCAGGATTTTCTGGACTTTCTTGTCATCCATGACTAAACCGTCAGTGGACAACGTAAACCCCCAAAAATCAATTGATTTGAGGTTGAATTCACATTAATTATGCTTGGCGTAGAGACCATGATCTTGAAGACGATTTAGGACCTGTTGAACATGATGAATATGTTCATCTAGTGTTTTTGAGAATATTAAAATATCATATAAATAGACAACTACAAATTGTTCAACAACATCTTGAAAGATGTCATTAACAAAAGTTTTAAAAGTTGAAGGTGCGTTACACAATCCAAAAGGCATAACTAAATATTCAAAACTACCAAATCTAGTTCGCATTGCAGTCAGTGGTTCATGACCTTCTGCAATGCAAATCAGATTGTAAGCGCCTCTAAGATCAATTTTAGAAAAGAAATTAGCACCATTGAAAAGGGTAAGAAGTAATGACATAGGAGGAACAGGATATGCATTTTTCTTAGTGACTGTGTTGAGCTTTCTATAGTCAACACACAACCTAAGACTACCGTCCTTCTTTTTTACAAAGAGAACAGGGGAGCCGGTTGGAGATTTACTGGCTCTGATGAAACCTTTGGCTACATTCTCTGCAATGTAGTCTCAAAGAACTTGAGATTTGTCTTTCGACAAAGAATAGACAGGACCTGCCAGAGGTACTGGGCCTATTAACTCTATTTGATGGTTGTAGGGTCGATGAGGTGGTAACTTATCGGCCTTGCGGATTGAGAAAACATCAAGGAAATTGTGGTAGATTTCTGGTAGAGTTGATTTAATGGCTTCAACGTTGATTTGGTCGTCCTCTTCATCTTTGAGAGAATCTGTCGAGGGGATACCTGAATTGAGAGAGCAGAATTCGATTACTTCGAGGCAATTTAAATCCTCTTCGAGTGAAGTCATCGAGCTAGAAGGGTTAGCCAATTGCTCATTTAGAGAAAAATCAGATGCTTGCAAGTCATCTGGCAGAGATTTGTCCTCTAGCAGGACGTTGTCAGGCGGGTTTTTTAACTCCCTATTGACCTGCATTGAAGAATCAGAAATATACTTAGATTGTGGGGTGATCAATCCCCTAGTCCAATCAATTTCAGGATTCCAATGCGTTAAAAAGTCATGGCCAAGAATGGTATCGTCCATCCTTGGGGCGTCCAAGACTGATAATTCCCACTCGAAGGGGGGAAAGTTTGGAAAGTTGAAAACCCATAAAACTATCTTACTTACCCAATATTTGGGTTCCTCTGATTCGACCAAATAGATTGGAGTTCGATCGACATCTGTAAATTTTAGTTGAAGCTTCTTGGCAAAAGATAAACTAACAAAAGAAATTGAAGCTCCAGAGTCTATAAGACAACTGAAGGGGATATCCTCCTTAAAAAGAATGAATTTCAAGTGGTTTAAGGCAACTCCAGTCCTTAAGACATGGAGGTTCTGTGCACTGGGAGAGATAAGATAGTTTGCTTTGCACACAAGTAAACTATCTACTAGTTTTTTGACTTCAAACTAGTACCTTCTCTTTCCTTCAACTTTACACAGTCTTCCAACTTGTGCTTACCCCCACAATACATACATAACCCATTATCTGCTCGTCTCTTCCTCTCAGCTTCTTTAAGTTCCCCTTTAGGATCCAGTACTTTGCTGATATCGCCTGGAGTCAAGCCTTTTGGTCAAGGTTTATCCTTCCCCTTATTGGGTTTGGATTGAGTCAAGGAGGATTGATTTGGTCGTGGGTGTGAAGAAGATCCCGATTTAAAATTTAGGCCTTGAGATTTGTTGGCGTATTGACGATGCTGAAGTCGTCCTTGATAAACGCCATCAAGTTCGAGGGTTCGATCCATTAAATCCATTAAAGTAGTCATCTTCTGACCGTGAAGATTTAATCGATCCAGAATCCTCGAAGGAAGTCCTTTCTTGAAATGATACTTAAGGGCAGCATCATTCCAACCTACTTGAGTTTGAAGTGCTCTGAAGTTCGAGATATATTCAAAGGCTTTACCATTATCACTCATGCAAAGAAAATCAAGTTCAATTTCTGCGTTGTCAGTTTCATTAGGGTCCCCAAACAACGTAAAGAGTTGGTCTTCGAACTTTACCCAATTATTGATAAGTAAGTGGGTTTCTGTCGAAGAAAGCATGAGAAGATAAGGTTCGAACCATCTTGCTGCTTTCCCAGCTAGGAATGAAGAAGCGTAAACAACCTTTGATTGGTCACTATTAAAGGTTCGAGGGTCATTATGGAACAGTAGCTTGCAGGTTTGCAAGAAGGGTCGCAATCTGTCGGGGTGATCTCCGTCGAATTTGTCAGGAGATTTCATAGAAGGAGTTTTGAACTTAGATGCCTCTGAAGACATTGGATTTGAAAGGGTTTTCATGAAAAGTCTCATGAAATCTTCCAGAGAGTTAGATGGTCCAGGTTCTGAGGATTGACCAGAAGGGTGATTGGCAGGGGCGGATGGTGCCTTGTGCATTGTATCCTCTCCTTCTTCTTCATCACTAGAATCCTCAAAATCTTGTGGGACGTCTTCTACAGATTGAACTGAATGTTGCCGTTCCCTAAGGTCGAGTGGTTCCAAAAAGTGAGATGAGGAGTTTAGAAACTTCTTCGAAGCACAGAGGAATTATTCGAGGAAGTGATTCGAAGGTCACTTGAAGTAAGAGCTGCGGGTTCAAGGTATGTTCGAGAAGAATTATAATATAGTTTCAAAGGTAATAGGAATTCTTAAGATCTCACGAAGGGTTGGAAACTCAACAATCAAAGATTTAGGATTTAGAAATGATTATTGAGAAAATAAAAGAAAGATACAATAGGGGGTGTCAGTTCTGGCAAATCCGCACTTAAATTAAGTGCGGATTTCAAACCAAATCAGCACTTACAAATCAGCACTTAAATTTTGCAAAAAAGTCACTTATTTCAAAAAAGGGTGTCAGTTATGACCTCAAATCAGCACTTTTTTCCCGTTTTTTTTCACAACCACATTTTGGCCACAAAACATCCCTTCCTTTCTTACCCCATCCCTGTCACATGTGACACACTGACCTTCCTCGCTACCTACCCATCAATCCTCGGCACACACCCCTTCCTGACATTTTCAATATTTTGACCAGGCATGTTTACATTCTTTTTTACTTATTTCTTCTACTTTTTAATCTTTTTTCTTGTTATGTGCCAGTTTCATAATGCCTCCCAGACATTCCAAATCTCAAAAGGTAACTCAAAAATCTGCTTCGTCACAAAAGTCCCCTCGTAAAGCAAGCCCTACACCTGAAAAATCAAAGTCAGGTTCAGGTCAGCTTAAAAAGGATGATTATCTCATCATAATCAACTTCCTTAAAATAAAATAAAATTTTGAAGCATGTTTTGGATGTGAAAAGTCCACTCGTATTGGATGTCCACCTTCTTCAAAGGTTAATGGCTACTTATTGATGGCCAATGAAGTAAGGAAGAAAACAAGGGAGAGAATCGATATCAATCCTAAACAAATGAAGGAGAGATTTAAGAGTTACCAATCAAAATATAAAAAGGCTCATCATGCTGCAAATGAAACTGGATTTGGTATTGACGATGATGATTTGGAGATTGGAACTACTACTGTTTCCAAAAAGCTCAATGTCATGTGTCCTTTCTATGAGGAAATGGATAATCTTTTTGGCACCCGAGTTGATGTAAACCCTTGGTTTCTACACGATACTACTAAGCATATACCCTCTGGATCCAAACCTTCCTATAATCCTCCCAACACACCTTTACTTGAAGAAGATCAAGATATAAGTAAGTTTTGTTTACTATATATCTTAATCATTAACTCATTTATTTATTTATTTCAATTTAATTTTCTCAGCGAAATCAACTATTGCAAATAATGCCCTTGACTTTGAGAAGATGAAGTTTGATCATATGCTAAGGAAAGATCAGCAAGCCTTAGATTTGGAAGAAAAAAAATTTGAGGTAGAGCAGATGGAAAGAGTAAATGACCGTCAATTTCAAAGAGAAATGGCTACTTGTGAATTGGAAAAACAAGAGAGTTTTAAAAAAAAAGATTTCATTATGGAATGTGTTAAAAATGGCCAATCTTATGAGGACATTAAAAAATTACTTGACCTTTTCAATTGATAAATTGTTTTTCTAGTTAATTTAATTTTGGTAATATTTTCTTATATGCTGACTTATAAAAGGAAAAGAATATAGTACGTTATTTTTGACAAAAATTTGAATGTATAATAAAAATTTTCTATCTTTACTTGCTAGTCAATAAGTTTGCTTATCTAAATTTTTCTAAGTCATCAATTTCACATGTCAGATTTAAAAAATTGGCAATGCCCTCCCCTGCATTTTATTGAAACAAGGGGTGGGTACCACCAAATTTTTCTAAGTCATCAATTTCACATGTCAGATTTAAAACATTGGCAATACCCTCCCCTGCATTTTATTGAAACAAGGGGTGGGTACCACCAAATTTTTCTAAGTCATCAATTTCACATGTCAGATTTAAAAAATTGGCAATACCCTCCCCTGCATTTTATTGAAGTAAAGGGTGAAAGTCATCAAAATTTAATATAATTACATAAATTAATTAATATATAAATAAGATATGTCAAGTATACTACTTTTAAAGTAATGACAATTCCTTAAGCCAAAATGCAGATCAAGTCTAGAAACTAGGTTTGGGACTTTCCACAGGTATAGGCTAGAGGAACCCCATGAAACAAATTAATGTTATCATGATTACCATTTATACAACACAAGGTCGTGGGCCCATTACTTTAATTTCATAAATTGAAATATCATATTTATTTATTAAAAATTTATGGAAGAATATTAAATATTTGGTTATTTTTTTGTATATATTACTTGATTGAGTTACTAAGAGGGGCAATAATGCTCTAACAACATGCTCGCTGCATTAGAACTCAATCATGTAATAATACAAAAAATTTTAAAGAATTTTCTTTGATGGAAAAACAATAATTTTACATTTTCAGCTAATATTTTATGGAAGTGAACTCTGTTCTTCGCCCGAAGAACAGAGTTCATCCTCCTATTTTCACACTCTGTTTAAAAAGAATAAAATGACTTACCTGGAGAGATGAGTTGAGAAAAAAGAAATATAAGTGAATGGAAGTGAACTCTGCTCTTCGCCCGAAGAACAGAGTTCATCCTCCTATTTTCACACTCTGTTTAAAAAGAATAAAATGACTTACCTGGAGAGATGAGTTGAGAAAAAAGAAATATAAGTGAATGGAAGTGAACTCTGTTCTTCGCCCGAAGAACAGAGTTCATCCTCCTATTTTCACACTCTGTTTAAAAAGAATAAAATGACTTACCTGGAGAGATGAGTTGAGAAAAAAGAAATATAAGTGAATGGAAGTGAACTCTGTTCTTCGCCCGAAGAACAGAGTTCATCCTCCTATTTTCACACTCTGTTTAAAAAGAATAAAATGACTTACCTGGAGAGATGAGTTGAGAAAAAAGAAATATAAGTGAAATTGATTGAGTGATGTAGGAAGAGAGGAGAAAACGGATATGAGTGAAGAAAAAAAAGAGAGTGACTGAAAAAATATGCGTTTGCTGAAAATATGCGATTTCATTTTTGTTGGCCAGGTGAGAAGTTGAGATTCCAAGGAGTTGATGGCAGTGATACATCGTTTGGTATAAGTGTTAACTGAACCATACCCTAAATCAAAGACATTTTCTAAACGTTTCAAAGCGGCTCCATTACCATTTGAACCCAAACGACATAGTGTGATGGCCAATTGAATTGAAGGATGTCGTTGTTCTTTTTGAGAATTATTGTGAAATATGGGATGATCCTGAATAAGCTCAAGCAATTTAAGGAAACATTCCTGAGAAGTCCTGAACAGCTGTCTAAAACTGGGTGTAGATAGGTTAAGAAGTGTTTGGATGGTGTACTTGGGGGTATGAAGTACTTGAGGCTTTCTGGGAAGAAGGTAACGTTTCGTGGCCATTTTTGATAAAAAGACAAAATCTTCTTCTAGATCAGAATCAGAATCGCAATCAGAGTCCAAGAGCAGTTCAAGAGCCATGAAAGTCATTGCTTTATGTAATTTATCACGATTTGAAAGTGAGGAAGGCATAACTCTTATATGATATGATATGAAGATGTAAGTGATGTACGATGTTTTGAGTTATGAAGTGTTATTCTGCGGAGTGCTGCGTATGAATGGGATGATGCTGACAAATCAGTGAAATGGGACTTGATGGTGAAATCAGCACTTTTGGTTGAGAAAGTGCGGATTTGAGTGAAATAAGTGACTTATTTCATTTTGAAATCCACCAGTATTGGGGCTAGTGTGTTTTGGAAATCCGCACTTATTTAAGTGCGGATTTGGTCAAATTTAAGTGCGGATTTGTAAGTGCGGATTTGCCAGAACTGACACCCCCTAATAATAATGATTTAACTTAAAGATTTTAACACTATTAAATGTAAATACGTTTTATAATTTAATTCTAAGGAATATCGAACCAAATACCCAACCCCTTTTATATCCTTTATTCCTCCTTGCATTGACCTCCCTCTCATTGCACCATTCCCATACCACAGACCATTAATACACTTAGACCCTCTTTGCTAATATCCATCCATGCTCAATTTACCCCTTTTAATTAATTAACAAACTTTTAATGAAAACTACTAATGTACTATTACGTTGATAATAGCGCTGTGCGTTGCTTATTGAAATTAAGATTAAGGCACACTATTGAGAGATTGACTAATTTAGATTTAGAGTTTAGGCTAGCGCAGTTGAATAGTAAGTACACAAAGGGGAATAGCAGTTGCTATGGAGAATTGCTTTCTGCGCTTCGAGTATAGATTTAGAACTCGATATTATTGATTTAATGAGCTGCTTTTGCCTCGAGTGTCACGTGGCGCGTGACAGTTTCCACATATGTATGGGATAATATTTATCTTCTCATAATAAAAATATAATGAACTTGTCCTTACCAGTTTATAATCTATGATTGGGGTATTGTTGAATCTCATTTGCCAAATACATCTGGCAGAATGCTATACTTTGACCACAATAATAAATGGATGTTTGGAAGTTTAATATATTCATTATATTTTAAGAAATTATTATTCTAGATTTCTATATATTCTTATGGCTTAATGCTATGCTTTCAATAATAATTTTGTGTGTTCAATATTCTACCCATTATATTATTAATTTTTGAGGTAGTATTATTTTTTGTTTCAAACAAATTGGACAGATTTATTTACCTTAAATAATAATAATTTAATAAAATGTATTTTTAAAATATAGGATCAATATTTTAAACAAAATTAAAAATAAGCTGTGTTATCTGGCCTTAAATGGCACCAATTGTATATATGAGCATTGGCTGATTCTCAGGAAGACACTTTTATAAAGCATATCAGTAAGTTCATAAGTCTATGAAACATAGGTTTTTAGAATTGTAAAAGTGTCCTTCTCAGCAACACTCCATTGCTCAGGTGGACACTTTAGGTTCTTTGCAAGAAGATGGCAAGTTTTTTGCTAATGTCAATGATATTTAATTGTTTGCTAACCATAAAAGTGAATGATTTACAGACTTGTTCAAAACTGTCATTCTGAAGGACGGTCCAACACTCAGAAGGACACTTTTATAATGCATATCATCTAGGTATTATATCTATAAATATAAATCTTATATGCATTATAAAAGTGTCCTTCTGAGTTTCAGACTGTCCTTCAGAAGGACACTTTTGTCCAAGTCTGTTACACCTTTAATTCAATTTTTAACCAATGTTCAAGTATCAACACTTTTAAAAGAGCTCAAATCATTTACAGTACCTAAAGTGTTCAACTGAACAACAACCCTCAACTGAGAAAGACACTTTTATAATTTTTGATAGATCTAATGGTTATATATAATACCTAGATTATATGCATAAGAAAAGTATTAATCTCAGAAACAAAACATACTTTAAGTGTATAATTTTGAACAAGTATGGTGCAAATTTAATTTTATGTTTAAACAATAATCAAATACAGTGGCCTTTAGAAAACCTCATTCCATCTACTTACACATTTCCTAGAGTGTCTCACTGAACAATTTTCCCTTGCTGAGAAGGACACTTTTATAATTAATATCAACTAGGTATCATATGTATACATGTGTATCTTTTATGAAATATAAAAGTGTCCTTTTCAGTAATGGACCGTTGTTCAGGAGGACACTTTAGGCAATGTGTAAATAGATAGCATGAAATTTTCTAAAGGCCATAGTATTTGTTTATTGTTTAAATATAAAAATGAAGGTGCATTAGAATTTTTCAAAATTTTTCACTTAAAGGATAGTCTGTTGCTGAGAAGGACAATTTTTTATTACCTACTGTATAGGTATTATAAATAATCAGTGCTGCTTTTGTGCTTTATAAAAGTTTCCTTCTCAGTGTTGGACCATCTTTTAAGTGGAAAATTTAGATAAGGTGTATAACCTGAGCACTTTTACTTGTCTTGTTACTCAAAAGTTGACTAACCCTAAAAGTGAAGGTGTTACAGACTTTTCCAAATGTGTCCTTCTGAAGGACAGTCTGTTGCTGAGAAGGACATTTTTATAATGCATATCTTATAGGTATTAGGGGGTGTCAGTTCTGGCAAATCCGCACTTACAAATCCGCACTTAAATTTGACCAAATCCGCACTTAAATAAGTGCGGATTTCCAAAACACACTAGCCCCAATACTGGTGGATTTCAAAATGAAATAAGTCACTTATTTCACTCAAATCCGCACTTTCTCAACCAAAAGTGCTGATTTCACCATCAAGTCCCATTTCACTGATTTGTCAGCATCATCCCATTCATACGCAGCACTCCGCAGAATAACACTTCATAACTCAAAACATCGTACATCACTTACATCTTCATATCATATCATATAAGAGTTATGCCTTCCTCACTTTCAAATCGTGATAAATTACATAAAGCAATGACTTTCATGGCTCTTGAACTGCTCTTGGACTCTGATTGCGATTCTGATTCTGATCTAGAAGAAGATTTTGTCTTTTTATCAAAAATGGCCACGAAACGTTACCTTCTTCCCAGAAAGCCTCAAGTACTTCATACCCCCAAGTACACCATCCAAACACTTCTTAACCTATCTACACCCAGTTTTAGACAGCTGTTCAGGACTTCTCAGGAATGTTTCCTTAAATTGCTTGAGCTTATTCAGGATCATCCCATATTTCACAATAATTCTCAAAAAGAACAACGACATCCTTCAATTCAATTGGCCATCACACTATGTCGTTTGGGTTCAAATGGTAATGGAGCCGCTTTGAAACGTTTAGAAAATGTCTTTGATTTAGGGTATGGTTCAGTTAACACTTATACCAAACGATGTATCACTGCCATCAACTCCTTGGAATCTCAACTTCTCACCTGGCCAACAAAAATGAAATCGCATATTTTCAGCAAACGCATATTTTTTCAGTCACTCTCTTTTTTTTCTTCACTCATATCCGTTTTCTCCTCTCTTCCTACATCACTCAATCAATTTCACTTATATTTCTTTTTTCTCAACTCATCTCTCCAGGTAAGTCATTTTATTCTTTTTAAACAGAGTGTGAAAATAGGAGGATGAACTCTGTTCTTCGGGCGAAGAACAGAGTTCACTTCCATTCACTTATATTTCTTTTTTCTCAACTCATCTCTCCAGGTAAGTCATTTTATTCTTTTTAAACAGAGTGTGAAAATAGGAGGATGAACTCTGTTCTTCGGGCGAAGAGCAGAGTTCACTTCCATTCACTTATATTTCTTTTTTCTCAACTCATCTCTCCAGGTAAGTCATTTTATTCTTTTTAAACAGAGTGTGAAAATAGGAGGATGAACTCTGTTCTTCGGGCGAAGAACAGAGTTCACTTCCATAAAATATTAGCTGAAAATGTAAAATTATTGTTTTTCCATCAAAGAAAATTCTTTAAAATTTTTTGTATTATTACATGATTGAGTTCTAATGCAGCGAGCATGTTGTTAGAGCATTATTGCCCCTCTTAGTAACTCAATCAAGTAATATATACAAAAAAATAACCAAATATTTAATATTCTTCCATAAATTTTTAATAAATAAATATGATATTTCAATTTATGAAATTAAAGTAATGGGCCCACGACCTTGTGTTGTATAAATGGTAATCATGATAACATTAATTTGTTTCATGGGGTTCCTCTAGCCTATACCTGTGGAAAGTCCCAAACCTAGTTTCTAGACTTGATCTGCATTTTGGCTTAAGGAATTGTCATTACTTTAAAAGTAGTATACTTGACATATCTTATTTATATATTAATTAATTTATGTAATTATATTAAATTTTGATGACTTTCACCCTTTACTTCAATAAAATGCAGGGGAGGGTATTGCCAATTTTTTAAATCTGACATGTGAAATTGATGACTTAGAAAAATTTGGTGGTACCCACCCCTTGTTTCAATAAAATGCAGGGGAGGGTATTGCCAATGTTTTAAATCTGACATGTGAAATTGATGACTTAGAAAAATTTGGTGGTACCCACCCCTTGTTTCAATAAAATGCAGGGGAGGGCATTGCCAATTTTTTAAATCTGACATGTGAAATTGATGACTTAGAAAAATTTAGATAAGCAAACTTATTGACTAGCAAGTAAAGATAGAAAATTTTTATTATACATTCAAATTTTTGTCAAAAATAACGTACTATATTCTTTTCCTTTTATAAGTCAGCATATAAGAAAATATTACCAAAATTAAATTAACTAGAAAAACAATTTATCAATTGAAAAGGTCAAGTAATTTTTTAATGTCCTCATAAGATTGGCCATTTTTAACACATTCCATAATGAAATCTTTTTTTTTAAAACTCTCTTGTTTTTCCAATTCACAAGTAGCCATTTCTCTTTGAAATTGACGGTCATTTACTCTTTCCATCTGCTCTACCTCAAATTTTTTTTCTTCCAAATCTAAGGCTTGCTGATCTTTCCTTAGCATATGATCAAACTTCATCTTCTCAAAGTCAAGGGCATTATTTGCAATAGTTGATTTCGCTGAGAAAATTAAATTGAAATAAATAAATAAATGAGTTAATGATTAAGATATATAGTAAACAAAACTTACTTATATCTTGATCTTCTTCAAGTAAAGGTGTGTTGGGAGGATTATAGGAAGGTTTGGATCCAGAGGGTATATGCTTAGTAGTATCGTGTAGAAACCAAGGGTTTACATCAACTCGGGTGCCAAAAAGATTATCCATTTCCTCATAGAAAGGACACATGACATTGAGCTTTTTGGAAACAGTAGTAGTTCCAATCTCCAAATCATCATCGTCAATACCAAATCCAGTTTCATTTGCAGCATGATGAGCCTTTTTATATTTTGATTGGTAACTCTTAAATCTCTCCTTCATTTGTTTAGGATTGATATCGATTCTCTCCCTTGTTTTCTTCCTTACTTCATTGGCCATCAATAAGTAGCCATTAACCTTTGAAGAAGGTGGACATCCAATACGAGTGGACTTTTCACATCCAAAACATGCTTCAAAATTTTATTTTATTTTAAGGAAGTTGATTATGATGAGATAATCATCCTTTTTAAGCTGACCTGAACCTGACTTTGATTTTTCAGGTGTAGGGCTTGCTTTACGAGGGGACTTTTGTGACGAAGCAGATTTTTGAGTTACCTTTTGAGATTTGGAATGTCTGGGAGGCATTATGAAACTGGCACATAACAAGAAAAAAGATTAAAAAGTAGAAGAAATAAGTAAAAAAGAATGTAAACATGCCTGGTCAAAATATTGAAAATGTCAGGAAGGGGTGTGTGCCGAGGATTGATGGGTAGGTAGCGAGGAAGGTCAGTGTGTCACATGTGACAGGGATGGGGTAAGAAAGGAAGGGATGTTTTGTGGCCAAAATGTGGTTGTGAAAAAAAACGGGAAAAAAGTGCTGATTTGAGGTCATAACTGACACCCTTTTTTGAAATAAGTGACTTTTTTGCAAAATTTAAGTGCTGATTTGTAAGTGCTGATTTGGTTTGAAATCCGCACTTAATTTAAGTGCGGATTTGCCAGAACTGACACCCCCTATTATATGCATACCTATCTATCTTTTATGCATTAAAACAGTGTCCTTCTCAGCTACAGACTGTCCTTCAGAAGGACATTTTTGACCAAGTCTGTTATACCATTAATTTCATGGTTAGCAAATATTGAAGTACCATGGCTTGTAAAAGAGATCATGTCATACACAGTACATAAAGTGTCCACTTGAAGGGCACTTTTATAATTGATAAAAGCTATGTTTCACAGATTTACATCCAGAAAAACATTTATTCTAAAATTATCCTCACCAATGAAAAAAAAAATTTCAGTAAACATTTTGCCGTTATTAGATAGATCTCATGAGTTCTTTATATTCAACTTATCACTGAATTCAAGTCATCCTTTTATTTGAAGCCCCTAATTATGACATGATACATCATCATTGAATGTGTTTGTTACTAATGAAGGAATTTCTATAATGAATACTACACAAAATTTAACTATATATGTAAATTAGCAGTTTGAATAATATGGCACATTAAACTCAGTGCTTAACCTTTGATCAACCTGGGTTAAAATTATTTTCAATGTAACTTCATAGCTCTTATCAAGATGACTTCAAGTAAGGGTAAATCTGGTTTCAATCATTGACCAATTTCTTTTTCAATTTTTTTAAACAGATTTCCCAAAAGTTTATCAACCTACTCCTGACCATTTCCTGACCGTTTCCTGACCATTTCCCAACCATTTCCTGACCATTTCCCGACCATTTCCTAACCATTTCAAAGAGGGAGAATAGCTAGCAGTTCACCCCCAAATTTCCCATGGTGAATGACTATATACATTTTCAAAAAAATTATTTATCATGTTTTTGGTGGAACTTAGATTGAACTCTCAATGCAATCTTGTTTCCAAGTGTGGTTCAAGATAATTGAAGCCATGAAAAAATTTATACTTTTTTAGAAGTTTAATTAAACACTTTTAAATATAAAAATAATTATATTTTTATATCAAAATATTTTTATTAAAAGCTTTGAAGTTCTGAAAATAAGTACAAATTAAGAATCATTTTTAGAAAATATTATATTAAAAATAGTTTTAAGTTGATTATATATTATTATGATATGATTTATTTCCATATAACAGATTAAGAAACTTCCTAAAGATCAATTTTATACAACTATATTATATAAAAAAGATATCAGCTCTTCTGCTTAGATTTGAAGTACATCAAAAAAACATTATTTTTGCCTTAGGTACAAATTATATATAGTATTCAGAGCATAATATTATTTTTTCAGACTTATACTTGTAAGTTGAAGGGAAGCCTCACAGGATAAAATTGGTCACTTTTTTAAAAAAAAAGTAAATATCTTTTAAATCAATATATATATTTATAAAAAGTCAAATTTTAATTTTTATGTTTTGTTTTAAATCTGTTATGAAGATTTAAAATTTTTCTATTTAAATTAATTTTTATAACAATATACTCATTCCAGTATTGTTTTGCGATAAGGCCAATTTCAAGAAAATTTTTAAATTCTTCTGTTTAAATAAAATATCAAAGGGATTGTTTTAAATACACTTAGAAATTGAATAGAAACATCATATAAGATCTACCAATCAGCATTAATATCATAATTCAAATAAATCAATTATAAATCTTGAACCCATATATTTAATTTTACAATTGTGTGCAAGTGTTCAGTTGTGAATTACTCCTATCAAAACTTTAATTCTAATGACTAAAAAAGCGTACCTGCAATGTTTCATTTAATTTATTTTTCAACACCATAGAATTGAAATATGTTTTCTTTTCATTTAAAACGTGAATTAATATTATTTTCAATCAAAAGATGATTGCCTTTACAGCAGCTTTTCTAAATGGGTATAATCTAAAGTACCTATTGTGTCTTCTTTACAAAATGAATATCATATAATAGTTTTTCAATTTGATACTGATAGAATTATAAAAAATTACCACTTTTACCTATTTAATTCAGTTCTTGAACAATAATACAATCAAAATATTTACCTGAAGCACATTTTTTAACATGAGAACACTTTGCAAATTATATGGTGCTTATTCCCAGGTTGACACTGAAATTATCCGACAATACAGCATTGAAGCAAAATCAAGCACTAAAATTAAAGTTTAAATAAATTTATACTAATTTGTTTTTATTATCTTTAAAGTTTTACATCTAGCTTAAATTTCAGTCTTTCATATGGAAAATTCACTAAGTAGAGATCAATCATTTCAACTCATGAGATTACTCTACCAAATAACCATATTTACATGGAATTTTGATGAAATACATCATGAAGAGTTCCAGAATATCATATATTTATTACATTGAACAAATTTATATTGCATGAATGCTTAGTAGTTGAATATCCAATAGAAAAAAAAGAGCAAAAAGATATTTCCTTTTAATTTTAATCATCTTCTTGCATACAAAAATGTAAAAAACTGGATTAAAATTCACTGGTATAAGAATTATACTTCTCTTTAGACATATAATTAAACAATTTATCAATTATTAGTGCTTAGTGTAAAGCAGCTATTAGGGGGTGTCAGTTCTGGCAAATCCGCACTTAAATTAAGTGCGGATTTCAAACCAAATCAGCACTTACAAATCAGCACTTAAATTTTGCAAAAAAGTCACTTATTTCAAAAAAGGGTGTCAGTTATGACCTCAAATCAGCACTTTTTTCCCGTTTTTTTTCACAACCACATTTTGGCCACAAAACATCCCTTCCTTTCTTACCCCATCCCTGTCACATGTGACACACTGACCTTCCTCGCTACCTACCCATCAATCCTCGGCACACACCCCTTCCTGACATTTTCAATATTTTGACCAGGCATGTTTACATTCTTTTTTACTTATTTCTTCTACTTTTTAATCTTTTTTCTTGTTATGTGCCAGTTTCATAATGCCTCCCAGACATTCCAAATCTCAAAAGGTAACTCAAAAATCTGCTTCGTCACAAAAGTCTCCTCGTAAAGCAAGGATTACATAGAAAAAAAATCAGTGACTTTTTCTATTACTTACAACTGTTTTTACAGAATTGAAAACTATGTTTCAGCTAATATTTTATGGAAGTGAACTCTGTTCTTCACCCGAAGAACAGAGTTCATCCTCCTATTTTCACATTCTGTTTGCACCAATCTCCAACATTTTCAATATTTTGACCAGGCATGTTTACATTCTTTTTTACTTATTTCTTCTACTTTTTAATCTTTTTTCTTGTTATGTGCCAGTTTCATAATGCCTCCCAGACATTCCAAATCTCAAAAGGTAACTCAAAAATCTGCTTCGTCACAAAAGTCTCCTCGTAAAGCAAGGATTACATAGAAAAAAAATCAGTGACTTTTTCTATTACTTACAACTGTTTTTACAGAATTGAAAACTATGTTTCAGCTAATATTTTATGGAAGTGAACTCTGTTCTTCACCCGAAGAACAGAGTTCATCCTCCTATTTTCACATTCTGTTTGCACCAATCTCCAACATTTTCAATATTTTGACCAGGCATGTTTACATTCTTTTTTACTTATTTCTTCTACTTTTTAATCTTTTTTCTTGTTATGTGCCAGTTTCATAATGCCTCCCAGACATTCCAAATCTCAAAAGGTAACTCAAAAATCTGCTTCGTCACAAAAGTCTCCTCGTAAAGCAAGGATTACATAGAAAAAAAATCAGTGACTTTTTCTATTACTTACAACTGTTTTTACAGAATTGAAAACTATGTTTCAGCTAATATTTTATGGAAGTGAACTCTGTTCTTCGCCCGAAGAACAGAGTTCATCCTCCTATTTTCACATTCTGTTTGCACCAATCTCCAACATTTTCAATATTTTGACCAGGCATGTTTACATTCTTTTTTACTTATTTCTTCTACTTTTTAATCTTTTTTCTTGTTATGTGCCAGTTTCATAATGCCTCCCAGACATTCCAAATCTCAAAGGGTAACTCAAAAATCTGCTTCGTCACAAAAGTCTCCTCGTAAAGCAAGGATTACATAGAAAAAAAATCAGTGACTTTCTCTATTACTTACAACTGTTTTTACAGAATTGAAAACTATGTTTCAGCTAATATTTTATGGAAGTGAACTCTGTTCTTCGCCCGAAGAACAGAGTTCATCCTCCTATTTTCACATTCTGTTTGCACCAATCTCCATCCCTTTCAATTCTATCAACACATGCTTGTCTTCCCTCCCCATGCCTTTCGCTATCCTCCCAGCCCCATTTTATGCCATCCTCTTTTAAAGGTAATTCAAAAATCTGCTTCGTCACAAAAGTCTCCTCGTAAAGCAAGGATTACATATAAAAAAAATCAGTGACTTTTTCTATTACTTACAACTGTTTTTACAGAATTGAAAACTATGTTTCAGCTAATATTTTATGGAAGTGAACTCTGTTCTTCGCCCGAAGAACAGAGTTCATCCTCCTATTTTCACACTCTGTTTGCACCAATCTCCATCCCTTTCAATTCTATCAACACATGCTTGTCTTCCCTCCCCATGCCTTTCGCTATCCTCCCAGCCCCATTGTATGCCATCCTCTTTTGATCCCCATTTCACCCCTCTCAACCTCTCCCAGACCCTTTTCTTCATTTAAAATGCCTCGGAACCCTTAATCTTCCCTTCCAACTCTTTCCCAACCTTTGAGTGACTGAAAAAATATGCGTTTGCTGAAAATATGCGATTTCATGTTGAGTTGATGAAAGAAAACACAGAGAGAAAAAAAAATAAGACTTTAACAGCAAATTCAAAAACCAAAAAAATATGCAAAAAAATTTACCATTCTCAGTGAATAATACATGCAAATTGATAATTTGAAGAGAAAGAGAAAAAAATTAAAATTGCGTTGAAAAATGTTGGAGTGTTATTGGAAGGATTTTCGCCCTTATACTAGTTGATTGAGAAATAGAAGTGTTGGATATAGTCGGAGGTGAATCAACTTGTTCATCTTCATACAGCTCTAACCATTGATCTTTGAGGTCAGCAAGTAGGTTATGAAGTATAGTGCAACACAGAATCCAGTTGATCACTGCCTCCATTTCAGATTTATTTCTAAGAGGACTTCTTAATTCCCTTAAACTAGAAAAAAGGCCTTTCAAGATTCCAATAGAATGTTCAATACGGACTCTTGACTTTGCCAAATGATTGTTGAATTTGGCATTTTGACTGTCTTCTGAAGCTGCTCCCCGAAAAGCAGGAAGTACATACTTTCCATTCACATAAGCAGAATCTGCAAGAAGATACTGATTTTCATCAAAGAATTTTTCAGGTTCATTTGAAATATGCATTCTTTGGAAGACGTAGGAGTCATGACATGAGCCAGGATAGCCAGCAAAGAATGATATAAATTTTTTGTTTACATCACATATAAGCTGAACGTTAATTGAATATCTATAAAGAAGATATATTTGTTTGTCTTAGTTTCAAGGAGGATGAAAGGAGTTAAAAATAATCTACCTCTTTTTACGGTCAAAGTAATTGTTTCCACCTTGAGCAGGTTTCTGGCTCAAAGGAATAGTAGTACCATCAACAAAACCAATACATCCTGGAAAGCCCTCTGCTTGCATAACCTGAGATGATTCAAGTCGCTCTTCTTTTGTTGGCCAGGTGAGAAGTTGAGATTCCAAGGAGTTGATGGCAGTGATACATTGTTTGGTATAAGTGTTAACTGAACCATACCCTAAATCAAAGACATTTTCTAAACGTTTCAAAGCGGCTCCATTACCATTTGAACCCAAACGACATAGTGTGATGGCCAATTGAATTGAAGGATGTCGTTGTTCTTTTTGAGAATTATTGTGAAATATGGGATGATCCTGAATAAGCTCAAGAAATTTAAGGAAACATTCCTGAGAAGTCCTGAACACCTGTCTAAAACTGGGTGTAGATAGGTTAAGACGTGTTTGGATGGTGTACTTGGGGGTATGAAGTACTTGAGGCTTTCTGGGAAGAAGGTAACGTTTCCTGGCCATTTTTGATAAAACGACAAAATCTTCTTCTAGATCAGAATCGGAATCAGAGTCCAAGAGCAGTTCAAGCGCCATGAAAGTCATTGCTTTATGTAATTTATCACGATTTGAAAGTGAGGAAGGCATGACTCTTATATGATATGATATGAAGATGTAAGTGATGTACGATGTTTTGAGTTATGAAGTGTTATTCTGCGGAGTGCTGCATATGAATGGGATGATGCTGACAAATCAGTGAAATGGGACTTGATGGTGAAATCAGCACTTTTGGTTGAGAAAGTGCGGATTTGAGTGAAATAAGTGACTTATTTCATTTTGAAATCCACCAGTATTGGGGCTAGTGTGTTTTGGAAATCCGCACTTATTTAAGTGCGGATTTGGTCAAATTTAAGTGCGGATTTGTAAGTGCGGATTTGCCAGAACTGACACCCCCTATTAGAGGAATTCATTGAAACAGAAATTAGGAAAACATATTTCTATCTTTTATTTTTTTTTAATTATGAGTCTTTTCACAGTATTCTAGAATAAAAACTTGAGAATTTTGATGGTTCAATATGCTTCTTAAATAAATCCATTGAATTGAAAATAATTATATTTCATAATCAGAAATAATAAAAATACAAAAAAAAATCAGGTAATATGGTTTAAATTGAAAAATAAAAGCTTCAAATTCTTTGTTAAAAGGAGTTATCAATAAAAAGAACCACTGATCTTATTTGATATTTTTTTAAAAAAAAAGAATAAAATCATTAGAGAGGTTAAAAGTGATGTTTTTGAAATAAATAGTATAATTTTCAGTCTTTTTAATGATCAAGTGAAATTCAAAATGAAATTGAAATTGAGTTTTATGAAAAAAATTCTGTGAATGGATCAGATTATTAATCTTCCCTTGTTATTATTTCTATAAATTATTCATTAAACTTTCACCATTATTCCAGCACAGACTCATCCATTTTTGGTTAAGAGCTCAAGATGTGTTCAAAGTAAAGTTCAGTCTGAGTCCAGTCTGAGTTCCATCTGACTTCAAGTTGAGGACTTGCTAGCAAGTCCCCCCCAAATATTGCGTGGTGAAGATTGAATTATTCTCGGCCAACTTGTACACATGTAAAAGCCACAACCTTGCAGGTGAACAGCATACAATGAATTTTTGGATTAGTTTCTAAGAAATAAAAGTCTTAAAGTACCTTTTCGCCGTCAATTTCCAGATATTTCTCATCTTGGCCCTGCGAGAATAATAATAACCAACCATTTTTTCTGCTTGTGTACAGACAAAAATAGTCTTCAGATCACAACAGGAAACTTGTTCAAGCTCTGCCGTAGTCTAAACTCATGGGAATTTGAGAGATACAAATAAATGGCACTTTTTATATTTCAACGGATCAACATACGTTCCCGTTAATCTGATGAGTCACACATCCTTAGCTGATATATATATATCATTTTCTCAGAAATAGTAACTATAAAGCCCATGAAAATGCTGAATTTGGTGTGATTATCTATTGTACTTTTTATAATCTTTACAAAAGCGACATATATGGACTAGGTAGATTTTAAAAGCTTGATCATGGAAAATTCATTAGTATTTGTCTTTTAAATCATTATTCTTAGTATTCAGTAAATATCTCCGTTCCAGAAACCTTTTCTTATAAAAAGGTCTTTTAGCGTACCAGTTTGTAATCTAGAAATATTTTAACTATCAAGTTGAGTCCACAACGACTGTTAAAAATTATCAATATGTTTTTGCGGTCTATAATTTTTTTTACTCTGAGCTGTTAGTTGACCCCTCATATATCGTTTCGTGTTACTTCTGATACTCATTTTTATTTTATTTAGTCATTGGCTTTTCCCATGCTGCTCTACAACAAGGACTTAAAAGGTATGCAAATTCAATAGCGAAGAAAATATTCATCTTTCTAATTAACTGTGTATTTTCAAAATTTGAAGCCTTGGTGATTTCTCGGATGCTTCTACCAATTTGGGGGCCTATTCCAATCCTTTAGACCTAATTCATTTGGAGCGAAGAACTTATAGTCCAAGGTCAAATGGGTGAAGCCTCTAACTCTTTCTTCTCGTTGCACTCTAAGTTATGCTAAACGGAAACATCTTCTACACGGCTTTACATTATATATATATATTACCTGTGGTATGATTTTTTCCTTTTCCCAGATTGAAGCCCCATAAAAGACCTCTGAAAGAGTCAAGAGCTTTGAGCTTATCCATACCGAGTCAAACTTTATATGAACTGACCCAGAACCAAGAGGATAACAGTGGTCCTTTCACTATAATTGATAATCTTTCATCAAAACTCGACTCTAGTTCCTTTGTAGAGATTGGGGGTCAAGTTTTTAAGCAAATCTTGAAAGTTTCGGGAAATTTGCATACTCTCCTGCAAAACTTAAAGAAAATGATTCCTGTGGATACGGATAGTGGATTGTTAGGTTCCGTCCTTCAACCTGTGGATCAACTTTTGACTCCCGTAAGCCACTCTGCAACTGTATGTTAATTCTTTCGATTTAAGCTTAATCAGATTTCTTTATTTGAAACCCTCTCAGGCAAAAACCACTGCCATTATGTTGCCTTACTTGTTGAAATTTTATGATTTCTTTAATCAAATTTCATCTATGCGCAAGAAACTACGGCTAGGGAAGAAATTAAATGGTGAGTTAAGATTCGTGGTCCTAATTTTTAAATGCTGACTTTTTTTTTTTTTTTTTTTTTTTTTGTCTGAATCAATCATTCCAATAAAAGTTGAGATGGCAAAAATATCACGAACACTCTCGGGTGTTATAGGGACGTGTCGAAGCACCATAGGGTTACCGCTACTGTCAACATTATTATCAGCTCTTCCCGTTGATCAGTTTCTCAAAACCCCTTTTGGTTTTGGTCAATTTATTAACTTTCTACCGAATGATGACAAAAAAACAGGATTGCTGAGCTCACTTTGAATCGATTTAAGAAAAACAACCTTAACTCAACTTTCTTAACTCAATATCAACTGTTTTTGAGTCCATGGAGAATAGACATTTTTTTCTTGTGATTTTAAACATTCAACAGGAATTGATGGATTTCTAAATTTCAGTAGTATATAGTTATCTATATATATATGGTTATTTACCAACTCAATATTTAAGCCCTACCATATAATATCATCGCTTATGATTTCACAACCTACTGTCACTACCCTAGCTACAAACATATTTTTATGTATTCTACTTTACTACAGACTTAAACACCACACACATTGATCACTTTTGTTTCGGTTTATATAGATGCTAGCCCTTGCCCTGGTTTAACATCCATCCTTTTCCTCCTTTGTCTGATTTTTTATTTATTTGATTCTCATTTCATTCACTTCCTGAGCGTTCTCAATTTCTTTCCTCCCAACAAGTGGTCATCTCTCGTCCCTTAACTATCATTGTTTTTTTCGATCTCATTTTATTGAAACCACTGACACATTTTACTACTTATCATCAGTCAATCATGATAAAGACAGCTGATACAATAAATTATACGACAAAAAAAATAGAATCTTACACCTAGTCCTTCATATGTGCAAGGTTTATAGGATTTTTTATTTGAAAATTGTTATTATATTTTTATGCCCAAAACTGGCTCAAAAAAATGCTATGATTGAGGTTTTTTGACGTAGATACGAGTTCTCTGAAATTTCTATCACCTCCCCTTTCCCAATTACCACCTACTTTTCTCCCATAGTAAATTCAATTATGGATTCTCACCATCATCCCAAAGTATTTTATGATCCCAGGCTTTTCCCTTGAAGAAAAAAGGAAGTCCAGTGACTTCAAGTAGAATAAAAGTGATGGAAGAGGTATCAGATATTGATGATTATAACATTTCTTTGGTCAAATACTCTAGACCTGCAATAGGTTGGTTCATAAATACATCATGCTAGCTATGATGTCTTAAAACTTGATTGAGACTGCAGGAATTGTTCTAAGATATGAAATCCATCATACTGTATGCTTGAAATTTGATATGAAAATCTCTTTTTATCAAAATTTGTGTAAAAGAGGACTAAGATTTTTAATCCTCATTAGTCTGCTAGTTCAATAAATTTTTGAATCCCTCCACTGTTCATATGCAATGTAATAAACCTTAAGTAGAAGAATTTTTGCATACTGTGTACAGTGCCCGGAAGCTATTCCTTGCAATTTCTTATGCATAGTACCTTCCACATACCACCACTTCCTCCTGCTCCCACCACCTAACGCTCACCTCTAACTCCTCAAGATTTCAGTATTCTGTTCCTCATCTTCTTCTTTATCAATTGATATAAATAAAGGTATTTTTCTCACTTTCCTTTTCAAATTATATACTCACAAATTTTTTTCTTCAGTTTATTTGTTTTTTTCTCAATGTGCACTTTATAGGCTGGCACCAAGCAAGTAAGCAACAAACAACACATGATGGTTATTGATATGGTCAGAGGAGGGACATGTTCTACTTCTGTTGGCCATGACTTAGGATTACCTGACTCCGCAGTCTGCACCTTCATGAAGAGATGGAATGAATGTGGATGTGTTGAAACTGGTCCCCACCCTGGCCCTGTGTGCAAAACAAACAACCAAGACATGTGACAACTCAAACAAATTCTCTGCACCAAACACAAAGCTTGTCTGAGTGACATATCAGATATTTTCACCACACTGTTATCCTCTCAAACTTTTTGAAAATGTGTCCATGAGTTGGGTTATCAAAAAAGGGCGGCAGTAAAAAAGCCTTTCATTAATGAAGTCAACCGCCAGTGATGATTGGTATTTTCTTGCAAATATCAAGATTGGATGGCCAGAAACTGGAAACAAGTAATATGGTCAGGCAAATCATCTTTTGAGGTTGGCCATATTACTGGTCCCACTCTTGTTTGGCAAACATCTGAAGAAAAATTCAACACTGATTGCCTGCAACCCACTTTCAAGAGTTTCCAATCCAGCATAATGTTTTGGGGTGCCTTTCATGGAGGAAGAAAGATTCCTCTTGTTTTTTTTCCTTTCAAAAAATGCATCACCTCAGCTTCATTTATCAAGAATTTTTATAAATCCTGACTCTTACCTTATCTTCAAGAAAATGACCGTAAATGAAAGCTAGTGCTCCTTGAAGACACTGCACCCATTCACACCTCACTTGCTTCACAAAAGTTCCATGAAGAAGCCAAGATTCACAAGATTGAAGACTGGTCTGCACAGTCTCCCAACATCAATCCCATTGAAAACTTATGATGGATTCTCAAATATTGTGTTCATGAAGTCTTTCACCTGACAACTCAAACAAAAATGATGGCAAGTTTGGAAACAATTTGGGCTGACTTCCCCAAATCCATCCTCCTCAACCTTGTTGAGTCAATGCCAAGATGAATTGCAGCTGTTATCAAGGCATCAGGAGGTTCCACCCGCTGGTGACCTGATGAAAAATTGAAAATTTACTTTTTTCTTGCGTTTGTTGTTTCAAATAGATAGTATTTAGCTCTAGGGTTCTATCTATGCTACTCTCAATGCTGAGAGATGACTGGTTAAAAAGTTGGTATTGTGATTACTTAGAAAAGTTGAAATTTTTTAAAAAAAATTGATTTTTTGGTTAATCTTTTGTGATATTTGAATGCTACGGTGTGAGTTTGACTAATCTAGCTATGACTAAAGTGAAGTAAAAGTGGTATTGTGGTTTTTAAAAGCTAAGTAAGAAACGCAAGGAGCCACATCCAAGCACTGTAGGGGTGGGCGACAGGATTTCATTGAGGTAAATAATAGGTTGGAGCATGTTTAATAAACATGTCTTTACTATTAAATGAATAGGGTTAGATGCATAGCAGATTTGTTGGAAAACAAAACATTTTTAATCAAAGATTTATTGTAACCAGTACATACATACATTCCATAGCCTAATGGGTATTATCTTCTGTAAAAGTACATAGTTATTTCATATTACCAGTTTTTCTGTACACTTTTGACATGACATCCTCATTGCATTACTTGTACTATCTACGTGTCACATATTTTTCTATTTTCTATTTTTGTGTATTGTTTTGTGAATATTCTACATGTTTGTGCTATTCAATCATATCCAACTTACTGATGAGCATGTTTATTGATATATATAGAGATGTTGTGCATTCTTTTTCTCTATCTCTGACTATTCCGCTCATCAAGCTGTTTTCACCTTTATAGGTTGGATATGTTTTATTCTTCATTAGCTACACATATTAATGTTTTATCTTTTATCTTATTATTATAGGTATTTGTTGGCAGAGATCACTTTATTTGAGAGGTTGGAACATTTATTGATAAAGTGTTTATTATATTTATAAAAGGTTGATTCTACTATTTTGAAATATGATCTCTGACTATTCCACTCATCAAGCTGTTTTCACCTTTATAGGTATTTGTTGGCAGAGATCACTTTATTTGAGAGGTTGGAATGTTTATTGATAAAGCGTTTATTATATTTATAAAAGGTATTTGTTGGCAGAGATCACTTTATTTGAGAGGTTGGAACATTTATTGATAAAGCGTTCATTATATTTATAAAAGGCATACCCGTAACTTTTGGATTCTTTCAGGTTATGGGCCCAGGCCTATATTGAATGTAATCAAACAATACATTTGATATCCCATCACCAGCTCCCTCAAACTCAACATCATCAGAATCCTCAACGTCTACCACACAACCTACACCTCCAAAAATGAAAGTACCAATAATTCCAACGATTCCTCTTGTATCATTCCCATTCTTTCCTTGGAAAATTTTCACAAATGGTGCATCAGAATGATTGCTCACCTGACACGCCACAAACTTAAGTCATTAGTCCTAGGTAAAGAAGGTCGACCTGCTGATACCGCTTCTCAAAATCTTATTGACAAATTTCAAGCAAAAGTTGATAAAGTGACTGACATAATCATTTCTAAAATTGATTCCGGAAACTTAGCTGTGTTTGTCACAGATGATGACATGGAGAAACCAAGGCAAATCTGGTCCAAATTATGTGCTCAATATGCCGCTGACGATGCTTCTAATAGAGCTTCAATATTTTTGCATTATCATGACGTTAAATTTCAGGATAAAGGTCTTAAAAACTTTTTTAATGAATTAAGTATTTGAATTAACAACCTCGGAGCAGTAAGAGTCTCTGTTAAAGGTGAACTTGAAGCACATCAAATATTGCAATTACTGCCTAAATCATATCAGAATCACAAGGCACTAATTCTTCACTATTCAGAAGTTTCTCATCAAAAACTTTCTGTTCACAATCTTCTCTCACGGCTTGCTTGACTTGCCGTTGAAGTTGACTCTGATTCTACTGAAAATTCAGCTCTCACTGCCACCACTAAAAATTCTGATAAACCCAAATGGCCAGTTTGCCGAAATGGAAAACACAACCCAAAAACAAAACATAGTGAAGAAAATTGCTTTGAGCTTCATCCAGAAAAGAAGAAATCTCAAGCAGTTTCTCAAAATATTTCAACAAAAAAATCCAGAAATTCATGCGAATGTCAGTTATGGTCCTACTAAAATTTTCAAGGCCTGTTCAAATAGTCATGGTATTGGAAACCTCATTATTTTTGATAGTGGAGCAATGGTTCATATGTTTAGACATTCTCAACATTTTAAAGACTACCACCCTTGTAAAAAGCCAATCAAACTTG
The DNA here is from genome assembly GCA_030280995.1 of Hemileia vastatrix. Classification (NCBI taxonomy): domain Eukaryota; kingdom Fungi; phylum Basidiomycota; class Pucciniomycetes; order Pucciniales; family Zaghouaniaceae; genus Hemileia; species Hemileia vastatrix. Next base: position 50,506,720 of record JASXTE010000001.1, read on the forward strand.
GCAATGGCTCTGTTATTTACAGTCATGGTTCCGGTTCTGTTAACCTCATTACCCCTAGAGAAGTTATCAATCTCAAGAACTGCCTCCATGTTCCTCAAATAAATCAGAACCTCATTGGTATTGGTCCATTTATTAAACTTGGGTGTCATAAATCAACAAATCCTGAGGGAAAAGTTTCTATTTGTAAAGATGGAGAAGTTATACTTGATGGACATTGGGATCCATTGGAAGGTCTCGTTGTTCTTAATGCAAAGTTTGGTGAGTCTTTCAATGTTTCTTTCAATTCTTTCTTATCTTCTAATTCAAAGTCGCTTTGGCATTTCAGATTAGGCCACTCAAATAATAACTATCTTGATAAATTAGAAAATTGTTTGGGTTTAAAATTTGTTGAAGATCTTAGTGTTTGTGAGCCCTGCGTCAATGCCAGACACCATAATCATCCATTCCCTGGAACTTTACCATGAGGAACATGATTTCTTGAATTTATTCATTGTGACTTAAGTGGATTAATTTCCCCACTATCAGAAGGAGGATCCCGTTACTATTTCAAGATCACTGATTCATTTACATCTTATTGATTTGTATATATTATTAGCAACAAATCAGATACTTTTGATGTTTTTCAGAAATTTAAAATTCAAATTGAAAATATTTCATTACAAAAAGTTGCACATTTAGTTTGTGATAATGGAACCAAGTTCATTAACAAAAATTTCTTAAACTTGAGTTCTAAAGAAGGTTTTAAAATAATCACAACTTCCCCATATACACCTCAACAAAACCCGATTGCAGAACGAGGCAATTGTATCACAACAGAAATGGCAAAATCACTCCTTTTTCATGCAAATATGCCAGTGGAGTATTGGGGAGAAGCAGTGAACACTGCTGTTTACATAGAAAATCATTTACCATGTGCATCTATCAATTTCATGACTCCTTTTGAGAAACAATTCAATAAAAAACCTAATCTCTCTCATATGCAAACATTTGGTTGTACGGCATACGCTCTACTCAACAAAGGTGTAAGAAAAGGAAAATTTGCAGCAAACTCTATCAAGTGCTGTTTTCTTGGTTATTCAGAAGACACAACGTTGTATTGATTATTAAGGCTTGATAATAAGAAAATCTTATATTCACATAGTGTAATCTTTGATGAATAAACCTTTCCTCTAAGTGCCAAAAGCCATAAGAACCTTGAATTAGTTGAACTTTTTATTGAGGATTTCAAATTTCAGATGCACCCAACAATTCTCATGATAAAAAGTCAATCAAATTGAATCCAGTTGAACATGATGTAGACCTCAGTGATAACTCTGAGAATTTTCCCAATGACAATGTGACATCAAAATCATCAAAATTTTGGGAATACAAGTTAGCTCCTTACAAAGCCGCTAAAAATATTGACTCAAAAATTGACACCAACCATATCATAGAGGGACCAAGAACCCGAAGTCATTGTGTACTTAATTTAGCAGTTCTAATTGATGAATACTTATGTAACATGATGGCCTTATCTTCACACTCTGAACATGACTTCACATCAAACTCATTCCTTTCTGATCCTCTCACTTACTTTGAAGCTATTAACCAATCTGATGGCAATAATTGGATTGATGCTATAGATAAAGAGTTAGAAATGATAGAGGAACAAAAAGTATGGGAAGTTGTGGAAAAACCTGATAAAAGTTCCACCATTGGCTCAGTTTGGGTTTTCAAAATCAAACAAGATGCTGATGATAATATCAGTAAATATAAGGCAAGGCTGTGTGCAAGGGGTTGTTCACAAAAGGTGGGTATCAATTACTTCGAAACTTTTGCGCCCACTGGAAATTTAACTACACTTCGTGTACTAATCAGTCTAGCAAATAATGAAGATTGGGAATTTGCTCAGATGGATGTCAAAGGAGCTTTCCTTCATGGCAAACCAGAAGAAGAAGTTTTCATGAATTTCCCCTTAGGCATGAAGAAACCTGCCAATTTCAACAACCCTGTGCTTTTACTCAAACAATCACTCTATGGTCTGAAGAAAGCATCACGCTGTTGGTATAATGAATTACTAAACCTTTTCTACTCAATAAATTTTCATCCTTCATCAGCAGACCCCTGCTTGTTCATTCATGAAAGTGAAACCAATCCATGCTATGTTCACGTTCACATTGATGATCTATCCATTTTTGGAAAAGACATCACATGGTTCAAGGAAGCAATTAAAGCACATTTTGAAATGGATGACTTGGGTGATGCGAAGTTTATTTTAGGGATGCGAGTAACCAGAGATCAAGAAGCAAAAATTATTTCACTTTGTCAAGATCAAGAAATTAGAGACCTACTTCAATCTTATGAAATGACTGACTGTAAGCCAATCTCAACACCTATGATGATGAATACACAACTAGAAAAGGCAACAGAAGATGAAATTGAAGAATTCTCTAAATTGAACATCAATTATCAATGAGCTGTTGGAAGACTAAATTACATTACTCAAGCAACTCGAACTGATATTGCTTTTGTCAATAGTCAACTAGCACAATTTTTGAATGCACCAGGAATTAAACACTGGATTGCGTTCAAGAGAGTTTTGCGCTATTTAAAGGGCACAATTAATGTTTCATTGAATTTTAAAGGATTTGATGTTTTCTCCAATAATGGAAATTACAGTCATTCATTACATGATGGTTTTGCTGATGCCGACTGGGCAGGATGTCATGAAACATGTCAATCAACAACTGGATATGTATTTACTATAAATGGGACAGCAGTTAGTTGGCTTTGTAAAAAGCAACCAACTGTTGCCCTTAGTACTTCTGAAGCTGAAAGTAAAGCCACGGTCGACGCAAGTCAAGAAGCAATTTGGATGCAAAATTTACTCATTGATCTTAGATATGATCAAAAGACGTCTTTGGTTCTTTTCTCTAATAATCAAGGTAGTATTGCGCTATGTAAAAATCCTGTCTTTCATGCAAGAACAAAACATATCAAAATTCAATTTCATTGGATTAGGGAACAAATTAATAATGGCAAAATCAATCTTAGATACATTCCTACCACAGATATGGTTGCAGACATGTTTACAAAATCACTAAGCAGAGAATAATTCACCAAGTTCACCAGAAAAATTGGTTTACTGGATATGATTGACAGCAAGGAGGGGTGTAAAAGTACATAGTTCTTTCATATTCCCAGTTCTTCTGTACACTTTTGACATGACATGCTCATTGCGTTACTTGTGTTAAGTCACTAGGACTATGTACTTAGTTATGTGTAAGAATGTATATAGACTGTAGTCGTGGCGTCCCCTGTTCTCCGGTTCTTTCCGGAGTTCTACAGGCTGACACCGTGCTACAGGTTATGGGCTGTACCCGCGGGCATTGAAACGTTAGCCATAGATAACTCCACCAGCGTTAGCGACACTAGGAACGTTAGTAGCCGATAGACCCCCAGCGTATGTCTAAAACAGACAAAAACTCAGACACTGGTAAAACTAAAACTCCCTGACTCACCCACTCAATCTCTAACCGTGAGCTTCGCAGCCTCGGTATCAACCCGAATACCGAGTATCTAATTTCATCGCGCGGTACTCACGCTAATCCCTCAGTTACACCTGCGCCAACTCTAACCCTCATTCCACAAACGCCTCCCACACATAATCCTTCCCCCCCCTCTTCACCTCAATCCTCCCCTTTGCAAAAAGTACCTTCCCCCCTGTCTCATTCTCTAATCGAAGCGATCGCTTCCCTCCCATCCACCCCCCAATTATTCCCTACTCTAAGACAGAGCGAAGCCCCTACCGCTTCTGCCCCTGCAAATTCCCCTTATCAAAACGAACCTACCCCCCTCTCTACATCTAAACCAATCACAACACATAGCGAGGCTATCAACCTCACTCCTAATAATAATAATAGCCCTATAATCACCCCAATCGACGACATAACCCGCGCGATTGGGGAATTGTCCCTTAACTCTAACTCAATGGCAAATACAAATGCCCCACAATCCATCCCTCGCTCCACATCTCCCTTCAGGAGGAATGTGCCACCTCATCTTGCACAACAAAATCAACCCATTAGTATTATTGAGAGACAAAAAACCTTAAAGAATGTTATTGATTTCACTAAATCCATTCCAACTCTTGAATGCTCTGGCTCTAATTTCTCTGAATGGCACACCAACGTCTTAGCTCTGATCAAAGATTTTGTGGGCACAAGAGCATACGCACTAAATGATGGCACTGGACCTGATGATTATGAAGACAGAATTACACACCTCATTCTCCTTCACTCCATTTCTCCAAACCTGCGCCATGAAATATCTAGAGATTGGAAAGCACGACCAACCTATCTTCATATCATCAAAAAATTCTCCAGATCTAACCATACCTCCAAAATGACAGCCATTTGTAATTTCATCAATCTAAAGCAAACACAATTCACATCCCACAATGAATATTTAGAGGCATTCAACAAATATTTTGATGCAATTGAACGTCAAGGAATCACTTTCGATCATAGAGTATTCAAAGCACTAATGTCCCACGCCTTATTACCTTCATCCCTTAAAGATCTATATGTTGATCTCTGTGTTGCTCTAGACAATCGTGCTGACTCAAATGCGATCACCTTTGAGGATTTCTGCCAACTCATGCCAACTTTGACTCAAAACAGGGTGGATAGAGAATCATTCTCAACAACTCCAGCGGCTTCTTTGTCATCTGAACCCATTTTTAGTGTAGCAGCTCATCCCCAACGCCAAACTGACTCCTACAGACCCCCAGGTGCTCAAAGACAATGCCACGAATGCAAATCAACAGCTCATTTCTCTACCCACTGTCCCTACAACCTTAACTCATCCACATTTTCCGCAAGACTCTACCTCATGAGAGAACGTGCTACAACACTCACATCTGATCCAAAGGCAAAAAGCAAACCAATTTACATCCCTTATAAGAGACCACAACGCAGGCAAATTAGAGCGCGAGATGTACAAATTGAAGCGGATGAAGTCACAATTTTTGAAGAAAATGTGGAAGCTCTATATGAACAGTTGGAACAAATTGATCTAAACAGTGCAGAATGGTCACTTGATGCGCTAACTGGGAATGTGGCAATATTGGACTCTGGTGCCACACATCATATCACTGGCAATGTGAGCCTTCTCAACAATTTCAGACCCCTTAAAAATCACATCCCTATCAAAGTTGCAACTAACTGTCCTTCCTCATTTATCACTGGCATAGGGGACCTATAAATAAAAGGAGATGGGAAAGTTGTTACTATTACAAATGTTTTTTACTGTCCAGAAGTTAGAACTACACTTATTTCTCTCTTTGATTTAGTGGACAATGGTTTTTGTTTTGATCTATGTTCTGAAGACAAAAATTTAGGGGTTTTTTTAAAATATGAACTGATTATGACAGGGCAGTTTGAAAGTACGAGGAGAAGATGGATTTTAGATGTAATTAGGTCTAGTGACTGCAATAAAAATGTTTCCTCTTATCACTTTCCCTTGAATCCTTCCCTCCTGCGTACTGTTAAAAAGAATGAAATCATCAATCGACCACCTGCTGCAAAAGGTTCCCTCATGGACTGGCATAGAAGGCTTGGCCACACCAGTGAAAACACAATTTGCACTATCATCAAAACTGGAATTGGTGCTGGCTTGCCCCTCTCTATGCCACCAGGTAAGATTGACTGTGAAGATTGCTTAATAGCCAAAAGTACAAGAAAAGCTTCAGCAACACAGGAATCAAGACCAGAATCAGTGATGAGCCTTATTGTTGGAGACCTGGTTGGTCCTATGGATCCCATTGTTAATGGAGCAAGATGGGGGGCAATGTTTAGAGAAAGTTCAACGTCCTATGGTGAGGTATGTTTGCTCAACTCCAAATCTGAGGCCACAACTGCTTTTGTTACCTTTTATAAAAAGCTCGAAAATGTTACTGGTAAGAAATTACAAGCATTAAGAACCGATGGGGGGGAAATGCACAGTAAACAGATGGCTCAGATTCTGGCTGACATTGGAGCTACTCACGAGATCACCTGTCCTCACCACCATGAACAAAATGGATCAGCAGAACGCTTCAACAGAACTGTTGGTGACATTGCCAGGACAATCTTACTAGCAAGTGAACTACCTGAATGTTTCTGGGGCCTTGCTTACAAATGGGCAGCCCATGTTCACAACCGGCTCCCAAATGTCAAGACTGGTGACAAAACTCCTCTGAAGCTCATGTACAATTGTGACCCAACTTACTCAAACCTCAGGATATTTGGTGAAACAGCTTTTGTCCATATCCACAAAGAAACTAGACGTAAACTGGACCAACGAGCTTTGATTTGTAAGTGTATAGGTTATTCTCTGAACAATGCAGGTTGGATTTTCTGGAACCCAGAATCAAACTCCTTTTTTGAATCTGCTATGGCTGTTTTCCCTGGTGACCTACTTCCTTCTCACAAAGCTGCTTATCAACCACCACCATCTAAGGGCTCTTTAGGTCATATCCTCAATAATATGAAGCTAGGTGATTTCAAGGATGAGGAAACTCTTATTTCTCAGGAAAAAGCGGTACATGAGACTGTTAAAAAAGGTTTGTCCCAATCATCCATTATTCCCAGAACACATCTGCAAGCTATGATCTCGCCTGACAGTTGCAAGTGGGACCAAGCTTGCAAAAGGGAACTACTAAACATGAAAGATATGGATGTATGGTATGAGGAAAAGCTCCCCCCTGGCGCCAAGCTCACCAATGCGAAATGGGTCTTCACAATAAAAAATACTTCTTCGAGAACTCCAATTTACAAGGCACAATATGTAGCTAAAGGTTTTTTACAACAATACGGTATTGATTTTACTGACACCTTTGCCCCTACTGCTACTTTTGCTTCACAACGCATTCTCCTCACTTTAGCAGCTTATCACAAATGGCCTGTCAAATCATTTGATGTCACTGCTGCTTACCTTCACAGTCCAATTTATGAAGCAATTTGGGTGCGACCTCCTGAAGGTTACCAGCTACGTGACGGTGGCAATGCCTTACGCTTGAAGAAAGCCCTATATGGTACCAAGCAAGCAGCAAGATGCTGGTGGCTTCATATAGCTAGCAAGTTGGATGCTCTGGGGTATAAAGCTAGTCAGTATGATAAAAGTTTCTATGTTCTTAGGAAGAAGGATTGTTTGGGTGTGATATGGATACATGTTGATGATGGTATAGTTACTGGTAGTAGTGAAGCGGTGTTAAAGTGTTTGGAAGATGGTTTAGATGGTAGTTTGAAGGTGAAATGGAATGATAATATTGATGGTATAGTAGGTGTTTCTATCAAAGAAGTTCCAGAAGGTTTTGATCTACACAATTTTCAGCTCATTGACAAAATTCTACGGACTCATAACCCTTCTGGATTAACCACAAGATCGCCCTTACCAAATAATTTGGAAATCACCACGGCAAAAGATGAAGAGGTAGCTATAGAGACAACTAAATATCTCTCCATTTTAGGTGCTCTCAGCTATGTGGCAGTTGCAACTAGACCAGACCTGTCTTTACCAGTCAATTTTTTGGCACGCTTCTCCTCCAAACCGAATGCCACCCACTGGATAGCTCTCAATCACCTTCTTAGATATGTTCAACACACCGCCACCCTTTGTCTTCACATCCACCCTGACCGTAACTCACCACTTGAACAACTTTCTATCTCTGATTCCACTTGGAATAACAAAGAATTCTCAAGAGCACAAAGTGGACACCTGCTACTCCTTAACTCTTGCCCAATTGTTTGGACATCAAGGCGCCAGTTGACAGTAAGTGATTCATCGTGCACAGCTGAATATGTGGCACTTGGTGGTGGTATGAAAGACGCAATTTGGATCTCAAACCTGCTCAAAGATATCTTTCCTGATATCCCCCCTATCAAGATCTTCTGCGACAACAAAGGAGCAATTGCCAATGCAAAAGATAACCCTGGCAACAAGCGGACACGGCATGTGGATAGGTGTTTCTATATTGTTAATGAACAACTCTTACTGAAAAAAGCAACATTGGAATGGGTTCCCACTGCTCATATGCAGGCTGATATACTCACAAAATCACTGGGCCCATCTCTAACATTGCTGAGAAGGAAGGATGTGTGTGTGTGGTGATGGGGTTACTTTTGATTTCTTTTCCTTTTCTCTTATTTTTTCTCATTTCATTTTATTTTAATTTTTTTTCTTTTTCATTTTTGGAGTTGGTTATGTTTTCATGGGGGGGATATCAATAATATTTTTCATAACTAAGTGGGGGGGATGTTAAGTCACTAGGACTATGTACTTAGTTATGTGTAAGAATGTATATAGACTGTAGTCGCGGCGTCCCCTGTTCTCCGGTTCTTTCCGGAGTTCTACAGGCTGACACCGTGCTACAACTTGTACTATCTACGTGTCACGTATTTTTCTATTTTCTATTTTTGTGTATTGTTTTGAGAATATTCTACATGTTTGTGCTATTCAATCATATCCAACTTACTGATGAGCATGTTTATTGATATATATAGAGATGTTGTGCATTCTTTTTCTCTATCTCTGACTATTCCGCTCATCAAGCTGTTTTCACCTTTATAGGTTGGATATGTTTTATTCTTCATTAGCTACACATATTAATGCTTTATCTTTTATCTTATTATTATAGGTATTTGTTGGCAGAGATCACTTTATTTGAGAGGTTGGAACATTTATTGATAAAGTGTTTATTATATTTATAAAAGGTTGATTCTACTATTTTGAAATATGATCTCTGACTATTCCGCTCATCAAGCTGTTTTCACCTTTATAGGTATTTGTTGGCAGAGATCACTTTATTTGAGAGGTTGGAACATTTATTGATAAAGCGTTTATTATATTTATAAAAGGTATTTGTTGGCAGAGACCACTTTATTTGAGAGGTTGGAGCGTTTATTGATAAAGCGTTTATTATATTTATAAAAGGCATACCGGTAGCTTTTGGATTCTTTCATCTTCAATCTTTGTTCTTGGCTAAATCCATTTATATAATGGCTTAAGTATTGTTACCGAAGGATATTATTTTGTTAGAATATATAATACCCTTTGACGCTATATCGTTATAAATCCAATTAACCCACATCACCATCTAATTAGAATACAGTCCATAAACCGAACTAGTAGCATGATGATCTTATCATTCATTTATCTTCTCTCATTTACCACTACAACTTGGCGATTTAAAGTGAGCCTGAATTGGAAAGGAAAAGTAAAATATGTCCTCACTGTGTCTATCTTAATCTGTTCTCCGGGGGAAATGACTCCCAAACTGATGACTCCTGTCTCACCTCAAAGATTCTTTCCCCAAAGCAAACACTTACTCCTATTTCCAATAGAAAGAAAAACCTAACAAGTTGGCATCAATGAAAAAGGATATATGACATGCTTTTCTTTGAATATCAGTTGTGACTCATAGACAACGAAAGAAATCCATCTTTCAGTATGATGATATCTTGAAGTTGTAAAAGGGTAGGTCAAGGTGGAAATGGAACCAGCGAGAAATGAAAATACATTCCTAGTTGTGACGAATACATACATGTTCTTCAAAAGCACTGAATTTTTAATTTAACTTTGAACCGTAAAGTTTGAACTGCTTGTCTATGAAACATATAAATTCTTCCTGTCAATGAAAAATAGGCTCCTAGAAACAATCTTTGTTTTCCTATATATTTTATTTATTTATTTTTTGATTTTCATGTGCTTCACAAAAATCAAGTCAAGCTAAGGGCCCGTCCACTGGCTATTATGCGATGTGTGTGCCGTAGCTTTACTGGCAAGTATTTGATAAGTATTACTGGTATATCTGCATCAGTACCAAGCAATGGTTGAACTATCATGCTTCAAAATTGGAACAGAGGGTTTGTATATGCACCAAAAAAGGTTATTTTATTGATCATTGGAAAGTTATAGACTATATATGTCAGAGTTTTTTTTATTTTTTTATTTATTTCATACAATCTCACCTAGCTAGGGGCATGAAGGAACAGATAAACAAATTCTAGGTACAAATAGGACAGAGAACAAAATGGGAAGGAAAACAACGAGAAATTAAAAGTAAAGCAATTTGGGGCTATTGAGAGAGAGGTACATTGTTGGGGAATCTGTTTGTGGAAATAAGAAAGGAAGCAACCTGAAATGTGATTGGGGAAGGAGTCAGAAGGGAGGAGTCAAATTTTATCTTGTGTTTTCTTGCACTGTCAAAGAGCGACTGGCGCTCTATATGTCAGAGCTGGATAAAGGAGACAAACCACCCAGCGGGTGCCAATTTTTGTTTTGAACTTAAACTGATCTATCTTGCCATAAACATCAAACAATGAACGAAACTCATGATTTATCTTCTATATCAAACCTATTATTTCACATCTGGCACAAAGAAAAAGATAAGAAAATAATGTAAACCGGCTTGCATGATATATCCGACTCTTCTCTCCCTCGCCTTAAGTAATTTTTCTTGTAACTTTTACCATAAAAGACCAATATCCGTTTCGAATTAAAAAAGGTCCACCGCGCACATCAATATTACTTTTGTGGTGGCGAATAATAGGATTTACTCATGAAACTTGATTTTTTGGTTTTTCTACAATATTAAAATGCGATTTACGATGTGATAGGGCCAAATGAGTTTATGATGATCAAGAATACGAAAAAAACATCAAATAAAGCAAGGATAATATGCGGTATAAGCGCTAAGAGAGCAAGTGGGTTATAAGCTAGGTAAGACAGTTAAATGATGATGGGTACCAGTTTTCTTCAGGCAGCATAATAGAATCCTGTGATATGATGACAGATGATGAGTTGACAACTAAAATGGTAAGCACAACTACACTCACGATAAGCTACGTAAGCGACAAGAACTGCAATTGGAATGAGAAACCCAAAATTATTTTTACTTTCGACTGGATGTTCTAATCCTTTAGCTTCTTCTTTAGTTGATGAGCTGGGAACCGATGGTACGCTTGGTTTGCTCTTTTTGAGCATGATTCAAATAAACAGAAAAGACTCATATAAATCAAACAGGAAATCCAAAAGCTTTAAATTTCATTTACACACCCCACTGCTGCAAGTTCCGACGCAATACTTTTCCATCAACGTACGGGCGGTATCGCTATGGCCGACATCTTCAAATGACTCGGTGGCATCTGCGCCAGCTTCACTTAGTAAAACCTCATCTCCTCCAGGGTGTTCGTCCAAAAAATCAGCGACGGCATAAACATGACCGTTTATCAGAAGATGGAGATTAGACGAGGTGTTGAGTTTGCTGAGCTCCTCGAGAGTGAATTCCTGTTATTGTGAAGATGATGAGCATGATGAAGATCGTCGTGTTAGATGATACGAAGATAAATCAAGCTAAGAAAAATTGAAACATGAAACATACTTTTTTATTAGACTCAGACATACTGCGACTGAGGAACAAAGAAAGAGAGGGAATAATGAAAAATCGAGATATAGGATATAGGAGTGACTAAGCGTTAAGTGGACGTAACAAAATCGGATCTTTTGCACATAGCCGCCTGCAGTCACAGCCACCAAAACCATATCTTAGGTTTAACCCAAAAGATTATTTGACGTCTTTACACCCAATCCCATTTTTGTCCGCGACATCTGGATTAACAATACAGGGACATCCAATGAGGTTACATAAAATCACAAATTTTTAATAATCTTGTGACAGGCCAAAAAACTGGGCTGCAGATTTTGTTTTGGCAGGCTGCATGCAAATTATGGGGTACTGGTACAATTTCTGCCCATTAACCCCTCTTCCACACATTCACTCCCTCCATATCCCTCTCCCCTCTCCCCTCTCCCCTCTCCCCGCCCAGTTAGTGTAGCCTAGCTTGGTGATGAAATGTGACATAGAGTGAAATCCTATGTCACATTTTATTACACTAAATTCCATGTCTGCTATACCACTTGGTGTAATAATGACATAAAAAAATCTTAGTAATCAGGAAATAGTTAGGTGTTGAATACTTCCTAACTTTAAAATTTTTTCTTTGTTTTCCTAACAGTTATGCAACTATTACAGATTTTCTTCCCAGTTTAATGCCAAGGGGAATATCTGACATGGGAAGTGGTGTTAAAGGACTCCAACCTACATGTTACATGCAGGATATATGTGACAAAATTTTTCCCCTCATAATGTCAGACATCATAATGAGCCTGGAGCACTTCAATCACTATCACCAGAAAAAAAACCTGGCACCTGCTAGCAGGTTCCTATCCCTGGATGAGCTATGATAGTTAAATTGGGGGGTGGAGCCTGCTAGCAGGTGCCTTTTTTTTTTTTTTGTGCTGTATGAAACATGTTTGATTTTCCAAGAGGTGCAGCAATGATGCAGAAACTACAGCTAGACTAAGAATGGTTGATGCAACTTTCACACAAAAGTGTCAATTTTTCACAGTAATTTTGGTGTGACAATAAAATTCTTCTGTCAAAATGGCGGTGACAAAATTTTTCTTTAATAGGTTAGTTGCGCCAACCATTCTTAATCTAGCTGTATGCAACAGTTGAGCAGAAGTTACACAATGTTTCTTTGCACATATAAGTGTTATGTTCTGTCTTAAAATGAAAAAAATAAAATTGCCAAACAACTTATTCACAGCTGTTGTATAATTTTTGCACCTTATAATGGTAAAACAAATATGTTTCATAGTGAAAAAATACACCTAGTGACTCAAAATTCATACATCCATGCACAAAGTATTAAAAAAAAGTGATTTAAAATTTTTTAAGTGGTGTGGGAAGACTCTTTTGGCCACCTTTCTGCAAGAAGAATCTATATAAGGTGGAAAAATCTGAGGAACTCAAGTTCTTCTATGTAAAAATGTGATATTTAATTTGATAGGTGTTATTATCATCTAGATGAGTTAAAAATTTTTAGTTGTATTTGAAAATTTGATGAAATTAGATTTTCAGGATCTGGAAAAGGGAAGTCTGAACTGCAAAAAAAAGATACACCAGTTGAAATACTTAGAATAAGTTTCCACATGCAGCTGAGACAGAATAATATTTGGAAAACTTTTCCACCCTTGCTCCAGAGACTGAAGTACACAATTGAGTGCACCAGATAATCTAATACTTAATATGAGTCTCCACACTTATACCAGAGACAGCAGTTACTTAGTGCAGTTTCCAATCTAAACAAGAGCTAGAAGGGAATTTAAAAAGACTGTGTTGATATAAATTTTTTATTTTTAATGAATTTTATAATTTAACTGTATTGTTGAGTTTTCAAGGATGAGAGCTTTCCAATAGTAACCTGCAAGCTAATATTTGTTAAATTGAACATATATATTATACAAAATTTTTGCTAAATTTAAATATATTGTTTTTGATTTTGTTATCCACTAATTATCCATCCTCTTCTTACTGAATTCTAAAAGTTCAGACCTTTCTAATGGTACCTTACATGCATAAAATAACATTACCAATTTTCACACCCCAGTCATTTGACCATAGAATGAACACAGACTAAACACTAAGAGAGTCTAGACTACATAAATATACAACTTAAGGCTATAAAATTTTCCCTAAAATTCCAAAAAGGAATATGAAAAATACCAAGAAATCTACTTGATGGGGGGTCTCAAACCTTTCCAAATATGCCCCATAAACACACCACAAAAAAGGCACCAAACCTCCCATCAAAAAAAGAAATACACCTTCCCTGGAAAGGTGTATTTTGACTGTGTATTAGTCCCCAAACACATCTTCATTTGATTCAAAAAATTCATCACAACACTTCCCTTCATTATCATGATTAGCCAGCACTAGGGATAGAAGCACCAACACTAGGTAAAAAAACTCCAAAACCTAGATTTTTTCACCTATTCCTTAAGGGATTATTCATATAAGTGAGGTATTTGACTTACCAGCACTTAATCCATCCTTTAATCATACACTTACCCTTAATTTTCATCACTGTTCAATAACATAGCATGACACTTTTAGTCCACCATCAACTTGAGATAAGTACTACAGCTCTAGCTCTTGATCTTATGGTTAATTCTGATACCAATTCTATTTTTGAATTTGACTTGGATTTCATGTGTGAAATATTGGAAAATCACTACTTATTTCCTAGAACACCTTCCATACAACACCAACCTCAATATCACCTTGATATTTTTGCTAACATTACTGAAGCTAGATTTCAACAGATGTTTTGTACAAAATTTCCTTGTTTTCTTAGTTTACTTAATTTAATTAAAAATAACTCTATTTTAACAAATAAGTCTCATTTTTTACAAAGAGATCCAGGTATTCAAATCTGTGTGGCAATGTATCATTTTACTTCATGTGGTAATGGTGAAGCATTTACCTGTCTAGATAAACTCTTCCAGATTAATCAAGGAATCTGTCACCTTTCTGCAAAGCAAGTCATCACCAAAACTCTTTCTCTTGAATCTCAACTGTTGACATGTCTTAATTAGGAAAAATGGTTGGAGAGCTCTCAGGTGATTCAAACAGAAAGCTTTCCTGGACGCGTTGGCACCATACCCTTGAGTTAAAAGTATGGCAGAGATGGAAATAACTATTTTAATTGCAAAAAAAAGGTGATATTTTATTCTTATACAGTTTTAAATAAATCTCATATTGATCTTTTCCTTTCTTCTTCTATTAGTTACTCAATTGCTTTTCAAATGGTTTGTGATATAAACAAGAAATTCATTATTTTCATGCTGGCTTCCCTGGTTTTCAACATGATTCCTCAGTATTTAAGAAAATGAATATTTATCAAAATCCTCAATATTTTTTTGATGGAAATCAATGTCTTCTAGAAGACTCAGCATATTCAAAAGGTTTTCATGTCATCCCTGATTTTTGTGGAACTGGTGATGAAGAAAGTGAAAGATCTCAATTCAATAATGATCATTGAACTATATCAAGATGAAATTACTAATCCACCCCCCAAAAAATTTTAATATTCCTTCATCATCTCAAACCAGTGCTATGCATACTAAAATACTACCAATCACCCTTTTTCAGTTTGAGGGCTTAGCTTAACTAATTTACAATTCTGCATTTTGTATAAATATTGTAAGGATGAGTTCAAGTAAAGAGATGTGAATAGCTTTATTAGTCCTTTGTCTAAAAGATTTTAATGGTCCTATATGAATAATGTAGTAAAGATTCAATAAATATTAAAATTTAACTCATTATAAGGGTCTCAGTAATTTTTATCTCACTAATTATATATGGGTTACAATCTTATAGTTGGTAGAAAAATAGATGTAATAATTCAAATACTATTCAAATAATTTAAAAGTACTATCAATATGTATTGTAATTTTAAGGGATATATCTTATAATTGTAATGAAAAAGATTGTAGAAATAAGACCAAAAAACCACCTCCTTTTATAACCAATAATTCTCCAATGTATCCCCCTTATTTACCAGTCCTATACATAGCCACTGACACCTTATTCTAGCTAATAAAACTGTCCGTAAACATTAGGAATGAAAAATAACACAATTAGAATGATATCACCTGCCAAAATCCTTTAGTAATAGGGATAACCCATCAAAATAAAAGAATAAGCAAAAATGAGAGTATATGTGTGTAATACCTTGAAATAAAAGACTAAAAAAGAAAGAGTAATATTGAATATTACACAATATTAAGAGAGATTAACACTAGAGATGAAGGAGCAAATTCTTCCAAGTTACTATGTGACATCCCCATCAAAAAATGACCAAAATTGAGTGAGAAACCACTGAGAAACCCAAAAAAGGATGTGAGATGTGGGGTAACTGAATGCAGTACTTGGAAGGCGCTTGCATGGGTAAACCCTTGAATAATTTAGGCAAATTTAAGCCTTGTAGTTAATTTATGGTGCCAATCTTGAGATTTTTAATGAAATTAGTGCATATAATGAGGTCGATGCACTTATAATTAAATTAGGTCTGTCAGGCTGAGGTCAAGTACAAAGACGTGAACTAGCTTGAATGGTCTGTGTCTAGAAGATTTAAATGGTCCTATATGAATACTGTAGTACAAATCCAATAAGTAGTAAATTATAATTCAATTTAAAGGTCTCAGCAATATAAATTTCACTAATTATATATATGGCTTACAATCTTATAGTTGGTAGAAAAATAGATTTAATAATTCAGATACTATTCAAAGACTTAATAAGTGTTATTGATATGTATTGTAATTGATTTGGGTTATATGATTGAATTGTAATGATAAAGAATTTAGAAAACAAGACCCCAAACCTCCTCCTTTTATACACAATAACTTCCCCAATGAACCCCTTGATTTACCAGTCCTCTACACAGTTAATGACGCCTCAATCCAACTAATAGACATGCCCATCAACATCCAGAGTGACCCATAACATAATTAGAATAGTATCACCCGCCAAAATCCTGTATTAATAGGGCTAATCCATCAAAATTAAAAAATAAGTGAAAAAGAGAGTATATGCATATTATACATTAAAATAAAAGATTAAAAAGGGAAAATTAAGGCTAATAAATGCTTAATATTAAGGAGGATTAACAGTAGAAATGATGGGGCTAATCCTGACATTATACTATGTGAAATCCCAATTCAAAAATACCCAAAATTGACTGAGAAACCACCTAGAAACCCAAAGAAGGGTGTGAGATGTGGGGTAACTACATGCAGTCCTTGGCAGGCGCTTGCATGGGTAAATCCTTGACTAATTTAAGAAAATTTAAGTGTGGTAGTGAAATAAGGCACCAAGATTGAGGTTATTAATGAAATTAGTGCATATAAAGAGGGTCAATGCATTATTAATTAAGCTAGGACACTAAATAAGCGCCTCTCGCCTATTTTAGCATGTTTCCCCACAGTGGGCGTAGAATTTGGGGTAATTATAGTGTGAAAAAGCTAGCTTTGCTAAAAATGAAGCTATTCACATGGGAAAAATGCAGGCAGTATGTGGCCAGTACACAGAAGCCATTTCTGGCATAAAAAACACCAAATTTGAAAAGTGTTATTTTTATGCATTTGAGTAGCCAAATAAATAGTGCTAATTGAGACAAATTGAACTGTCAAAGCGCCTTTTTAATATTATTAAATTTATAGTGCATATAATCAACTTTTAAGTGATTTAAAGCGCATTTCTTGTTTTTTGAATAAAACAATGAAAACAACAGCTTTAAGTGTACTTAAAAATTATGTAGCCTTATATTTAAGGTTCTTAAGATTACCCTAGCATATTCTAACTTAATATTAAGTACATATGACTTATAAAAGGTAGATATATGCCTGTATATAAGATGTTATAATGGCATATTTTGTATATTATCATAATTTTACTTATGTATACTGTTTGTGTACTCTAATTTATTGTTCTTATGTATAGTTCATGTGTTTAACATTAATTATAAGTACTTTTTACTCAGTCCTGGGGATATACAGGCTGACAAGGTCACTAAATAAGCACCTTTTGCCTATTTTAGTGTGTTTTCCCATAGTGGGTGTATAATGTGGGGTAATTATAGTGTAAAAAATCTAACTTTGCTAAAAATGAAGCTATTCACATGGAAAAAATGCAGACAGTATGTGGCCAGTACACAGAAGCCATTTCTGGCATAAAAAACACCAAATTTGAAAAGTGTTATTTTTATGCATTTGAGTAGCTAAATCAAGAGTCCTGATTAAGACAAGTTTATCTGTCAAGGCAAATTTTGAATACTATTAAATTTATAGCACATATATTCAACTTTTAATTGATTTAAAGCAAATTTCTTTTTTTTCACATAAAAATGAAAATAACAGCTTTAAGTCTACTTAAAAGTTATGTAGCCTTATTTTTATGGTTCTTAAGATTACCCTGACATATTCCAATTTAATATTAAGTACATAAGACTTATAAAAGGTGGATATATATGTGTGTATAAGTTATTATGCTGGCATATATTGTATTTTATCATTAATTTCACTTATGTATACAACTTGTGTACCTTTATTTATTGTTCCCATGTATACTGCATGTGTTTAACAGAATTTATAAGTACTTTTCACTGAGTCCTAGGAATATCCAGGCTGAAAAATATCTTCTGAAATGAAATTTACCAGTTTCCCAGTTTCTTTTTTTTTGGTTCAGAACCCAGACTTGAAATTGCATAAATTTTCTATTATTCTGTCTCACTAGGATATCTTATCCTTTCCTCTTCCCTCACATGCATAAATTATTGTTGGTTCTGATACTTTTCACCTCAAAGCTCTCAAGATAAATCATTTTCTCATTTCTTGTAATTTAATTGCTTTTTGAAATGTCTTTTTTTGTTCTTTTTATTATCATCTTTTTTAATTTAATTACTAATTGATCTGTTCTTCTTTTCCTTTTTTTCCTTTTTTCTTGGCTATCCATCTCTTTTTTGTGTTTTATTAACTTTTTGGTGCTTTTTTGGTCATTGTTAGGGGGTTTTCTCTAATTTTAGCCTTTTTTTTGATGAATTGCTTTAAATTCATTTAGAAACCATTCAGAATTTTTTTTATCATTTTCACTTTATCTTAAATTTTTTGAGGAATTTTTTGGTCTTTGTCTATTCCAAAATGAATCAGAAACATTTTCTAATAAATTTACAGTGGGTTTTAGGTGATTTTGGGCTATTTTGGGTCTTTTTTTCAACAAAAACATTTGGAAACATTTGTTAAAGAATTTTAAGGTAACATCCATGTTCTTTTTGTAATCTTCTAGAATTTAGGGGGCTCTTTTATTTGGAACTTTTTGACACTTTTCTGGAAATGATTGGGGCACTTTTTTTTGGAACTTTTTGGCACATTTCCAGAAAGTTTTGGGTGATATTTTGAAGACTTCTGGATGTTTTTTAACCCTTTTGGGGACTTCTTGAACTGTTTCAGGTATTTTTAACCTATTTCTATTATTTTTTTCATTTAGATATATTTTCTTTTCTTTTTTAGATAAGAATAACTGAAAATATATAGTTGTTCAACTGGATACATAAGGTAAGAAACAAAGGTAATGTGAAAAATAAAACATTATGTAGCTTAAAAAAGTATGGATTCTAATATAGGTCATGAAGGTTTATTTTAATTTCATGAATTAACATTTAACAAGTTATTTATCACTGGAGAAAAAAACCATGAATAAGGCACCTATTTTTTTTGATTTCTGGTTGTGACCCTGTACATGATTCTAGTAATTACCCTGTCTAGGCCACTTTGACTTTTCATCCTGCTTCCCTCACATTTAAATTTTCCTTCTCCCCCCATTCACTTCCTCCCTTTCCTATGCTCATCTTAGATGAGTTTCTTTTCTCTTATGGAATCCTAACACATCCCACTGATTTTTTAAATGATCCTACTTCCCTTATGTTCATGGTGAGTCATTTTTATTCTTTTACTTCTTTCCCTTCATCACCTCCCTCCATAAGATGATAAAACCAAGTACTGTAAGTCATATCTTTTATAAATTCATGGTTCAATCCCTTCTTGTAAATCTTTTCTTTTTAAATTAACATAATTTTACTGATCCTATCATTCCCTATTTTCCCCTCCAATTCCCATGCACCTAAAATCTGTCTTGCTCCCCTCCCTTTCACCTTCACTATAGATCCCATTCCTCAAATCCATCTTTTTACCCACCTCATATCCTCTAATAGACACTTCAACTCACCACTCCACCTCTACTTGATCCCCCTCCCCTCATAACCACATTGCTTGCCTTCCATTTTCCTCCAATAGACACCCCACTCCTCAAACATATCTTGCTCTCCATCCATTCATCTCAACCAGACTCCCCTGTACACCCTTTCAACTTTACTTGATGCCAAACCCCTCAAATCCACCTTGCTTGTTTCCCATTTGCCTCCAATAGACACTCCACTCCTCAAAATTATCTTTCTCTCCATCCCTTCACCTTGACTAGACTCCCCAGCACACCCTTTGAAATTTACTTGATGCATCACCCATCAAATCCACCTTTCTTGCCTCCCATTTTTCTCAAATAGACATCCCAACACACCATTTCAAGCAAACTTGATTCCCTTAGCATAAAATCCATCTTGCTCCCTTCCCCTTCACTTACACTAAAATAACCACACTTCTCCTTTACCACTAACTGACACCAGATCACCTAAAATGAGCTCCCCACCATCTCCATAGCCTCCAACCAAAAACTCTCCACCTTTACATCTAATATTCTCTTCATCACTTCACCGCCACAAAAAAATGGTAAACTTAAATTATTTAATATTAAAATCATAAAGATGAATAAAGAAAAGTAATGCAAATATACTAAAGTCAGTTTATGATACGGAAAGCTGTTTTATAGTACCTGAAATAGTCTATGAGACTGGATCTATGATTTAATAGCCCAAATGAATAAAAATAAAAATTATTTGAAGAAAAAAGCTAAAAAATAAATAAATTATGAGCTGATGAAAAAAAATTCTTATTTTTCACTCCATTCAGAATCTCTGAAAAATAACTAAGAGTCTGACAAAAAGTTTCTTTAATTTTTACAATTATATATACAGTGAAATCATAAATGCTTGGCCTTTTTGTCAATATTTTTTACTACTTTTTTTCCCGGCTCAGAACTCTTCAAGCCCTAAATGGGGGTTTTTAGGCTTTTTTTGTGATAATAACAACATGAAAGATGCCAAACCAGTACAAAAAGTGCATTAAATAACTTCAAAGGGACAATATTTATCATTCATGTTGTAACTATGTAAAAAAGTAAATTTATTCCAAAAATTATTAAAAACTTATTGACCTGATTCTTTTGGAAGTTTCCATGAATATAAAAATTCTAGTCCTGTTACATTCAAAATTTATGAAATATACAGAGTTCACTCTCCATTATTTGCTACCTCAATTTACAAACTCCCAATCTCTCCACACAAATTTTTCTGCCTTGTCATTTTTGTTAATTCTATCACCACCCCCCACACTTTTATTACCCTCCTGATAAATTGGCTATTCCCTCTATGCTTCAAAATTAAATTCTAAGCTATCCTCAGTAGTCCCCCACACTCTATTTTTACTTTTAACCCAACTCCACCCCTTTTTGCTACCATCCTCATCCCTCACCACTCCTTTCTTGCCTCTCCCTACTCTACCCCACCCCTTTCCACCTCACACTATCTATTTTTGCCTCCACTCCACCACATTCCTTTTATAAATAATTAAAATGCTTTTGCTTTCAACCATATTTTTACACTCTTCACCCCAAAAATTCCCCACCCCACCCCAGTTCACACTTTCACTTTTCATCCTACCCTTATGGATTTTCAAATATAGCCTGTCTGCATATGGAGATACAGGGGTTAGAGGGGGAGAAAATGGAGTTATATTGGGAAGTTTGGAGTTGGTAGTGGTGGAGAGAGGATTAAGTAGGGTGGTAAAGGGGGAAAAAGAAGTGAGGAGGGGTAAAATGGGATGATTGGTGATGGAGAAGGGGCTTAAGTGTTTGGCATGAAAGAGTTCTAGGTAGACTTAAATAAGATGTAAGAGGGAAAAAAATTAGATGGAAGAAGAATGAGATGTTAAATTGAACGCAGGAGAGTACTTTTAAGGACAGTTTTGAAATAATGTAAGTACAAAAATAATATAATATATATTAGGGGGTGTCAGTTCTGGCAAATCCGCACTTACAAATCCGCACTTAAATTTGACCAAATCCGCACTTAAATAAGTGCGGATTTCCAAAACACACTAGCCCCAATACTGGTGGATTTCAAAATGAAATAAGTCACTTATTTCACTCAAATCCGCACTTTCTCAACCAAAAGTGCTGATTTCACCATCAAGTCCCATTTCACTGATTTGTCAGCATCATCCCATTCATACGCAGCACTCCGCAGAATAACACTTCATAACTCAAAACATCGTACATCACTTACATCTTCATATCATATCATATAAGAGTTATGCCTTCCTCACTTTCAAATCGTGATAAATTACATAAAGCAATGACTTTCATGGCTCTTGAACTGCTCTTGGACTCTGATTGCGATTCTGATTCTGATCTAGAAGAAGATTTTGTCTTTTTATCAAAAATGGCCACGAAACGTTACCTTCTTCCCAGAAAGCCTCAAGTACTTCATACCCCCAAGTACACCATCCAAACACTTCTTAACCTATCTACACCCAGTTTTAGACAGCTGTTCAGGACTTCTCAGGAATGTTTCCTTAAATTGCTTGAGCTTATTCAGGATCATCCCATATTTCACAATAATTCTCAAAAAGAACAACGACATCCTTCAATTCAATTGGCCATCACACTATGTCGTTTGGGTTCAAATGGTAATGGAGCCGCTTTGAAACGTTTAGAAAATGTCTTTGATTTAGGGTATGGTTCAGTTAACACTTATACCAAACGATGTATCACTGCCATCAACTCCTTGGAATCTCAACTTCTCACCTGGCCAACAAAAATGAAATCGCATATTTTCAGCAAACGCATATTTTTTCAGTCACTCTCTTTTTTTTCTTCACTCATATCCGTTTTCTCCTCTCTTCCTACATCACTCAATCAATTTCACTTATATTTCTTTTTTCTCAACTCATCTCTCCAGGTAAGTCATTTTATTCTTTTTAAACAGAGTGTGAAAATAGGAGGATGAACTCTGTTCTTCGGGCGAAGAACAGAGTTCACTTCCATTCACTTATATTTCTTT
The DNA here is from genome assembly GCA_030280995.1 of Hemileia vastatrix. Taxonomy (NCBI): domain Eukaryota; kingdom Fungi; phylum Basidiomycota; class Pucciniomycetes; order Pucciniales; family Zaghouaniaceae; genus Hemileia; species Hemileia vastatrix. Next base: position 50,529,375 of record JASXTE010000001.1, read on the forward strand.
TTTCTCAACTCATCTCTCCAGGTAAGTCATTTTATTCTTTTTAAACAGAGTGTGAAAATAGGAGGATGAACTCTGTTCTTCGGGCGAAGAACAGAGTTCACTTCCATTCACTTATATTTCTTTTTTCTCAACTCATCTCTCCAGGTAAGTCATTTTATTCTTTTTAAACAGAGTGTGAAAATAGGAGGATGAACTCTGTTCTTCGGGCGAAGAGCAGAGTTCACTTCCATTCACTTATATTTCTTTTTTCTCAACTCATCTCTCCAGGTAAGTCATTTTATTCTTTTTAAACAGAGTGTGAAAATAGGAGGATGAACTCTGTTCTTCGGGCGAAGAACAGAGTTCACTTCCATAAAATATTAGCTGAAAATGTAAAATTATTGTTTTTCCATCAAAGAAAATTCTTTAAAATTTTTTGTATTATTACATGATTGAGTTCTAATGCAGCGAGCATGTTGTTAGAGCATTATTGCCCCTCTTAGTAACTCAATCAAGTAATATATACAAAAAAATAACCAAATATTTAATATTCTTCCATAAATTTTTAATAAATAAATATGATATTTCAATTTATGAAATTAAAGTAATGGGCCCACGACCTTGTGTTGTATAAATGGTAATCATGATAACATTAATTTGTTTCATGGGGTTCCTCTAGCCTATACCTGTGGAAAGTCCCAAACCTAGTTTCTAGACTTGATCTGCATTTTGGCTTAAGGAATTGTCATTACTTTAAAAGTAGTATACTTGACATATCTTATTTATATATTAATTAATTTATGTAATTATATTAAATTTTGATGACTTTCACCCTTTACTTCAATAAAATGCAGGGGAGGGTATTGCCAATTTTTTAAATCTGACATGTGAAATTGATGACTTAGAAAAATTTGGTGGTACCCACCCCTTGTTTCAATAAAATGCAGGGGAGGGTATTGCCAATGTTTTAAATCTGACATGTGAAATTGATGACTTAGAAAAATTTGGTGGTACCCACCCCTTGTTTCAATAAAATGCAGGGGAGGGCATTGCCAATTTTTTAAATCTGACATGTGAAATTGATGACTTAGAAAAATTTAGATAAGCAAACTTATTGACTAGCAAGTAAAGATAGAAAATTTTTATTATACATTCAAATTTTTGTCAAAAATAACGTACTATATTCTTTTCCTTTTATAAGTCAGCATATAAGAAAATATTACCAAAATTAAATTAACTAGAAAAACAATTTATCAATTGAAAAGGTCAAGTAATTTTTTAATGTCCTCATAAGATTGGCCATTTTTAACACATTCCATAATGAAATCTTTTTTTTTAAAACTCTCTTGTTTTTCCAATTCACAAGTAGCCATTTCTCTTTGAAATTGACGGTCATTTACTCTTTCCATCTGCTCTACCTCAAATTTTTTTTCTTCCAAATCTAAGGCTTGCTGATCTTTCCTTAGCATATGATCAAACTTCATCTTCTCAAAGTCAAGGGCATTATTTGCAATAGTTGATTTCGCTGAGAAAATTAAATTGAAATAAATAAATAAATGAGTTAATGATTAAGATATATAGTAAACAAAACTTACTTATATCTTGATCTTCTTCAAGTAAAGGTGTGTTGGGAGGATTATAGGAAGGTTTGGATCCAGAGGGTATATGCTTAGTAGTATCGTGTAGAAACCAAGGGTTTACATCAACTCGGGTGCCAAAAAGATTATCCATTTCCTCATAGAAAGGACACATGACATTGAGCTTTTTGGAAACAGTAGTAGTTCCAATCTCCAAATCATCATCGTCAATACCAAATCCAGTTTCATTTGCAGCATGATGAGCCTTTTTATATTTTGATTGGTAACTCTTAAATCTCTCCTTCATTTGTTTAGGATTGATATCGATTCTCTCCCTTGTTTTCTTCCTTACTTCATTGGCCATCAATAAGTAGCCATTAACCTTTGAAGAAGGTGGACATCCAATACGAGTGGACTTTTCACATCCAAAACATGCTTCAAAATTTTATTTTATTTTAAGGAAGTTGATTATGATGAGATAATCATCCTTTTTAAGCTGACCTGAACCTGACTTTGATTTTTCAGGTGTAGGGCTTGCTTTACGAGGGGACTTTTGTGACGAAGCAGATTTTTGAGTTACCTTTTGAGATTTGGAATGTCTGGGAGGCATTATGAAACTGGCACATAACAAGAAAAAAGATTAAAAAGTAGAAGAAATAAGTAAAAAAGAATGTAAACATGCCTGGTCAAAATATTGAAAATGTCAGGAAGGGGTGTGTGCCGAGGATTGATGGGTAGGTAGCGAGGAAGGTCAGTGTGTCACATGTGACAGGGATGGGGTAAGAAAGGAAGGGATGTTTTGTGGCCAAAATGTGGTTGTGAAAAAAAACGGGAAAAAAGTGCTGATTTGAGGTCATAACTGACACCCTTTTTTGAAATAAGTGACTTTTTTGCAAAATTTAAGTGCTGATTTGTAAGTGCTGATTTGGTTTGAAATCCGCACTTAATTTAAGTGCGGATTTGCCAGAACTGACACCCCCTATTGAGACTTGGAAATCATAATGGCATGAAACACCTCAAAAAAAACATATATATATTTTCCAATGTTTATAAACCCTAGATTTTATTCTCATTAAAATGGACTTTTTTATTATTTTGATATAATAAAGATCATGCTAAAATATTTGTTTAATTGAATTGAACTCATATCTTGTTTTCACTTACATAAATATGGGATATATATCAAACTTAAAAACTGTTCTATTGACTAAATTTACTTTTAATTGATTTCAAAGAGTTTTTCAACTTCCACATATATTTTGAAAATGGATAAAGATCTAATAATATCAATTGATATAATGAGAAAAGGATTTTATTTCTCATTTTTTATTTATAAAAATTCAATGAAAAATAGAAATTTAATAAATATTTCTTCATTAATAATTTCTTAGAATATTTAAAGTTTTATCTATATCACCATGGAGAATCTGGGGGTGAACTGCTAGCAATCCCCTGTCTTTGAAATCCAGAGTGTCTCTTATTATTCCAGGGTTATTCTCACTTTATAACAATATACAAAATTGTATTGTAAGTACATTTATTCTCAGATTGATTATAGACAGAATATCAACTGATTCCGAATTATGCACAAGTTGATCCTCCAGAACTTGATTTTGGTCCTCTGCTGAGCACCAATTGAGCACAAATTGATCTAACCTAAGCTTATGCATATATAATAATTCAGGATACTTACTCTATTAAATTTGATAATAAAATAAAATATTGATGAATTTTTATAAAAAAAATTATTATGTAAGATATTAAATTATAAATTTAGGCATCATAGGAGGGAACTTAATAGAACTTAATTATACTATGTGACACCTTAATACTGCATCACGCAGTTTGAAACATTTAAAACAAAATGTATCATGATGGGCAATGAAATTGCTTGGACAGACACCTTCAAAATTAATACTGACCATAATACACAAGTATGAAACCTTGGAATCTATCCAATAAAAGATTTTCCTTCTGATAAATGGATTTTTCTCAGTTACTCCCTGCTAAAAAGTGTCCTTGAAAGGTTTGTCTGACCTTCAGGGGGGTAATTTGGCCACATCAAACTACTTTTATTTCCATGATTAACCAAAACATCATCCTCATTTCAATCTAAAGATTTGATCTCATCTGACTGTGGCTGATAAAAGGGGTCCACCACAAGTTTAGCCAAAATTTTGGTGAACACTTTTTTGATGGATAGTGACTAACTGGTGCTTTCCAAAATTTTCCACGTGAAGTTAGCCTAAACTTCAGGAGGATAAATATATTATGAATACCAAATTAACTGAAGAATACTTTTGCCCTAGCTACTCTGCATTATAAAAGTGTCCAACTGAGGTTTAGCCATAATTCAGGTAGAAAATTTTGGAAAGGCACAGTCTGATGGGTTTAATATATATATATGGCAATAAGTATCAGTTTTTTATCAACATGGAACTAGAATTAATTTAATGTGGCCAAAGTGTCCACCTGAAGTTTGGCCAAAATACAGGTGGAAATTTGTATGAGGAATACTTGATGGAATGAAGAAGACTTGCAATTACTTTCTATCATAAAATTTTCAAACTTAAGTTTATCAAAAATTGTGGTGACACTTTTGCCAGATCCAGTCATATGGGATCAACTCTCTATATGGCAATGAGAATCAATTTTTAGTCAATCATGGCATTAGAAGTAATTTGATATGTACAAACTTTCCACCTGATTTTTGGCCAAAAATAAGTTGGAAATGTTTATGAGGAATACTAGATTAACTAAAGAAGACTTGCACCCTACTACTGTCCATCATAAAAGTGTCCACCAGAAGAATTCTCAAACTTGTGGTTGACACCTTTGGCCTGGTCCGGCCATATGGGATCAATTCTGCATATGTAAATGATGATGTAATTTGGTCAATCATGGTACTAGAAGTAATTTGATATAGACAAAGTGCCCAACAGAATATTGGAAAAAAATCAGTTGAAAACTTCATTTAGTTTTTCAAAAAATCAAATTAACTACAATTTTATTCCTGATGGTGCCCATTTTATCCAACACCTCATGTCAGCCTAGATATGCCTAGGACTGAGTATTTCTTATGCTTAAAATAAAATAACCTTAAGTAAATTAAGTTTATATCTTAAAAATAAGGTTAAAACAATTATATATATGATTATAATACATATATATATAATTATTACACTATTATATAACTTATAGTAGTTTAAATAGCTTATCCATAGACTAATAATACCTATTAAGGTGTTAATGGAGTCATAATATACTTATCATAAGTGATATTAAGTAATTATTGACATACATAAGCTTAAATGTATACATAAAGCTCATATTAGGGGGTGTCAGTTCTGGCAAATCCGCACTTAAATTTGACCAAATCCGCACTTAAATAAGTGTGGATTTCCAAAACACACTAGCCCCAATACTGGTGGATTTCAAAATGAAATAAGTCACTTATTTCACTCAAATCCGCACTTTCTCAACCAAAAGTGCTGATTTCACCATCAAGTCCCATTTCACTGATTTGTCAGCATCATCCCATTCATACGCAGCACTCCGCAGCATAACACTTCATAACTCAAAACATCGTACATAACTTACATCTTCATATCATATCATATAAGAGTTATGCCTTCCTCACTTTCAAATCGTGATAAGTTACATAAAGCAATGACTTTCATGGCTCTTGAACTGCTCTTGGACTCTGATTGCAATTCTGATTCTGATCTAGAAGAAGATTTTGTCTTTTTATCAAAAATGGCCACAAAACGTTACCTTCTTCCCAGAAAGCCTCAAGTACTTCATACCCCCAAGTACACCATCCAAACACTTCTTAAACTATCTACACACAGTTTTAGACAGCTGTTCAGGACTTCTCAGGATTGTTTCCTTAAATTGCTTGAGCTTATTCAGGATCATCCCATATTTTACAATAATTCTCAAAAAGAACAACAACATCCTTCAATTCAATTGGCCATCACACTATGTCATTTGGGTTCAAATGGTAATAGAGCCGCTTTGAAACGTTTAGAAAATGTCTTTGATTTAGGGTATGGTTCAGTTAACACTTATACCAAACAATGTATCACTGCCATCAACTCCTTGTAATCTCAACTTCTCACCTGGCCAACAAAAGAAGAGCGACTTGAATCATCTCAGGTTATGCAAGCAGAGGGCTTCCCAGGATGTATTGGTTTTGTTGATGGTACTGCTATTCCTTTGAGCCAGAAACCTGCTCAAGGTGGAAACAATTACTTTCACATTCTTGTCAAAAATTTTCACCAAAATATTTACAAGTCAAAAAAATTCCATATCTGTTTTAAAAAATTTGCAATACTCTTACCTGCATTTTATTGAAGCAAGGGGTGGATATCACCAAAATTTTTCTAAGTCATCAATTTCACATGTCAGATTTGAAAATTTGGCAATACCCCCCCCTGCATTTTATTGAAGTAAGTGGTGGAAGTCATCTAAATTTAATATAATTACATAAATTATTAAATAAATATCTAATATATATCAATTTCCCTAGTTTAAAGTAATGACAATCCCTCAAGCCAAAATGCAGATCAAATCTAGAAACAAAAGTTTGGGACTTTCCACAGGTATAGGCTAGAGGAACCCCATGAAACAAATAAATGTTATCATGATTATCATTTATACAACACAAGGTCGTGGGCCCATTACTTTAGTTGAGGAAATTGATACATAAAAAATATTTATTAAAAATTTACGAAAAAATATAAAATTTTCGATGACAACTCTAATCCCCATACTTTTTGGATCTAAATAAAGTTTTTTTAAAACAATTAACTTTACATTCTTTCATTACCTTATTGATTCTTTGAATCAACTTATGACTGATTTGAAATGAGCAACCAAAATGTGTTAAATCTTGACAGGATTCCAAACCAAGAGGAGCTTTGGTCGTTTGATGATTATCCTTAGAAGAATTCCAAATAGTTTCAATGATACCATTTCCCAAACCAAAAACAATGATGCACCGGTGGTCTGGAAAATATAAACCATGTCCTTTGATTTTAGCTGGAGATGGTATTGGTTGGCCAGTAATTGGTTTGATATATGAGAATATACCAAAAGTAATAAAATTGGTGTCCTTGGTATTGGTGTGAATTTTATTGTGAAATCCAGAATGAGTGATAATAACATTAGAAAATAAAAAATATTCGTGGCTGATATCTTCCCATTCGGAGTCACACCAATTCGGTATTCCAACTTTGGTTGCAAGTTCATGTTTTTTTTCAAATGCTTTATTACAGTTCTATTTGAGTCAAAGAGCAAGAAAAGAGTTAAAGGAAGGTAGAGTGTCCCATAAGCAAAAATCTTCATCTTTTTGAGCTTTAGTGATATTCTTGAGCAACAAATACATGCCTATATAATTGAAATTCCTAGATAATAATCATATAAGAGTTTCAGAATCCTTATCCTCTAAATATGCAATATAAAAATGTGAAATAAGACAAGTGAAATTTGGAAAAAAGGCTCAACTTCAAAGGTCAAAATCTCAGCAACCACTGAACCTAATTCAAACCTGTTTGAGGGAAATGAAAGATATGCTTTAGTAGAATCTTCAGTTAAAGGACATGTGATTTAAATAAACCTAACCCTAATTTGTTACATAAAAAATGAAATAAAAATTTAAATTGGGAAAAAAAAGGCTCAACTTTAACGGTCAATATCTCAGCAACCACTGAATCAAATTCAAATCTGTTTGTGGGAAATGAAAGGTAGCCTTCATGAGAATCTTCAGTAAAAAGAACATTAGATTTGAATAAACCTAACCCTAATTCCGAGTCTGATTTTCAAAATTTTACAAAAACTTGAAAAGTGGTAATGAAGATGAGATCAAAAGGAGTTTTATAAGTTCACTGTTATCCAGATAAGAGTCATACATATATTTAAGTATGAAATTTTCATAAAAGGAATGAGATATCATATAGGCATGAAAAAAAGGAGATGAAACTTACCTTGATTGAAAAGTAGGAAAAATAGAGTGAGAAAGATTGATGTTGGAATTGTGGGGAAATTGAATATGGAGTAAGTGAAATGCATAAAGAATGTGCAATGTATGTGTTTCAATGAAATGGAGCCAAAAAAAGTGAAATAAGGGAAAGGGGGGATAATGACCATGCCAAGGAGGGATGAAGACTAGGGTGATGGAGCTAAAAAAGAAAGTAAAGAGGGAGAGAAAAAAAGGTTAATTATACCATTGAAATCCAAAATAACCACTTACAAAAAAAATTTAGATAAAAAAAATAAAATAAACAGAAAAAAACAAAAAAAATTATAATAGTAATCAAAAAATCAAAAAAAAAAGAATAAAGTGACTTACCTGGAGAGATGAGATGACAAAATGAATGAAACCAAATTGTTTGAGGGATGTTGGAGGAGAATAGGAAAAGGATATGATGGATGAATGAAAAAAAAAATCACTGACAAAATATGCGATTTCAGAAAATATGCAATTTCATGTTGAGCTGGTGAAAGAAAACCAATGAGCCATCCAAGAAAAAAAATTTCACTGTAAATTCCAAAAAAAAATGAATATGCAACAAACCAAAATACCAACCCAAGTGAATGAAGTACACAAAGAGGACATTTGGAAAGTACAAAATGGTATGGGAAAGAAAGGGATGATGTAGCCAACATGTGGTTTTGAAAAAAAAATCACGAAAAAAGTGCTGATTTGAGGTCAGAACTGACACCCATAGAAAAAAGATTAAGAAGTAGAAGAAATAAGTAAAAAAGAATGTAAACATACCTGGCCAAAATATTGAAAATGTCAGGAAGGGGTGTGTTCCGAGGATTGATGGGTAGGTAGCGAGGAAGGTCAGTGTGTCACATGTGACAGGGATGTTTTGTGGCCAAAATGTGGTTGTAAAAAAAACGGGAAAAAAGTGCTGATTTGAGGTCATAACTGACACCCTTTTTTGAAATAAGTGACTTTTTTTCAAAATTTAAGTGCTGATTTGTAAGTGCTGGTTTGGTTTGAAATCCGCACTTAAGTTAAGTGCGGATTTGCCAGAACTGACACCCCCTATTCAGTGAAATATGCAGTATATTATGTATATTTAGGTCTATAAGTGGGTTTTAGCCTCTTAATAGCCTATAAACTTTGTTTTTCTGCTTATTTTAGGTCATATGGACGTAATAAGTGGATTCTCAATGCCTACAGAAGCATAGACATCTATTTCAGGCGCATACACTCAGTTTGGATAACTTAATCTGCTTCCTTGGATGGATATTCATGGATTTATGGGTTGGGAGGTCATGGCTGGGTTAATATGGATGCTTGGGGATGTTATTGGGGGCTTGGACATTTCATTTTTTTCCTTTATATGCTTTGGGATTCATTTTATCCCTTTTGGATTAGTTATTTTACCTGTTTCTATATGGTATCCGCTTTTACCTGGATTTTCTAATAATGGTTTGGGTCTGTGTTAGCAATATTTGTGATGGAGGGTCATTACTGGAGGTCTGGGTGTTAAATCTACTTGAAGTGGACGCCATGGGTAGGTGATGGGCCCTCACAGTGCTGTAATTTCTGGGGATAGCAGTGACATCATCTGGATTGAAGGTCTGTGCACTCCAGGAGATTTTGGTTTAAGTAAGGAGGGATTTGACGGGTTATTCATCATCAATTACTTACTAAAATTCAATCAAACAATTCAATACAATTATTAGCAATTAGAAATATATTATAAAGCCTTTATAAATTATATTATCATTATATAAGCAATAACTATATTCTATTTATCTATTTTCCACCACTAAGCACACATTCACATCCAAGTATTGTGAGTTTTATTTGAGTATAACTATTCTATTAGTCTTCCCCTGAGGTTTAATCACTAAATCATTTATCAATAAGTAGTAGGACAATTAGTAAATTTTATTAAATCATGCTTATATACTAGAAATACTGACACCTCTTCTGAGCCTTGAAAGTAGGCATTTAGCTTGAATTTTTAATTTCATATAGAATCCCTTTTATTGAACCTATTTCTTTTTATCCCTTTTTTTCTTTTAGATATCAATTAATTTTATGTAAAAAAATCATTTTCATAATTTTTTACCTGTATTTAATAAAATTATTAAAGGTTTAACATCACCCTTTAAGCATTTGGTACATGTTTTTTTGCTATACTAATAAAAATAATAATATACTGGTGACAAAAAATTGATCAAATGATAAAATATTAATAAAACAGAAAGATCAAATACCAGTGGATATTTTTTAAAAAAATAAAAGTTGCACTGAAGAAGACCTGCACCCTAGATACTCAACATTAAAAAAGTGTCCAGCACAAGTTTAGCCAAACCTGTGCTGGACACTTTTGGTCAGGTGCAGTCATATAAGATCAATTCTCTCTATGGCAATGAAAAAAATTATCTGATAAAAAACTTCACTAGAAGTAGTTTTATATAGCCAAATTTTCCACCTAGAGCTCATCCAAACCACAGGTGCACAATTTTTTATCTTTAAAAAAAAGTAAATTTAGTACAATTTATCCCTGATGGCTCTCATTTACTTCAACACCTCTACTGGCCTTTGATAGTAGGAATATTACTTGAATTTCTTTTTTCATATTTGATCCCTTTAAATTAATTTTTTATTCCTCATATTGCTTTTGGATATCAATTGATAATTTTTAAAATAAATTATTTCCATATTTTGTATACATTTATTTAATAATATTATAAATGGTGTAACATCACCTAGTATGCATTTGGCACATGAGTTTTTTCTATACTTATAAAATTAATAATATTATGGTGACCAAAAATTAATCAAATTATATTTATGAGTGAGACACAAAGATAAAATACAAGTAGACATGTTTGTAGAAAATACTAGATGAGCTGAAGAAAAATTCTACCCTAGCTACTCTCCATCATAAAAGTGTCCAGCACAAGTTTGGCCAAACTTGTGCTGGACACTTTTTGTCAGGTGCAGTCAGATGGAAGCAATTCTCTCTATGGAATTGAAGATAAATTTTTGATAAATAATTACACTAGAAGTAGTTTGATATGGCAAAATTGTCATCCTGAAGTTTTGGTAAAGTTCAAGTGTATTTTTTTTTTATTTTTACAAAAAAGAAAATTTAGTGCAAGTTTAGTGCTGATTGTGCTAATTTGATTCAACATCTCTTTTTTCTTTTTATGGCAGGAATTTAACTTGGATTTTAATTTTCATCTTTGATTTATTTTATTTTACTTTATTCCCCTCATATTACTTTTGGATAGAAGTTTATTTTTTGTAAAATAAATCATTTTCATATTTTTTTACCTTTATTTAATAATATTATAAAAGGTGTAACATCACCCAGTATTCATTTGGAACACAAGTTTTTGCTATACTGATAATTTTAATAATATAATTGTGAAAAAAAATTAATCAATTGATAAATATGAGTGAGGCACAAAGATTGAATAACAGTGGAAATGTTTATAAGAAATTCCAGATGATTTAAGATGACTTGCACCCTGGCTACTCTCCATGATAAAAGTGTCCAGCACAAGTTTGGCCAAACTTGTGCTGGACACTTTTGGTTGCATGCCGTCAGATGAAATCAATTCTTTTTATGGAAATGAGACTGAATGATCAATCCATCATTGCACTGAAAGTAGTTTTATATGGACAAATTGTCCCCCTGAAGTATGTCTAAACCTAAGGTAGACTATTTTTTACTTTGGTAAAAAGTAAATTTAATCCATGTTAATCTATGATGGTGCCCATTTTTTCTGAAACCTCTACTGGCTAATGGTAGCAGAAATTATACTTAATATCTTTATTTCATGTTTGATTTCTTTAATTTTAATTTTATCCTTTTATTTATCCTTTAGCTTTTATATATCAATTTTATTTTGGTAAAACTGATAATTTTCACATTTTTTTACATTTATTAGATAATATTATTAAAGTTGTGAAATCACCCAGTGTACATTCAGTACACATGTTTTTGCTATACTAAAAACATCAATAATATAATGGTGACTAAAAATTAATCAAATAATATATATGGATGACACAGAAAGATCAAATACCCATAGACATTTTTAAAAGGAATACAAGATTAACTGAAGAAGAATTGCACCCTAGCTACTCTACATCATAAAAGTGTCCAGCACAAGTTCAGCTGAGCTTGTGCGGGACACTTTTGGTTGCATGCAGTCAGATGGGATAAATTTACTCAATGGAAGTTAAAATGAATTTTTGCTCAATCATTGCACAAGAAGTAGTTTTATACTGCTATACTATCCTCCTGAATTTTTGGAACACCTCAGGTGGACACTTTTATTAATTTTAAAAAAATGAAAATATATTCCAAATCTAGAACTAGTGGTGCAAATTTGGCCTGAAAACTCAAATTATCTTTGATGGCAGAAATTTTATTTGAATGTTTAATTTCATATTTAATCACTTTTATTTTACTTTTTTATTTCTCTTTTTGCTTTCAAATATCAATTTTTTTATTGTAAAACTAATAATTTTCATATTTTTTTTACTTTTATTTAATAAGATTATTAAAGATGTAGCATCTCCCAGTATGCATTTGGCTTACAAGTTTTTTCAATACTAATAACATTAATAGTATAATGGTGAAAAACAATGAATCAAATGATAACTATGAATGACACAGAAAGATCATATACAAGTGGATTTGTTTATAAGGAATACCTGCACCCTAGATACTCACCATCATAAAAGTGCCCAGCATAAGTCCGGCCAAACTTGTGCTGGACACTTTTGGTTGCATGCAGTCAGATGGGATAAATTTACTCTATGGAAATGAAAATGACATTTTGCTCAATCATTGCACAATAATTAGTTTGATAATGCCAAAATGTCCTCCTGATGATTTTTCAAACCTCATCAGGACACTTTCTTTAGTTTAACAAAAAAGAAAATATAGTCCAAGTTTAGCCCTGGTGGTGCACATTTGATCTAAAACCTCTACTTTTTATTGATAGAGGGAATTTTCCTTAGATTTTTTTTCTTATTTGATCCCTTTTATTTTACTTTTTTATTGCTCATATTGCTTTGGATATCAATTTTTAATTTTTAAAATAAATAATTTTCATACTCTTATACCTTTATTTAATAATATATGATTAAAGGTGGAACACCAGCTGTTATGAATTTTTCACACAAGTTGTTACTATAGTAATAACGTTAATAATATAATGATGACAAAAAATTAATCAAATGGTAAATTTAAATGACACAGAAAGATCAAATACCAGTGGAAATGTTTATAAGAAATACCTTTTGAGTTTAAGAAGATTTGCTTTATGCCTACTCTCAATTATAAAATTTTCCAGCATAAGTTCAGCCCAACTTGTGCTGGACACTTTTGGTTGCATGAAGTCATATGAGATAAATTCTCTCTATTGCAATGAAAATGATATTTCACTCAATTATTGAAGTAAAGAATGTTTAATATTGTAAAATTGTCACCTGGAAGTCTGTCCAAACTTCAGGTCAAAATTTGTTATCTATACATAAAAGTAAATTTAGACCAAGTCTTGAGCTAGGGGTCCCCAACTTTCCCAACACCACTTCTGGCTCTTGATAGTAAAAATTTTACTTGTTTTTTTTAATTTTGTATTTGATCCCATTTATTTTCATTTTAACTTTCTATTACTCTTTTTAATTTTAAATATCAATTTATTTTCTTAAAAATTAAACATATTCATATTTTTTTAACTTTATATAATAATATTATTAAAGATGTAACCTCACCAATTTTGCATTTGGCATGCAGGTTTTTGCTATACTAGAAACATTAATAATATATATGGTGACAAACAATTAATTATAAGATAATTACGAATGAAAAAAAAAGATAAAAAACCAATAGAAATGTGAAAAGCCAAAAACTGATTTACTGAGGAACACTTCCACCCTAGCTACTCTCCATCAAAAAAGTGTCCAGCACAAGTTCCGCCAAACTTGTGCTGGACACTTTTGTTCAGGTGCAGTCAGATGGGATCAATTCTCTCTGTGTAAATGAAATTAAAAAAATGCTAAATAATTACATTAGAAGTAGTTTGGATGGCTAAATTATCCACCTTAATTTTTTCCAAACCTCAGGTGAAAATTTTTTTATCTTTAAAAAAAATTAAATTTTGTCAAATTTAGCCCTGATGGCACCCATTTGTTTCAAAACCTCTACTTGCTCTTGAAGGCAGGTATTTTCCTTGAATTTTTCTTTTTCATATTTGATCTCTTTTACTTTACTTTTTTATCACTCATGTTACATTTGGATATTAATATATAATTTTGGAAAAAAAATCATTTTCATATTTTTTAAAATTTTTTTAATAATATTATAACATGATATGCATTTGGCGCACAAGTTTTTTATATACTATTAAAATTAATAATATTCTAATGAAAAAAATTAATCAGATAATAAAATATGAATAACACAGAAAGATCAAATACCAGTGGACATGTTTTAAAAAAATAACAGTTGCGCTGAAGAAGACCTGCACCCTAGCTACTTTCCATCATAAAAGTGTCCAGCACAAGTTCGGCCAAACTTGTGCTGGACACTTTTGGTCAGGTGCAGTCAGATTGTATCAATTCTTTCTATGGCAATGAAAAAAAATTATTTGATAAGACACTTCACTAGATGTAGTTTGATATAACTGAATTGTACACCTAGAGTTCATCCAAACCACAGGTACATAATTTTTTATCTTTAAAAAATAGTCAATTTAGTACAATTTATCCCTGATGGCTCTCATTTGCTTCAACATCTCTACTGGCCTTTGATATTAGGAATAATACTTGGATTTCTTTTTTCATATTTGATCCCTTTAACTTAATTTTTTAATCCTAATATTGCTTTTGGATATAAATTAATAATTTTTAAAATAAATGATTTTAATATTTTTATACATTTATTTAATAATATTATAAAAGGTGTAACATCACTCAGTATGCATTTGGCACACAATTTTTTGGTATACTTATAAAATTAATAAAAAAATTAAGACAAAAAATTAATCAAACAATATATATGAGTGAGGCACAAAGATAAAATACCAGTAGATATGTTTGTAAGAAATACCAGATGGACTGAAGAAAAATTCTACCCTAGCTACTCTCCATCATAGAAGTGTCTAGCACAAGTTTGGCCAAACTTGTGCTGGACACTTTTGGTCATGTGCAGTCAGATGGGATCAATTCTCTGTATGGCAACAAAAAATTTTTTTTATCAAATTTCACTAGAAGTAGTTTGGTTTAGCTGAATCATCCACCTTCTGTTCTGCCTAATATCAGGTGTAAAATTTTTTATCTTTAAAGAAAAGGTCACTTATTAAAATTTAGCCCTGATGGCTCCCATTTGCTTTAACACCTCTACTGGCTCTTGATAGCAGGAATTTTACAAGTATTTTTTTCATATTTGAACTCTTTGACTTTTATTTTACTCTTTTATTCCTCTTTTTACTTTTAAATTTCTATTTAATTTTTGTAAAACTAATCATTTCCATATTTATTTATGTCTATTTTAAAAAATTATTGAAGGTATAACTTCACCTGGTATGCATTTGGCACAAAAGTTTTTGCTATACTAATAAAATTAATAATATAATGGTGATAAAATATTAATTGGTGTAGAAAATCCTATAGTACTAGATATAGGCCTTTACCAAAGGAGTTGGAGAAAAACCAGAATAAAAACCCCTGTCCCTTTAGAAAAATAGAGTGAGATTTACCTGTTACACACTATGCAATATAGGGGGTGGACTTGCTAGCAAGTCCCCAACCTGAACTCAGACAGATTTCAGATGGAATTTAGACTGAACTCATACTGAACTCATACTGAACTCTACTTGAAGACCCACCTAAAACTGTTCTGCTGAGTGGTGTTAATCCCTGATTGTATGGTTTCTTTTTCAATAGCTCAATGTCTGTTCAATCTGTGGTGAATTTGAGTCCAAGGTTGCGGACTTGCTAACAAGTCCTCCCCCCGTATTGCGCGGTGACAGTAAATTGGTTCCTGTTACCACAAAAGCCCTTTTCCAAACACACTTGACTGCTTGATCAGTCAAGAAAGTAGTCTCCAGACAGGCTAACACACCAAAGAACTGAAATGCAGACTAATGTCCACACCAGAGAAAGCAATAATACTTGATGTAGGTTGCAAATCGACACCAGAGACAGCAATGATACTTTCTATAGCTTGAAAGACTATAACAGAGAAAAAAGTTGCTAAGTAAAGTTAAATGAAGAACTTACTTGCAACAAAACACAGACAAACTGTGGCCAACAACAGTGAAAACTGAGTGAGGAACAAGGATATCACCATCAGATGGTTGAATGATAATTAAAGTTGCCCCAAACTGTCTTAATCACTATATACACACAGACTACTAATCAAGAGCCCATGCACAACTGCAAATCTGGTGTTCCTGACCACAAAATTGCATAAAACCTCCCTTCAAGCGCTTCCAGCCCTCTAGCGTTGAGGCGGGTGGTCCACCTGGCACTGGGAAGCCCTCCTGAGGCGGCCTGACCACCCTGAAGCCAGAAAACCACCAAAAACACCCAAACTAAGAAAATTCACCTACAACTACTATAACCCTTAAAACACATAATTACACTACAACAACATTGAGACATGAAATATAGAGAAAATTCCACTCTTTCCAATGGTACTAAGCACTTAACCCTAAGACTTAAGGTTAGCCCATAAAACACAAAAAACAAAATTTAACAGCAATCTTTTTAAAATGCAAAGTGAGAAATTATCCCCCAAATACTTATGCTGTGAAAAATGTCCGCAAGACATAAAATATAGAGAAAAACCAGGGCTATCTAATAGTAGTCTCTAGATCCCCGTAGTCCCAATATTTGCTGTGTAATTTCAGAAAAATACCCAATTATTTGAACAATTCCATTTAAGGCATACCAAAATACCACCAAATAAACCAACAAAGGGCTCCACAAATGTTGGAAGACCACATCCTCCCTCCAATAGAGAATTTCCACATTCTCCTACAACAGCCACCATGTTCAGCTTTCTTTCCAAATCTGCTACTGACATGGGCCCCTGCCAATACTGCATTGACATTAATCTCATCTGCTCCATCTCACCACCAGCTCATCCATACAGAACCTCCTGTGATGCCTGCCACTCTAGAAAAAAGACTTGCTTCAGACCTTGTCCATTGTCTTCTGCAACTTCTTCACCTTCTCCACAACCTGATCCACCTTCTACCAGCGCCAAAAGATCTAGGCCTTCTATCCTGATCCCCAGACTGGTCCACAAATTACACCCTCCAAAAAAGAGTGTTCATATTACTACTACCACCACTTCTACAATCCCTGGTCCATCTGATGGTAAACACAAAATTTCTTCATACTGAACTCCAATCTGACCAATTTGCAGTTCATTTTTCTCTTGACAGCAATTATGACAATGTGGGAACCATTGATACACCCCCACCTAACCCATCGCCCACCATTAAGGACAAATTTCAACAACATTCTTCTCAACAGAAGCATCTCCTATTAGACTATTTCCAATCCACTCCTGCTAGGAACCCACAGGATCTTGAGAAAAGGAAGAATCTCATACACCAATTCAAAGCTAATGCTGAACATTTTGTCACATTGTTTGATTCTCTTCTGCCTCCTACTCTTGATTAAACTCTTAACTTGGAAATAACACAAAATTTTGACTCCTCCAGACTTCCTGAAAGTAGCCAATCATCATAAAAAAATTCCTCAGTTTACAGTCTTGGGGGACTAATCCTCAGTTTTAAGTCTTTGGGGACTCAAAAACCCTCAGTTTAAAGTCTTGGGGGACTAAAAACCCAAATCAAAAAGACAGAACCAGAGATCAAAACATTTAAGACCCAAAGAAACAAACTAACATTCTGGGGTAACTGTTCTACAGAGCAGCCAGCTCATCAGTTACCCCCACACTTGCCTTAACAAAATTCAGAGACTCCCCCTTGGATGCCCTCTGCCAGAATAACACCCAACTCCCATTATCAGTTTATAGTCCTGAAGGACTCAACCATTAAACCATCCTCAGTTTATAGTCTTGGGGGACCGTACAATTTCTCAGTTAAAAGTCTTGATGGACTTTCCAATGTTTAGTTTAATGTCTTGATGGACTACTTGCACTTTTTAGTTTAAAGTCTTGATGGACTGATGCATAGCAAGGGCAGCGCTGCCTCCATGCACAATGCACTGCTGCCAACCTTCTAAAATTCTACTCTTTCTACACCATCTACGCATCACTGATAAATCTGTTAATTTATCTCTTTTCTTCCCACTATTGCTCCTTCACAGGTCATGGCTGGATCACCTAATTTTAACCCATTGGACCTTTCCTGCTTCACTGCTCCAAGAGACTATGCTTGAAAACAGTGCATCCACATGTGCAGACCTTGCAGCTTCACTCTTCCTACTCCTCAGGCCAAACTCTATAACAGGGCCTGTGATTCTTGCAACTCAAAAAAGAAAAGGTGTGACAGAGATCCCAACTACCCAATACCTCCACCTTCACCTTCACATAAATATATATTCAGATCACCTACCAGGTCACCAGAGTATGGACCTGCTTCTTCCTCCTTGTTTTCTGCTCCTTCCAGAAGATCAAAACGCTCTACTACCAAACCCAAGCCCAAAAGACCAGCTTTATCATCCGAAGAATCTGCTTTCCTTTCTGCAACTTCATCAAAAATAGCACCAAAATCAGCTCCTAGGCTTCTAGACCGTGTCCAGGCAGCTATCCCATCATCAGACGGCCCACCTGCCTCATCAAAAAACAAAAAACAGGCTCAAAACATCCAAATTCAGCCAAAAAACAACCAAATTCTTCCATCCAACACTAATAACTCAACACCACAACATCCTAATGCTCCCAGATCAATGCGTAACTTCGTCATTTCTTCTTCTATTTACACCAGAACAGCCAACACTGCTTCTAAAGACAAAACTCCTGTTGCTTCTGGAGAAAACAACTTCACCTCTCCTCTGGCCTCCAATTATTCTTCTGAATCTTCATCCTGAAGATCCCAATCAGCCACCAGATCACCATCTCCTGGTCCTGCTCTCAATCAAACTGGGACTCCTCCTCCAGCATTTAGTAAACCTGCACCAAGCAATAATATAAACACTGACAACAACAACAGCCCTGCTGCTGCAACCAGAGCCCAGGATCCTCTTTCTTCTCCTTCATATTCTCAACACCATTCAGAGAATTACCCAGAAAATCAATACCTCCATCTGGTGGACCCTCCTACAATACCTATTCAACACTCTGCAGCCGTCCATATTCCAGTTGCATACAAATTTGAAGATCTCCCAATCTGTAAGTACCATAATAAATTGATAAAATACAATCTATTCAACAGAGAATATTAATTGAACCAATTCTTCTGATTTTAGTTGGAACCCCACTGCCTGCAACTGCATTTGGAACTGGCCAACCCTTAGAAACTACCTTGACGCTAGATTACGCTGATATGAAGCAACACCTTAGCATGATGTGTTCAAACATGCTTAAAGCCTTTGCTCTTCATGGTCCTTTGAATGATTTTGAGAAGAATCTAAGAAAACAACTCCTTGATGACCACTGGAAGATGTCACAAATTATCAAGCACACTTTCCAGCACTACATTCCTACCTCTTCTTCTTCTTTCCAAACTCTACCTTCCAACACAGTTCCAGACCATTACAAACCCTATACTTTCTCCAGCCGTCTACACCACAAGCAACACAGTTCTTCCTCTAATCCAAACAAGGAACAAAAAAGCCATAGCCATCTGGACCAACCGCCAGAGGATTCTTAGTCCTGTCATTAGAAAAAAGATTTTAAACAAAATTAATAACCAGAAAAATAATAATAGCTAACAGATATATAAAAATTTATTTTATTTTATTTTTACTTTTATTTTTATTTTTATTTTATTTTTATTTTATTTTTATTTTATTTTTATTTTATTTTTATTTTATTTTTATTTTTATTTTTATTTTTATTTTTATTTTTATTTTTATATTTATTTTTATTTTTATTTTTATTTTTATTTTTATTTTTATTTTTATTTTTATTTTTATTTTTATTTTTATTTTTATTTTTATTTTTATTTTTATTTTTATTTTTATTTTTATTTTTATTTTTATTTTTATTTTTATTTTTATTTTTATTTTTATTTTTATTTTTATTTTTATTTTTATTTTTATTTTTATTTTTATTTTTATTTTTATTTTTATTTTTATTTTTATTTTTATTTTTATTTTTATTTTTATTTTTATTTTTATTTTTATTTTTATTTTTATTTTTATTTTTATTTTTATTTTTATTTTTATTTTTATTTTTATTTTTATTTTTATTTTTATTTTTATTTTTATTTTTATTTTTATTTTTATTTTTATTTTTATTTTTATTTTTATTTTTATTTTTATTTTTATTTTTATTTTTATTTTTATTTTTATTTTTATTTTTATTTTTATTTTTATTTTTATTTTTATTTTTATTTTTATTTTTATTTTTATTTTTATTTTTATTTTTATTTTTATTTTTATTTTTATTTTTATTTTTATTTTTATTTTTATTTTTATTTTTATTTTTATTTTTATTTTTATTTTTATTTTTATTTTTATTTTTATTTTTATTTTTATTTTTATTTTTATTTTTATTTTTATTTTTATTTTTATTTTTATTTTTATTTTTATTTTTATTTTTATTTTTATTTTTATTTTTATTTTTATTTTTATTTTTATTTTTATTTTTATTTTTATTTTTATTTTTATTTTTATTTTTATTTTTATTTTTATTTTTATTTTTATTTTTATTTTTATTTTTATTTTTATTTTTATTTTTATTTTTATTTTTATTTTTATTTTTATTTTTATTTTTATTTTTATTTTTATTTTTATTTTTATTTTTATTTTTATTTTTATTTTTATTTTTATTTTTATTTTTATTTTCATTTTTATTTTTATTTTTATTTTTATTTTTATTTTTATTTTTATTTTTATTTTTATTTTTATTTTTATTTTTATTTTTATTTTAATATTAATTTTAATTTTAATTTTAATTTTAATTTTAATTTTAATTTTAATTTTTAACTACTAACTACTAACATACTTAAAAACTTGAAAATGAAATTACGATGAAATAAACAAAAAATTATTAAATGAATAATTATTACAAATGGAATCCCCCAGCCAATTTATGAGCTGATCCCCTGATACCTTACCCACATCCAAGTGTACCTTAATGTGGATACACAATAAAATATTTTTAAATAATTAATGATAAAAAATTAGAAATTAAAGAAAATAATAAAAAATGAAACACAGAAATAAATGAAGTAAAAATAAAAAAGAAAATAGCATTGCCCGGTCAATTGATGATCCTTTCCCAATCAATGCTTGCCCACATCCAGGTGACCCTGATGTGGTAACACCATAATTTTTGTGATTTTCCCTCTTAACATCCTAATAACCCCCATAAAAAATTAAAAGAAAAAAAAAGAAAAAAAATCTAAAACTACTATCTAACACAACCATAAACACAGCAATCAGAAGAAAAGAAAAGTAAAATTTCAATCCAAGGAAATGATCACTGGGTGGGCTCCCTCCAATAAGTAAAAATAATGGGAGACAACCAGTGATCCGCCGCCACTCTACAGAAACAAAGAGTTTCAAGGTTCACTTTTGGTCTAGAAGCTTTGGTACGGTGTTATATGAAGATTTTAAGGATTTATTGGACTCTCAATAATTAGGTACGTATTTCTCAATCAAAGATGATTCTTTTACTCAATAATAAGAGGTAGATTAAAATATTTATATAAGTTATAGATTAGAATTACGTCCTTGTAAATACTAAAGATATAAAATATAAGAAATAAGTGTTTAACTTTTGTAGTTGTAGTAATAAGTGAGTTGGTAAAAAGAATGATTAAAAGACAACAAAAAGAGAGGCCTTTTATAGGCAAAGGAGAGACAAAGCACGGCAATCAAATTCTAAAAACAGTAGTATGAGAGAGAGAAAAGAACATTCCAGAAAGAGTATTTCAAATAATAAAGTTATTCTAAAAAGAAGGCATCAAAAAGATGTATTTACAGAGTATGTCAGAAATACATCAATATATTTAATATTAACTGTAGAAGTCAATTCTAAATAAGAAATTTGAGTTTTTTGTATATATTTAATATTATTTGAATATTTAAATCTTATTTTATCTTAATATCTATTTTTTAATATAAAATTTTATTTTTTTCCAACCTGTCAAATGAGCATGGTGTTAGAGAAAAATATAAGGGACAAAATTATATTTTTAATTTTAATTATTTATTTAATTTTTTTAATTTTCATTCTGTAATTAGTTAATTTATTATAATTAATTTTAATGTAACTAAATTATAATTAAATAACAATTAAAATGATAAGGTGCGGCTTCATCCAGTAAATAATTAATTATTTCACTGGGTAAGTCTAGTAGCCTGGCTGACAAAGAGCCTGTCCAAAACCAGTTTAAAGTCATAGTGGACTAAATGTCACGCGCCACGTGACACTCGAGGCAAAAGTAGCTCATTAAATCAATAATAAGAGACTCAAATCCATACTCGAACACAGAAAGCAATTCTCCATAGCAACTGCGACTTTCCTTTGTGTAATCGCTATTCAACCGGGCTAGTCTAAACTCTAAATCTAAATTAGTCAATTTCTCAATAGTGTGTCTTAGTCTTTTTCTCAATACGCGACGCACAGCGCAATAATCAATATAATAGTACATTAAAAGGTTTATGAAATTTCTGCAGGTTATTAAAGGGTAGTGAGCATGGACCGAATGGTTAGTGAAGGATTAAAGGGTTAACGGATGTTAGTGAGGAGGGTCCAGGTGTAACGGATGTATATTAATGGTTTGTGGTGCGTGGAATGGTGGATGGGTATGAGGTCAATGCGAGGAGGAGTAAAGGATATAAAAGGGGTTGGGTTTTTGGTTCAATACTCTTTAGAATTAAAATATAAAACATATTTATAGTTAATAGTGGTAAAATCTTTTAAGTTAAATCATTATTAATGTATCTTTCTTTATTTTCTCAATAATAATTTCTAAATCCTAAATCTTTAATTGTTGAGTTTCCAACCCTTAGTGAGATGTTAAGAATTTAAATATTACCTTTCAATTATATTAGAATCCTTCTCAAACATAACTCGAAGCAGTAGTTCTTCCTTCGAGTCATCTTCAAACCACTTCCTCGAATCAGTCCTCTGTGCTTCGAAGAAGTCTCTAAATTCCTCATCTCACTTACAGGAACATCCTCGACCTTGTGCATAGGTCATCCGGTGACATTATAATTTAATTCTCCTTAGTTCTCATTCTTTTCACTACTACGTCCTTTTCAGGTGTTTTCTAAATTCTTAAAAATGGCACCTGTTCAACGCACTCCTCCTACAGGCGCTACCACTAGAGCTTGTGCCAGAAGCAGGCCAACAGCCACATGGCCTGTTTCCCGCACTCACTCCCTGGAACCTCTCGACCTTAGGGAACGGCAACATTCAGTCCAATCTGTAGAAGACATTCCACAAGATTTTGAGGATTCTAGTGATGATGAAGAAGGTGAGGATACAATGCACGAGGCACCATCTGCCCCTGCTAAACAACCTTCTGGTCAACCTCCAGAACCGGGAACATCTAATCCTAATTCTCTAAAAGACTTTATGAGACTTTTCATGAAGACCCTTTCAAATCAAAAGTCTTCAGAGGAATCTAAATTCAAAACTCCTTCTATGAAATCTCCTGATAAAATTGATGGAGAACTTCCGGACAGATTGCGACCCTTCTTGAAAACATGCAAGCTACTGTTCCATAATAACCCTCAAACCTTTATAAATGACCAATCAAAGGTTGTTTATGCTTCTTCATTCATAGCTGGAAAGGCAGAAAGGTGGTTCGAACCTTATCTTCTCATGCTCTCTTTGACAGAGACCCACTTACTCATCAATAATTGGGAAAATTTTGAAGACCAACTTTTTACGTTGTTCGGTGACCCTAACGAAACTGACAAAGCGGAAATCAAACTGGACTTCCTTCTCATGAGTGATAATGGTAAAGCCTCTGAATACATCTCAAATTTCAGAGCACTTCAAACTCGAGTGGGTTGGAATGATGCTGCCCTCAAGTATCATTTCAAAAAGGGACTTCCTTCAAGGATTCTGGATCGATTAAATCTTCACGGTCAGAAGATGACTACTTTAACGGATTTAATGGATCAAACCCTCAAACTCAACGGCGTTTACCAAGGACGACTTCAACATTGTCAATACGCCAACAAATCTCAAGGCCTAAATTTTAAATTGGGACCTTCTTCACACCCGTGGACAACTCAATCCTCCTCGACTCAATCCAAACCTAATAAGGGAAAGGACAAACCTCGACCAAAAAGTTTGACCCCAGGAGACGTCAGTAAAGTACTGGACCCTAAAGGGGAACTTAAAGAGGCTGAGAGGAAAAGACAAGCAGATAATGAGTTATGTATGTATTGTGGGGATAAGCACAAGCTGAAAGATTGTGTAAAATTGAAGGAAAGAGAAGGTACTAGTTTGAAGTCAAAAAACTAGTGTATAGTTTACTTGTGTGCAAAGCAAACTATCTTATCTCTCCCAGTGCACAGAACCTCCATGTCTTAAGGACTGGAGCTGCCTTAAACCACTTGAGATTCATTCTTTTTAAGGAGGATACCCCTTTCAGTTGTCTTATAGACTCTGGAGCTTCAATTTCTTTTGTCAGTTTATCTTTTACCAAGAAGTTACAGCTGACATTTACAGATATTGATTGAACTCCAATTTACTTTGTTTAATCAGAGGAACCCAAATATTGGGTCAGTAAGAAAGTTTTATGGGTTTTCAACTTTTTGAACTTTTCTTCCTTCGAGTGGGATTTATCAGTCTTGAACGCCCTGAGGATGGATGATACCATTCTTGGCCATGACTTTTTAACGCATTGGAATCCTGAAATTGATTGGACACGGGGATTGATCACCCCACATACTATTTATATTTCTGATTCTTCAATGCAGGTCAATAGGGAGTTAAACAACCCGCTGTGGTAGCCTAAAGTTTAGTACGGAACCTAAGTACGTAAATGAAGTTATTACGGAGTGCAAGATTGGCGTTATTATTTTTTTATATATAAAAGGGTTTTATTTAATTTATTTGAGTTTTAAATATGAAGAAATTGGTCACGAGCAAATGCCTACACAAAAACAATTTATTTTACGGAGAAAACTTATTTTTACGGTCTTGAAAATTTATAAGTATCAAGTCAAGTCACTCAAGAACCTTGGGAAATTTTCCCAGAATTTTTACTATTTTTCTTATATTTTTAAATGAATTTTAAAGTTTTATAGAAATATTTACGTTTTCAAAAATTACTTAACTTTGATGAATTTTCACGGGGTAATTAGAGCTGCGCAGACTACAAAAAATTAGTTTGGTATGTAAAGGGGAAGTAGCTCTATTATGTGTAATTTTTCTAGATTTTTTATTATAGTTTTAAGGTTCTAATTGAGTCCGGAAGTCCGGACGGACTCCGTTTCGACTCCGTACGGACTCCGCTTTGACTCCGTATGGACTCCATTCCGGCTCCGTACGGACTCCTTACGGGCTCCGGATTGACTCTGGAAGAGCTCTGGAGGGGAAAACTTAGGCACGTGACTAGGAATACTTAAGCGCTTCTCAAACTCGAAATTGGGGGGGGGGGAACACATCATACAGCTTATTCTTTAACCACCACAGTCTCATTTTTTATTACTCAACAAATTAAATAAATTGTAATACCCTTATAACTTTATATTTTTTATATTTAACATTTTAGAAATACTATTCAACAATTTAAAACACACACTTCATACAGGGTATCTTTAGAAAGGTCTTCATTGCTGGGACTTGATTATTGCTGTCTCATTAAAATTCAAATTATTATAAAAACATAAAAGTCAATCTTTTCAGATCTTTCACTGATACACCTTAATTGTTGTTATCAGTATTTCTTTTATCAACAGCCACTTTCTTTAAATCTCAATAAGCGTTAATTATTTTAGAGTTTCATTATTTTTATCAATCAGATCCAAGTAGATTGGTTAGCTTAGTGATTTAGAATTCCCATTTTGATATTTTTATTGGAAGGACGGGGTTTTCAGCTAAATCCACATATCTCCTCCGGATTCTGCTTACAGCAAGGCGACTGTAAGAGTTTACCTTACCATAGTTGGCGCCCAACGTGGGGTTTCGAATTCTCTAGCTTTCTTTAAAGACTTACTTGGATCAAGAACGTTATTAGCCTGCAAGAGGCTTATTTTCTGGAACTCTAATTGGATTTTTGTTATTGGCCTGCAAGAGGCTTGTTATTTTAACGGTTGTTAACGCTTTTCTTATGTTTTGGGATGTCTTCTACTAGTGGAACTGCTGTGTTGGCTGCTGGTGTACCTTTTAGGGCATCAGTAAGGATTGTATCTTGGGTTGGGCCCAAGTTTTCTGGAGATGATTTAGAAGGATTTTTACATAGGTATGAAACTGCAGCTGCAATTGATGGTGCTTTACCTTTGGATATGGTGAAGCAGATTAGGTTCTTTATTTTGGACAGAGAGGTGGAAAAGGAGGTTATTTCTATGGATGGTTATAAAGATCAAGATTGGAGAAAGCTCAAGATGGAAATGGAAAAAAGGTGGCCAAAAGTTTATTCATTGGAGGATCTAAAGGATATAGCTAGGAAATGGGAATCAAAAGGTGGTGTAACATCTCTGCATCAGTATCATCAGTTTATGGTTGAATTTCAGGTGGTTCTGGATTATTTGTTGGAGTATGAAATTTTATTTCATGATAATGCATCAAAGTATGTTTTTTGGGATGCTATGGGGGAAAAGGTTAAGAAAGATGTTTTGATGGTGCTTATTAATGGGAATTTAATGAAGGATCTCCCAGATGGAGAAACTAGGATTCCTGGTATGGAGGTGCTAAAGAAGGCTATTTTGGAACATCTGGATACTCATAACTCTGTTGATTTGGACTCTGGAGAAGACACTGAGGTCGCTCAAGAGATAGAAGAGGATGGTGTAAAAGAACTAGTTACTGATGAAATTCCGGATTCAGCCATTCCTGAAGATTTTGTCCAGCCTGAAGATATTATTTTTGTTGACTCTTCTGTTTGGAAAGAAGAGGTTTCTGAAGATGAAGATATTATTGTCACTGATGAAGAAAATTTGGATGTTGGGGATAATTTTGTTTTGGATAATTTGGAATTTGATTTAGAGGAATATTTACCTCAGGTTTTGTCTTCAAAAGCGGAGACTGTCTGCAATTCAGATGTGGATATGGTTTATGAATCTGGTATATGTATGGTGGATTTGTTTCAATCTCAGGAAGAGATTTTTATGGAGGATATAATTTTCCCTGCACTAATAAAGAGTGTAGTGGCATTTGATAATAGAGTGCATAAATTGGATGTACTCATGTTTTGGAAAAGGGCTGTTTATTTTTTATGTCCAATGGTAGGACAAATTATGGGGGTTTATTTTTGGGTTTTATGGAATCGGTGGATGAGCCCTTGGGGCAAAATTATGGATTATCTCCAGGGGATATCAAGAATTTAATTCCTCCGAAATGAGGATAAACTACCTAAACTCGGCTGAAATTTTTTTTTATTGTTATGTCTTCAATTTATTCAGGATTCAAATTATTATGGTTGCCCTCATTTTTTGGGGTAGCAGGGGCTGATCACTCTAATGTTGTAATCTCTCCTCAGGATGAGATCCCGGATTGCAATAGGTCAGCTCACTTGGAGATAATTCAAGTGGATTCTCAATTATTTTCTGTTAATATTACTTTGGAGTGCAAATACGTTTTGGACTTTTCTATATGTTTATTGGATTTACCCGGTTTTTCTATTAAATTTAAAAATGGTGAAAAAGGCAAAATGGGCCAAATTAGGTTGGATAAAAATTGGAAGGGTATGTTTACGGGCCTCCAGCAAGAGGTTAAACTGCAATTATCACCTTCTATTTTGGGCCTCCAGCAAGAGGTTAAACTGCAATTATCACCTTCTATTTCGGGCCTCCAGCAAGAGGTTAAACTGCAATTATCACCTTCTATTTCGGGCCTCCAGCAAGAGGTTAAACTGCAATTATCACCTTCTATTTCGGGCCTCCAGCAAGAGGTTAAACTGCAATTATCACCTTCTATTTCGGACCTCCAGCAAGAGGTTAAACTGCAATTATCTCCTTCTATTTTGGACCTCCAGCAAGAGGGTAAACTGCAATTATCTCACCAAAACCCAATAAAAAATCTCAGTATAATTAAAACACAAAAAAATAATTTTTGTGAAAATTTAATTCCGGTCCTCCAGCAAGAGGTTAAACTGCCGACTTTCTTTACAGGTGATTTAATGTTGGATAAGGGAAGCAAAGGTGTTGGAAAATCTGTTTATAAATTAGACAAGGGAAAGGAGAAAAGGGTAAAATTTAATAATGAAATAAAATATTTTTCTAATTTTTCTTATTCAGATTCTGGCGATGAAGAAGATTCATTTGATGAAAGTTTTAATGGCGATACAAAAGAAAATGTTTTACCTCAAGTTAATTTAGATGTGGACGCAGCCAAATATAAGAAAGTAGCAAATAAAGTTTGACCTATTAATGAACCGCTACCTGCTGAATTAAATCCACCTTTGAGAAGACCAAGGTTATCAAGAGATCCTTATAAAAGTCCCTTGGTAAAGAATCCACCTGAATTTTCTGAGACGTCAAGAATCACTTTTGAGAGACTGGGTGTTGTTAATTTTGGACCTGATGGTTGGTTGTCTGGAGAAGAGAAGAAGTTGTTGTTGGATGTGATGGTCAAGCGAGAGAAGGCCATTGCTTTTGTAGAAGAGGAGAGGGGTGGGTTGAAGCATTCCTATGGGGAGCCTTACAAGATTCCTGTGGTATGTCATGAACCGTGGCAGCAGAAACCGATTCCTATTCCGGCTGCATTGAAAGAAGCTTATATTGAAGTTGTCAGAGAACGGATACGCACTGGACTGTATGAGCAATCAACGTCAAGTTATTCTAGTCCGGTATTTTGTATCAAGAAACCGAATGGCAAGCTTAGAGTTGTTCATGATCTTAGGGAATTAAATAGGGTTACAATAAAGGATGCTGGGATACCGCCTAGTGCTGAGGAGTTTGTTGAAGCGTTTGCAGGGAGAGTGTGTTATGGTTTGGGAGATATTATGGGTGGATATGATGAGAGAGAGTTACATCCAGACTCAAGGCCTCTCACTACATTCAATACACCACTTGGACGTTTACAGTTAACAAGATTACCTCAAGGAGCAACATATTTGGTTGCAGTTTATCAAGCTCAGATGGCTTGGATCCTTCAAGACGAAATTCCACAATATGCTGGAATCTTTATAGATGATGGAGGAATTAAGGGACCAACAACCAACTATGATAACCAGGTGTTGGAAGAGAATCCCGGAATACGCAAATTCATTTGGGAGTTTGCAATTACTTTAGAAAGAATCTTGTTTCGAATTGAAGAGGCTGGTTTAACTATTTCAGGCTCAAAATTTTCATGTTGTGTGCCAGCCTTAGAAATATTAGGCCATGTGGTATGTAGAGAGGGTAGGATTATGTCCAAGAAGAAAGTTAACAAAATTCAGTCCTGGCCAAGACCCAAGAATACGACCGAAGTTAGAGGGTTTTTAGGCGTTTGTGTATATGTTAGAATGTTTATTAAGGACTTTTCTTCATTGGCAGCTCCATTGAGACGGTTAACGAGAAAGGATGCAGACTGGGAGTGGGATGAAGAGTGTGAGAAGGCGTTTGTGAAGTTGAAGGAGGTTGTAGGGAAGGATTTAGTCCTGCACAAGTTGGATTATGGAAAAGAAGCTGGCAGAATTTATTTAGCAGTTGATTCAAGTCAGGTTGCAGCTGGGGCGGTTTTGTCTCAGATGGATAAAGCTGGTTACATCAGGCCAGTTAGGTATGAATCTGTAGTATTTACTGAGGTCGAATCAAGATATTCTCAACCAAAATTGGAATTATGTGGTGTGGCAAAAATACTGAAGAAACTTCAGCATATTTTGTGGGGGCAACATTTTGAGTTGCAAGTGGATGCAAAATCGTTAATCCAGATGATTAATTCCCCAAGTTTACCGAATGCACCCATGACGAGATGGGTAGCTTTTATTCAACATTTTTTGTTTGATTTAGTTCATAAGCCTGGCAAAACTTTTACTATGCCAGATGGTTTATCAAGGAGACCACCCACTGAAGAAGATTCAGACTCAGAAGAGTTCGATGAAGATATACCTATTATCAAAGCCAGCACTAAAGGAGCTGAAGACTTTCCATACCTCCCCCATGAGGTTAAACTGGCAGGACTATTGTGTTTAGATTAAGATGATGATGACCTCCACCAAGGGGATAAACTGGAAAATAGTTTTTATGTTAATAAAGGTGTTGGAAAAGGTGTAGATAAATTCGGCAGAGAGGAGGTAGAAGAAGATGTGGTGTATGTAGAGGAAGATGGATTGGTAGTGTGGGATAGTAGTAATTTAAGGAATGGTGTATATGTTGGAGAATTAGAGAATTTAAATAAAAGGGTGGATAAAGAGAAAGAGGTATTTTCAAATACGGTTTTCGAAGGATCCAAAGGTTCAGAAGAAAAACGTCGACATAGCTCGATTAAAGATTTATTTAGGGGTCAACGATTATTGGCTCATTCATGTGCAGGTGATATTGGTGATAGAGAAGTCCCTATTGATGTTATATTAATCGATTTTCAAGATGAAGTCTGGGGTCAGACTGGTTTTTATTTTTTGTTAGTCAAATATTTGTTGACTTTAGAGAGGCCAGAAGATTGTGAAGACGATGAATGGGTGACTATCAAGAGGAAGTCATCTACGTTTTACCTATCTGGTTGACGTTTAATGAGGAGAAAGTATCCAAATCCTCAAGTAGTTATAACTCAACAGAAGGGGCAAGAATTAGTTTTGAAATCACTGCATGAAGATCTCGGGCATAGAGGCGTTGGAGAAACGTTTAGAAGAATTTCTGATCGATTTTGGTGGCCTGGAATGAAGATGGCTGTTAAACAGTGGGTTCAGTCATGCGAAGAATGTCAAAGACGAAGTTATTTAAGGCCAAAAGAACCTGGACACGCGACCGGTGAATATACACTCTTTGGGAGAGTTAGTTTAGATGCCGTTCATATAAAAGAGGGACGGTATAAATATTTAATTGTGGCCAGAGATGATTTATCTGGTTGGGTAGAGGCAGCGCCTCTTATTAATTTAACTGCCAAAAATGTGGCAGAATTTTTTTTGAATAATTGGGTATATAGGTATGGGGTGATGAAGTTGGTAACGGTAGATGGAGGTCCTGAATTTGGGACAGAGTTTAAAGAGGCCGTATTGAAAGTTGGATCAAAGGTTAGGGTAGCAACCCCATATTATCCTGAAGCTGAAGGCATGGTGGAAAGAGGGCATCAAGTTATTAAGGATGCTTTAGTTAAAATGTGTGGGACAAGTGCCGAAAAGTGGAGGCACTATTTACCTTTAGTTTTATTTGCTGATCGAATCACTGCCAAAAGGACGACCGGATTTTCACCTTATGAACTTGTTTTTGGACAGAAAGCAGTTTTACCGGTTGATTTAGAAGCTGAATCATATCTTGGAGTTGACTGGGACACAGTCAAAACTACTGAAGAATTATTGTGTGCAAGAATGATGCAGCTAGAAAAGAAAGAAGAATATTTAGAAAAGGCATATTCGCGGATGATGAAGATCCGAAATCAATCAGTTAGATATTGGGATGAGCGGTTGGCACATCGATTAAGGAAACATTTGAACCCAGGTGATATGGTCCTGATGTATAATAGGAGTTTGGAAAGTCAATGGGGAAAGATGTTTGCAGATAGGTGGAATGGACGGTATAAAATCAAGGAGCAAGTTTCCGGTGGTTCATATGTGCTAGAAGAGTTGGATGGAGTAGTATTAAAGAAGAGGGTAGCAGCCGATCAAGTGAAACGGTTCTATCCTAGAGGCACCAGGAGTGCCAAAGTCTTCCTCCGCAATGAGGATAAACTATGATATCAATGAAACTTTATGGATTCCTCCGCAATGAGGATAAACTATGACATTTATGAAATTATATGGACGAACTCAAAAATGAGGATAAACTACAATTTTAATGACTTTTATTAAATTTATAACTCCGAAATGAGGATAAACTACAATTTTAATGACTTTTATTAAATTTATAACTCCGAAATGAGGATAAACTACAATTTTAATGACATTTATCAAATTTTATACCTCCGCAATGAGGATAAACTATGATATCTACGAAATTTTATGGATTCCTCCGCAACGAGTATAAACTATCTTCTTATTTTTATCAAAAATACTTTACTATCGTTACACTGCATATGGGCGACGAAACTATGATGAAACTTAACGAAATGCAAGAAGACTTTCATTGAAAATTTTCAAAATTAAAAATTCTTAAAATATGGGTGAAGATAGTGTTGGAAAAATTTTAAAATTTATTGGAAGAAGTGTTCACAGGGGAACCTTCTTAATTAAATATTGGCAAGTGTGGGGGTAATTGATGGGCTGGCTGCTCTATACACAATTACCCCATAATGTTCGTTTCCAAAATTTTCCCTGTTTCTAGTTGAATCCTGGCTTTGTCTTTTAATTTTAGGAAGTCCACTAAGACTATAAACTGGAACGAATCAAGAGACACCGCTCTCAACGCCGGATTCAAAATTTTTTTTATTTAATTTTGTTTTTGATTTTTTTATGATAGATTGTGATTTCTTTTCTTTAATATATATTATGAATTATTGTAAAGTTGATGCTCACTGGTGGTCTCTAATCATTTTTATAAATTGGAGGGAGCCCACCCAGTGATCATCATTATAAAAATCATCTTCTAAAAACTTTCATTTATATTCTTTTCTTTTCAATTTCTCAAAATTGTGTAACCACATCAAGTTGCACTTGGATGTGGGTATGATGTCGAGGGTACGGCTCATCAAATGGCCGGGGGGCATCTTTTAAAATTTTAATTTTGATAATTTTATTATTATTACTTTTTTTATCTTTCTTTTCACATTTGTTTATCTTTCTTTAAAAATTAAATTTTAACTTTTATTTCAAAACTATCTTTTCTAAATCTTATATTTTAAATTAAAAACAAATTAAAATAAAATAAATAAATAAAAAAAAATAAATAATAAAAAAAAATAAAAATAAAAATAAATAAAAATAAAAATAAATAAATAAAAATAAAATAAAAAAAAATAAAAAAAAATAAAATAAAAAAATAAAAATGAAAAAATTAATTAATTAAATCAAAAATTATTATTATATTTCTTAGTTTTATTTTTCAGTCTTCATTCTTTTTTAGTTTTATTCATTTAGTTTAGACAGGAAACAGGGTCTAGGGGAACTCAATACCTATGGGATTTTACTTCAAGACATCTGTTAGTCCTCCAAGACTTTAAACTGGCTACTTTTCAAGACTTTCTTTAAGGTTTTTTTATACCTATTTTGGAGCTGTTAGTCCTCCAAGACTTTAAACTGGCTACTTTTCAAGACTTTCTTTAAGGTTTTTTTATACCTATTTTGGATCTGTTAGTCCTCCAAGACTTTAAACTGGCTACTGTTCAAGACTTTCCTTAAGGGTTTTATATGAATTTTGGATCTGTTAGTCCTCCAAGACTTTAAACTGGCTACTGTTCAAGACCTTCCTTAAGGATTTTTTTTATAAGTATTTTGGATCTGTTAGTCCTCCAAGACTTTAAACTGGCTAATTTTCAAGACTTTCATTAAAGATTTTATATTGGAGCTGTTAGTCCTTCAAGACTTTAAACTGAATTTCAAGGATAATCAAGATTTGATGGATATTTTCGGAGACGGATTTCTTTTTATATAAATCAAAATGTTAGGTCCACCAAGACCTTAAACTGGAGTGTTATCAAATGTTAGGTCCACCAAGACCTTAAACTGGACTATTATCAAGTGTTGGGTCCACCATGACCTTAAACTGGATTTCTTATCGATTAAATGTTTGGTCCACCATGACTTTAAACTGGTATTTCATTCATTGTTTAGTCCACTATGACTTTAAACTGGAAAATTAATATCTGCAGGATAATTCAACATTCATTGGACCACTATGGCCTTATACTGGATTACTTTTCGATCAAATGTTTGGTCCACTATGACATTAAACTGGATTATCAAATTTATTCAATCTTTGGTCAAGCCTAGGCCTTACTTAGGAATTTATCAAGTTATTTATGCACCTAAACGATCTTTGGTCCACCAAGACCATAAACTGGCAATCGATTATATTTTTGGTCCACCAAGACTTTAAACTGGAATGTCAATCTTGTTTGGATAACTCAATTCAATCTTTTAATTTATCACTGTCCACTATGACTCTAAACTGGTTATTCAATTATTTCTGGAATTGGGTGCTGATAAGCTTTAGAAGGTTAAAATTTTAGGTGGTGATGATGCTAAAGAAAGAATAATGGTTAATTAGGTAAAATTTGTGGCGCTTTAACATGGTCTAAAGTTAAAATTATTATTGGAAGCCTGGCAAAAGTATTTTATGGCTTTGCTGTATAGCAAAGTTTGAAAATTGTGATGAAGGAATCAGAAGTTAGGATTGTAGTTGGATTTTAGGGAATGATTTTTTTTAGTGCCTCATAGTTAGGCCATTTTTTTTGGTGTGAAGCTTGGAGGACCTTATGGCGAGATTGGAATCATAGAATTCGGCTCAGTGGGGGGCCCTATGAGGTGGGAATCAGGAGTATTCGGCTCATAGGAAGATCCACTCTCTCAATGCTGTGACAAGAAGGAAGACTGGTATATGGGAGTCTGAAGGGATTCAAACCTTACTCTCAGTAGTGGAATCATCACAAGATTTATTTTATTTTATTTTATGTTATATCAAGCCAGAGAAGAAAGAAAACATCATTTATGTTGAAAGTTTAAGAAGACCAAGCAAAAACAAAATTTTATCAAGTTATACTGTTAGAAAAGATAATTTCTTTGAAATTGTTCAACATCATTATCAAAGCTTTGCATTAAAATTCTTCTTTTCATGAGGTCTTCATGGTTATTAGCTGGAGTTTCTTGAAAATAGGCCAGCATTTTTTGTTTCAACTCATTAGTAAAGTCAAGAAAAAGATAGCGATGAAAATTTGGGTAATGATTGATATAGTCCGTCTTCACTCTACCAACATCATCAGTGTTGGTTATTTCGACAGCTAGAAGTTCAAATATGTTATTAAGTCATAGGTTTAGTCAATTTTGATTAAAAGTTTTTTTTAGTAAGATAAATAGGGTCTTACATTTAGAGCCAGGAAACATAGTCTCAGCAAAGTTAGTTGGGGGTACTGGCTTTATAGGATTAGGATCTTGTGAAGGCAAAATTAGGCCGGGATCCGTTGATGAAGATTGAACTTTTGAAGCTGTTTTTGATCTTATTCGTTTTAAGAAGACAGGAATTTTGGATCGCTTTTTAGAAGTTGAGGGATCAGGGAGAGCTGCTGGTCCTAAATATACGTTTGTTTTAGAAGGAACTATTGGCCGGTTGCATTTGACTTTTTTCACACGGCATAAGTCGCAAGCTGTTCTGCCAGGAAGATTAGGGTTGGACATTAAACAAGGTACCTGGTATTGAGCGCAGAGTTCACATGGAGCGACAAGTTCTTTGGAAGACATATTGATGAAGATGAATTTTATAGTTGATTAAAGAAGATGGTGGTTGAAGGTTAAAGATAAATATTGTGTTCGACCACTTATGCAAAGTTTTAAGAATGGGGACATTCTCGATTGGAGGGAGGATGTGGTAGCCTAAAGTTTAGTATGGCACCTAAGTACGTAAATGGATTTATTACGGCGTGCAAGATTGGCATTATTATTTTTTTATATATAAAAGGGTTTTATTTAATTTATTTGAGTTTTAAATATGAAGAAATTGGCCACGAGCAAATGCCTACACAAAAACAATTTATTTTACAGAGAAAACTTATTTTTATGGTCTGAAAAATTTATAAGTATCAATTCAAGTCACTCAAGAACCTTGGGAAATTTTCCCAGAATTTTTACTATTTTTCTTATATTTTTAAATGAATTTTAAAGTTTTATAGAAATATTTATGTTTTCAAAAATTACTTAACTTTGATGAATTTTCACGGGGTAATTAGAGCTGCGCAGACTACGAAAATTAGTTTGGTATGTAAAGGGGAAGTAGCTCTATTATGTGTAATTTTTCTAGATTTTTTATTATAGTTTTAAGGTTCTAATTAAGTCCGGAAGTCCGGACGGACTCTGTACAGGCTCCGGATTGACTCTGGAAGAGCTCTGGAGGGGAAAACTTAGGCACGTGACTAGGAATACTTAAGCGCTTCTCAAACTCGAAATTGGGGGGGGGAACACATCATACAGCTTATTCTTTAACCACCACAGTCTCATTTTTTATTACTCAACAAATTAAATAAATTGTAATACCCTTATAACTTTATATTTTTTATATTTAACATTTTAGAAATACTATTCAACAATTTAAAACACACACTTCATACTGGGTATCTTTAGAAAGGTCTTCGTCGCTGGGACTTGATTATTGCTGTCTCATTAAAATTCAAATTATTATAAAAACATAAAAGTCAATCTTTTCAGATCTTTCACTGATACACCTTAATTGTTGTTATCAGTATTTCTTTTATCAACAGCCACTTTCTTTAAATCTCAATAAGCGTTAATTATTTTAGAGTTTCATTATTTTTATCAATCAGATCCAAGTAGATTGGTTAGCTTAGTGATTTAGAATTCCCATTTTGATATTTTTATTGGAAGGACGGGGTTTTCAGCTAAATCCACATATCTCCTCCGGATTCTGCTTACAGCAAGGCGACTGTAAGAGTTTACCTTACCATACCGCCTGACAATGTCCTGCTAGAGGACAAATCTCTGCCAGATGACTTGCAAGAATCTGATCTCTCTTTAAATAAGCAATTGGCTAACCCTTCTAGATTGATGACTCACTCGAAGAGGATTTAAATTGCCTCGAAGCAATCGAATTATGCTCTCTCAATTCTGGTCTTCCCTTGACAGATTCTCTCAAAGATGATGAGGACGACCAAATCAATGTTGAAACCATTAAATCAACTCTACCAGAAATCTATCATAATTTCCTCGATGTTTTTTCAATCTGAAAGGCCGATAAGTTACCACCTCATCGACCCTACGACCATCAGATAAATTTAATAGGTCCAGTACCTCCGGAAGGTCCTGTCTATTCTTTATCGAAGGACAAATCTCAAGTTTTTCGAGACTAAATTGCAGAGAATGTAGCCAAAGGTTTCATCAGAGCCAGTAAATCTCCAAGCGGCTCCCCTGTTCTCTTTGTAAAAAAGAAGGATGGAAGTCTTAGGTTGTGTGTTAACTATAGAAAGCTCAAAACAGTCATTAAGAAGAATGCATATCCTGTTCCTCCTATGTCATTGCTTCTTACCATTTTCAATGGTGCTAATTTCTTTTCTAAAATTGATCTTAGAGGCACTTACAATCTTATTCGCATTGCAGAAGGTCATGAACCACTGACTGCAATGCGCACTAGATTTGGTAGTTTTGAATACTTGGTTATGCCTTTTGGATTATGTAACGCACCATCTACTTTTCAAAATTTTGTCAATGAAATCTTTAAAGATGTTGTCGTCTATTTAGATAATATTTTAATTTTCTTGAAGACACTAGATGAACATATTCATCATGTTTGACAGGTTCTAAATTGACTTTGAGATCATGGTCTTTACACCAAACATAATAAATGCGAACTCCACCTTAAATCTATTGATTTTTTGGTTTTTACGTTATCCACTGATGGTTTAGTCATGGACGACAAAAAAGTCCAAAAAGTCCTGGAATGGCCTGAGCCCAAATCCGTTAAATCCCTCCAGGGATTTTTGGGTTTTGCAAATTTCTATAGAAGATTTATTAAAGATTACTCTAAAACTATTTCCAATCTTACCTCTCTCCTTAGAAAAGATAATCCTTTTGTTTTTACTTCCACAGCACAAAAGGAATTCGAAGCATTGAAGACAGCGTTCACCACAGCTCCAATTCTTTGACACTTTGATCCTTCTGCTTCGACAATAGTCGAGACAGATGCAAGCGATTATGCTATCGCTGGGGTCATTTCTCAATTAAATCCTGAAACAAAATTGTTTCATCCTGTTGCTTTTGAGTCACGCAAACTCATTGCAGCAGAATTGAATTATGAAATTCATGACAAAGAGCTTTTAGCTATTATTCATTGTCTTAAAAAATGGCGCTCTTTTCTTCTCAGCTTAGATAGTCCTTTTCAAATTTTAACAGACCATAATGCGTTGAAATACTTTATGTCTTCCAAAGTGTTAACCAGGCTTCAAGACAGGTGGGCTGAAGTTCTGTCTGAATTTCCTTTTTCTATTTCCTATTGCCCAGGTAAGAACTGCATTGTCCCAGATATCTTGTCATGTTGGGACAACGTTTACCCACAGCGGTGGAACGCATTTTCTGACAAGAACCCAGCAAATGTGAAATCAATCTTCAACAAATCAATGTTAACAACTCATCAACTTAATTTGATGACAATTCAATCTTTTCAAAATCCACTATCCAACATCCTCAAAGCTCAGTCAAAGGACAATTATTGTTTAGGGTTAAAAGACAAAATACTCTTGAAGAAAGGGGCCAAAAGATTTAGTATTGAATCAGGTCTATTAGTTTTCGAGGGTAGAGAAGTCATACCCGACAACAATGAAATAAAATTATGGATTTTCAATAGTTGAAATGATTCTCCATTAGCTCATCATTTTGGGGTTGATAAAAACCACCATTTAATAGCAAGGGATTTCTTCTGGCCAGGTATGACCAGGGAAATCAAGGCCTATATAAAAGCTTGTTATGAATGTAATAGGAATAAGGCTCCCCGTCACTGGAAGTATGGGTTGCTTCAACCACTTCCTATTCCCTCTAAACCTTGGGAATCTTTATCGATGGATTTTATTTCTCAATTTTCTCTTTCTAATAATTTTGATGCTATATTAGTAATAGTAGATAGATTTTCAAAAATGTCTATTTTTATTAAAACCACTACTACTGCTACTGCAGAAGATTTGTCAAAATTGTTTCTAGAATATGTATTTTCCAAACACGGCTTACCTAATGATATTATTTCAGATAGAGGCTCATTGTTTGTATCCACATTCTGGACTCAACTGTGTCGACAACTCAATATCACGAGGAACCTCTCCACAGCTTATCACCCTGAAAACGATGGGCAAACAAAAAGGGTCAACCAAATCCTCAAACAATATCTTTGAATGTATGTCAGTTACCAACAAGACGATTGGACCACATGGTTACCATTGGCTGAATTTTCTTATAATAACTCGACTCATTCTTTGACACAAAAATCTCCTTTCGAAACTGTTTATGGAAGACATCCTTGATTCAACTCAATCCATGTAGGAACTAATCATCCTGCGGAAAATTATCCTCAAACCATATCACGACTCCAAGAGGAACTTAAATCAAATTTGGAATTAGCAGTTCAAAGGTACAAGGAACAGGCCGACAAACATCAACAAACTGCTCCTTCTTTTAAACCAGGCGACAAAGTATGGCTCAAAGCACGAAACATTCGAAAGACTCAACCATCAAAGAAACTGGCTTAAAAATGCTTGGGGCCATTCAAAATAGACTCTGAAGTCTCTAAAACTGCATTTCGACTCAAGATACCTCCTAAATGGCAGGCTATTCACCCTGTTTTTCACGTATCTCTTCTGGAACTGGCTCAAGAAATATACCCGGGCAAGAACCAACCTCCTCTGGAACCGGTCGAAGTAGAAGACCATCTAGAGTGGGAAGTAAGCCGTATCCTTGATTCAAGAATGCGCAAGGGGAAACTTCAATACCTCCTGGAATGGGAAGGTTTCCTCGATTTCTCAGACAAAACATCCTGGGAACCAGCCATCAATGTTTCTAACGCCCCTGAACTCCTAAAATCTTTTCTTCTTAAATATCCTTTAAAACCAAAACCTTAAAACTCTCTTTTACTTTTTTCTTTCTCTTTTTTTTCTTTTTTCTTTTTTCTCTTTTCTTTTCTTCTCTTTAAAATCTAAAACATCCTTAATTCTAAAATTCCTTAATTTTGTTTTCTTCTTTATTCTTTTCTTTTCAAAATTTTTTCAACCTTCTTTAAAAATAAATAAAATAAAATGAAACAAAATTCAAATTAAAATAAATAAATAAAAAATCAAATTAAATTAAATTAAATAAAATAAAATAAAACAAATAAAATTAAAATTTTTTTTTCTTTAAATTTACTTCTTCTCTTTTTCCTTCTCAATTTTCTATATACATTCTTTCTTTAAAGATTTTCTTTTCCTCAAACTGTCAAAAATCTTCTTGAACCTCACTTCAACCTCTAAATATCTCTTTTAAATCCTTTGAGCAAATTACTTCTTTTCTTTCAAAATTTTTTCTCTTTGTCTCTTTCTTTTCTTTTTCAAATAAACTAAAATCCTCAAATCTAACAAACTTTCATAAATAACAAATTGTTTCTTTTCATTAAATTTTATTTTACAACAAAATTATTTCAATCAACTATTTCTTTCTTCTTTATTTTTTTTTCTTCTTACTTAATTCTTTTCTTTTCAAACTTTAAAACTTAAACTCCTTCAATCAAATATTACTTCTTTCTTTCTCTCATTCAAACTTCTTCTTTCAAAATTTCAAAACAAATTATATTTAAATCTTTTTTCTGTCTTTTCCTTTTTTCTCTCAAAAATCGTATAAAAATAAAATATTAAAACTCTAAATAAAACAACAAAATAAAAATAACTAAATACAAATTGTTCCTACGTTCTTTTTCTTTTCTCTTTTATTTTCTCCTGAACCAATCCCTTTATCCTCTCCAAAATTTCCCTTATCTCCTTCCTACATTTCTCAAAGACTTCTCCCTCTCCTACCGGAATCACTTCTCCAATTTCCAGTAGCTCCTCGGCTACGTCGAAGGAAGCGGCATCAAAAATCTTATTGTTTTTGCTGCTCAAGTCTTCAATAAATCTCACTCGTCAAACCTGATGAGGCTTCTTTTACCATACCTGATTGACAGTTTCTTCAATCTCCTCCCTCAAGGTAATCGCCGGTAATCTATCTTCTACCAACACTGCCACTTCCACAGAAGTGGGCTCCACAAGGGTCGCTTCCACATTTGAAGCTTCCGCCATAGGGACTTCGATGATGACATCTGAATTCTAAAACAAGACCATCAGTACCTAAATTTCTAAAATATCAGGGAATAGACTTACTTCTAAAATAGGGTCAGCCTCCAAAAATAATTTTGGAGTGACCTCCACTGCCACATCCCTCTCCTCTTCGTCATCTTCGATGACCACCCCTCGCTTTTTTGGGGTCCTCCTCGAGATGGAAATCTCCTCTTCCTCCTCGACCAACTCTTCGACTTCCTCTTCTACTACTCGTTTCTTTCTCGCAGCCCGAGTCACCCAAGTTGCCACATCATCCTCAACCTCCTCCTCACTCTCCCCCACCAATTGAGACGTCCCAAATTTCTTCGACTACTTCCTTCGTCTTAGGGATTACCCAATATTTTGTCTTAGTGAACCAACTCTCGATATTGGCATTCTTCGACAAGGCATCACATGCCATCCTTCTCCATTGGTGAAATTTGCAATTCTGGCGAGGCCCTCATTTCTCCATGCTTTCTACGCAAAAATATTCCATTGACTCGCAGTCCGTGCAAGTCTTGGAAAGCTGTTGTGTAACAATACCCCCATCCGCTTTAGGGTGTGGAGGCGTGGGAGTTAGTGTGGGGAAATCCGTCATAGGAAATTAGTGTGGGAAGTATGTCTTACGCTCAACGGAGCTCGCGTCCTGGTCTTCCAACATTGGCAGGGGCCTTTGTTGTGTGATTTGGCGCTGTTTGTGCATGTCTTAATTGATATCTGTTAAGGAATTGGGTATTTTTCTGATTTTATTTCGTGGATATTGGGTCTGAGGGTATGTGGGTACTATCATTGGATAGACCTGGTTTTTCTCTATATTTTATGTCTTGTAGACATTTTTCATATTCTAAGTTTTTAGGGGTCATTTCCTCATTTTTCATTTATAAAAGATTGCTGTTTAATTTTGTTTTTCGTGTTTTACGAGCTAACCTTAAGTCTTAGGGTTAAGTGCTTAGTACCATTGAATAAAGCTAATTTTTCTCTATATTTCATGTCACAATGTTGTCATAGTGAAATTCCATGTTTTAAAGGTTTTAGGAGTTGTAGCTAATTTTTCTAAGTAGATTAGTTATTTTTATTGGTTTTCTGGCTTCAGGGAGGCCGGGCCGCTTCAGGCGGCCCGCCCGCCTCTGTTT
The DNA here is from genome assembly GCA_030280995.1 of Hemileia vastatrix. Lineage (NCBI taxonomy): Eukaryota > Fungi > Basidiomycota > Pucciniomycetes > Pucciniales > Zaghouaniaceae > Hemileia > Hemileia vastatrix. The sequence continues at coordinate 50,571,432 of JASXTE010000001.1, forward strand.
TAGAAGGTTGGGGAGCGCTTCAGGAGGGTTTTTTATTCAATTTGGTGGGTGCGCATGGGCTCTTAGTTAGTGGTCTGGGTGTAAATAGTGAATAAGACAGTTTGGGGAAACCTTAATCATCATACAACCATCCAGAGGTGATATCATTGTTCCTCACTCAGTTTTCACTGTTTTCTGGCCACAATTGGCTGTGTTTGTTGCAAGTGAGTTCTTCAATTAACTTAAACTTGGAAACTTTTTTCTTTGTGATAGTCTTGCAAGCTATAGCAAGTATTATTGCTGTCTCTGGTGTGGATTTGCAGCCTACATCAAGTATCTTTGCTGTCTCTGGTGTGGACATTGTTCTACATTTCAGTTCTTTGGTCTGGTAGTCTATCTGGGGACTACTTTCTTGGCTCATCAAGCAGTCAAGTGTGTTGAAAAGGAGCTTTAGCAAAACAGGAACCAACTTACTTTAGCATGTAAATCTCACTCTATTTTTCTAAAGGGAAAGGGGATTTTCTCTCTGGTTTTTCTCCAACTCCCTTGGTCAAGGCCTATAGCTAGTACTATAGGATTGTCTACATTTCTGGCACCCAACGTGGGGTAGAGCTTGCTAGTTCTTTGGAATCTCTGTTTTCTTTGGTTGGCTCTTTTTGGTGTTTTGGACTGGAAGAATGGCTTCTGGTTCTGCTATTCCTGTGGTGACTGTCAGTGGGGAGGATGGTCCTCCTTCTGTGATGGTTAGGGAGTGTGTGAGGATTAAAACTTGGGATGGTACCAAGTTTAATGGGGAGGATGTCAAGTGGTTTCTAGAGAAGTATGAAACTGCTGCTGGAGTGGATGGTGCTTCCTGTTATGTACTTAGACATATATGTACTTAGCTATCACGTGACTTGTGTATATAGACTGTAGTTTGCGCAGTTGAGTAACTCCGATTCTTCTCGGAGTTCTGATACTGACACATTACTACAGGTAAAGTAATGATATATGATTCTTCTCGGAGTTCTGATACTGACGCATTACTACAGGTTATGGGACCCTTTAGCGCTCGTCATTAAATAAGTTAGCGTCTTTACTGCCGAGATTCGAATCCCGTCCGGTACACTTCCCGACGTAAAACTTCTTAGCCTTACACCGACTAGGCTTCTACTGTTCCGAGCCTTTACACCACTTAGGCATCGTTTTAATTTTTTCCCTTGCCTTCACACCGGATAAGGCATTCCCATCTCGTCTTCCCTCTACTCATGCCACACACTCGATCACAAGGAGAACCTCCTGCAAGTCCTTCTGATAACGACTCTAATCCCGCTCCCCGTACTACCGCTTCCCCCGCCCTACCCCTTCGTGACCTTCCTCCCCACACTCACACCATGCCTCCTCAAAACCCCTCCCAATATTCATCATCTTCATCCGCCTCAACCCCAACCCCTCTCACCCTTGATGAAATCCAACGCCGTCGCAAAGAACTCAGTGGTATCGTGAAAGTGATGACTGGTGTTGCCAAACTGTCTGCTGATGGTTCCAACTGGCACGATTGGGATTGGCAAATCATGATTGTAATGACTAATTACATCGGTTCTTCCTCATATGCCATGAACGACAATATGCAGACCAGCGACGCTTTTGTTGATAGATTAGCATGGAACATCATCTTCAACACGATTGATATTTCTCTTCAACGCTTATTATCATCCAAAAGTTCATGCCGTGAAGCATATTTGCTTCTTTTTAAAAAATTCAATCGGGCCACTCACACCTCCCGACTTTCTTACTTCAAAATTCTCTTGGCAATCCCTCTTCAACCTTTTATTTCTGTTGCCAAACATTGTGAACGTGTCGAAGAAATCATTGACGCTATTATCCGGACTGGTTTTGCATTCACCAATGCTTCCTTCAAGGCGATAATGCAACAAGTTCTTCTCCCAATCTCACAAGCTGAACTCTCCACTGACGTCAGCAAGGCGATAGAATCAAAAGGATCGTCTCTCACTTACTCTGCTGACAATTACCTTACGGAAATGTTGACCGCTGAATCAAACTTGTCCTTACTCAAACAAGCGAATGATTTACCCAATGTTTCTAACATCTCCCTTCAAGCTTTCAGATCACGACCTGATCGTCAAAGGCAAGTTGATTCATATCGACCCCCGAATGCTCAACGTCGTTGCCATGACTGTGATGCTTTCAAACACATCAACTCCGATTGTCCGTATAACACGCGCTCCTCCTTTTACTCACCAACCCTGAAATTATATTATGATCTCAATCAAAAGATCTCCGAGTTGGGTAAATTGCCTAAAATGACCAACGATAACAAAGGCAAAGTGCGAGTACATATGGCTGATACGGATGAACAGATAATTGAAGTTGACACTAACTCCATCGAGGCACTCTCAACCGCAATTAATCAGATTGACCTGAAGAGTTTTGAATGGCAAAGTGAAAATTCTGTTACAGGAGCTGAGGCAATCATCGATTCTGGCGCTACTCATCATGTCACTGGAGACGTGAGTATCCTCTTCAACTTTAAAAATATTTCTCCTCATATCCCAGTTAAGGTGGCCACTGACGGTCCACCGACTTTCATCACTGGCACTGGTGATGTGAAAGTTGTAGGCTTAGGTTGCACTATCCTTTTGAAGAACGTATTCTTTTGCCCTCAAGCCCGAACGACATTAATTTCTCTTTTTGATTTGGTTAAAGCTGGAATGTCTTTTTCTATGTCTCATGATAAAGAACTTGTACTTACACATGATAACACAAATATTTTGATGGGACATATTGATTTGACTGGAAGACGATGGGTTGTAAATACTATCAAATGTAATAACCCTGCTTCTTTTCTGAATACAAATCCAACTTCACTCTACGCATTAGCCGCACCTAAGTCCCCATTATCGGTTAATGCATTTAACCTTTTTCTTGATGATGTCAACTCAGCCAGTATCCATCGTCCCTATGCTGCACCAGGTTCCCTTCTTGATTGGAATCGAAGACTAGGCCATACCAGCGACCGAGTTTTACGCAAACTCGTTAAACTCAATCTTGGTATCGGTTTGCCTTCCGAGTGTCCCAAAGGTAAGATAGATTGTGCCGACTGTGCCATTGCTAAAAGTGTACGAAAAACAACCGCACAACGTGAAATCACACCCGAGTCATTGTTATCGCTAGTGGTTGGAGATCTTATAGGACCTATCAAAGATGCAACAGTTAATGGCAATTTCAAATGGGCTGCCTTATTTCGTGATTCTTTCTCTACATATGGTGAAGTTTTTCTTCTTAAAAACAAAAGTAATGCTATGAGTGCTTTTAAGACCTTTCATGACAGACTCACAACTGTTACTGGGAAGAAACTTCTAGTGTTGAGAACCGATGGCGGTGAACTTCACAGTAATGCGATGAAATCCTACCTCGCCTCAATTGGAGCTATACATGAAATCACTATGCCATACCATGCTGAACAGAATGGCACGGCTGAGCGTTTTAATCGAACAGTTGGTGATATAGCTAGGACATCATTACTGGCGAGTGGTCTACCAAAGAGTTTTTGGGGTCTTGCTTACAAATGGGCTTCTTTTGTACACAAAAGAATTCCTAACAGCAAAGTTACTGATTCTACTCCGCTACAAATTGTTTATGGTACTTGACCCAACTTCAACAATTTACGAACATTTGGTGAAACAGCGTTTGTCCACATCCATAAGGAAATTAGAACAAAGCTAGATAACCGTGCAATTGAATGTCAAGTAGTAGGGTATGCTCAAAACAACTATGGCTGGTTATTCTGGCACAGAGAATCTGGACGCCTTTTTGAATCAGCCATGGCCATGTTTCCCACTCGCAACCTTTAACCAATACAACAATCACGTCTTGCTCCACTGCATCCTACAATCAATACTCGTCCCGGATCTTTAGAATCTATCCTTAACACCCTTACTCTAGGAGATTTCAGTGCAGAAAAAAGCATTGATGAACAAGATATTCTGATTGAAACCATGCAGGCTGCCACCTCCAGATCACCCATTCCTCTCCCTAACACATATCTACAAGCAATGAAATCAACGGAATCCATCAACTGGCAATCTGCTTGCACTGATGAGCTGAACAATATGTCCAGATTAAAAGTATGGTCACCCGTTTCTCTTCCTCCAGGAATCACTCCACTCAAAGGCAAATGGGTATTTACCATAAAACAAGCACAAAACAATAATCCTTTGAAATTCAAAGCACGATATGTCGCTAAGGGTTTTAAGCAGCGTGAGGGCATTGATTATAACGATACTTTTGCTCCAACCGCCACGTTTGCTTCACAACGTATCTTACTTACCCTGGCAGCTATGTATGGATGGAGAGTGAAATCTTTTGACGTTACTGCTGCCTACTTACACAGTAACATAGACAAAGACATATGGATAGAACCTCCGGCTGGCATGACGTTAACTGCTCCACATAATGCTCTCAAGTTTCACAAAGCACTATATGGCACCAAGCAAGCTGCTCGATGCTGGTGGCTACATATAGCAGAACGGCTGAAATCCCTAGGTTTTGTTGCCAGTCAGTACGACTCCAGCCTCTATATCTTGAAGGATCAACAATCAACCGGAATAGTGTGGCTGCACGTAGATGATGGGATTGTGACAGGGAGTGATGATACAGTGCTAAGTAAGTTGGAAGCGGGTTTGAATGGGGGGCTAGAAGTGAGATGGTTAGACGGTTTGGATGGTATAGTAGGGATGAAAGTGAAACGTGTTGAACGTGGTTTTGAATTAGACTGTCACAAACTTATTGATAAGATACTAACTGACCGCAATCCAGGCGGTTTGAAGTGTAAAACCCCTCTACCTTCGAATACTACTCTAGATTCCGCTAAAGAAGCTGATATTGGCATCAATTCAAACAAATATTTATCAATTATTGGAAGTCTGAATTATGTAGCCATAGCTACCCGACCTGACCTTTCGTTTGGAGTCAATTTCCTAGCTAGATTTGCCTCGAAACCTCTTGATTGCCACTGGTCTGCCTTACACCATTTACTCAGATATTTACAAGCAACCAAGCATCTCAAATTGCGACTTTATCCCAACTCCTCATCTAAACCCACCCTGACGGCTTATTCTGATGCATCATGGGGTGGTGAGTGGTCAAGATCAACCAGCGGTCACATTATTTATTTGAATGGATGCCCAATTTTATGGTCCTCCAAACGACAAACCACTGTAGCCGACTCAACTTGCTTTGCTGAATGTATTGCAATGTGCTTGGCAACAAAAGACTCAATATGGCTGTGAAATCTATTGACTGACATATTTGGCACAATCGACAGTGTATCTCTGAAATGTGACAACAAAAGCGCTGTGTCTTCAGCCAAAAACAATCCTTCCAACAAACGTACCAGACATTCAGATAGGTATTTTTCCCTTGTAAATGAACATCTATATAAGAAAAACATTGTTTTAGACTGGGTTCCGGGTACAGATCAATATGCTGATATTCTTACAAAAAACTTGGGACCTGTTCTCATTGTTGATAAAAGGCATTTATTGGGTGTTACATAGTTTTTTTTTCTCTTTGATTCTTTTTCTCACACGTTGATAGCCAAGTGGGGGGCTGTTATGTACTTAGCTATCACGTGACTTGTGTATATAGACTGTAGTTTGCACAGTTGAGTAACTCCAATTCTTCTCGGAGTTCTGATACTGACGCATTACTACAGGTAAAGTAATGATATATGATTCTTCTCGGAGTTCTGATACTGACGCATTACTACACTTCCTACCTGGACATGGTGAAGCAGATTATCTTCTTTATTGGTGATAGGTCAGTGGAGAAGGAGATTGTGGCCATGTCTGGCTACAAGAAGAGGGATTGGAAATTGTTGTGTAGGGAAATGGTGGATAGATGGGGTGTCAGGTTCACTATTGTGGATCTGAACAAGGTTGTCAGTGAATGGCAATCTTATGGTGGTGTTGGTAACTTACATATTTACAGGAAGTTTCTGCTACAGTTTGATCCTGTGGTGGAATATTTGGTGGAAGTGGAGGAGCTGGCACATGAAAATGCTGACAAGGATGTTTTTTGGTCTGCCCTGGCTAGAGATGTCAGGATGGATGTGTTAAAAGAGTTATCAAGGAAAGACTTGATGAAGACTCTCTCTAATGGGGATCAAAAGCTACCTGCCTTGGATAAGGTGAAGGAGGCTTTTGGGGCCCATTTGAAGTTATTGGCTGTGGACACCTATCAGGAGGGGTGTGCCAAGTATGTCAGCAAAGTCAGTGAGGCTTTGGCTGAAGATGAAGTTAGGGAGAAAAAGGAGGAGAAGAATTTGGTGCAGGTTCCCAAACAGGAGAGGGACCCAATGGTGGAGCAGTTGGCTGATCTTACAAAGCAGCTGCATATTTTTGTTCAGGAGGCTAAGAAGGTCAATAAGGCACCTTCTCAGTCTAGAGATTTTGATAGGAGGGCTGGTAGGAGTGATCCTTGGGTCTGCTCTTATTGCAGCAGGAGGGGGCACAGGTCCAATGATTTTTGGGAATTGAACAGGGATGTGTCTGAAGGAAAGGTGGAATTTGATGGAAGGGTTTTCAATTTCCCTGATGGTTCTTTTGTTAAGCCCAGTGAGGGGAAGGCTCCTGTTGATTTTGTCAGGAGAAAGGGTTGTCTCAATCAAAGGAGGCCTAGGTTTAAGGAGATTACTGAGAAAGGGAAGTCTTCTGGTAAGGAGGATGAGGATGGAAAGGGAAAGGGGAAGGAGGTCAATAAGGTCTCTTTTTCTACTTCCTTTGGTGGTTTGGAGTTGTATTCTTGTGGTGGACAGTCAAGTGGTGAATGCTTGGCTGGTGTTTATGATGTGGAAGCAGGAAAGGTGGGAAGTCCTAATAGCAGTTCTCAGGCCCAACCAAAGCCAAATGCTTCAAAGGTGGATCCTAAGCTGAGTGCAGCTAGGAAGAGGTACAGCAAAGAGGAGCTGTACAAGATGCTGAAGGGTATGGCTTACATGGGCCCCCCTAGTTTTGACGCATTGGACATGAATGGTGAGCCAATGCCAATGGAGGTGGATTCTGACTCTGAGGAGGATGTCCCTTTGGCTTCATTGCCAAAGCCTGCTGGAGTTAGAGGTTCTGGTGGGGGATCTGGTTTGGTTCCTGTTAATGGTAAACCTGTTGGTGGTGCTGGTCCTCAAGAAGCTTCTAGGACCAATGTGGTGAAGCCAAGGGCTCACTTTGAGAGGCCAGTAGTTTCTGGTCAAGTTAATGTTATGGAATCTGTCCTGGAAAGGATGAATCAGGGTCAGGTTTCCCTATCTTATGGGGAATTTTATGCTATCAGTCCAGGGTTGGCTGATAGACAAAAAAAGTTGTTGATAACACCACGCAATATTTGGGGGGGACTTGCTAGCAAGTCCTCAACTTGAATTCAGATGGAATTCAGACTGAACTCAGACTGAACTCAGACTGAACTTTACTTTGAACTCATCTTGGGCTCTTAACCAAACATGGATGAGTCTGTGCTTGAGTAATAGTGAAAGTTTAATAAATAATTTATAGAAATAATAACACTACGCAATATAGGGGGTGGACTTGCTAGCAAGTCCCCAACCTGAACTCAGACTGAACTCAGATGGAACTCAGACTGAACTCATACTGAACTCATACTGAACTCTACTTGAAGACCCACAAAAACTGTTATGCTGAGTGGTGTTCATCCCTGATTGTATGGTTCCTTTGTCAATAGATCAATGTGTGTTCAATCTGTGGTGAATTTGAGTCCAAGGTTGCGGACTTGCTAACAAGTCCGCCCCCCGTATTGCGCGGTGTAACAAGGGAAGATTAATAATCTGATCCATTCACAGAATTTTTTTCACAAAACTCATTTTCATTTTCATTTTGAATTTCACCTGATCACTTAAAAGACTGAAAATTATACTATTTATTTCAAAAACATCACTTTTAACCTCTCTAATTAATTTATTCTATTTTTTTTGAAAAAATATAAAATAATATCAGTGGTTCTCTTTAATGATAACTCCTTTTAAACAAGAATTTGAAGCTTTTATTTTTTAATTTAAACCATATTACCTGATATTTTTTTTTTGTATTTTTATTATTTCTTATTATGCAATATAATTATTTTAAACTCAATGGAATTATTTAATAAAAATATTGAACCATAAAAATTCTCAAGTTTCTATTCTAGAATACTGTGAAAAGACTCATAATTAAGAAAAATAAAAGATAGAAATATGTTTTCATAATTTCTGTTTCAATGAAGTTCTCTAATATCTTCTTTACACTTAGCACTAATAATTGATAAATTGTTTAATTATATGTCTAGAAAGAAGTATAATTCTTATACAAGTGAATTTTAATCCAGTTTTTTCCATTTTTGTATGCAAGAAGATGATTAAAATTAAAAGGAAATATCTTTTTGCTCTTTTTTTTTCTATCGAATATTCAACTACTAAGAATTTTTACAATATTAATTTGTTCAATGTAATACACATATGATTTTCTGGAACTCTTCATGATGTATTTCATCAAAATTCAATGTAAATATGGTTATTTGGTAGAGTAATCTCATGAGTTGAAATAATTAATCACTACTTAGTGAATTTTTCATATGAAAGACTGAAATTCAAGCTAGATGTAAAAATTTAAAGATAATTAAAACAAAGTAGTATAAATTTATTTAAACTTTTATTTTAGTACTTGATTTTGCTTCAATGCTGTATTGTGGGATAATTTCAGTGTCAACCTGGGAATAAGCACCATATAATTTGAAAAGTGTTCTCATGTTAAAAAATGTGCTTCAGGTAGATATTTTGATTGTATTATTGTTCAAGAACTGAATTAAATAGGTAAAAGTGGTAATTTTTCATAATTCTATCAGTTTCAAATTAAAAAACTATTATATGATATTCATTTTGTAAAAAAGACACAATAGGTAATTTAGATTATACCCATGTAGAAAAGCAGCTGTAAAGGCAATCATCTTTTTATTAAAAATAATATTATTCCATGTTTTAAATGAAAAGAAAAAATATTTCAATTCTATGGTTTTGAAAAATAAATTAAATGAAACATTTCAGGTACGCTTTTTTAGTCATTAGAATCAAAGTTTTGATAGGAGTAATTCACAACTGAACACTTACACGCAATTGTAAAATTATATATATGGGTTCAAGATTTATCAATGATTTATTGGAATTATGATATTTATGCTGATTGGTAGATCTTATATGATGTTTCTATTCAGTTTCTAAGTGTATGAAAAACAATCCCTTTGATATTTTATTTAAACAGAAGAATTTAAAAATTTTCTTGAAATTGGCCTTATCACAAAGCAATACTGGAATGGTTATATTGTTATAAAAATTAATTTAAATAGCAATATTTCAAATCTTCATAACAGATTTTAAACTAAACATAAATATTAAAATTTGACTTTTTATAAAAATATATATTGATTTAAAAGATATTTACTTATTTTTTTTTTTACAAAATGACCAATTTTATCCTGTGAGGCTTCCATTCAACTTAAATGTGTAAGTCTAAAAAATTAATATGATGCTCTGAATACTCTATATAATGTGTACCTAAGGCAAAAATAATGTTTTTTTGAAGTACTTTAAATCTAAGCAGAAGAGCTGATATCTTTTTTATGTAATATAGTTGTATAAAATTGATTTTTAGGTAGTTTCGTAATACGTAATATGGAAAGAAATCATATCATAATAATATATAATCAACTTAAAACTTTTTTTAATATAATATTATCTAAAAATAATTCTTAATATGTACTTATTTTTAGAACTTCAAAGTGTTTAATAAAAATATTTTGATATAAAAATATAATTATTTTTATATTTAAAAGTAATTAATAAAACTTCTAAAAAAGTATAAATTTTTTCATGGCTCAAATTATTATGAACCACACTTGGAAACAAGATTGCATTGAGAGTTCAATCTAAGTTCCACCAAAAACATGATAAATAATTTTTTTGAAAATGTATATAGTCATTGAAATGAAAAAAAATTAGTAAAAGAAAGGACTCAGATATTTTATTCTGTTACTGAATAGATTATCATAAATATATTGAGGTAGATAACTTATTGAAGTTTTTTAAATTTGCAGTTATTACAGTCAATTATCCAGTTATATATAGCAATCACAAAACAAGAAATAAGCCTAAATGGTTATATATGTGGATAAATCTTTTCCTCAACCTTTACCCTAATTATTTAATTTAATTCAAAGCTATTTTTAATCTAACCAACATATTTTACTATTACATTTAAAAATAAATACAATAAACTCAAAAAATACATAAGTTCAATAGTTTAAAATTTCTTTAAATGTTTTATTCTAGTTTTTAACTTTTTGCTACAATTTTCCTATTATATTATTTATTTATATCATGTATAGTTATCAAAAGAATTCTGTGAATTATTGTGTAAAAAAGCAAAATAGTATTTCATTATCAATTATTTTACTATATTAATTTCTTAGTCTTAAAGTGCATTGTAAATCAAAAATATAAAATAAAGACGTATAAACTATAGGTTTAAGTTCAAAAATATCAATAAAAAATAATTATCAATCATTTTCCATATCGGCAGAATAGAGCTGTAGATTGAGGGGGTGTACTCTGATGTTCGCCCGAAGAACAAAGTTCACACTCCATTTTTCACTACCTCAATGGACAACCTCTCAATCTCTCCACACAATTTTTTCTGCCTTTTCATTTCTGTTAATTCTTGTTGTGGGTACACCTCGCACTGGTTTCCTTAGCTCAGTGGTTAGAGCAACTAACATGTCATAAGTGGTCACAGGTTCGACTCCTGTAGGGGACACTATCCTTTTCCTCCTTAATAGGTTATGGGCCCAGCGTTATCTGGCTAATCCCCAGGCTGCGGTAAGGTAGTTGCCTAGTCAGCTCGGTGCACGGGGGGGTGTTGTGGGTACACCTCGCACTGGTTTCCTTAGCTCAGTGGTTAGAGCAACTAACATGTCATAAGTGGTCACAGGTTCGACTCCTGTAGGGGACACTATCCTTTTCCTCCTTAATAGGTTATGGGCCCAGCGTTATCTGGCTAATCCCCAGGCTGCGGTAAGGTAGTTGCCTAGTCAGCTCGGTGCACGGGGGGGTGTTGTGGGTACACCTCGCACTGGTTTCCTTAGCTCAGTGGTTAGAGCAACTAACATGTCATAAGTGGTCACAGGTTCGACTCCTGTAGGGGACACTATCCTTTTCCTCCTTAATAATTCTATTACCACTCACCACCCTTTTATTGCCCTCCTGATACATTTGCTACACCCTTTAAGCTTCAAAATCTATGTTTAAGCCCTCCTCACTACTCCCCTCCACTCTATTTTCACTTTTAACACAACTACACCCCTTTTGCAACCTCTCGCTCACCTCCCATCCCCCTCACTCACCCCACTCACCTCCATTAGCCCTCACCAGCCTTTCTCTCACATTCTAAAACTATTACTCACCTCCCCAGTTTATTGTCCACATCCCCCAGCTCTCGCTTACCTCCCCTAGCCCTTTCTCACCTTCCCAATCTTTCCAGCCCTTCACTCACCTCTTCCAGCCTCCCCCAGTCCCTTACTTTGGCTGGAGATGTGAGCGAGGTGCTGTAAAGACTAAGGAAGGCTGGGAGAAGTGAGTGAGAGGCTTTTATTACCTCCCACAGACTTTCAAAGCCCCTCGCTCACCTCCCCCAGCTTCCCAAGTCCCTTAATTTGGCTGGAGATGTGAACGAGGTGCTGTAAAGACTAAGTAGGGCTGTGAGTAGTAGGTGAGAGGCTTTTATCAACTCTCCTAGCCCTTTAAGGACCCTTGCTCACCTTTTCCAGCCTTCCCAAAGTGGGTTAGGGGATTTTATAACCTCTCCCAGCCCTGTAAAGCCCCTCTCTCACCTTCCCCAGCCTTCCCCAGTTCCTTTATTTTTCTGGGGGAGGTGAGCGATGAGATTGAAGAGGTGAAAAAAGTGTTGGGGAGGCATGCAAGGGCTTGGGAAGTAGCCAACTTTCTATAAACTTGAGAATAATTAATATGTATAAATTAGAAATAACAAGGAATAAAATTTTGAGGAATTATAACCCATTCCAAGAGGTAAATAATGTAACTAAATACATATTTCAGAATTTGAGTTGCTTGTGTTTACTAAAAAAATGTGGCCGATCGTTGAGAAAGGAAGATTTTTGTAGGGAAGAAACATGAAAAATGAAAAAAATACAAAGTAAAATAAAACTAAATAATGACAGTGGGCTGGGAAAGGTGAGTGAGGGTCTGGGGGAGGTGTGAGAAATGAAGAGAAGAGAAGGGAGAGGGGGGGAAGGATAGGAGAGTTGTTTTCTCACTGTGAAGGAAAGGAATAGGGAAAATGGGTAAGTAGATGGCAAGTTTAGAAATGAGATAAGGGGGTAGGATAGGAAGTCAGATTGAAGATAAGGGAGAATTAGGGGAGGGAGGCATCAGATGGAAGTCCCACTTGTAATTCTACCAGGAATCAAAAAAAAGCACTAGACATCTAGTGCACACTTTTTTCCTGCTGTGAATATTTTTTGAACTATTAATCAACTGTGGTTCAATGAAGGTTCAAATCAGTTTCAAGGTGTTTTCAAAGTAAATTCAATATTTCTTCATGATTGTTTCATCACCACCTCAATGTGTGCTGAAAAAGATATGAATTAGGGTTCAAGGTTGCGGACTTGCTAGCAAGTCCGCCCCCCCATATTGCGTGGTGTAAGGAGAAGAGTTTCTTCTGGTGAGGTATAATACATTTGTGATTCTGCTGAAAAGTTTGGTGAGGGGTTGAAAACTCATTTTTCTGCTCCTCTAGGATATGTCAATGTCACTCTGAATGGCAGGGAGGCAAGGGCATTGGTGGATTCAGGTTCTCAGATAAACCTGATTTCTTTGTTTGAGGCAACTCATATGGGCCTCCTCATCAAAACTGGTATTGGTGGGAATTTGAAAGGGATTGGTGGCCATGTCACTGAATTGGTTGGAACTTCAGAGTTTGTGAAGTTAGATATTGGCAGAGCCTCAGGGAAGGTTCATTTTACATTGCTAAAGGTAATGTAAAAGCAGTTTTGGGTGGGCCATTCTTGATGGATATTCAGGCAAGAATTGGTTATCAATTTGATTTGGGAATCAGTTTGGAGTTGACTGGTGAAGATGAAAGGAGACTTCACATGAGGTTGTCATCCCCTGGAGAGGATGGTTGGGAGACCAGGCCTGGTTTATCTTCAATGTGACAGTGCATAGACTGTTTCAGGAGAAGGAAGGAAGTGGGTGCTGCCTCTGGTTTTTCGGAGTGCGGCTCAGGCTCTAGTGGATTTACAGGTATGGGTTGATGAAGTTGGTGACTGTTGATGGCGGGCCAGAGTTTGGTGCTGAATTTAAAGAAGCTGTGGCTAGTGTTGGTTCTAAAGTTAGAGTGGCTACACCTTATTATCCTGAAGCTCAAGGCATGGTTGAAAGAGGCCATCAAGTTATCAAGAATGCTTTGGTGAAGATGTGCGGAGATAGTGCTGAAAATTGGAGGCATTATTTACCCTTGGAGTTATTTGCTGATAGGGTCACTGTGAAGAGGACAACTGGCTATTCTCCTTATGAGTTAATGTTTGGTCAGAAAGCCGTTCTACCAGTGGACTTGGAAGCTGTCTCTTATCTTGGAATTGATTGGGATGACATGCACTCAACAGAAGATTTGCTCTGTGCCAGGATGCAACAGTTGGAATGTAGAGAGGAATGTCAGGAGAAGGCATACTCTAGAATGATGAAGATTAGGAATCAATCAGTCAGGTACTGAGACAAGAAGTTGGCTCATAGACTCATGAGTCCCTTGAAACCTGGTTGTTTGGTTTTGGTGTATAATAGAAGTTTGGAGAATCAGTCGGGGAAAATGTTTGCTGACAGATGGAATGGACCTTACAGAGTCAGATCTCAGGCGTCTGGAGGTTCTTATGTTTTGGAAGAGTTGGATGGTGCAGTCTTAAAAAAGAGGGTGGCTGCAGACCAAGTGAAGAGGTTTTATCCCAGAGGCACTAGGCATGAAGAAGATTGACTCCGCAATGAGGATAAACTACAGACCATTCTTTAATTTTGGTTTTTTTGTGGTGATGCTATGCATCTGTTTGTTGGAAACTTTTGTTAGAGGGTACCCATAGGTGGGGCTTCTAGATTTGATCTTGGCAAGTGTAGGGGTGACTGATGGGCTGGCTGCCCTATCAACAGTTACCCCAGATTGTCTGTTTCCAACCCTTTTTCTTAATTTGGTTGAACCCTAGTATTGGTTTATTTTCACAGGTTTTAGTCCTCTCACCACGGGAAATCTGGGGGTGAACTGCTAGCAGTTCCCTCTTTTTGAAACTATTAGGAATTTGTCAGGAAACTGTTGGGAAACCATCCTGAAACTGTCAGAAAGATGTTTTTAAATCTGATAAAAGAACATTGAAAAAATAAACTGTCACAGATTGAATCCAGAACAATCCCTCCTTGAGCAGAGCTTAAGAACCACATTGAACATCAGTTAATCTCAGGTTTGGCAAAAGGTTGAACAACATCACTTAGCATACCTTAATATTCAAATATTAAACTTGAATATATGTTGCGTGTATGATATAGATGCATATGCATTTGAATTTGCATGGTGGATACTTATTGCATGCTAAAAATTGATGTGAAATGCCTATCCAAAGTGTATGCATAATGAATATGAAGAATAAATATGCATAAAAAATATGCATAAAAATATGCATAAAAAATATGCATAGTGATTATGCATAAAAAATATGCATATTGAATATGCATAAAATTATGCATATTGAATATGCATAAAAAATATCCATATTGAATATGCATTAAAAATATGCATATTGAATATGCAAAAAAAAGGTGCATATACGTATATGAATAAAATATATTAATATGCATATAAATCTGTATAATGAATATGCATATGAATATGCATAAATATGCATAATGATTGAAAAATGCAAAAAAATGATGCTTAACGAGTATATTTTATGCATAAATAGAAATATGCAATATGAATTCATATTGCATACAGATAACACTGGCAAACCATTTTGACCAAAACTCATACTAAATTTTCATTCTGGACTAAAGGTGTGAGGGAAGGAAGAAAAACAGTCCGACGTTAGAAAAATGCTGCATGCACTCATTTTGTAGCAGAGCAAATGAGAAGTGCTGAATTATGGTTGGTGCCCATAATTTAGTATGATATCATAATTTTATTTAATTGTTTTCAATATTGAAAAGACTTTAGGTCAGTTGGTATGGATCTAGCTGTGCCAGGGTCTAATCTAATTATTTTAACAATTTCTTAATAATTAACGGGCTTTAATACAAAAACAGGTTGTATTTTTTGTGGGATATTGGATATGATAAGGTCTTTTGTAAAAAAAACTTATATTGTTTAAAAATATTCCTGAATCAGATGTGGGATAATCACTACAAAAAATTGTAGTACTGTGGGCAATAAAATATATGCACAAGCAGTAAAGAAAGGACCAAGTGAACCCTTTTTGTGCAGTGGGAATCATTAGAGTGGAATTGTGGATGAAAAATATAATTCATTATTACCATTTTATTTAATCAAAAAATTTATAATATTAAAAAGAACTATTGATTAATTAGTATTTGAACTTTGTGCCTCACTCATATTTATCATTTGATTGATTTTTGTCACCATTATGTTATTAATATTATAAGTATAGCAAAAACTTGTGTGCCAAATGCATACCGGGTGATGTTACACCTTTTATAATATTATTAAATAAAGGTAAAAAAATATGAAAATGATTTGTTTTACAAAGAATAAATTGATATCCAAAAGCAATATGAGGGATAAAAAGGTAAAATTAAAGGGATCAAATATGAAATAAAAAATTAAAGTGAAATTCCTCCCATCAAGAGCAAGTAGACATGATGGGGTGAACGCCCACCAGTGGCACTAAACTTGGACTATAATTTCTTTTTTGTAAAAATAAAAAAAATCCACTGAAGCTTTACCAAAACTTCAGGATGACAATTTTGCCATATCAAACAACTTCTAGTGCAATTATTGAAGAAAAATTCATCTTCATTGCAATAGAGAGAATTGATCACATCAGACTGCATGTGACCAAAAGTGTCCAGCACAAGTTGGGCTGAACTTGTGCTGGACACTTTTATGATGGAGGTTAGCTAGGGTGGAATTTTTCTTCAGTTCATCTGGTATTTCTTATAAACATGTCCACTGGTATTTGATCTTTGTGCCTCACTCATATTTATCATTTGATTGATTTTTTGTCACCATTATGTTTTAATATTATAAGTATAGCAAAAACTCGTGTGCCAAATGCATACCGGGTGATGTTACACCTTTTATAATATTATTAAATAAAGGTAAAAAAATATGAAAATGATTTGTTTTCCAAAAAAAAAAATTGATATACAAAAGCAATATGAGGGATAAAAAGGTAAAATTAAAGGAATCAAATATGAAATAAAAAATTGAAATAAATATACTGCCATCAAGAGCAAGTAGACATATTGGGGCAAATGTCCACCAGTGAGGCTAAACTTGGACTATAATTGCTTTTTTGAAAAACAAAAAAGTGCCAATCTGAGGTTTAAAAAAACTTCAGCATAACCATTTAGCCATATCAAACAACTTCTAGTTCAATGATTGAGAGAGAATTGATCACACCAGACTGCATGTGACAAAAAGTGTCCAGCACAAGTTCGGCCGAACTTGTGCTGGACACATTTATGATGGAGAGTAGCTAGGGTAGAATTTTTCTTCAGTTAATCTGGTATTTCTTATAAACATGTCCATTGGTACTTGATCTTTGTGCCTCACTCATTTATATCATTTGATTAATTTATTGTCACCATTATATTATTAATATTATAAGTATAGCAAAAACTCGTGTGCCAAATGCATACCGGGTGATGTTACACCTTTTATAATATTATTAAATAAAGGTAAATAAATATGAAAATGATTTGTTTTACAAAAAATAAATTGATATACAAAAGCAATATGAGGGATAAAAAGGTAAAATTAATCTCAAAGAGATCAATTATGAAAAACAAAATACTAGTAAAATTCTTGCTCTCAAGAGCCAGTAGAAGTGTTGAAAAAAATGGGAGCCATCAGGGCTAAATTGTAATAAGTGACCTTTTTTTTAAAGATAAAAAATTATACACCTGAGGTTGGGAAGAACAACAGGTGGATGATTCAGCTAAACAAAACTGCTTGTAGTGAAGTTTAATAAAAAAATGTTTTTTGTTGCCATATAGAGAATTGATCCCATCTGACTGCACGTGACTAAAAGTGACCAGCACAAGTTAGGCCAAACTTGTGCTGGACACTTTTATGATGGAGAGTAGCTTGGGTGGAAATTTTCTTCAGTTGCTTCATCTTGTATTTCTCATAAACATGTCTACTGGTATTTGATCAGTCTGTATCTTTCATATTTATCATTTGATTAATATTTAATCACCATTATATTATTAATGTTATTAGTATAGCAAAAACTTGTGTGCCAAATGCATACCATGTGAAGTTATACATTCAATAATTTTTTAAATTATATGTAAATAAATATGGAAAGAATAGTTTTACAAAAATTAAATTGAAATTTGAAAGTAAAAAGAGGAATAAAAGAGTAAAATAAAAGTCAAAGAGTTAAAATATGAAAAAAATACTGGTAAAATTCCTGCTATCAAGAGCCAGTAGAGGTGTTAAAGCAAATGGGAGCCATCAGGGCTTAATTGTAACAAGTGACCTTTTCTTTAAAGATAAAAAATTAAACACCTGATATTGGGCAGAACAGCAGGTGGATGATTCAGCTAAACCAAACTACTTCTAGTGAAATTTGATAAAAAAAATTTTTTGTTGCCATACAGCGAATTGATCCCATCTGACAGCACATGACCAAAAGTGTCCAGCACAAGTTCAGCCAAACTTGTGATGGACACTTCTATGATGGAGAGCGGCTGGGGTAGAATTTTTCTTCAGTTCATCTGGTATTTCTTACAAACATGTCTACTGGTATTTTATCTTTGTGCCTCACTCATAGATATTGTTTGATTAATTTTTTGTCTTAATTATATTATTAATTATATAAGTATAGCAAAAAATCGTGTGCCAAATGCATACTGAGTGATGTTACACATTTTGTAATATTATTAAAAAAATGTATAAAAATATTAAAATAATTTATTTTAAAATTTATTAATTGATATCCAAGAGCAATATGAGGAATAAAAAATTAATTTAAAGCGATCAAATATGAAAAAAGAAATCCAAGTATTATTGCTAATATCAAAGGCCAGTAGAGATGTTGAAGAAAATGAGAGCCGTCAGGGATAAATTGTACTTAATTGATTGTTTTTTAAAGATAAAAAATTGTGTACCTGTGGTTTGGATGAACTTTAGGTGGATAATTCAGCTATATCAAACTACATCTAGTGAAGTTTCTTATCAAATAATTTTTTTCATTTCCATAGAGAGAATTGATCCCATCTGACTGCACCTGACCAAAAGTGTCCAGCACAAGTTCGGCCAAACTTGTGCTGGACACTTTTATGATGGAGAGTAGCTAGGGTGCAGGTCTTCTTCAGTGCAACTGTTATTTTTTTAAAACATGTCAAATGGTATTTGATCTTTTTGTGTTATTCATATTATATTATCTGATTAATTTTTTGTCATTAGAATTCTATTAATTTTATTAGTACAGAAAAAACTTGTGCGCGAATTGCATGCCATGTTATATTACACCTTTTATAATATTATTAAAAAATGTTAAAAAAATATGAAAATGATTTCTTTTCCAAAATTATAAATTAGTATCCAAATGTAACATGAGTGATAAAAAAGTAAAGTAAAAGAGATCAAATATGAAATAGAAAAATTCAAGAAAAATTCCTGCCTTCAAGAGCCAGTAGAGGTGTTGAAACAAATGGGTGCCATCAGGGCTAAATTTGATAAAATTTAATTTTTTTTAAAGATAAAAAATTTTTCAGCTGAGGTTTGGAAAAACTCAAGGTGGATAATTCAGCCATACCAAACTACTTCTAATGTAATTATTTAGCATTTTTTACAATTTAATTTCCACAGAGAGAATTGATCCCATCTGACTGCACCTGAACAAAAGTGTCCAGCACAAGTTCAGCCGAACTTGTGCTGGACACTTTTATGATGGAGAGTAGCTAGGGTGGAAGTGTTTCTCAGTACATCAGTTTTTGTTTTTCACATTTCTATTGGGGTTTTAACTTTTTTTTATCATTCATATTTATCTTATAATTAATTTTTTGTCACCATATATATTATTAATGTTTCTAGTATAGCAAAAACCTGCATGCCAAATGCAAAATTGGTGATGTTACAACTTTAATAATATTATTATATAAACTTAAAAAAATATGAATATGTTTAGTTTTTAAAAAAAAAAATTGATATTTAAAATTAAAAAGAGTAATAAAAAAGTAAAATGAAATAAATGGGATCAAATACGAAATAAACAATACAAGTAAAACTTTTACTATCAAGGGCCAGAAGTGGTGTTGGGACAGTTGGGGACCCCTAGGTCAAGACTTGGTCTAAACTTACTTTTATGTATAGCTAACAAATTTTGAACTGAGGTTTGGACAGACATCCAAGGGACAATTTTACAATATTAAACATTCTTTACTTCAATAATTGAGTGAAATATCATTTTTTATTGCCATAGAGAGAATTTATCTCATATGACTTCAAGCAACCAAAAGTGTCCAGCACAAGTTTGGCCGAACTTGTGCTGGACACTTTTATAATTGAGAGTAGGCATACAGCAAATCTTCTTAAACTCAAAAGGGATCTCTTATAAACATTTCCACTGGAATTTGATCTTTCTGTGTCATTTAAATTTACCATTTGATTAATTTTTTGTCATCATTATATTGTTAACGTTATTACTATAGTAATAACTTGTGTGAAAAATGCATACCAGGTGGTGTTCCACCTCTAATCATATATTATTAAATAAAGGTATAAGAGTATGAAAATTATTTCTTTTAAAAATTAAAAATTGATATCCAAAGCAATATGAGCAATAAAAAAGTAAAATAAAAGGGATAAAATAAGAAAAAAAATCTAAGGAAAATTCCAGCTATCAATAACAAGTAGAGGTGTTAGATCAAATGTGCACCACCAGGGCTAAACTTTCAATATATTTTCTTTTTTTTTAAACCAAAGAAAGTGTCCTGATGAGTTTTAAAAATTCATCAGGAGGACATTTTGGCAACATCAAACTACTTATTGTGCAATGATTGAGCAAAATGTCATTTTCATTTCCATAGAGTAAATTTATCCCATCT
The DNA here is from genome assembly GCA_030280995.1 of Hemileia vastatrix. NCBI lineage: Eukaryota > Fungi > Basidiomycota > Pucciniomycetes > Pucciniales > Zaghouaniaceae > Hemileia > Hemileia vastatrix. The sequence goes on from JASXTE010000001.1 coordinate 50,591,797, forward strand.
GACTGCATGCAACCAAAAGTGTCCAGCACAAGTTCGGCCGAACTTATGCTGGACACTTTTATGATGGTGAGCATCTAGGGTGCAGGTCTTCTTCAGTTCATCAGGTATTCCTTATAAACAAATCCACTTGTATATGATCTTTCTGTGTCATTCATATTTATCATTTGATTCATTGTTTTTCACCATTATAATATTAATGTTATTAGTATTGAAAAAATTTGTAAGCCAAATGCATACTGGGAGATGCTACATCTTTCATAATCTTATTAAATAAAAGTAAAAAAAATATGAAAATTATTAGTTTTACAATAAATAAATTGATATTTGAAAGCAAAAACAGGAATAAAAAAGTAAAATAAAAGTGATTAAATATGAAATTAAACATTCAAAAAAAATTTCTGCCATCAAAGATAATTTGAGTTTTCAGACCAAATTTGCACCACCAGTTCTAGATTTGGAATATATTTTCTTTTTTTTAAAATTAATAAAAGTGTCCACCTGATGTTTTCCAAAAAATCAGGAGGATAGTATAGCAGTATAAAGCTACTTCTTGTGCAATGATTGAGCAAAAATTCATTTTAACTTCCATTGAGTAAATTCATCCCATCTGACTGCATGCAACCAAAAGTGTCCAGCACAAGTTCGGCCAAACTTATGCTGGACACTTTTATGATGGTGAGTATCTAGGGTGCAGGTCTTCTTCAGTTCATCAGGTATTCCTTATAAACAAATCCGCTTGTATATGATCTTTCTGTGTCATTCATATTTATTATTTGATTATTTTTTAGTCACCATTATATTATTAATGCATTTAGTATAGCAAAAAAATGTGTAATGAATTTACACTGGATGATTTTACAACTTTAATAATATAATATAATAAATATAAAAAAATGTGAAAGTTATCAGTTTTACCAAAATAAAATTGATATTGAAAAGCTAAAGGATAAATAAAAGGGTAAGATTAAAATTAAAGAGATCAAACATGAAATAAAGATATTAAGTATAATTTCTGCTATCATGAGCCAGTAGAGGCTTCAGAAAAAATGGGCACCATCATAGATTAACATGGATCAAATTTACTTTTTACCAAAGGAAAAAATTGTCTACCTTAGGTTTGGACAAACTTCCAGGGGAAAATTTGTCTATGTAAAACTACTTTCAGTGCAATGATGGAGTGATAATTCAGTCTCATTTCCATAAAAAGAATTGATTGCGTCTGACGGAATGCAACTAAAAGTGACCATCACAAGTTTGGCCAAACTTGTGCTGGACACTTTTATCATGAAGAGTATACAGGGTGCAAGTCATTTTTAATCATCTGAAATCTCTTATAAACATTTCCACTGTTATTAAATCTTTGTGCCTCACTCATATTTATCAATTGATTAATTTTTTGTCACCATTATATTATTAATATTATCAGTATAGCAAAAAATTGTGTGCCAAATGAATACTGGATGATGTTACACCTTTTATAATATTATTAAATAAAGGTAAAAAAATATGAAAATGATTTATTTTACAAAAAATAAACTTCTATCCAAAAGCAATATGAGAGGAATAAAGTAAAATAAAAGAAATAAAAGATGAAAATTAAAATCCAATTTAAATTCCTGCCATAAACAGAAAAAAGAGATGTTGAATTAAATTAGAACAATCAGGGCTAAACTTGCACTAAATTTTCTTTTTTGTAAAAATAAAAAAAAATCCACTTGAGCTTTACCTAAACTTCAGCATGAAAATTTTGACATATCAAACTACTTCTAGTGTAATTTTATATCAAAAATTTATCTTCATTTCCATAGAAAGAATTGCTCCCATCTGACTGCACCTGACCATAAGTGTCCAGCACCAGTTCGGCCAAACTTGTGCTGGACACTTTTTTAATGTAGAGTAGCTAGGGTAGAATTTTTCTTCAGTTCATCTAGTATTTCTTACAAACATGTCTACTGGTATTTTATATTTGTTCCTCACTCATTAATATCATTTGATTAATTTTTGGTCGCCATTATATTATTAATTTTATAAGTATAGAAAAAACTCATGTGCCAAATGCATACCAGGTGATGTTATGCCATTTATAATATTATTAAATAAATGTATAAAAATATGAAAATAGTTTATTTTAAAAATTATTAATTGATATCCAAAAGCAATATTAGGAATAAAAAATTAAGTTAAAGGGATCAAATATGAAAAAAGAAATCCAAGTAATATTCCTACTATCAAAGGCCAGTAGAGGTGTTGAAGCGAATGAGAGCCATCAGGGATAAATTGTACTAAATTGACTTTTTTTCAAAGATAAAAAATTGTGCACCTGTGGTTTGGATGAAATCTAGGTAGAAAATTTGGCTATGTAAAACTACTTCTAGTGAAGTTTTTTATCCAAAAAATTTTTTTCATTGCCATAGCAAGAATTGATCTCATATGACTGCAACTGACCAAAAGTGTCCAGCACAAGTTCGGCCGAACTTGTGCTGGACACTTTTTTGATGGTGAGTATCTAGGGTGCAGCTCTTCTTCAGTGCAACTGGTATTTTTTAAAACATATCCACTGGTATTTAATCTTTCTGTTTTATTAATATTTTATCATTTGATCAATTTTTTTTTACCAGTATATTATTATTTTTATTAGTATAGCAAAAAAACATGTGCCAAATGCTTACAGGGTGATGCTAAATTTGATAATTCTATTAAATACAGGTAAAAAATTATGAAAATGATTTGTTTTACATAAAATTAATTGATATCTAAAAGAAAAAAAGGGATAAAAAGAAATAGGTTGAATAATAGGGATTTTATATGAAATTCAAAATTCAAGCTAAATGCCTACTTTCAAGGCTCAGAAGAGGTGTTGGATAAAATGGGCATCATCAGGAATAAAATTTTACTTAATTTGATTTTTTGAAAAACTAAATGAAGTTTTCAACTGATTTTTTTCCAATATTTAGTTGGACACTTTATCTATATCAAATTACTTCTAGTACCATGATTGACCAAATTAAATCCTCATTTCCATATGCAGAATTGATCCCATATGGCTGGACCAGGCCAAAGGTTTCAACCACAAGTTTGAGAATTCTTCTGGTGGACACTTTTATGATTGACAGTAGTAGGGTGCAAGTCTTCTTTAGTTAATCTAGTATTCCTCATAAACATTTCCAACTTATTTTTGGCCAAAAATCAGGTGGAAAGTTTTTCCATATAAAATTACTTCTAATGCCATGATTGACTAAAAATTGATTCTCATTGCCGTATAGAGAGTTGATCCCATATGACTGGATCTGTAAAAGTGTCACCAAAATTTTTGATAAACTTAAGTTTGAAAATTTTATGATGGAAAGTAATTGCAAGTCTTCTTCATTTCATCAAGTAATCCTCATAAAAATTTCCACCTGTATTTTGGCCAAACTTCAGGTGGACACTTTGGCCATATTAAATTAATTCTAGTTCCATGTTGATAAAAAACTGATACTTATTGCCATATATAGATATTAAACCCATCAGACTGTGCCTTTCCAAAAGTGTCTACCTGAATTATGGCTAAACCTCAGTTGGACACTTTTATGATGCAGAGTAGCTAGGGCAAAAGTATTCTTCAGTTACCTTGGTATTCATAATAAATTTATCCTCCTGAAGTTTATTCTAACTTGAGGTGGACAATTTTGGAAAGCACCAGTTAGTCACTATCCATCAAAAAAGTGTTCACCAAAATTTTGGCTAAACTTGTGGTGGACCCCTTTGATCAGCCACAGTCAGATGAGATAAACTCTTTAGATGGGAATGAGGATGACGTTTTGGTCAATCATGGAAATAGAAGTAGTGTGATGTTGCCAAATTACCCCCCTGAAGGTCAGACAAACCTCAGAAGGACACTTTTTAGCAGGGAGTAACTGAGAAAAATCCATTTATCAGAAGGAAAATCTTTTATTGGATAGATGCCAAGGTTTCATACTTGTGTATTATGGTCAGTATTAATTTTGAAACAGTCTGTCCAAGCAATTTCATTGCCCATCATGACTCATTTTGTTTTAAATGCTTCAAACTGCGTGATACAGTATTAAGGTGTCACATAGTATAATTAAGTTCTATTAAGTGCCCTCCTATGATGCCTAAATTTATAATTTAATATCTTACATAATAATTTTTTTTATATAAATTCATCAATATTTTTTTTATTATCAAATTTAATAGAGCAAGTATCCTGAATTATTATATATGCATAAGCTTAGGTTAGATCAATTTGTGCTCAATTTGTTCTCATCAGAGGACCAAAATTAAGTACTGGAGGATCAACTTGTGCATAATTTGGAATCAGTTGATATTCTGTCTATAATCAATCTGAGAATAAATGTAAATCTAAATATAATTTACTTATGTTTATAAAGTATTCATAAACCTGGCATATTTAAGGGACACTCTAAATTTCAAGAGAGGGGATTGCTAGCAATTCACCCCTAGATTTCCCGTGGTGTCTATGACTTTAAACTGGTAATTCCTTTGGTTTTCAAGTGCCGGACTCTTCACTTTTATTGGTTTTGCTTTATTGTGTTGGATGTTGTGATTTGTTGGTTAGAAGGTACCCAGGGGGGGCTTCTAGATTTTATTGTAGCAAGTGTGGGGGTAGCTGATGAGCTGGTTGCTCTGTAGAACAGTTACCCCAGAATGACTGTTTCAAGTCTTTGTTTTTCCTAGTTGAATTCTAGTTCTGTTGTTTATTATTCAGGTTTCAAGTCCGCTATGACTTTAAACTGGTTTGGGACTGGCTTCTTTATCTTTGGTTCTTTCGGATTGGTGGTGGATCACTGGTGGTCTCCCATCATTTTTACTTATTGGAGGGAGCCCACCCAGTGATCATTTCTATGGATCGGACTTTCCCTTATTGGACCATCTATGAAGCTGGACTGTCTTTGATTTTGCAGTTATGTTTTTGCTAGATAGCAGTTTTAGATTATTTTCTTTTTTCTCTTTTTTTCTTTTTATTTTTTTATGGGGGTTTTTTAAAATTATAAAAGCAAAAATATAGGGTGTTACCACATTAGGGTCACCTGGATGTGGGCAAGAATTGGTGGGGAAAGGCTCATCAATTGGCCGGGCAATGCTATTTTCTTTTTTTATTTATTATTTATTTCATGTGTTTCTGTGTTTCATTATTTTTATTATCTTCTGAATTTCTAAATATTTTGATTTTTGTTTTCTGTTAATCATTTAAAATATTTAATTGTGTATCCACATCAAGGTGCACTAGGATGTGGGTAAAGTATCAGGGGATCAGCTCATCAATTGGCTGGGGGATACCATTTCTATTGTTTTTTATATTATATTTTATTTCATTTATGTTATTTCATTTCATTTTATTTATTAATTTTTAATTTTAGTATATTAGTAGTAAAAAAAAAAAAAAAAATTCTGAAATTATTTTTATTAATTGTTTTATATTATTATTATGTTTCTAATCTTTTTCCAGAAGCTGATTGTCTGGATGATGAAGCTTCTGGAGGCTGGTCCGGATTGTGATGAAGTTTTTTTTTTTTTTTGGGATTGTGGGAAGCACTGTGTTCTTTGAAGTGCATCCTGCTGGAGAGATGATAGGTATTGTAATGGTTGGGAATTGGATTAGAGGGAAGTTCAGAGGAGGAAGAAGAAGACGCAGGAATGGAGTGCTGGAGGGTGTGCTTAAGGATCCTAGACATTTTCCAGTGGTTGTCCAACAAGCGCTTTCTCAGGGATTTTTCAAAGTCATTCAAAGTTCCATGGAGGGAAAAGGCTTTTGGCATGTTGGAACACATGGTGCTTAGGTGTTTTTTCATGTCTCCATAATCCAGGGTCAAAGAAGTTTCAAGAGGTTGGCCAACTCCAATAATAGATTCAGGAGGAGGGGTGCCAACTAGACAAGAAGAATTGGATCAGTAATTATTTTTGTTGAAGAAATGGGATAAATTAATCTGGTACTTACAGATTGGAAGCTCATCAAATTTGTAAGCAGCTGGAATTTGGATCTCTGAAGATTTTGTAATGGTCATAGTGGGTGGATCAACCAGGGAAAGACATGGATTCTCTTGCTCCTCCTCTGAAAGATTTTGAGAAGGTGAACTAGGAGGCAGATGTTCCTGGGGCCTAGTTGGAGCAGTGGGATTGTTGTTGTTGTTGTGGTTGTTATTTCTGTTGGATTCAGCTGGAGAAGGTGCTGGTGATGGAGTACCAGGGTTGTTAAAAGATGGAGCAGGAGAGGGTGATTTGGAAGCAGATTGATCTCTTCTGGATGGAGCTTTTGAAGAGATAGAACTGTCAGAAGAACAGTTGACTGACAGAGGAGAGGTGTAGTTTCTTTGTCTTAGCTGGAGACAAAGTTGTTGCTTGGGTGCAGTGTTGGGTGTTCTAGTTTCTTCTTGGGGTTCTCTGGCAGGTCTTCTAGAAGTTTGGGAAAATTTGAAGTTTTTGGACCTTGGAAGGGTTGGCTGCATTGCTCTGCGAGCAGTGGGAGGTGATTGTGTAGAGTTGTTTTCGTTGATTGATTGAATTTGGCTGTTTTCCAGTTGTTTTTGGAGATTTTGAGCCGGATTTTCACTGTCCAGTGAGGCGGGCGGGCCGCCTGGACGCGGTCTAGAATCCTGGGAGCTGATCTTGAAGCTTTTGGAGCTAATTTTGCGGAGATAAAAGCAGTTTCTTAGGAAGCTAAGGCTGGTTTTTTGGGAAGAGTTGTGGAAGCTGAGCTTCTGGATCTTCTGGAAGGTGCTGAAGATAGAGAGGAAGAGGAAGGACCAAGCTCTGGGGATCTGGTAGGGGATCTGGAGATGTATTTGTGGGAAGGAGAAGGCGGAGGAATAGGGTAGTTGGTGTCTCTGTCACATCTTTTCTTTTTGGAATAGCAAGAGTCACAAGCCCTGTTGTAGAATTTGGATTCAGGATTTGGAAGAGTGAATGTGCAAGGTCTGCACATGTGGATGCACTGTTTGCAGGCATAGTCCTTGGGAGCAGTGAAGCAAGGGAGAGTAGAAAGGTTAACATCAGGAGATCCAGCCATGATCTGTGGTGAGAAAAGATGATAAAAAGGGATAGGAGGAGATTTATGTCAGTGATGGGTAGATGATGAAGTGAAGGTGGAAGTACAGCAGGTTGGCTATAGGGGTGTTTTGTATGAAATTGGCCGCGTCTATTTTATGCAAAATTGTGTCAGTCCATCAAGACTTTAAACTGAAATCTAGTTTCTGTTAGTCCTCCAAGACTTTAAACTGGCTGGTTTCAAGATTCTATCAAGACCAGTCCATCAAGACTTTAAACTGAAATCTGGTTTCTGTTAGTCCTCCAAGACTTTAAACTGGCTGGTTTCAAGATTCTATCAAGACTAGTCCATCAAGACTTTAAACTGAACACTGTGTTAGTCCCCCAAGACTTTAAACTGAGGATTGTTGTTGGTTTAGTCCCCCAAGACTTTAAACTGAGGGTTGTGAGTCCCACAAGACTATAAACTGAGGAATGAGTTTTGTTGTTGAAGTTGGTTTTGAAAGATTGGTGGAGGGTATCCACAGGGGGAGCCTCCGAATTTAGAAAATGCAAGTTTGGGGGTAATTGATGGGCTGGCAGCTCTATTTACAATTACCCCAGAATGTTAGTTTTTTCTCTGTGTCTTAATGTGGTTGATCTCTGGTTCTGGGTTTATGATTTAGGTTTTTGAGTCTCCCAAGACTTTAAACTGAGGTTTTTTGAGTCCCCCAAGACTATAAAATGAGGATGGTCCCCCAAGACTTAAAACTGAGGGTTGTTTGTGGTTACATCCTATAGAGGGTGTGGTCAATTTTTCTTTTCTGAATCAAACTCAAGTACTAGTGGAATTACAGAGGGAATCAAGAGATGAAATGAAGTGTTCAGAATTAGCCTTGAACTGGTGAATGAGGTGTCTTCTGTTCTCAATGTCCTGTTGATCTCTAGCAGGAGTGGATTGGAAGTAGTGAAGCAGAAGTTGTTTCTGTTGAGATGTGTGTTGTTGGAACTTGACCTTGATAGTGGGCAAGTGGTTTGGTGTTGGTGGTGCAATGGATCCTACATTGTTATCATCACTATCAGAAGATGGAGGAACTGAGAAGTCATCAGTTTTAAAGTTGAAGGAAGAAATAAAAGTTCTTTACCATCAGATGGACCAGGGATGGTGGAACTAGTTGTTTTATGGGTTGTGGCACTCTTCTGGGAAGGGTGAAGCTTTTTGATTAATCTGGGTATCAGGATGGATGGAATAGATATTCAATTTGGTGGGTACAGGCGCCAGATTGGTTGGTGTGCATGGGCTCTTACACTACGCAATATAGGGGGTGGACTTGCTAGCAAGTCCCCAACCTGAACTCAGACTGAACTCAGATGGAACTCAGACTGAACTCATACTGAACTCATACTGAACTCTACTTGAAGACCCACAAAAACTGTTATGCTGAGTGGTGTTCATCCCTGATTGTATGGTTCCTTTTTCAATAGCTCAATGTGTGTTCAATCTGTGGTGAATTTGAGTCCAAGGTTGCGGACTTGCTAACAAGTCCGCCCCCCGTATTGCGCGGTGTTAGTTAGTGGTCTGTGTGTAAATAGTGAATAAGACAGTTTGGGGCAACCTTAATCATCATACAACCATCTGGAGGTGATATCATTGTTCCTCACTCAGTTTTCACTGTTTTCTGGCCACAATTGGCTGTGTTTGTTGCAAGTGAGTTCTTCAATTAACTTAAACTTGGCAACTGTTTTCTCGGTTATAGTCTTGAAAGCTATAGCAAGTATTATTGCTGTCTCTAGTGTGGATAAGCAGCCTACATCCAGTATCTTTGCTGTCTCTGGTGTGGAAATTGTTCTACATTTCAGTTCTTTGGTCTGGTAGTCTATCTGGGGACTACTTTCTTGGCTCATCAAGCAGTCAAGTGTGTTGAAAAGGAGCTTTAGCAAAACAGGAACCAACTTACTTTAGCAAGTAAATCTCACTCTATTTTTCTAAAGTGAAAGGGGATTTTCTCTCTGGTTTTTCTCCAACTCCCTTTGTCAAGGCCCATAGCTAGTACTATAGGATTGTCTACAGCATTCTTATACCCGGGCATCTGTCACGCACCACGTGACACTCGAGGCAAAAGTAGCTCATTAAATCAATAATAAGAGACTCAAATCCATACTCAAAGCGCAGAAAGCAATTGTCCATAGCAACTGCGACTATGTTTTGTGTACTCGCTATTCAACCACGCTAGTCTAAACTCTAAATCTTAATTAGTCAATTTCTCAATAGTGTGTCTTAGTCTTTTTCTCAATACATGATGCACAGCGCAATAATCAATATAGTATTACATTAACATGTTTATGAAATGTCTGCGTGTTTTTAAGGGGTAGTAAGCATGGACAGAATGGGTAGTGAAGGATTAAAGGGTTAACGGATGTTAGTGAGGAGGTTCCAGGCATAACGGATGTATATTAATTGTCTGTGGTGTGTGGAATGGTGGATGGGTATGATGTCAATGCAAGGAGGAGTAAAGGATATAAAAGGGGTTGGGTTTTTGGTTTGATACTCTTTAGAATTAAATTATAAAATGTATTTATAGTTAATAGTGGTAAAATCTTTTAAGTTAAATCATTATTATTGTATCTTTCTTTATTTTCTCAATAATCATTTCTAAATCCTAAATCTTTGATTGTTGAGTTTCCAACCCTTTGTGAGATCTTAAGAATTTTAATATTACCTTTAAATTATATTAGAATCCTTCTCGAACATAAATCAAAGCAGTAGCTCTTCCTTTGAGTCATCTTCGAACCACTTCCTAGAATCAGTCCTCTGTGCTTCGAAGAAGTCTCCAAATTCCTCATCTCACTTACAGGAACATCCTCGGCCTTGTGCGTAGGTCGTCCAGTGACACTAAAACCTGAATAACAAAACCAGAACTAGGATTCAACTAGGAAAATAAAATACTTGAAACAGACATTATGGGGTAACTTTTCTACAGAGCATCCAGCCCATCAGTTACCCCCACACTTGCCAAAATAAAATCTAGAAGCCCCCCCCCTGGGTACCTTCTAACAAAAACACACATTCAACACAGAAAACCCAAAACCAATAAGCGTTAAGGGTCCGGCACTTGAAGACCAAAAGAATTTACAGCTTATAGTAATAGAGGACTAAAAACCTGTGAAGAAAAACTAATGCTATGGTTCAACCAAATTAAGGGAAGGGGTTGGAAACAGACAATCTAGGGTAACTGTTGATAAAGCAGCCAGCCCATTGGTCACCCCCACACTTGCCAAAATAAAATCTAGAGGCCCGCCCATGGGTACCCTCTAACTAAAAGTTTCCAACAAAAAGATGCACAGCATCACCACAAAATAATCCAAAATTAAAGAATGGTCCATAGTTTATCTTCATTGTGGAGTCATTCTTCTTCATTTCTTGTGACTCTAGGGTAAAACCTCTTTGCCTGATCCGCAGCCACCCTCTTCTTTAGGACTGCACCATCCAATTCTTCCAGAACATAAGAACCTCCAGAAACTTGAAATCTGACTCTGTAAGGTCCATTCTATCTGGCAGAAAACATCTTTCCCCACTGACTCTACAAACTCCTATTTTACATTAAAACCAAACAACCAGGTTTCAAGGGATTCCTGAGTCTATGAGCCAACTTCTTGTCCCAGTATCTGACTTATTGATTTTTTATCTTCATCATTCTATTGTATGGCTTCTCTTGACATTCCTCCCTACATTCTAACTGTTGCATCCTGGCACAGAGAAAATCTTCTGTTGAGAACACATCATCCAAATAAATTCCAAGATAAGAGACGGCTTCCAAATCCACTGGTAGAACTTCTTTATGACCAAGCATTAATTCATAAGGAGAATAGCCAGTTGTCCCTTTTACAGTGACCCTATCAGCAAATAGCACCAAGGGTAAATAATGCCTCCATTTTTCAGTGCTATCTCTGCACATCTTCACCAAAGCATTCTTGATAACTTGATGGCCTCTTTCAACCATGCCTTCAGCTTCATGATAATAAGTCATATCTACTCTAACTTTAGAAACAATTCTAGCCACATCTTCTTTGAGTTCAGCTCTGAACTCTGGCCCACCATCAACAGTCACCAACTTCATCAACCCATACCTAAATACCCATTCTTTCTTTAAAAACTCCGCCACATTCTTGGCAGTTAAATTAACCAGAGGCGCTGCCTGCACCCAACCAGACAAATCATCCCTGGCAAAAATAAAGTATTTATACCTGCCCTCTTTAACATGGACAGCATCCAAACTGACTCTTCCAAACACAGTTGATTCACCAGTAGCACGGCCAACCTCTTTAGGTTTCAAGTGACTTCTTCTTTGACACTCTTCACAAGATTGAACCCAACCCTGCACAGCCAACTTCATACCTGGCCACCAAAATCTTTCAGCTACTCTTCTATAATTCTCCCCAAAGCCTCTATGACCAAGGTCTTCATGTGAAGACTTCAACACCAAGTCTTGACCCTTCTTCTGAGTCACCACAACTTGAGGATTTGGATGCCTCCTCCTCATCAACCTTCTTCCTGACACATAGAATCCAGGACTTCTCTTCCTGATTTCCAGCCAAGTATTATCATCACAAATATCTTGCCTCTCCAAGGTCAACAGATATCACTACACAATATAGGGGGTGGAATTGCTAGCAAGTCCTCAACCTGAACTCAGCTTGAACTCAGACTGAACTCATACTGAACTCATACTGAACCCATACTGAACTCTACTTGAACACCCACCTAAAACTGTTCTGATGAGTGGTGTTCATCCCTGATAGTATGTGTCAGTATAGTCTAGTATATAAGTATGATATAATAGTGTTATTTTATGGTCCTACTACTTATTGATAAATGATTTAGTGATTAAACCTCAGGGGAAGACTATTAGAATAGTTATACTCAAATAAAACTCACAATACTTGGATTTAAATGCGTGCTAGTGGTGGAAAATAGAAGAATAAAATATAGTTATAGCTTATATAAAGATAATATCAATTTATAAGGGCTTTATAATATATTTCTGAATGCTAATAATTGCATTGTAATGGTTGTTTGAATTTTAATAATTGAATGATAATAATAAACCGTCAAAATCCCTCCTTACTTATACCCAAATCCACTGGAGTGCACAGACCTTCAATCCAGATGATGTCACTGCTATCCCCAGCAATTACAGCACTGTGAGGGCTCATCACCTCCCCATGGCGTCCACTTCAAGCAGTTTCAACACCCAGACCTCCAGTGAGGACCCTCAATCACTATTAATAATAACACATATCCATACCATAAATAGAAAACCCAGATAAAAGCGGATACCATAAAGAAACAGGTAAAGTAAATAATCAAAAAGAGATTTAATGAAACTAAAGGCATATAAAGGAAAAAAATAAAATGTACAAGCCCCCAATAACATCCCCAAGCATCCACATTAACCCAGAAACATCCTTCCAACCCATAAATCCGTGAATAACCATCCAAGGAAGTAATTTAAGTTGTCCAAACTGGGTGTATGCGCCTGATATAGGTGTCTATGCTTCTGTAGGCATTGTGAGTCCACTGATTTCGTCCATATGACCTAAAATAAGCAGAAAAACAAAGGTTATAGGCTATTAAGGGGCTAAAACCCACTTATATACCTAAATATACATAATATACTGCATATTTCACTGAATATGAGATTTATGTATACATATAAGCTTATGTATGTCAATAATTACTTCATATCACTTAAGATAAGTATATTATGACTCCATTAACACCTTAATAAGTATTATTAGGCCATGGATAAGCTATTTAAACTATTATAAATTATATAATAGAATAATAATTATATATATATATTATAAAATAATATATATTATTATTTTAACCTTATTTTTAAGATATAAGCTTAATCTAGTTAAGGTTATCTTATTTTAAGCATAAGAAATACTCAGTCCTAAGGATATTAAGGCTGACACTCCCTCATCCCAAAAAAAACAATAAAAAAAAATGTTAAGACATTTTAATTAAACTTAAGGAGTGAAATAATAAAATAAAAAAAATAATTTTTATAATACATATACTGAATGACAGTATTATTTAGATTTAAATTTTTTCAAGAGATTTTTAAGATCAGAGATTTCATTTTCTGGAATCCACTGGTCAAATTCACTTGATTTATTTTTAAATCTTAATAGATACTCAACTCCCTTTTCTTTAGTAAGGTGTCTCTTTTTAAGTATCTTTTCAATTTCTGCCTTTTCCACTATTTCTTCAGGTTGCTGTTTATGTCTTCCTGATCTTCTTGGAAATAGAGCAGTATCATTAGAATGGTATGGTTTTATAAGAGAAATAGGAAATACTGGATGTTTTCTATCATATGGTGCATATAGAATAACCTCAACAGCATTATTACCAACCATCTTTTTAACTACAAATGGTCCAATGAATGGATCCTTCAATTTAACATTACCATTTAAATTGAAATGTAGCGTTGAAATAAGGACTTCATCACCCTCTTTGAACATTTGTTCTTTATGGGCTTTATCCCATCTTTTCTTTTCATACTCAAAAGCCTTATTTATACATTCTTGAGCATGTTTCTGCATAATTCCTGCATCTGAAGAAAAGATTTAGTACCTGGATGAATATCCAATCTAGGTAACTTATTAAGAGTTTTGGCAGGGGTATTAGGTACATAACCCAACCATAACTCAAATGGCTTTTTGCCAGTGACAGAATGTACTGTACTATTATATGCAAATTCTAAACCTGGGATAAGGGTTACCCAATCATGTGTGAATTTGTCATTGTCTTTAAAATTAAGACCAAAAGCACAGTATCTTCTTATCATATCTTCTAAGGTTTGTATCATTCTCTCTGCTAGCCCATCAGTTTGTGGATGGTGTGCTGTAGAAAGTTTTAATTGACACCCTGAAACATCCATAAGTGACGTCCAGAACTCAGAAGTAAATTTAGGATCTCTGTCAGAAACTATTGCTTTGGGGAAACCTGCTGTATTTAACATTTGTGTCCACCATAAAAAAGCTAAGTCCTTTGCAGAAACCTCTTTGTGGGTAGGAATAAATTTACACATCTTTGTAAATCTATCTACAATTACCCAGCAGGAGTTATAACTCTTATACCCTGCTATTGGCAAACCTGTTACAAAGTCCATGTTAATTATTTCCCATGGAGCTTTTGGTTGCTCAATTTTTTGTAATAAACCAGCTCTTTTTCCTGTTAATCTTTTAGATTTTTGACAAGAATCACATGTTTCTACATATTTCTGAACATCCTCAGACATGTTAATCCACCAAGCTGTGTTTTTTACTCTGGTTAATGTTTTATGGTAGTCAAAATGACCTGCTAATATATCATCATGACATATACTTAACATTAACTCCTTCATTGAAGGGGGAATCACAATTACATTACTTAATTTTTTCCTGTAATATATAAAACCATCCTCAATGGAAAATTTTCCTTTTTCTAATGCCTCTTTATACTTAATTGGTAACGTTTTTATTAAAACATTCATTGAAGCATTAGATGGATCATTTAATATTGTAGTTAATTTACTTAAGTTAGGATCTGAATTATAGTTATCAAGAATTTATTGCATAAATTCATCCTCAAGATCTACAATATAAATGCCATAAACGTTAATAATCTCTGACTCAGGAACATAAGCAGGATTATCATCATTATTAGGCAGAGGTACTCTAGATAACAGATCTACATTAGAGTGCAATGTTCCTGCTCTATGTGTAATAGTCATCCGGCCTCTGTATTCTTGTACAGCTAATTGCCATCTAAACATGTGTCTATTAGGATTTTTCGTGTTTAAGAGTGACTTAACTGCACTACAGTCAGTTATTAACTCAAATTTTTGGTCTTCAAGGTAATAATGTAGCTTTTCAAGAGCCCATACTACTGCCAAACATTCAAGTTGAGTAGCACCATATTTCAATTCACCACTTCTCAGAGTGCGTGAAATATAGCAGATTACTACTTCTGACATTTTACCTTCAATAAGTTGTTTCAGTCCTAAGGATATTTAGGCTGACAGTATGGTTCCTTTTTCAATAGCTCAATGTGTGTTCAATCTGTGGTGAGTTTGGGTCCAAGGTTGCGGAATCCTAGCAAGTCTGCCCCCCATATTGTGTAGTGTATTCAACCAAAATAAAATAAAACCCAATCTGACCCCAGTTCTCATCTTCGAAATTCAACAAAACAACATCCAAAGGTACAACCCTATCATCAAAATCACCAGTGTACACATGAGCAACAGGACCGGCCCATCCGGGACACCAATCTCTAAACTTTGATAAATCTCTTCCCTTCCACTGAATCCTATGAGAATCCAGTTCACTAAAAAACACGCCATTCTCCAGATTTGAGGCATCCAAAACAACAGCCCCATCTTCATCAACAAAAGCATCTTGATCACCAGAATCAAGATCAGAAATATCCAGTTTATCCTCTTGGTGGAGGAGAGAACAATCATCCAGTTTAGCCTCATGGGGGAGGAGAGAAAAGTCTTCAGCACCCTTTGTGCTTGCTCTAAAAACTGGGAAATCTTCATCAAAATCTTCAGGATCAGAATCTTCATCTGTGGATGGTCTTCTTGACAATCCATCTGGCATTGTAAAAGTTTTACCTGGCTTGTGCACCAGGTCAAAAGAGAAATGTTGAATAAACGCCACCCACCTAGTCATTGGAGTATTTGGCAGACTAGGTGTGTTGATCATTTGAACAAGAGATTTAGCATCCACCTGCAGCTCAAAATGCTACCCCCACAAAACAGTTTTTAGCTTCTTTAAGATCTTTGCTACAACGCATAATTCCAACTTTGGCTGAGAGTACCTAGATTCCACCTCATTAAAAAACACAGACTCATAACTTACTGGCATGACATTCCCAGATTTATCTTCCTGAGACAAAACAGCACCAGAAGCAATATAACTTGAGTCCACCACAAGATAAGTTTTACAAGCTTCCCTTCCATAATCCAACTTGTGAAGAATAATATCTTCACCCACCACCTTCTTCAACTTCTGGAAAGCCTCTTCACACTCTTCAGTCCATTCCCAATCTGCATCTTTCCTGGTCAACCTCTTTAAAGGTGAAGCCAACAAAGAAAAATCTTTAATGAAAATCCTGACATACACGCAAACTCCCAAAAATTCTCTGACTTCAGTAGTATTTTTAGGCCTTGGCCATGACTGAATTTTATTAACCTTCTTCTTTGCCATAATACTCCCTTTTTTACATACCACATGCCCAAGAATTTCCAGAGCCAGAACACAACAACAAAACTTTGATCCAGAAATGGTCAAACCAGCCTCTTCAATTCTAAACAATACTCTCTCTAGAGCAATTGCATATTCCCAAACAAACCTCCTTATACCTGGGTTTTCTTTCAGCACTTCATTTCCATAATCAGTGGAGGGTCCTTTAATTCCACCGTAATCAATAAAAATACCAGCATGAGTAGGTACCTCATCCTTTAAAATCCAAGCCATTTGTGCTTGATAAACCGCTACTGAATTAGTTGCTCCTTGAGGCAACCTACTGAGCTGAAATCTCCCCAGAAGAGTCTCAAGTGTTGTGAGTGGCCGTGAATCAGTATGAAGTTCCCTTTCATCATAACCACCCATAATATCACCCAAACCATAACACACCCTTCCAGAAAAGGCTTCCACAAAGTCTTCTGCACTTGGCAGCATCCCTGCATCCTTGATAGCAACTCTATTCAGGGATCTGAGATCATGAACCACCATGAGTTTTCCATTCTGCTTTTTAACACAGAACACTGGACTTGAGTAACTAGAAGTAGATTGTTCATACAATCCAGTCCTGACTCTTTCCCTAACAATCTCCACAAAATCATCACTTATAGCAGCAGGAATTGGAATAGGTTTGATTTGCCAAGGTTCATGACAAACCATGGGAATCAAGTAAGGCTCCCCATAAGAGTGTTTCAACACACCCCTTTCCTCTTCAACAAATGCCACCGCCTTCTCCCTCAGCACAATAATGTGCAACAACAACTTCTTTTATTCCTCAGATAAACAACCATCAGGACCAAAATCAACAACTTTCAATCTTTCCACAGTCACCCTAGCCGTCTCTAAAAATTCTGGAGGATTCTTCGCTAGAGGAGTACAGTACAGATCTCTTGACAAAGAAGGTCTCTTCAGTGGAGGATTCAAACCTACAGGCATAGGATCATTGACAGGCCTAATCTTCTGCACCACCTTCTTATACTTTGCGGCTCTACTGTCAACTTGAGGGATCTTCAGGATGTCTTCTTCACCATACCTGGAACAAAAACCAAGGGTTTCCCCATTGCTCACATGTGTGGACAAGGTAATGTTTTTGAAAGGTGTAGAAGAAACCCTAGCAGTCCATAATTGGGAGGACTTAATTTTACTCCCCAATCTCACCACCCCAAAGCTTTTCTGCAATCCCACATCTTCATCTTCACTTCCATCTACCAAATTTTCAAATCTTGATTCATTTTCAGAATCACATATTCTACTACTTTGCAGTTTATCCTCATGCAGGAGGCCCAAAAAAAGATCTTGCTGATCTTCATTCCCCAAAATTTTGTGCAGTTTAACCTCTTGCTGGAGGCCCAAAACAAGATCTTGCTGATCTTCACAAAAATGATTTTTGTCTTCTTTCCTCATTATCTTCAGATTTTTTTCTTGATTTTCTTGAATTATCTTGAAATTTTTCTTTTCTTTTCTTGGGTTTTCTTCTTGCCTAAATAAATAACCAGGGGTTTCCCCGACGCTCACAGACATGGCCAAGGTAATGTTTTTGAAAGGTAAAGAAGAAACTGTAGCGGTGCACAATTGGGAGGACTTAATTTTAGACCCCAATCTCACTACACCAAAGATTTTCCAAATATCTTTCAATAAAGAAATATAACCCATTTTCCTTTTTGAACTTGAATTAAAGTTAATTGAAAATCTTGAAAAAGAACAAAGTCTTGATAAAAAACTCGATGAATACTTGCAAATAAAAGAGACATTAAAACAAGAAAGTTGAAAATCCACTTGTTATATCTCCAAGGGAGCTGACCTACTACAACCTGGGATTTCCTCACCTTGGGGAGAGGTTGTAGAACTAGGGTGATCAGCCCTCATCATTCTAAAAATACAAACTCTCACTAGAGCCTGCACCACACTCCAAAAATCCTGAGGAGGAACCCACTTCCTTTCTCCTCCTACAACAATCCATGCATTGACACATGGAAGACAAACCAGGCCAAGTTTCCCAAAAATCATCTCCAGGAGATGATAACCTCATGTGAAGCCTTCTGTCATCTTCACCATTTAACTCCAAGCTAATCCCCATGTCAAAATTATAGCCAATTCTTGCCTGGAAATCAATCAAGAATGGCCCGCCTAAAACTGCTTTTACATTACCTTTAGCAATGTAAAAATGAGCCTTTCCGGAGGCTCCACCAACATCCAACTTAACCAACTTGGAGGTTCCCATCAACTCTGTTACGTGACCATTTATAACTCTTAAATTTCCACCAATTCCAGTTTTGATGGGGAGGCCCAAATGAGTGGCCTCAAACAAGTAAATCAGGTTAATCTGTAAACCTGAATCCACTAACACCCTAGCTTCCCTGCCATTCAGGGTGACACTGAAATACCCTAGAGGTGCAGAAAAATGAGTTTCCAACCCCTCTCCAAACTTCTCTGCAGAATCACATATGTATTCTACTTCTCCAGAAGAAACCCTTCTCCTGGTCAACAACTTTTTCTTTCTATCATCCAACCCAGGACTGATAGCATATAACTCTCCATAAGTGAGAGAAACCTGACCCTGATTCATCTTATCTAGAACAGAGTCCATAAAATTAGATTGGCCAGAGACTACTTGCCTCTCGAAGTGAGCCCTTGGCTTTACTACCTTGGTCCTAGAATTTTCCTGAGGACCAGCACCACCAACTGATTTCCCATCTACAGGAATCAAACCATATCCCTCACCAGAACCTCTGACCCCAGCAAACCTTGGAAATGAAGCCAACAGAACCTCCTCATTAGATTCAGAGTCCACATCCATAGGCATTGGCTCACCATTAAGGTCCAATGCTCCAAAACTAGGGGGCCCATATTTTCAATCCCCTTCTGCATTCTATACAACTCCTCTTTGCTGTACTTCCTCCTAGTTGCACCCAGCTTAGGATCCGCCTTTGATGCCTTAGGCTTTGGAGGGGCCTGAGAACTGCTCTTAGGCCTTCCCACCTTGCCTGCCTCCACATCATAAACACTGGCAAAGCACTCACCAATTGACTGTCCTCCGCAAGAATACAATTCTAATCCACCAAAGGAAGTAGAAAAAGAGACTTTATTCACCTCCTTCCCTTTCCCCTTGCTGTATTCATCTTGCTTAGTAGAGGGATTCCCCTGATCAGGAATCTTCTCAAATCTTGGCCTTTGCTGTTTGAGACTAGCCCTTCTCCTTACCATGTCCACAGGAGCCTGCTCCTCACTGGGCTTGACAAACTGACCATCAGGGAACTTAAATACCCTTCCATCAAATTCTACTTTGCCCTCTGACACATCCCTTTTCAGGGCCCAACAGTCATTGGACTTATGTCCACTCCTTCTGCAATAAGAGTAAACTCAAGGGTCACTCCTACCAGCCTGCCTATCAAATTCCCTAGGCTGTGCAGGTGCTATATTGGCCTTCTTTGCCTCCTGCACAAAAATATGGAGCTGATTTGTCAGATCAGCCAACTGTTCCACCACTGGATCCCTCTCCTGTTTGGGAACCTTTACCATATTCTTCTCTTCTTTCTCTACCTTACTCACCTCCTCAGCCAAAGCCTCACTGACTTTGCTGACATATTTGGTGCACCCTTCTTGGTAGGTGTCCACCGCCAATAACTTCAGATGGGCCTCCACTGCCTCCTTTACCTTGTCCAAGGCAGGTAGCTTTTGATCCCCATTAGAGAGATTCTTCATCAAGTCTTTCCTTGATAACTCTTTTAACACATCCGTCCTGAAATCTCTAGCCAGGGAGGACCAAAAAACATCTTTGGCAGCATTTTCATGCGCCAGCTCCTCCACTTCCACCAAGTATTCCACCACAGGATCAAACTTTAGCAGAAACTTCCTGTAACTGTGTAAGTTACCAACACCACCATAAGACTGCCACTCACTGACAACCTTGTTCAGATCCACCATAGTGAACCTGACTCCCCACCTATCAACCATTTCCCTACACAGTAACCTCCTATCTCTCTTCTTGAAGCCAGACATGGCCACAACCTCCTTCTCCACCACCCTATCTCCAATTAAAAAAGATAATCTTCTTCACTATTACCAGGTGGGAAGCACCGTCAACACCAGCAGCAGTTTCTTACTTCTCTAGAAATCACTTAACATCATCACCATTAAACTTGGTACCATCCCAAGTTTTGATTCTAACACATTCCCTAACCATCATAGCAGGCAGACCTCCCCCCCCACTGACATTCACCACAGGAATTGAAGATCCAGAAGACATTCTTCCAGACAAAAACACCAAAAAGAGCCAATCACAGGCAACAAAGAATCAAAGGAACTAACAGATCTGTAAACTTCACGTTGGGCGCCAGAGATGTAGACAGTCCCATAGTACTAGTTATAGGCCTTTACCAAGGGAGTTAGAGAAGAACCAGAAGAAAAACCCCTGTCCCTCTAGAAAAATAGAGTGATATTTACCTGTTACAGTAAATTGGTTCCTGTTACCACAAAAGCCCTTTTCCAAACACACTTGACTGCTTGATCAGTCAAGAAAGTAGTCTCAAGACAGACTACCACATCAAAGAACTAAAATACAGACTAATTTCTACACCAGAGAAAGAAATGATACTTGATGTAGGTTGCAAATCCACACCAGAGACAGCAATGATACTTTCTATAGCTTGAAAGACTATAACAGAGAAAAAATTTGCTAAGTAAAGTTAAATGAAGAACTTACTTGCAACAAAACACAGACAAACTGTGGCCAACAACAGTGAAACTGAGTGAGGAACAAGGATATCACCATCAGATGGTTGAATGATAATTAAAGTTGCCCCAAACTGTCTTAATCACTATATACACACAGACTACTAATCAAGAGCCCATGCACAACTGCAAATCTGGTGTTCCTGACCACAAAATTGCATAAAACCTCTCTTGAAGCGCTTCCAGCCCTCTAGCGTTGAGGCGGGTGGTCCACCTGGCACTGGGAAGCCCTCCTGAGGCGGCCTGACCACCCTGAAGCCAGAAAACCACCAAAAACAACCAAACTAAGAAAATTCACCAACAACTACTATAACCCTTAAAACACATAATTACACTACAACAACATTGAGACATGAAATATAGAGAAAATTCCGCTCTTTCCAATGGTACTAAGCACTTAACCCTAAGACTTAAGGTTAGCCCATAAAACACAAAAAACAAAATTTAACAGCAATCTTTTAAAATGAAAAGTGAGAAATCATCCCCCAAATACTTATGCTATGAAAAATGTCCCCAAGACATAAAATATAGAGAAAACCAGAACTATCTAATGGTAGCCTCTAGATCCCCGTAGTCCCAATATTTGCTGTGTAATTCCAGAAAAATACCCAATTATTTGAACAATGCCATTTAAGGCATACCAAAATACCACCAAATAAACCAACAAAGGGCTCCACCAATGTTGGAAAAACACATTGGATGATAAATATGAATGATACAGACTGATCAAATACCAGTAGACATGTTTATGAGAAATACAAGATGAAGGAACTGAAGAAAAATTCCACCCAAGCTACTCTCCATCATAAAAGTGTCCAGCACAAGTTCGGCCAAACTTGTGCTGGACACTTTTGGTCACGTGCAGTCAGATGGGATCAATTCTCTCTATGGCAACAAAAAAAACTTTTTCTATCAAACTTCACTACAAGTAGTTTTGTTTAGCTGAATCATCCACCTGTTGTTCTTCCCGTCCTCAGGTGTATAATTTTTTATCTTTAAAAAAAATGTCACTTATTACAATTCAGCCCTGATGGCTCCCATTTGTTTCAACACTTCTACTGGCTCTTGAGAGAAAGAATTTTACTAGTATTTTGTTTTTCATAATTCATCTCTTTGAGATTAATTTTACTTTTTTATTTTTATTTTTTTAATATCTATTTAAATTATTGTAAAGCTAATAATTTTCATAATTTTTTACTTTTATTTCATAATATTATAAAAGGTGTAACATCACCTGGTATGCATTTGGCACATGAGTTTTTTCTATACTTATAATATTAATAATATAATGGTGACAATAAATTAATCAAATGATATATATGAGTGAGACACAAAGATCAAATACCAATGGACATGTTTATAAGAAATACCAGATTAACTGGAGAAAAACTATATACTAGCTACTCTCCATCATAAATGTGTCCAGCAGAAGTTCAGCCAAACTTGTGCTGGACACATTTGGTCACATGCAGTCTGGTGTGATCAATTCTCTCTCAATAATTGCACTAGAAGTTGTTTGATAGGGCTAAATGGTTCTTCTGAAGTTTTGTTAAACCTCAGGTTGGCACTTTTTTGTTTTTCAAAAAATCAATTATAGTCCAAGTTTAGCCTCACTGGTAGGCATTCGCCCCAACATGTTTACTTGCTCTTGATGGAAGTAATTTTATATAAATTTTTTATTTCATATTTGATACCTTTAATTTTACCTTTTTATCCCTCATATTGCTTTTGTATATCTATTTATTTTTTGTAAAACAAATCATTTTCATATTTTTTTTACCTTTATTTAATAATATTATAAAAGGTGTAACATCACCTGGTATGCATTGGGCACACAATTTTTTGCTATACTTATAATATTAATAACATAATGGTGACAAAAAATCAATCAAATAATAAATATGAGTGAGACACAAAGATCAAATACCAGTAGACATGTTAATAAGAAATACCAGATGAACTGAAGAAAAATTCCACCCTAGCTACTCTCCATCATAAAAGTGTCCAGCACAAGTTCGGCCAAACTTGTGCTGGACACTTTTGGTCACATGCAGTCTGATGTGATCAATTCTCTCTATTGCAATGAAGATGAATTTTTCTTCAATAATTGCACTAGAAGTTGTTTGATATGGCAAAATTGTCATCCTGAAGTTTTGGTAAAGCTCAAGTGGATTTTTTTTATTTTTACAAAAAAGACATTATAGTCCAAGTTTAGTGCCACTGGTGGGTGTTCACCCCATCATGTCCACTTGCTCTTGATGGCAGGAATTTTACTTTAATTTTTTATTTCATATTTGATCCCTTTAATTTTACCTTTTTATCCCTCATATTGCTTTTGGATGTCAATTTATTTTTTGTAAAACAAATCATTTTCATATTTTTTTACCTTTATTTAATAATATTATAAAAGGTGTAACATCACCTGGTATGTGTTGGGCACACGAGTTTTTGCTATACTTATAATATTAATAACATAATGGTGACAAAAAATCAATCAGATGATAAATATGAGTGAGGCACAAAGGTCAAATACCAATGATCAATAGTTCTTTTTAATATTATAAATTTTTTGATTAAATAAAATAGTAATAATGAATTATATTTTTCATCCACAATTCCACTCTAATGATTCCCACTGCACAAAAAGGGTTCACTTAGTCCTTTCTTTACTGCTTGTGCATATATTTTATTGCCCACAGTACTACAATTTTTTGTAGTGATTATCCCACATCTGATTCAGGAATATTTTTAAACAATATAAGTTTTTTTTACAAAAGACCTTATCATATCCAATATCCCACAAAAAATACAACCTGTTTTTGTATTAAAACCTGTTAATTATTAAGAAATTGTTAAAATAATTAGATTAGACCCTGGCACAGCTAGATCCATACCAAACAACCTAAAGTCTTTTCAATATTGAAAAAAATTAAATAACACTATGATATCATACTAAATTATGGGCACCAACCATAATTCAGCACTTCTCATTTGCTCTGCCACAAAATGAGTGCATGTAGCATTTTTCTAATGTCAGACTGTTTTTCTTCCTTCCCTCACACCTTTAGTCCAGAATGAAAATTTAGTATGAGTTTTGGTCAAGTTGGTTTGCCAGTGTTATTTGTATGCAATATGAATTCATATTGCATATTTCTATTTATGCATAAAATATACTTGTTAAGCATCATTTTTTTGCATTTTTCAATCATAATGCATATTTATGAATATGCATATGCATATTTATTATACAGATGTATATGCATATTAATATATTTTATTCATATACATATATTCACCTTTTATTTGCATATTCAATATGCATATTTTTAATGGAAATTCAATTTTCATATTTTTATGCATATTCAATATGAATATTTATTATGCATAATTACTATGCATATTTTATGCATATTTATATGAATATTTTTTATGCATATTTGTTTTTCATAGTCATTATGCATACACTTTGGATAGGCATTTCACATCAATTTTTAACATGCAATAAGTATCCACCATGCAAATTCAAATGCATATGCATCTATATCAAACACACAACATATAATCAAGTTTAATATTTGAATATTAAGGTAGGCTAGGTGATGTTGTTCAACCTTTTGCCAAACCTGAGATTAACTGATGTTCAATGTGGTTCCTAAGCTCTGCTCAAGGAGGGATTGTTCTGGATTCAATCTGTGACAGTTTATTTTTTCAATGTTTTTTCATCTGATTTAAAAACATATATCTGACAGTTTCATGATGGTTTCCAAAAATTTTCCTGATAAATTCCTGATAGTTTCAAATAGAGGGAACTGCTAGCAGTTCACCCCCAGATTTTCTGTGGTGTATATTCATTATGTCAGCCAGGCTATTAGACTTACTCAGTAAAATAATTAATTATTTTACTGAGATGAAGCCACACCTTTTTAATTCGTATTAATAATTAATTATTTAGTACTTACTTATGTATTACTTACAACTAACTGTCACCAGACGACCTACGCACAAGGTTGAGGATGTTCCTGAAGGTGAGATGAGGGATTTTAGAAACTTCTTCAAAGCACAGAGGAATTATTCGAGGAAATGATTCGAAGGTCACTCGAAGTAATAGCTATAGGTTTGAGGTTCGTTTGAGAAGAATTATAAACTAGTTTTAAAGGTAATAGTAATTCTTAAAATCTCACGAAGGGTTGGAAAACTCAATAATCAAAGATTTAGGATTTAAAAAATGAATATTGAGAAACTAAAAGAAAGATACAATAACAATGATTTAATTTTTTAAGGATTTACCACTATTATTGTAAATACGATTTTATAATTTAATTCTAAGGAATATCAAACCAAATACCCAACTCCTTTTATATCCTTTGTTCCTCCTCGCATTGACCTCCCTTCCATCGCACCATTCCCATTCCATTGACCATTACTAACAAACACTTAGACCCTCTTCACTAAATATCCGTCCATGCTCAATTTACCCCTTTTTAATTAATTAACAAAACTTTTAATGAAAAACTACTACTGTACTATTTCATTGAACCTAGCGCTGTGCGTTGCTTACTGAAAAGGACTAAGGTACCGAATTGGGAGATTGACTAATTTAGATTTAGAGTTTAGGCTAGCGCAGTTAAATAGTAAGTACACAAAGGAAACTCACAGTTGCTATGGAGAATTGCTTTCTGCGCTTCGAGTATAGATTTAGGACTCGATATTATTGATTTAATGAGTTGATTTTGCCTCGAGTGTCACGTGGCGCGTGACAGATGCCCGGGTATAAAAAAATTGCGAACTCCGTTGAGCTTGAGCCATCTTCCCACACTAATTTCCCTTTTCTAATACTTTTTTACCTCACCTCTTAATTACTTATTCTTATAATGAACTGCCCCACTCCCACACCTACACCTCCACACCCTAAAGCGGATGGGGGAATAATCACACGATAGTTTTCACAGACTTGCACGGCTTGTGAAAGCATGGAATATTTCTGTGTCGAAAGTACGGCGACTCGAGGCCCTTGCCAGAAATGCGAGTTTTGCCGTTGGCAGCAAGTGGCGTGCGATGCGTTGGCGAAGAACGCGGAAATCAAAAAACGATTTACCAAAACTAAGTTTTGGGTAGTTCCGAAAACCAAGGAGGTGGTCTAAGACATTTGGGATGTCTCGATCGAAGATGAACAATCAGTGGGGGAAAATGATAAGGAGTTAAACAACGAGATCTCAACCTGGGTAACCCAGGCCACGAGCTCGAAGCGAGGTGTCGAGGAAGAAGTCGACGAGTTGGTGGAGGAGGATGAAGATGAAGTCCCTGTTCCAGGGCGGGCACCCAAGAAACGACGGGTGGTCATCGAGGACGATGAGGAAGAAAGAGAGGTAGAGGTCGAAGTGACGCCAAGGTTATTTCTAGAGCCTGACCCCATCTTCGAGGTAAGTTTTTATTTGTTTATTTTAAGGATGAAGTTACTGATGAGTTTTTTTTAGACATCGAATAACCTTGAAGAGCCGATTGCGGAGCCTGCGCCGGTTATATCAACTGAGGCACACCCTTCGGCCACAGAGGTAGTTGAAGAGCCCGAAGACACCCTGGACCAGGTGTGGTCGAAGAAACCTCGTCAAGGTCGACGAGTAAGGTTCGTGGAAGAACTATGTGGGGAGGTCGACACTATTATTGACGCTGCTTCCTTCGACGTGGCAGAGGAGCTCTTGGAGATGGGAGAGGTGGTTCCGGTAGGAGAGGAGGAGGTATTTGAGAAATGCAGGAAGGAGATAAGGGTAGTTTTGGAGAAAATGAAAAGATTGGTTCAAGAGAAGTTAAAAGAAAAGATTTGAAATTAAAAGGAGATGTAAAGAAGTAGAAAAAGAAAATTGTATTTTAGTTTTATTTTATTTTTATTTTATTTTATTATGATTATTTTTTTTTTATTGTAGGTGAATGTTATTAATTTTATAAGATTTGAGAGAGAGAGAAAAAGAAAAAAAGAAAAAAAGAAGTTTAAAATAAAAAAATTTTTAGAATTTGAAAGAAGAATTTTAAAGAAAGAAAAAGGTTGTTTAATTGAAGGAAGTTTTAGTGTTTTTTTTTTTAAAAGGAAAATTTTATGTAAGAAAAGAGAGAGAAAAAAGAAACGGTTTTGTGATTGAGATGAGATTGTTAAATTGAGGATTTAATGAAAGAAAAATATATATATATATATATATATATATATATTTTTTAAAAAGAAATTTTAGTTGAAAGAGAGGAAGAAGAAAGAAAAGAAAAAAAAACAGAATTTAGAATTTAAGAGAATTTGAAGGGAAGAGTTATTTGTTTCGAAGAATTATTATAGGGAGATTTAGAGGCTGAAGTTAAGTTCGAGGAAATGGTCGTGTCGTACAAGATTTGATGATTCGAAGGAAAGAAAGTTTTTTTAAAAGAGAGAATAAATTTTTTGGAAGAGAAATTTTTAAAGAGAATTTTAAATTTAAGAAAAGAATGTATTTAAAGAATTGAAAAGAAAAGAAAGAAAATATTTAGAGAGATTCATGAGTTTTTTTTTTTTTTTTTTTTTTATTTTATTATTTATGTTTTATTCTATTTATTTTATTTTATTTTATTTAGTTTTATTTTATTTTATTTTATTTTATTTTATTTTATTTTATTTAATTTTAATTTTGATTTGATTTTATTTTATTTTATTGTATTTAATTTTAATTTTGCTTTTAATTTTAGTTGGTTTGGAGGAAATTTTATAGAAGGAGAAGAAAGAAAAAGAAGAGAGAAAAAAGAAAACAAGGCTAAGAAATTTAAGAGGTGTTTTAGATTTTAAAGAAAGAAAGAAAAAGAAAAGAAAATTTTAAATAAAGAAATTTTAAGGTTTTGGTTTTAAAGGATATTTTGAATGAAAAGATTTTAGGAGTTCAGGAGCATTAGAAACATTGATGGCTGGTTCCCAGGATGTTTTGTCTGAGTCATTGAGGAAGCCTTCCCATTCCACGAGGTATTGAAGTTTCCCCTTGCGTATTCTTGAATCAAGGATATGACTTACTTGCCACTCTAGATGATCTTCTACTTCAACCGGTTCCGGAGGGGGTTGGTTATTGCCCGGGTATATTTCTCAAGCCAGTTCCAGGAGAGATACATGGAAAACAGGGTGAATCGCCTGCCATTTAGGAGGTAACTTGAGTCAAAATGCAGTTTTAGAGACTTCAGAGTCGATTTCGAATGGTCCCAAGCGCTTTTCAGCCAGTTTCTTTGATGGTCTTGTTGTTTGGATGTTTCGTGCGTCGAGCCATACTTTGTCGCCTGGTTTAAAGGAAGGAGCAGATTGTCGATGTTTGTCGGCCTGTTCCTTGTATCTTCGAATCGCTGATTCCAAATTTGTTTTAAGTTCTTCTTGGAGTCGTGATATAGTTCAAAGATAATGTTCCGCAGGATGATTAGTTCCTACATGGATTGAGTTGAATCGAGGATGTCGTCCATAAATGGTTTCGAAGGGAGATTGTCGTGTCGAAGAATGAGTCGAGTTATTATAAGCAAATTCGGCCAATGGTAACCATGTTGTCCAATCGTCTTGTTGGTAACTGACATACATTCGAAGATATTGTTTGAGGATTTGGTTAACTCTTTCTGTTTGACCATCGGTTTCAGGGTGATAGGCCGTGGAGAGATTCCTTGTGATATTGAGTTGTCAACACAGTTGGGTCCAGAATGTGGATACAAACAATGAGCCTCTATCTGAAATAATATCACTTGGTAAGCCGTGTTTAGAAAATACATATTCTAGAAACAATTTTGACAAATCTTCTGCTGTAGCAGTAGTAGTGGTTTTAATAAAAATAGACATTTTTGAGAATCTATCTACTATTACTAATATAGCATCAAAATCATTAGAAATAGGAAGTTGAGAAATGAAATCCATCGATAAAGATTCCCAAGGTTTAGAGGGAATAGGAAGTGGTTGAAGCAACCCATGCTTCGGGTGACGGGGAGCCTTATTCCTATTACATTCGTAACAAGCTTTTATATAGGCCTTGATTTCCCTGGTCATACCTGGCCAGAAGAAATCCCTCGCTATTAACCGGTAGGTTTTATCAACCCCAAAATGACCAGCTAATGGAGAATCATGTCGACTGTTGAAAATCCATAATTTTATCTCATTGTTGTCGGGTATGACTACTCTACCTTCGAAGACTAATAGACCTGATTCAATACTAAATCTTTTGGCCCCTTGCTTCGAGAGTATTTTGTCTTTTAACCCTAAACAATAATCGTCCTTCGACTGAGCTTCGAGGATGTTGGATAGTGGATTTCGAAAAGATTGAATTGTCATCGAATTAAGTTGATGAGTTGTTAACATTGATTCGTTGAAGATTTATTGCACATTTGCTGGGTTCTTGTCAGCGAATGTGTCCCCCCGCTGTGGGTAAACGTCGTCCTGACGTGACAAGATATCTGGGACAATGCAGTTTTTTCCTGGGCGATAGGAAATAGAGAAAGAAAATTCAGACAAAAATTCAGCCCACCTGGCTTGACGCCTGGTTAACACTTTAGAAGACATGAAGTATTTCAAAGCATTATGATCTGTTAAAATTTGAAAAGGACTATCTAGGCTGAGAAGAAAAGAACGACATTTTTTAAGACAATGGATAATAGCTAAAAGCTCTTTGTCATGAATTTCATAATTTAATTCTGGGGCTATGAGTTTGCGTGACTCAAAAGCAACAGGATGAAACAAATTTGTTTCAGGATTTAATTGGGAGATGACCCCTGCAATAGCATAATCGCTCGCATCTGTCTCAACTATTGTCGAGGCAGAAGGATCAAAATGTCGAAGAATTGGGGCTGTGGTGAACACTGTTTTTAGTGCTTCGAATTCCTTTGGTGCTGTAGAAGTAAAAACAAAAGGAATGTCTTTTCTAAGAAGAGAAGTAATATTAAAAATAGTTTTAGAGTAATCTTTAATAAATCTTCTATAGAAGTTTGCAAAACCCAAAAATCCTTGGAGTGATTTAATGTTTTTGGGCTCAGGCCATTCCAGGATTTTCTGGACTTTTTTATCATCCATGACTAAACCGTCAGTGGACAACGTAAAACCCAAAAAATCAATTGATTTGAGGTGGAATTCGCATTTATTATGCTTGGCGTATAGACCATGATCTTGAAGACGATTTAGGACCTGTCGAACATGATGAATATGTTCATCCAGTGTTTTCGAGAATATTAAAATATCATCTAAATAGACGACTACAAATTGTTCAACAACATCTTGAAAGATATCATTAACAAAAGTTTGAAAAGTTGAAGGTGCGTTACATAATCCAAAAGGCATAACTAAATATTCAAAACTACCAAATCTAGTGCGCATTGCAGTCAGTGGTTCATGACCTTCCGCAATGCGAATAAGATTGTAAGCGCCTCTAAGATCAATTTTAGAAAAGAAATTAGCACCATTGAAAAGGGTAAGAAGTAATGACATAGGAGGAACAGGATATGCATTCTTCTTAGTGACTGTGTTGAGCTTTCTATAGTCAACACACAACCTAAGACTATTTCTTCGAGGCAATTTAAATCCTCTTTGAGTGAAGTCATCGAGCTAGAAGGGTTAGCCAATTGCTCATTTAAAGAAGGATCAGATGCTTGCAAGTCATCTGGCAGAGACTTGTCCTCTAGCAGGACGTTGTCAGGAGGGTTGTTTAACTCCCTATTGACCTGCATTGAAGAATCAGAAATATACTTAGAGCGTGGGGTGATAAATCCCCTAGTCCAATCAATTTCGGGATTCCAATGCGTTAAAAAGTCATGGCCAAGAATGGTATCGTCCATCCTTGGGGCGTCCAAGACTGATAATTCCCACTCGAAGGGGGGAAAGTTCGGAAAGTTGAAAACCCATAAAACTTTCTTACTTACCCAATATTTGGGTTCCTCTGATTCGACCAAATAGATGGGAGTTCAATCGATATCTGTAAATGTTAGTTGAAGCTTCTCGGCAAAAGATAAACTAACAAAAGAAATTGAAGCTCCAGAGTCTATAAGACAACTGAAGGGGATATCCTCCTTAAAAAGAATGAATCTCAAGCGGTTTAAGGCAACTCCAGTCCTTAAGACATGGAGGTTCTGTGCACTGGGAGAGATAAGATAGTTTGCTTTGCACACAAGTAAACTATCTACTAGTTTTTTGACTTCGAGCTAGTACCTTCTCTTTCCTTCAACTTTACACAGTCTTCCAACTTGTGCTTACCCCCACAATACATACATAACCCATTATCTGCTTGTCTCTTCCTCTCAGCTTCTTTAAGTTCCCCTTTAGGATCCAGTACTTTGCTGATATCGCCTGGGGTCGAGCCTTTTGGTCGAGGTTTATCCTTTCCCTTATTGGGTTTGGATTGAGTCGAGGAGTATTGATTTGGTCGTGGGTGTGAAGAAGGTCCCCATTTAAAATTTAGGCCTTGAGATTTGTTGGCATATCGACGATGTTGAAGTCGTCCTTGATAAACGCCGTCGAGTTTGAGGGTTTGATCCATTAAGTCCGTTAAAGTAGTCATCTTCTGACCGTGAAGATTTAATTGATCTAGAATCCTTGAAGGAAGTCCTTTCTTGAAATGATACTTAAGGGCAGCATCATTCCAACCTACTCGAGTTTGAAGTGCTCTGAAGTTCGAGATATATTCAGAAGCTTTACCATTATCACTCATGCAAAGAAAATCAAGTTCAATTTCTGCGTTGTCCGTTTCATTAGGGTCCCCAAACAACGTAAAAAGTTGGTCCTCGAACTTTTCCCAATTATTGATAAGTAAGTGGGTTTCTGTCGAAGAAAGCATGAGTAGATAAAGTTCGAACCATCTTGCTTCTTTCCCGGCTAGGAATGAAGAAGCGTAAACAACCTTTGAATGGTCGCTGTTAAAGGTTTGAGGGTCATTATGGAACAGTAGCTTGCAGGTTTGCAAGAAGGGTCATAATCTGTTGGGGTGATCTCCGTCGAATTTGTCAGGAGATTTCATAGAAGGAGTTTTGAACTTAGATCCCTCTGAAGATGTTGGATTTGAAAGGGTTTTCATGAAAAGTCTCATGAAATCTTCCAGAGAGTTAGGTGGTCCAGGTTCTGAGGATTGGCCAGAAGGGTGATTGGCAGGGGCGGATGGTGCCTCGTGCATTGTATCCTCTCCTTCTTCTTCATCACTAGAATCCTCAAAATCTTGTGGAATGTCTTCTACAGATTGAACTGAATGTTGCCGTTCCCTAAGGTTGAGTGGTTCTAAAGAGTGAGTGCGAGAAACAGACCTTGTGGCTGTTGGCCTGCCTCTAGCGCGAGCTCTAGTAGTAGCGCCCGTAGGAGGAGTGCGTTGAACAGGTGCCATTTAAAATTTTAGAAACACCTAAAAGGACGTAGTAGTGCAAAGAATGAGAACTACGGAGAATTAAATTATACTGTCACCGGACGACCTACGCACAAGGTCGAGGATGTTCCTGAAGGTGAGATGAGGGATTTTAGAAACTTCTTCAAAGCACAGAGGAATGATTCGAGGAAATGATCCGAAGGTCACTCGAAGTAATAGCTATAGGTTTGAGGTTCGTTTGAGAAGAATTATAAACTAGTTTTAAAGGTAATAGTAATTCTTAAAATCTCACGAAGGGTTGGAAAACTCAATAATCAAAGATTTAGGATTTAAAAAATGAATATTGAGAAACTAAAAGAAAGATACAATAACAATGATTTAATTTTTTAAGGATTTACCACTATTAATGTAAATACAATTTTATAATTTAATTCTAAGGAATATCGAAACAAATACCCAACTCCTTTTATATCCTTTGTTCCTCCTCGCATTGACCTCCCTTCCATCGCACCATTCCCATTCCATTGACCATTACTAACAAACACTTAGACCCTCTTCACTAAATATCCGTCCATGCTCAATTTACCCCTTTTTAATTAATTAACAAAACTTTTAATGAAAAACTACTACTGTACTATTACATTGAACTTAGCGCTGTGCGTCGCTTACTGAAAAGGACTAAGGTACCCCATTGGGAGATTGACTAATTTAGATTTAGAGTTTAGGCTAGCGCAGTTAAATAGTAAGTACACAAAGGAAACTTGCAGTTGCTATGGAGAATTGCTTTCTGTGCTTCGAGTATAGATTTAGGACTCGATATTATTGATTTAATGAGTTGATTTCGCCTCGAGTGTCACGTGGCACATGAGACTAACTAGCTAAGTATATTAAGTAATATAAATAATTAATAAATTTAAGTAATTGTCCCATACATTTTTACTCCCTAACACCGTGCTCAATACTACAGCTGAGTGGGAATAAAAATAATAATAAAAATATAATAAAATTTTTAAAATTATCAAATTCTTTTACCGAGAGGATTGGATTTCCGTGAAATCAATATATTTACATCAAATATGTTGTTTTAATTGTGACAGTCCAAGGGAACTCATATTTTATTGCAAATGGAAATGATACCCTTGTTGAGGTACCAATTACTTTATTTTTTATTTATTTCATATACATTCTTTTTCATTCAAATTTCTTCTTACACCCTTGTATTAGGTGGTGTTATCTCCGTGTCTTTATTTCCCGTATTTTTGCCTATAAAAGGCCCTCACTTTTTGTACTTTTCAACTCATTCCTTAGTTACTTATATATCTTACACATTGTTACTTACAACCCCTATTACTATTCTTTATTATTTTAGTAGTTACATTCCTATACTTCTAATCTATAAACAATAATAATAATTTGTCCTTTTTCCCACCTCTTATCATTTGAGTAAAAATCATTATAAATTGAAAGAGATATGTACCATACCTTTAAGAGTCTGTTAAAACCCTTCAAATCCTTGTAGTACTTCCAATCTTACCTTCTAGACCAAGAGAGCCACCGACAGTTTGGGACCCTTCCGAATCGTTGACTGTGCATTGTTATTTGAGGCTGGAGACCGTGGGGACCATTGCCATCGAGGTATCTATAAAGACAAGTGGACAAAAAAAAGGACAAACATCATATATCACGTGACTTATTTTTTTTTGCTGAGAACGGGAATCAAACCGCGCTCCGAAACTTAGGTTCATATATTGACTAAAGTCATATATTTTTGTGGTAATTATTGTAATTACTATTTGTGGGTCACTTTGCACTCTTCATTCTCTACGTATTTCCTTTTACTCAGCACTCTGTAAGTGTTATTAATTTGCTCATTTTACAGGGGGAGGTGTCTAGTAAATTGGAATTCTGTTTTTTTTATTATTTATTTTATTTTTCCTAGTTGACAAAGATAGAGAAATTGTGTTCTTAGTCCTAGAGGTAATAAAATAATATTTTAAAAAAATTAATTATTATAATTTTCAGTTGACTTTTGTCCTGATAAATTTAATTTAATTTGTTTCAGTTTACAAATTGTCCTGACAATAAAAATTTTTTTTACAAAAATAAAATTTATATTTAATTATTTCAGTTGACATTAAATCCTGGTAATTAATTATTTTTTCAGTTGATTTAAAATCCTGATAATAATTATCATTTATTTGTTAATAAAAATTTTAATTTATTTCTTCAGTTGATTATTTTATAATCCTGGTTATTAAATTGTGATTGATTAATAAATAAATTATTATTTTAGTTGATTTTTTATCCTGAAGGATTTTTTATTCTTTTTATTATTATTTTTCTTTTAAATAAAAAGTAAAAATAAAAAATAATTCATCTTATTGTTTCCCTCCCTCATTTCAGTTTATAAAATTTAAAAAAATGACTGATCAAGGTGTTTCTGCTGCACATGAAGAGGAATTGGATCTGATTGATTATGATAAGGCTGCTTCTGTGAGTTCCCCTTTAACAAAAAATTATCTCAAATTAATCAATCATTGAACCAATCAGGATGTGGAAATGGAGGAAGTAGAAATTCTGGTGGAGACAACTCAGGAACAGAAACCTTCAGTGAACCCCCCAGAAGGACTTCCAAAAGGCTTCAAGATAAAAAATATTCCACTTCCTCAACAAGTAAAGAACCTTTCAACCCACATAAAAGAATTGAGGACAGAAAACTTGAAATTGAGGTCAAGAGTAGATGCTCTAGAAGAAAAGGTAAGAAGAATAGATGCTTTTCTTCAAGAGAAGAGGAGACCTCCTCCCCCCAGGGATCTTCAACAACTGACTCCCCAGCAGCCAGAGAAGGTGGAAGTATCCAAGTGGCAGTGGAATTTGCTGAACACTCAGTGGGATTACCTGTCTCAAAATCAACAGACTCAATTGCCTCAAGCAGGTCCATCAAGACCCAGCCGATTCAACCCCACACCTTTTCACCCTTATCAAGGAGGCAGAAAAAGAAAAAACAATATGACCTTGCCCAGAAAACTTTGGTAAGCCCCTCTATTGAATCTCAAGTACCATTTCTTGTAGCTGATTCAGCTCCTTCAGGTAATTCTGGAAGAGGAGATGAAACCTTGAGACCAGTAGAGGCTGAGAGTAGTAGACAAATCACTTATGTATCTAATCCTTTAGTTTTATTGCTACTTCAATGATAAATCCTGATATGGCTGTTATTGAAGAAACACTTGATCCTAAGTTGTATGAGAATCTGGAAAGTTACTCTGTTTCCTTATTGAGAAACACTCCAGATGTAGCAAAAATTAATGATGAGTATTTGAGAAAAATTATTGCAAAGCAAAACCATATTATGAACAATATGCAATTGACCCAAAAGTTTAATAGTTTGTTAACTGAATAGGGTTATCAAGCATTAAGGAGTGAATTGCAGAGAGTTTTTGATGATTTGTTTAATTATAAAGCAACTCATGAAAAGAAGGTTGCTTTATGGCAAAATATTAAAAATGATTTGTCTAAATTACAAGATACTGTGTCTATCTGTTGCCAGGAGCTAGAGATAGATAAGATGAATCTGAAAATATTGAATGATCATTATTCATCTTTTCAAAAAAAAAATCAGTTATCTTTTGCAACAATCAATGAGAGTTTATCTAGTCTTCCAAGAGTGAAAACCAGACTAACAATCATTGAAGAGAAATTGAACTCATTGTTTAATGATCAAAAATATTCTGACATTTCTTTAAAGGAACATATGGTGCAGGATGCTCCAAGGTTACCTATGGCTAGTTCATCCAAAGTAAAATTAGTTCCAGGAATACCTGTTGATACCACTGAGTTTCCATCAATAATCGATGATGCACCAGTATCTTCAACAGAAGGATTAAACAATGAGATTACTGCAAAATTGGAGAAGTTACAGAAGCTTCTTACTCAGAAACAAGCTTGTACTAAGGAAACTCTTCAAATCAAAAGAATTGGTCAAAATTTGATCAGTATCCAACATTTGATGGTGATTCTTCTTCTGATTGGCAGCAATTCATTTGCAGAATTGATAACTTGAAAAACTCTTACAAACTTCCAGATGAGGAAATTGTGTCTAAGTTAATTTCTTTATTTACCAATGTAGCCCTAATGTGGTATGAATCTGTCCTCCTGGATGGGAATGATTACTCATGGAAAGATTGGAAAAAATTAATTAAAGCACAATTTGGGGGCTTCAAGTTTAGGATGGCTCAACAAAGGCAGTATGAGGAAACTAAATATAGTTCTTCTACTGATAAACCTATTGAGTTCTTAATGAAACTTGTAAAAATCTTGAGAGCTATGGACCCAAAAATGGAGTTTGAGTTATGGAAGGACAAGATCCTTTATAAATTACCAATGTCTTTGAGAGACTTGATTGTGGCTAGGACTGAATTCACCAGAGAAACTTCTTCTTTCATCAATACTTGTAATGAGATTCTTCTAAACAACAAGTATGATTCCAAAAGATTCATTCCTAGAGCCACTTGGGAGAAACCGTCCAATTACCAACAGAAACCTCTTGAAAAGGTTGGTAAACCTTCTTCCCCTGTTGCACCTAAAAAGTATGCAAAAAACACTTGCTTCAAGTGCAACAAGCCTTGGAAGAAAGGCCATGTTTGTGACAAGAAGATAAATCTTGTGGAACAAACAGAGGAGCATGCTGATGACACAATAGCACTGGATGATACTTCAAGTGATTGTGCCAGCAATATTTCATATGAATTTCAACAAGAAATCTTGATGCTGGAAGAGGATATTCATTATTTAAATACTATTGATATTGATAATAATGATTTATCTACAGTTGAGGATGCTGAGATCATAAAGAACATTGAGGATAGCTCAATTGTTATTGCCCCTCTCAAGGCACCCATCTTGATTAATAGAACCAGCATTGAAGTTGTTCTGGATTCTGGAGCTGGAGAAAGTGTAGTATCTGAAAGAGAACTTGCTTCAGTGGATCAAGACTATGAATCAAATTTTATGCCTATCATTTCTGAAAATTGGAGAGGTTATGGCTCTGCTTTATCCCCCATTGGTAAATACAAGGCCACAGTATTTTTTAAATATAACCATGGTTTTGTAAGAGCTATTTGTGATTTTTTTGTCTTGAAAAATGATAACTTAAGCGATTGGTTTATTGTAGGGAATAATATTTTAACCAAGTATGGCATAAAATTGGATCCTTCAAACCAATGTTTCACAATGGGGATGAATGGGAAGAGAAAATTTAAGATTTCCTCCCCTAAAAAATTATTAAAACCAGAATTGAACACATGTAATTCTGTGGTTCAATATAAAGGAAGATCTTCAAAACAAATGCATGGCCTTATGTCTGAAATTAACAACGCTTCTTTTGGAGAACAACTTTCTGGTGAGGATAAAGATTCCATAATTAACTTGATAAAATCTTCTCCTATGGCCTTTGCTCATGCGTCACATGAACTGGGATTAGTTATAGAAAAAATGAAACTTTCATTGTCTTGTCCATTAACTGATATACCACCTAGTTTAAAGAAGAAGCCTTATCCTGCTTCTCCCACAAAGAGAATAGATATTGAAGAAAATATCTCTACCCTTTTAAAAATGAATATTATTGAAAAGGTAGTTGAAACACCTAAATGTTGTGTTATCTCACCTGTCCTAGTTTCTTATGAGAAAGATAAAGCCAGGTTATGTGGTGATTATAGAGCACTAAATACTTATACTGTTGATGATATCTATCCTTTACCTAGAATTAGCTCTATACATGCTACCTTACAGGGTGCTAAATATATCAGCTGTTTGGATGGTGACAAGGGATATCACCAGGTGCCTGTTGGGAAAAATTCTCAGAATTTTCTGATGATTTGTACTCATATGAGTATTTATAAGTATGTTAGGATGCCATTTGGCCCTAAAAATGCCCCTTCAGTTTTCCAAAAAGTTATGGATAACACATTCCATCAAGAGATAATTGAATGATGGTTGATGGCTAATATTGATGATATCATTATATTCTCAAAAAAATTTGAGGAACATCTTAACCACCTGTGTGAAGTGTTCCAGAAAATGGATGAAATAAATATGACACTTGCTTTGAAGAAATTTAAATTTGGTTTCCATTCTTTAAAAGTTCTTGGTCATGTTGTTTCAGGGTTACAGTTATGTGTTGACCAAAACAAAGTGGCAGCCATACAACAGGTGAATGCTCCTACTACAGCTAGAGAGCTCCAGAGTTTTTAGGTAATGTGTGGATACTATAGACAGTATATTAAAAATTATCAAGTCATAGCTTTACCCCTTACCCAATTAACTAGAAAGGATGTTGCTTTTTTCTGGAATAGTGAAAGACAAAGAGCCTTTGACACTATGAAACACTGTTTGATGTCAGCACCAATTCTTGCTTTACCTGACTTTAATCAACCATTTGTTTTGTACACTGATGCCAGTTTCATTGGTCTTGGTGCTTCCCTCCATCAAAAAAAAGTGATGAATGATAAATTATCAGAAGTAGTAATTTGTTATATTTCAAGAACCTTGAGAAATAGTGAATGGAAATATGGTGCTACTCAACTTGAATGTTTAGCTGTAGTGTGGGCTCTGGAGAAGCTACATTATTACCTAGATGACCAGAAATTTGAACTTGTCACTGACTGCAGTGCAGTTAAATCCCTTTTAAACTTGAAAAAACCTAACAGACATATGTTCAGATGGAAGTAAGCTGTTCAGGAATACAGAGGGAGAATGAAAATTATTCATGGGGCTGGTATTGTTCACTCAAATTTGGATATGTTATCAAGGTTACATTTACCAAATGATGACTCTAATCCTGCTTATGATCCTGAGAATGAAATTATTCATATTAATGGGATATATGTGTTTGATATGGAGGAAGAGCTATTACAGCTTATTCTGGATTCATATGATAAGGAAACTGACTTAAAAAAGTTATGCACCATATTAAATGATCCAAAGAATGCTTCAATACAAGCATTAATTAAAACCCTTCCACCAAAGTACCAAAAGGCTTTGGAAAAAGGTAAATTTTCAATTGATGAAGGATATCTATATTATAGAAGAAAGTTGAGTAATGTTATTGTTATTCCTCCTTCTATGAAAGAAATCATCTTGAGAATTTGTCATGATGACATATTATCTGGACATTTTGATCTTGAAAAAAAAATGATCAGTATTAAGAACACTGCTTGGTGGGTTAATATGTCTGAAGACACCAAATTATATGTTGAATCTTGTGATTCTTGCCAAAAATCAAAAAGATTGACTGGTAAGAGAGCTGGATTAATGCAACATATTGAACCCCCTGATGCACCATGGCAGATAATAAACATTGATTTTGTAACAGGACTACCTATTGCTGGAAAAGACAGTTATAACTCTTGTTGGGTTATTGTGGAAAGATTCACTAAAATGTGTAAATTTATCCCTACTCACAAGGATGTTTCCACTAAAGAATTAGCTTTCTTATGGTGGTCTCATATGTTTAATACTGCTGGATTTCCCAAAGCCATAATCTCTGACAGAGACCCTAAATTTACTTCTGAATTTTGGAAGTCTCTGATGGATGTTTGTGGATGTGATCTGAAACTTTCTACTTCCCATCATCCTCAAACTGATGGATTAGCTGAAAGAATGATTCAGATTTTAGAGGACATGATAAGAAGGTATTGTGCCTTTGGCCTTGAGTATAAAGATAATGACAGATTCACTCATGGTTGGGTTACCTTACTTCCTGGGTTGGAAGTTGCTTATAATAGCACTGTTCATTCTGTTACTCAAAGAAAGCATTTTGAGCTCTGCCTTGGATATGTTCCAAATACTCCTGCCCAAATTCTCAATAACAAAATTCCTAAATTTGAGTTACATCCTGGTATAAAATCTTTTCTTAAAATGCAACACTTAGCAGAATTCATGCTCAAAAATTTATTGTAAAATCATTTGAATATGAGAAGAAGAGATTAGACAAATCCCATAAAGAATACACTTTTAAAAAGGATGATGAAGTGTTGATTTCTACAGTCCACTTCAATTTACAAGGTAATAACAAATTGAATGACCCATTTGTTGGTCCATTTGTTGTCAGATGAATGATTGGAGATAATGCAGTTGAAGTTATTTTGTATTCTCCATATGACAGAAAACATCCTGCTTTTCCAATATCTCTTCTGAAACGTTACACATCCTATAGTGATTTATTTCCAAAAAGGAGGGGAAGACCAAAGAAAACCCCAAATGAAATCACTGAAACAGCAGAAATTGAAAAGATTCTGAATGACAGAATAGTCACTGCTGAAAAAGGTACAGAATACTTATTGAGATTCAAGAATAAATCATCTGAATATGATTCTTGGATACCTGGAAAGGAGATATCTAATCTTCCTACTCTATTAAAAAAGTATAAAAAGAAAAAACCATAGCATTTTTATTATTGTTTTTTTAGATTGAGGGAGTGTCAGCCAGGCTACTAGACTTACCCTGTAAAATAATTAATTATTTTACTGAGATGAAGCCACACCTTTTTAATGCTTATTAATAATTAATTATTTAGTACTTACTTATGTATTACTTACAACTAACTAGCTAAGTATATTAAGTAATATAAATAATTAATAAATTTAAGTAATTTTCCCATACATTTTTACTCCCTAACACCGTGCTCAATACTAAAGCTGAGTGGGAATAAAAATAATAATAATAATATAATAAAATTCTTAAAATTATCAAATTCTTTTACTGAGAGAATTGGATTTTGGTGAAATTAATATATTTACATCAAATATGTTGTATTCATTGAGACAGTCCAAGGGAACTCATATTTTATTGCAAATGGAAATGATACCCTTGTTTAGGTACCAATTACTTTATTTTTATTTATTTCATATACATTCTTTTTCATTCAGTTTTCTTCTCACACCCTTGTATAAGGTGGTGTTATCTCTGTGTCTTTATTTCCCGTATTTTTTCCTATAAAAGGCCCTCACTTTTTGTACTTTTCAACTCATTCCTTACTTACTTATATATCTTACACATTGTTACTTACAACCCCTATTACTATTCTTTATTATTTTAGTAGTTACATTCACGTACTTCTAATCTATAAACAATAATAATAATTTGTCCTTTGTCCCACCTCTTATCATTTGAGTAAAAAGTTTTATAAATTGAAAGAGATATGTACCATACCTTTAAGAGTCTGTTAAAACCCTTTAAATCCTCGTAGTACTTCCAATCTTACCTTCTAGACCAAGAGAGCCACTGACACATTAGGTAAGTAATCTATCAGTTTTCATGAAATCTTTTATAATTCAAAGTATATGAGAGTTTCTTTAGATTAAAAAAATGAATTAAATATAGAAAT
Organism: Hemileia vastatrix; assembly: GCA_030280995.1. Lineage (NCBI taxonomy): Eukaryota > Fungi > Basidiomycota > Pucciniomycetes > Pucciniales > Zaghouaniaceae > Hemileia > Hemileia vastatrix. The sequence goes on from JASXTE010000001.1 coordinate 50,633,497, forward strand.
TCTCAAAATCTTATGTAGCTGAAAGACTGGCTTGGTAGTGGGGCTAATTCATTTTTACATTCCTTCAACAAATACACTGATTCAAGCCTAAATATTTTTTGCACCATTAATCGCCTGTGGTTCATTGAAGTTTCAAATTAGTTTCAAGGTATTTTCAAAGTAAATTCACTATTTTTTCATGATTTTTTCATCACTGCCTCAAAGTTTTCTCAATTAGGTATGAATTAGGGTTCAAGGTTTCTGACTTTCTAACAAGTAAACCCCCCCATATTGTGTGGTGCCAACCTTGTTCTTACCAAATTTAAATCCCTAAAATATACACAATTCTCTAACCATCTACTAATCCATGCAATTTTATCTTCTTCATCATAATAAACCTCTACCTCTCCAACCTCTTTTTTACCAAATATTTCTTTATTAACAGCCACTTTAAACAATTCATTCACACATTCATCATCATTATTAACAAATATAGAACCAGCCAGTTTAACCTCATGGGGGAGGTTATCATCACTATTTACACATATAATTCCTACCAGTTTGGCCTCATACAGGAGGTAAGGAGAGTCTTCAGTACCTTTTGTGCTGGACTTGTTAAAATGTATATCTCCATTAAGTTCTTCTGAATCAGACCCATCTTCTGTGGGTGGTCTACTTGATAATCAGTCTGGAATAGTAAAATTTCTAACAGGTGTATTCAATAAATTGAATGAAAAATGTTTATTAAAGGCTATTCATATGGTGGATGAAGCATTTGGTAAACTAGATGAACTAATCTTTTGAATTAAAGATTTAGTGTCCAATTTAAGTTCTAAATGTTGACCCCATATAATATTTTGAACTTTATTTAGAACCTTATACACACAACAAAACTCCAATTTTGGCTGTGAATATCTTGATTACACCTCAGTAAATACCCCAGACTCAAACCTGGATTTTCTAACATAAACAGATCTATCTATCTGAAATAATATAAACCCAGCTAAAACTTGACTTGTGTACACAGCCAAGTAAATCCTACCCCCATCTTTACCATAATCAAGCTTGTGCAACACAATATCTTCATCAACAACCTTCTTCAACTTCACAAACACCTCTTCACACTTTACATCCCAATACCAATTAGCATCTTTTCTAGTCAACCTTTTCAAAGGAGCCGGAAATAAAGAAAATTACTTGATGAAAATTCTAGCATAAAACCACACCCTAAAAATCCTCTGATTTCAGTAGTATTTTTGGGTCTTGGCCAGGAGTAAATCTTATTAACCTTTTTCAATTAGATTATTATACCTTCTCTACATACCACATGACCAAAAACTTTCAAAGCTGGCCCAAAAAAAGAAAACTTTGAGCCAAAAGTATTTAACTCAGCTTCTTTATTTATGAAGAAAATTCTTTCAAATTTAATAGCATACTCTCAAATAAAGTTTCTAATCCTGGTATTCTCCTCTAACAATTCATTATTATAATCTGTTGAAGGGCCTTTAACTCCAAAATCATCAATATATATACCAGAATATTGGGGAATTTCAGCTTGAAGAATACAAGCCATTTGAGCTTGATATACAGAAATCATACTTTTTGCACCTTGAGGTATTCTTGTTAATTTTAATTTTCCAAGTGAATATTAAAAGTAGTGAGAAGAAAAGAGTCTGGATTCAATTCTTTCTCAACATATCCGCCATCATATCACCTAATTCATAACAGAATCTACCAAAAAACACTCCACAAACTCTTCCAAAATAGGGGGTACACCAGCATCTTTTATTGCAACCCTATTTAATTCCCTAAAATCATGAGCTACCCCAAGCTTGCTATTAAATTTCTTGATACAGAAAACTTAACTAAAATAAGTTGATGAAGACTTTTCATGCAATTCAGTTGATTTTTGTTCCCTAATGACTTCAATATAATATTATTTTAAAGCTGCAGTAATTGGAATTGGCTTTTGCTGCCAAAGTCTGTGACATACCACATGGATCTTGTACGGCTCCCCATAAATATTCTTTAACACACTTCTATCTTCTTCAAATAATTTAATTTAATTTTCCCTCTTAAATATCATACTCAACAACAACCTTTTTTCCTCACCAGACAACCAATCCTATGGTCCATATTTAGCAACACCAATCCTATCAAAAGTCATTCTTGATGTATCATAAAATCCATGAGGATTCTTGACTAAAGGAAAATCATAAAGATATCTTTAAAACTCTTGCCTCTTAAATAATGGATTTAACTCAGCTGGTTGTGCTTCAATAATAGGTTTGGCTTTAATTGCTACCATTTTGTATTTTTCTGCTTCAACTTCCACATTGACTTGAGAAATTAAATCGTCTCTCAAACCATTTTTAAGATTATCTTAATAAAAATTTTCTTCATCTTCAGAAGCAAAATAAGTTTAAATAATTTTATTATTACTATTTTTAAAAGAATCAAAACTATTTTTATTTAATCATACACCTATATTTCCAAATTAATAATAACAAATATACTTTATAAAATTCCCAGAAAAAAATTTGGCATTTCAACCTCTTTCTGGAGAAAGAATCAAAAGATTTAGATTTATCAAAAATATTATCCATTTTTGAGTCAGTTATACTAAGATTTTTATCTTAATTTTGTTGATTTAATTGCAGTTTTTTCTCTTTCTGGAGGACACAAAATATATCCTGAGACCCAGAACTAGCTTCACTATTATCCAAAATTTTTACAAAATGTTATCCCAAATTATATCCAAAACAACACATTCCATCTTTCCATATGAACAATTAATAAAATAAATTGAAAAATATGACAGATTTTTAGTACAAGTTGAAAAGGCTATGACATTTTCAGAATAGAGAAATATCAACATAAAATAATTTAGAATCCACTTGAATTATCTCTAAGTGAGTTGACCTATGAGGAGAGATTACAACATTAGATAAATTAGCCCTCCCCACCCCTAAAATCAAGGGTCTCCATAATATACCTGCCTAATCAATTCACCAAAAGCTGAAATTTTAATTTTCTTCTTCTTGGTGCAAGCCACCACACAATATGGGGAGCGGACTTGCTAGCAAGTCTGCTTTAGAAAGAAAAAAAGTTCTATAATACTAAGCTATAGACACAATTCAGAGATGGGTTGGTTCTCCTTTCTAAATCCAATTTTTAAAAAAAAACATCTGCCACTCTAATATTTAAAGACAGTTTAAGCTCGTAGTGTAAGTATAGTTTTTTATTTTTACTATGGAGGAGAAAGTAGAATAACTTATAGAGGTTTTTTTAAAGAAAAAAAGATTTTAATATAAGCAATCAAACTGCTGAGTAGATCTCTTCTTAGTAAGTGCTAGTACCCTCAGTCACTCCCTCTTGAAGCGCTCTATCTAATACTATCCTTAGTGTAGCAATAAAATAACTGTACCGTGCTACTTCTGGTATGCACACCCAATATGTACAAAAAAAGTAAAATATATCTATTCTTTCTATCTTAAAAATATCTATTGTTTTTTTTTACTAACTCACACACACCTCTACTATTTACAAGTGAGTGCTTATATACATTTGTATATTCAGCACCCCTTTCATAATTTTCCTTACCCTATGGGTTTTCCTACACAAGCTAAGCGCTAATACAAGCATGTCAAAAGGTATCTAAGTATCTCAAAGATCTATGTACATATATTAGTATGGGTTTTGGCTCCAATAGTGCCTGAAATTTTGTGGAAGCACAGCCATTAGCTCTAAAACACACTAACTTTTTTGTACATACCCTACACTTCCTGAGATCTCTGACTAAATAATAGGTACTGCACTGCCTTTCATACCTATTGCAATGACCCACGCTGGCAAAATGAGTATCCAATAATCGTGAAACCCTTTGCGCTTCAGCAAAAGACTTTCTTATCTTTTACTTGAGTGCTGTGGTACGTGCATTTCAGGTAACCTATCTTTTGTACCAATCAGCTTGTGTAGCCCAGGAAGAACAAAGGGGAATCATAGCGCAGTAGATAGTGCTATTATAAATATTTAATTGTGTGTCTTTAAAAAAAAGGGAAAGAGAAGCTCGGAAGAGGATTTAGGGTCTGTGCGCTTTGATTTTGCAGTAAGATGTGCTGCACAAAGGGAATTGTGTGTTATCAACTTAGGAGTGCAAGCGCTGAAAATTATGGATTTGTATTTTCCAATAATTTTGTGTTATGCGTTAAGGAAGGAATTATTGCTCAAGGAAAGCCTCAAGTACATAGTATACTGCACAGCGGCTAGTGTGGTAACTTACTGAAACAGGTAATTTAAGTTTCAGAGCCTAACTAGTTAAGTGAATTGTCAGAACTATGGACTAAGTGATGAAGCAAGGAGGATGGGGACACAATCACAAAACTACCTAAGAGTTGAAGAGACAAGGATCAGCGCTGAAAGGTATCGATGTGGGAAGTAGCGCTGAAACAATGAAAAATTACAGTCATAAGCACACATGTGGAATATCAGTGAAAAAATTTAATACTAGTATTAGTAAGCATAGGGTATGTTTAGGCATTGTAGTTGTTACAAGTAGTGTATTCAGCTTACTAATGGATTAGTTATTGTTTTACTAATGTGTTGCTAGAGACAGCGCTGGAGATCCACTAGGGAACTGTGTCTGGAGCACTGAAAAATATAAGAAGAAAGGCTATCTAATAGGGGGAGAAGTAGTTGTTAGGTGGGGAAATCATTTTTTGAATCAGTCATTAGATTACAAACATTAGAGCCTCCTATTATATAATTTTGAAATATATTGTGATATATAGCGACTTTTCTATTTTGTGATTACTCTGATAACAGTAGGAGATTGGATTTTTCTGTGATTAAGTGTTTATTAAGTGTTTGAGAGCTTACAACAACGCATATTACAACAATCATTTATTATTATCATACCAAATTATATAAGTGTAATAACCTTATAAATATAACGCTTTTAGATAAAAATTTATTAATTTCACTCATCATCATAAATAATAACTTATAGAGTACCATTATAAAGGTCTCATCAATAGGGATCAGATTTTAACAACTAAATCTCATAAAAATAAAAACTTCAAAAAAACATATTTTTCAATCATTTAAATAACTTTTCTGAATACAGCTTCACTGTTGTGTTTCTCAACCTCATTATAAAGAAAACTGATTATACATCTCAACACAGTTAATGACAAATATTTTATTGGTCATTTCTTATCAAGTAGAGATTATAGCTTAGTTGATTGTGAACTCTTATTTGACTTAAAGGGACAGGTTTTTCTTCTTTTTATCCAACTCCCTTGGATTCTGCTTACAGAGATATGACTGTAAGAGTCTTTCTATAACATTTGATTTAAATAATAATTATTCTTATTAGTTTTTTGCTAAAATTTTTAAGTTGGTTTATTTTAAGTAATGTGAGTTCTTTTTCACTTTTAAATTTTTTGGTTTATGGAAAAAACAAGTCATTTTGTAGAAAAATACAACAAAAGCTCCTCCAGGTTTGGAATCTTGTCACAAATTTACTGATTTTTCATGCTCCTTCAAAATAAGTCAAAATAAAAAGGATAAAAAAGGTAAAAAAAGAGGGTAAAAGTAATAATATTAAAAAAACCTTAAGCCAAACAAAAAAGTATGGGGATTTTTAAAGCCATCAAATATTTTTTATTTTTTCATAAATTTTAAATTAATAAATCTGATATTTAATTTTACCAAAACAAATTAGTGGGCCAACAACCTTGTGTTGTATAAACAGAAATCATGACAAAGTTAAATTGTTTCATAGGGGTCATCTAGCCAATATATGTGGAAAGTCCCAAACCTAGTTTCTAGACTTGATCTGCATTTTGGCTTGAAGAATTTTCATTACTTTGAAACTAGTAAATTTAATTTATATTATTTATTTATTTATTTAATTATATTAAATTTTGGTGGTTTTCATCCCTTACTTCAATAAAATGCAGGGGAGGGTATTGCCAAATTTTCAAATCTGACATGGAAAATTTCTCACTTAGAAAATTTGGTGATACCCCTGGAAGACCTTTGTGGTGTAAAATTTTTTGTGTTGCTTTTTGAGTGTTGGATTTTATGAGAGGCATTATAAAACTGGTGTGTTATAAGAAAAGAGATTAAGAGGTTGAAATGATAGAAAAAGAAGGAAGAAAACATGGCTGGGTAAACTTTTTCATTAAAATGTTTCAAATCTCAGTGAATAGTGTCTTCCAAGGATTAATTAGAGGATGGAGGTCTAGTTTTTACTTATGAAAGGGAGGATGTGGCTAAAATGTGGTTGTGAAGAAAAATTGGAAAAAAGTGCTTATTTGAGGTCATAACTGACACCCATTTATGAAATAAGTGACTTTTTTGGAATATTTAAGTTCTGATTATTAAGTGTTGATTTTCTATGAAATCCGCACTTAAGTTAAGAGCAGATTTTCCAGAACTGACACCCCCTTAAAAAAACAGTAATTATTTTATTTATTTAAATTTTGTAGAAAATTTGGAATTTAACCTTAAAAACTAATAAAGCAATATTAAAGAAAAAAATTATTGAAAAAAATTAATTTTTGGGAAACATATATGAAATATTGTGGAGCTTTTTTGTTATATTTATGGGTAAGTTCACCAAAAGTAGCAAAAACCCTCAACAATATGTGAGTTTTTTTGTCAAATAAATTTTTTATGATAATTTATTATTTGTATATGACCATATTTTACCCCCTCTTTTTCACAATTTTAATTGATTTTTTCTTGAATCACTAGTTTTGAAGTTCAAATTCCAAATTTTTAATAAAAATGAATTTCTTTAAAAATAATATTTTAAATTCTGTATTTTTGATATTATTTTATGAATCTTGGTAAATTTTTGATTATGTTGATAAGCTCTAGGTCATTTGGGTCATTATTTTGAGATAAATCAAATTCTTTAAATGTGGTGATGAATTATTTATTGGGACTTTAATTTTTTCTTTCACATGAGCCTAGGAGCTTCAGGAGGCTAGAGATAACTCGCCACACTGGTTTTATTTACCAAAAATAATAAATTTTAGGATTAATAGAGCTCAGAGAGTGAGAATTTCTATAAGGTACTTACATTAGTTTAAACCATGTCAGTTTTTAATAAAATTTGATATTTTTATGCTGTAGAATAATTTACCTCTCTCCACTACTGAATCATGAAATATGATGGAGATGCAAGAGGTAAATTTGACACTTTATACTGTTGAAGTTTTGATTAAGTAAAAATGATTAAATCAAATCAAAGTAGTAATAACCCTCGCTGAGGCTTACCTAGTGCACAGCAGAAGAATAATGGCACCAGAAAGGAACTTGATTTCTTGCTTAGCTGAGATTGTAATTTACAAGGAACTCTGGATATAAACAATACTAAAAAAAATACTTTTTCAAAGAATAAACTGTAATAATACTAATCACTACAACACATTTTGAACTTCTCTGTGGGGAAACAATGAAAAAAAAGTTAAACAAATTTTTTTCCACTTAGAACCCATTTAAGACCTTTTAGTGCCAAAAACAATTGTTACATAATTTTTGCACCAATTTTGTGTCCCAAGAAGAAATGAACATTTTTTGCAGTGTAATACTCCACTTGCATAGTGGCAATAGATAATAACTTTTTTTTCAGGAAATAATAAATTTAACTTTTTAATGACACCAAAAAAGTAACTCCCCTTTAGTAGTAATACCAAGCCCTATTTATTTTCTTTTAATAACCTCCATGAATTTCTTAAAAAAAATCTTGTATTATCCTACCAATCAAACATTTTCAGTTCCCCCAAAGTAATACAGCATGCACTCTGAGCTCATGAATCCCAGAGGAAGATATATTTTTTCCACTCTTACTATTGATGAAAGGAGTTTGATTCCAAAGAATGCTGTTGGGTAAGGAGTATTTACACTTCCATAAATATTCCTGTTACCACAATAAACAAGTTCTCGAAAGAAGTATTATTTTTCAGGTCTATAAAGTAGAGCTATGAACTCATTGTTTTCCTACATATACGGAGGTAGGTGTATTAAAATTGACAGAAGAAAGGATATCACGCTTTAACTAAATAACTAGCAGCTAAAAATTAATATAAATCATATATTTATAATGAGTAAAAACTGTGATGTAAAGAATATAAAACCATTTGAATTTATTTTTGCTCATTGAGACTTTGAAGTAATTATTACTTCATATTTTAGATATTTAATTTTTTGTGTTTATGGATTTTTCCATGATTTGCATTTTATGCTTCCAACTTGTGTGCTTTCCATGCAGTTGTGAAAGACTGTTAGGAACTAATCCAGACATGGTTTTTATGGTGCATATTATTCTTATTATTACTTTGTCATTTCACTTGGTGAAATTTCCTTTGGACGTTTGTGTTAATGATAATATGAAAGATTCCTTAGATCCACAAATACACAACACTTACAGTGGGCTCTATTATTTCATTTTGAGGTCTTCTTTGTTCCCTAATTTATTCTTCTTTGTGAGTATTTATTAGCACTTTTTCTCTTTATGAAATTTACATCATTTACATGAAGACTTTTTTGTTGTATGTTACCTTGTAAAGGTTGAGATTCAATTCATAATGCAATAAACTATGCATACCGAAATGGGAGGAGCTAAATGTTTTTTAGAGTGTTGAAAACGAAAAACCGTCGGGTTCAAGCGGGCAACGATGAGCACGATTTACAAACAGTTTGTCATTTCATTATTTTATTTTTTTCATTGAAACTTATCCTTTTATTTTTACCCTACACTTCAAAGAGACCTCCCCCCAGCTCGTCAGTTTTCAGTCTTCCATATCTCACCCTTCAATGTTATCTGTGTATTTATTCTTTTATGAATTGTTCCGACGTTTATTTTATTTTATTTCATAGAGGGCTACAATCCAATTCAATTTAAGCGTAATCTTCCTCATCGGGGTCCTTCTGGAGTCGTCATCTTAGGTTCCGTCTTCGCTATTTGTGCTTACGGATTTTATCGTTTCGGTCAAGGAAATGTTGAACTCAAGTAAGTACCTCTCCCTCTTACCTACGACTTTTAATTAACCACGAAACTCCAACCATCTTACTCACTTATGGATTTCGATTTTCAGAGAACTAAAAAGAGAAAATTTATATTCAAGAATTCATCTTGCACCATTTTTAATTGCTGAGAATGATCGTGATATATATCGTCGTACTCAAGCTGCTTTAGATAGGGAAAAAGAAATTATGAAAGATGTGCCTGGTTGGACGCCTGGAAAATCAGTTTATCATACCCAGTTAAGTTTTATTTGAATTTTTTATCTTTGCACATATATGTAAATATATACATTTACTTGGTTTCGCCTTTCGGGATCTATAATGATACTAACTAGTTTTCTTTCTCTCTCTCTCTCTCTCTCTCTCTCTCGTATTGATATACAGGAAGTATGTACCAAATACAATCATTCCTTTCTAGCTCGCTCACCACCTTATATGCATTATACAAGCAATTCATTCAATATCGAAATGTACTTAATCAGTCCTATAGGACATCATGATCCCAAAGATCCACCAAAAAAAGTTCTAAAAAATATAAAAATAAAAAATAAATGAAAAAATAAAAACAAAATAAAAACAAAATAATAAATAATAAAAGAAAAAAAAAACTTTGATAAAGGCAACTTAATATGAACTTTCTGAATTAATAGATAAGACTACCCTACCTCCTACCCCCTTCCTCATCTATAGATTCACTGTGAAAAATGAAAAATAGATATCAAAGTTGATTTGATTTTTTTCAAAAAAAAAAAGTATGAGAAGAAGTTGTTCAGAAAGATATGATCTGATTTCAAACTATGAAATAACATGATCAATCATTATTATTATTATTAAGAGTTTCAATGTTCAGGGATCCACTGTAGACAATCCTATAGTACTAGCTATAGGCCTTGATCAAGGGAGTTGGAGAAAAACTAGAGTGAAAAACCCCTGTCCCTTTGAGAAATACCAGGTGAGATTTATTTGCTACAGCAAATTAGAGACTTTTAAAATACCCCTTCCAACACACTTCTTGAATGCTTAACAAATCAAAGCAGTAGCATAGATAGACCGCAGACCAAAACAAACCTGAAATGCAGAAGGATCCACACCAGAAAACCAAAACACTGTGCACTTGTTGCACAGAAAACAGCAATAATACTTGATGCAGGTTGCAAAGCTACACCAGAGAAACCAGTTGCCAAAGTTAAGTTAAATGAAGAACTCATCTTGCAACAAACACAGCCAACTGTGGCCAAAAAACAGTGAAAACTGAGTGAGAAACAGTGATCTAATAACCAGATGGTTGTATGATAATTAAAGTTGCCCCAAACTGTCTTTTTCAGTATGTACACACAGACCACCATCTAAAATTCTATGCTAAAGCAACAAATTTGGCAATTCTGACATCCAAATTGCATAAAAACCCTCTAGAAATGCTCCCCAACATGCTACAACCAAGGCAGGCAGCCAGGCCCCCTGAAGCCATAAAACCACTAAAATCCATTAAAAAACCAGAAAACAACAGAAAACACCTTAAACCTTAAAATATGCTAAAAAATCAAAAAAAAACATAAATCAAAGAGAAAAACCATGGCTATCTAATCTTTCTAAGCACTTAATCTTAATAATTAAGATTAGCCCACAAAACGCAAAAAATAAAATTAAACAGATATATTAAAAAATGAAAAGTGCCCAAAAGTGCCCTTAAAACTTAGAATATAAAAATATCATCAAAACATAAAATATAGAGTGAAACCAGGCCTATCCAATGATAATAGCCTCATCCTTTTAGCTTCAATATTCAGTCTGTGAATCCAGAAAAACACCATAAACAGAAATCAATGCCATTTAAGACATCACCAAACCATACCAAACTACACAACAAATGTCCTAGAAAATGTTGGATGACCACACTGGCATACTTCTAATTATTCCAATCACTCTTCAGCATTTTGAAACACAAACCTTTTAATTTTTTTTTCATACTCTCAAAATGTTCAACTTCTATGCTTTATTCACTTGATTTTATGTTTTTTTTTGCATATTCATTTTTATTTTGAATTTACAGTAAATGTTTCTTTTTTTGGATGTCTCATTTGTTTTCATTCACCAGCTCAACATGAAAATGCAAATTTTTTGCAATTGCATAATTTTTCACTGTTTCTTTATTTCATTCATCACTCATATCCTTTTTCACCTCTCCTGAAACATCCCTCAAACAATTTGGTTTCATTTATTTTCTCATCTCATCTCTCCAGGTAAGTCATTTTGTTCATTTTTTTGATTTTTTGTTATCTAATTATGAAAAAAATTCCTTTTTTATTTTTTATTTTTTGTAAGTGGTTCTTTTTTTGGTTTTCAAGGTTAAATTAACTCTTTTTTGTTCTTTCTCTTTCTCTCCCTCTTTTCTCTTTTTCTTTCACTCCATCCTACTCTTTATCCTCCTTGGCCTGGTCTTTTTCCCCACATTCACCCCTCCTTGGCATGGACATATCCCTCTTTTACCCCCTTTTACCCCTTTTTCCTTCTCTTTTTCTGCCTGGAACCCCCCCTGGTCACCCTCATATCCCCCTCCAAATCTCCCCTAACCCCTTGCTCATTTTTTGTTAATGAACAATCGATAATGATTGTTCATTAATGAAGGAAGATCAGGGGGTAGGGGTAAAATTGGAGGGGGATATGAGGGGGTATAAAGGGGTTTTAGGGGGGTTTTGGTGAGGTTTTGAGGAGTTTGGAGGCAGTTTGGAGTGGGCTTTGGAGAAGGTTTGCAAAGGGAGTGTTAGTAATTGGGTTGAGAGGTGAGAAGGAGGAGCACTTTGTGTGCTATGCATTGTAATAGGCAGAGGCAAGGGATATTGCATATGGGGGTTTTATGGGGAAATTGCTGTGGGATGCTCCTCATTGGATTACTTATATAGTAATCCAGTTACTTCTTAGTCTCATTGCTGTATCAACATAGTCAGTCCTGTATCACTTTTGGTAACCCCAACATAGTCATTCCCATCTTAGGCTAGCATCAGCGCTAGTAGTAATCAGCCTTCTTAGGTCTTAAAATAATGTTTGATATATAACCAGTTCACTACAAAAGAATCATGAACCCCCTAGTCAATCTGATGCCGTGCTCTTTGCTGCAATATAAGAGCAGATGACACACTTTCAGTAACAGAAAGCTAGACTCATTGAACTTCTAGCAAAATAAAAACCCTCTTATTGCGGCCCACAGAGGCAGAGTTGGAGGCTTCTGCAGCCAAACACCAGAATGTCCCAAAGATTGCAGTGGCAGAAATCTTTGATAGAAAACAAGGCCCCCAGGCAGATAAACCTCTATGTCCTGTTCAATGGCCATCAGTTCCCAAATGAGAAATCAAAAAATGTATTCACAATATCTTACCTTACAGATGAGGCAGCACATTGGGCAAGGGAATATACAAAAGAACTCCCTGAAGGTTCCAATTCTGTGACAACTTTTTTCTGATTCATGGAAGCATTTGAGCTATCTTTTAACGATCCTGATTTTGCAACAACCTTGGAACACACATTAAACCAATTACTCCAAAAAAATTCAGTGGTGGAGTATGTGTCAGAGTTCTGGGGTCATGCTAGTTACCTCAAAACATGGGGGGAAGGGGCGCTCATTTTCCACTTCAGGAATGGGCTCTCACAAAAAATCAGAAACAATCTAATCACTCACCCTCACCCAACCTCTCTCCAAGCACTGATGGAACTTTCTATTTAAATCAATAACAATTTTGTGCATCAGCAAATGGATGGTTGGAGTGGAACTTGTCAGTGTTGCAACTATGCATCATTGAGAAGGGCAAGCACCAGGGGACCAAACTCCCTGAATATTGATGCAGTAAATGCACAAGAGGCTACTGGGAGGAAAAGGCTTTCAGATGAAGAATACAAAAGATGAATGATAAAAGGCTTGTGTCTAAGGTATGGGAGCAGTGGTCACTTGAAAAGGGAGTTTAGAGGGAAAATTAGAGTTAGTGATGTGAGGGATAGTGCAGGAAAGGGGAAGTTAAAAGACAGCACTTGGGAGTGATGATGGTTCCCTCCTTGAGCGGATTAGAGGGAAAGGATAAGAGGGATCTAGTAAAAAAATTATCAGCATGTTAGCCACTGGAAGTGCATGATTATTGTATTATTATGAACTTACCTTTAATGACTCTTGATTCCACAACAAATGTATGATTCCTATTGGACTGTCGGGCCACAGACAGTTTTATTTCTAACAAGTTTTTACAGAGAAAAAAATGCAAAAATTGGACCACCCTAGGCATCTAATTATGTTTGAAAGACCCCCAGGTGGGGGAGGAGAAGTAAGAGAAAAAAAAATTCAGTTTCTGGTGTGATGGAAGGGAGTCTCAGTGAAGACATATTCAACAAACCTGAAGGAGCAGTACAATATGGTACTGGGCATGACTTGGCTGGACAGATATAACCTGCAGATTGATTGGAAAGAAAAGAAGGTTCAAATGGGAAGTAAAAAGGATGTAGGCACTAAAGCATTGGCCCCCTGGCCCATCCTGGAGATTTTTCTGATATCTTGTTATCATCAATTGACTTGAAACCAGAACTGATTCTTCCTCTATATTTTAGGCAGCAGGCTGGGGATGGGCTACCAACAGGGAGTGCAAGAGAAAACCAGGGAGGGGATGAAGCACACCAAGAGAAGTAAAAGGCACAAATGAAAAGGGGTGAGGCACAGAGAAAGAATTTTCCCCCTGGCCCCCTCAGTGGTTAGGGGCCCATCCCAGAAAGTCTCCTGTTTTTTTATTATTATCAGTTGACTTGATGCAAAAACTGACACTTTCTCTTGATGCTAAGTTTCAGGACTTGAAGGGGGAACTGGAGGAAGAGGAAGAATTAAAATTTAATGCAACAGCATGGAACATATCTTCCAAGATTTCAGCTAAGCTACAGTCCTCAAAGCCAATAAGAAGCCTCAAGGAGATTATCCCAGAAGCCTATTGGGAGTTCTTACCACTGTTTGAAGATGGAGGAGTCAAAGCCCTGGAACCTCATTGACCATATTACTTTTCCATTGATCTGACTCCAGGTTCAACTCCTCAATTAAGCAGCATGATCCCATTTTCAATCTTGGAGTCAACAGCACTAAAAGAGATGATTGATGAAAATTTTAAGAATGGTTTCATCAAAGAGTCCGAATCTCCCTGGGGGCCCCAGTAATTTTTGCAGGTAAAAAGGTTGGTTCATTGAGAACTTTCATGGATTTCAGAAGGTTAAATGCACTGAAATTTAAAAACAGATACACCCTTCCACTAACTAGTGAGCTGATTGATAGTCTTCAGGGTACAGAAGTTTTTGCATCCTTAGATCTTAGAGCAGGTTACCATAAAATGTTTGTGAAAGAAGGTGATAAACACAAACTGGGATTTTGCACCAAATTTGGTCATTTTGAAATTGAAAGTGGTTGAAGAAACCCATACTTCCTATGTTAAGGTACCTTGTTCCTATTGAATTCATAACAAGCTTTTGTATAGGCCTTAACTTCCCTTGTCTTTCCTGGCCAGAAGATATCCCTTTCTTTTAAATGGAAGGTTTTATCAAGCCCAAGAAGACCAGCTAACAGAGAATCATGTCTACTATTAAAATTCCTTAGTTTTATATACTTATTGTTTTGTATGACTACTATATCTTCAAAGACTAAAAGACCTGATTCTTTGCTGAATCTCTTGGACACTTTCTTCAACAGTATTTTTCCTTTAATTTCCAAGCAATATTCATCCTTTGATTGACCCTCTTGAATGTTGGGAAATGGATTTTGAATTGCCTATATTTTCATTGAATTAAGTTGATGAGTTGTTAACATTGATTTGTTGAAGATTTATTTTACATTTTCTGGATTATTTTCAGCAAATTCCTCCCCCTGCTGCAGATAAATGTTGTCCCAACATGAAAAATATCTGGAACTAAACAGTTTTTTCCTAGGCAGTAGGTATTATTAAAATAAAATTCAGATAATAACTCAGCCCATTTATCCTGACGTCTAGTAAGTACTTTGGAAGACATGAAGTATTTCAAAGCATTATTATCAGTTAGGTTTTGAAAAGAACTATTTATACTGAGAAGAAAAGAACAGAATTTTTTGAGACAATGAATAATAGCTACTGATTCTTTATCATGAACTTCATAATTTAATTCTGCTGTGACCAATTTTTGTGATTCAAATGCAACAGGATGAAACAATTTTGTTTCAGAATTAAATTGGGATATAACCCCTGCCATAGCATAATTGCTAGCATCTGTCCAAATTATCTTTGAGTCTGTAAGATCAAAGTGTTGTAGGATTGGGGCTGAGGTGAATGCAGTTTTCAATTCTTTGAATTATTTCCATGCTATATCTGTGAAAACATTGGGAATATCTTTTTCAAGAAGAGAAGTAATATTTGTTATAGTTTTAGAGTAATATTTTATAAATATTCTACAAAAATTTGCAAAACCTAAACATCCCTGTAAGGATTTAAGGTTGGTTGGCTCAGGCAATTCTAAAACTTTTAAAAAAAATTTCTATCCATGACTAAACCATCAGTAGAAAATGTAAACCCCAAAAAGGTGATAGATTTATGGTGGAATTCACACTTGGTGTGCTTGGCATAGAGTCCTTGTTCTCAAAGCCAAGTAAGAGCCATTTTGACATGTTGCATATGTTCTTTGAGTGAGTTTGAGAAAATTAAAATGTCATCTAGGTAGAAAACAACAAAAATTTTGACAATATCTTGGAAGATATCATTGACAAAACTTTGAAAAGCTGATGGGTGCACTGCACAATCCAAAGGGAATTACCAAATTTTCAAAACTACCAAATCTTGTATGCATTGAAGTTAAAGTTTCATGACCTTCTGCAATAAGTATAAGGTTGTAAGAACCTCTGAGATCAATTTGAGAAAATAAATTTGCACCATTAAACAAGGAAAAGAGTAATGACATAGGAGTAACTGGATATTCATTCTTCTTAGACACTGAACTAAGGTCTCTATAATCAAGAAATAACCTAAGACTTCCATACTTTTTCTTAACAAAAAGAACTGGAGATCCAGTTGGAGATTAACTGGATCAAATTAAACCTTTTGCTACATTCTCTGAAATTTAGTGTTGAATAACTTGAGATTTGTCCTTCAAAAAAGAATAGACAGGACCTTCCAATGGTACTGGACCTACTAACTCTATTTGATGATTGTAGGATCAATGAGGTAGTAGCTTGTTGGCCTTACAGATTGAAAAAACAATGATGAAGTAATGAGAGGCCTCAGGTGGAGTTGATTTAATGGCTTCAATACTGATTTGGTCATCATCCTCATCTTTGAAGAAGTCTGTCAAAGGTAGACTTGTATTTAGAGAGCAAAAAGTGATTACCTAGATGCTATTTAAATCCTCTTTGAGTAAAGTAGTGAAACTAGAAAAGCTAGCCATATGCTAATTTAAAGGAAGATCAGATTCTTGCAATACATCTGGAAGAGAAGTGTCCTCTGTTTGGACTTGGTCAGATGGTTGTTTAACTCCCTATTGACTTGCATTGATGAATCAGAAATATACTTAGAGCAAGGGGTCATCAATCCCTGTGACCAATCAATTTTGGGATTCCAATGCTTTAAAAAGTCATGGCTAAGAATGGTATAGTCCATCCTTGGGGAATACAAGATTGTTAATTCCCACTGGAAGGAGGGAAAATTCAGAAAGTTGAAAACCCATAAAACTTTCTTACTGACCCAGTATTTGGGCTCCTCTGATTCAAACAGATAAATTGGAATTTGGTTGATTTCTACAAATTTCAGCTTAAGTTTTCTGTAAAAAGATAAACTGATAAATGAAATTGAAGCTCCAAAGTCTATAAGGCAACTGAAGGGTATATCCTCCTTAAAAGGAATTAATCTCAAAAGTTTAACGGCAAGTCCAGTCCTTAGTACATGGAGGTTCTGTGCACTGGGAGAGATAAGATAGTTTGCTTTGCACACAAGTAAACTATCTACTAGTTTTTTGACTTCAAACTAGTACCTTCTCTTTCCTTCAACTTTACACAGTCTTCCAACTTGTGCTTACCCCCACAATACATACATAACCCATTATCTGCTTGTCTCTTCCTCTCAGCTTCTTTAAGTTCCCCTTTAGGATCCAGTACTTTGCTGATATCGCCTGGGGTCGAGCCTTTTGGTCGAGGTTTATCCTTTCCCTTATTGGGTTTGGATTGAGTCGAGGAGGATTGATTTGGTCGTGGGTGTGAAGAAGGTCCCGATTTAAAATTTAGGCCTTGAGATTTGTTGGCATATCGACGATGTTGAAGTCGTCCTTGATAAACGCCGTCGAGTTTGAGGGTTCGATCCATTAAGTCCCTTAAAGTAGTCATCTTCTGACCGTGAAGATTTAATTGATCTAGAATCCTTGAAGGAAGTCCTTTCTTGAAATGATACTTAAGGGCAGCATCATTCCAACCTACTCGAGTTTGAAGTGCTCTGAAGTTCGAGATATATTCAGAAGCTTTACCATTATCACTCATGCGAAGAAAATCAAGTTCAATTTCCGCGTTGTCCGTTTCATTAGGGTCCCCAAACAACGTAAAAAGTTGGTCCTCGAACTTTTCCCAATTATTGATAAGTAAGTGGGTTTCTGTCGAAGAAAGCATGAGTAGATAAAGTTCGAACCATCTTGCTGCTTTCCCGGCTAGGAATGAAGAAGCATAAACAACCTTTGATTGGTCGCTGTTAAAGGTTCGAGGGTCATTATGGAACAGTAGCTTGCAGGTTTGCAAGAAGGGTCGTAATCTGTCGGGGTGATCTCCGTCGAATTTGTCAGGAGATTTCATAGAAGGAGTTTTGAACTTAGATCCCTCTGAAGATGTTGGATTTGAAAGGGTTTTCATGAAAAGTCTCATGAAATCTTCCAGAGAGTTAGGTGGTCCAGGTTCTGAGGATTGGCCAGAAGGGTGATTGGCAGGGGCGGATGGTGCCTCGTGCATTGTATCCTCTCCTTCTTCTTCATCACTAGAATCCTCAAAATCTTGTGGAATGTCTTCTACAGATTGAACTGAATGTTGCCGTTCCCTAAGGTCGAGTGGTTCTGAAGAGTGAGTGCGAGAAACAGACCTTGTGGCTGTTGGCCTGCCTCTAGCGCGAGCTCTAGTAGTAGCGCCCGTAGGAGGAGTGCGTTGAACAGGTGCCATTTAAAATTTTAGAAACACCTAAAAGGACGTAGTAGTGCAAAGAATGAGAACTATGGAGAATTAAATTATACTGTCACCGGACGACCTACCCACAAGGTCGAGGATGTTCCTGAAGGTGAGATGAGGGATTTTAGAAACTTCTTCGAAGCACAGAGGAATGATTCGAGGAAATGATCCGAAGGTCACTCAAAGTAATAGCTATAGGTTTGAGGTTCGTTTGAGAAGAATTATAAACTAGTTTTAAAGGTAATAGTAATTCTTAAAATCTCACGAAGGGTTCGAAAACTCAATAATCAAAGATTTAGGATTTAAAAAATGAATATTGAGAAACTAAAAGAAAGATACAATAACAATGATTTAATTTTTTAAGGATTTACCACTATTAATGTAAATACGATTTTATAATTTAATTCTAAGGAATATCGAACCAAATACCCAACTCCTTTTATATCCTTTGTTCCTCCTCGCATTGACCTCCCTTCCATCGCACCATTCCCATTCCATTGACCATTACTAACAAACACTTAGACCCTCTTCACTAAATATCCGTCCATGCTCAATTTACCCCTTTTTAATTAATTAACAAAACTTTTAATGAAAAACTACTACTGTACTATTACATTGAACTTAGCGCTGTGCGTCGCTTACTGAAAAGGACTAAGGTACCCCATTGGGAGATTGACTAATTTAGATTTAGAGTTTAGGCTAGCGCAGTTAAATAGTAAGTACACAAAGGAAACTTGCAGTTGCTATGGAGAATTGCTTTCTGTGCTTCGAGTATAGATTTAGGACTCGATATTATTGATTTAATGAGTTGATTTCGCCTCGAGTGTCACGTGGCACGTGACACTAACTAGCTAAGTATATTAAGTAATATAAATAATTAATAAATTTAAGTAATTGTCCCATACATTTTTACTCCCTAACACCGTGCTCAATACTACAGCTGAGTGGGAATAAAAATAATAATAAAAATATAATAAAATTTTTAAAATTATCAAATTCTTTTACCGAGAGGATTGGATTTCCGTGAAATCAATATATTTACATCAAATATGTTGTTTTAATTGTGACAGTCCAAGGGAACTCATATTTTATTGCAAATGGAAATGATACCCTCTTGAAGGAAGGGTACTTACTTAGCATGGAGGGTTTAATGATTAGTGGATATTCATATGGCAAGCATGTGTTATTACAATAGGCAGGGAAGGTGGTACAGTACCCATTTTTTTGTCAGGGATCTCATGAAGCATAGGGTATGTACAAAAGGTAGAGTGTCAGGCACTAATAGCTGTACTTGTATAAATTTTTCAGGTGCTATTAGGACCAAGACTTATGCTAACAATTTTACATAGATTATTGAGATACTTAGTTACCGTTTGATATTCTTGTATTAGTTTTTAACTTGTGTAGGAAATCCTGTAAGGAAAAAGAGCTTAGGGGAAGGGTGCTGAACATACAGGTATATAAAAGAGCACACACTTTTAAAAGAGGGGTTTGAGAAGAAGAAGAAAGTCAAGTAGATTTTTTATATACATAGATAATAAATTATAGATATATTTTACTTTTTTGTACATAACAGGTGTGCATACCAGAAGTAGTGCTGTAGAGTTATTTTATTTCTACAGTAAGGATATTATTAGATAGAGTGCTTCAAGAGGAAGTGACTGAGAATACTAACGCTTACTGAGAATTAATCTAGCCATTAGAAAGATTACTTATATTAAAATATATTATCCCCTTTTCTTTAAAGATTTCTACAAAATTAATTCTTCTTTCTTCCCAAAAAATATTTAACCACACTTACAATACATACTTTCACCGTCTTTAAATATTAGAGTGGCAGGCGTTTCTTTTTAAAAATTAGTTTTAGAAAGGAGAACAGACCCATCTTGGATTGTGTCTATAGCTTAGTATTATAGAACTACCTTTCTACACTGTGAGATTTATTGCCATGAAACATTTGTTGAAGACGGCCTTGGTGAATTCCATCCAGCTCAAGGGTCCCATCAATGAGTTCCATTAAGGTTTCCATTTTCTGGTCATGAAGATTTAGTTGCTGCAGAATCCTCAATAGAATTCCTTTTTTGAAATGATACTTTAGGGCTGCATCATTCCAACCTACTTGAGTTTGTAGAGCCCTGACATTTAAAATATATTCATAATCTTTTCCATTATTTTTAATGCAAAGGAAATAAAATTAAAATTCCAAATTATTGGTTTCATTAGGGCCCCCAAATAATATAGAAATTTGATCTTCAAATTTTTCCCAATTGTTGATTAGCAAATGGGTTTACATCAAAGAAAGCATGAGCAGGTATGGCTCAAACCATCATGATTCCTTCCCAAATAAGAATAATGATGCATAAATTTCCTTGGAACAGTCCATATTGAAGGTTCAAGGGTTATTGTGGAACAATAATTTGAAGGTTTTCAAAGAAGGTCTCAATCTGTCAGGATTTTCTCTGTTGAATTTATCTGGGGACTTAATAAAGGGATTTTTAAATTTAGAGTTATCTGAAGGAAAAGAATTATAAATGTATTTTCCTAATAGTTTCATAAAATCTTTCAATGAATGAGCTGGACCAGGTTCAGAGGTTTGGCCCAAAGGGTTGGAAGAAGGGAAGATGGTTCCTCCTGCATTGTATCTTCACCTTCCTTCTTCTCAGTAGAGTCTTTAAAATCCTAAGGAATTTTTTCTACAGATTGATTTGAATATTCCTGTTCCCTTAATTTGAGAAATTCAAGGGAGTTTGTGTGGTAAATAGGTCAAGAAGTTTCTTGCTTATCCCTTGCACAAGATCTAGTAGTAGTGCCCATAGGAAGTGTGCGTTGTGGTACGCATCTCGCATAAGCACGTGAAAAACGCGTGAAGTGCAACTACTGTTACAAAGGGGTTGTCATGTCATTAAGCAAAGCACAAAGAAATATGGGTTCCGTGCTTGCAGTATGGGTTTACGTGTCGAAAAACAGCATAGTATGGACATGGAGTTCATAGTTTAACTATGTGTTTAGCAAAAGGCATGCAGCTGGTTATCATGTGGGGCTATTAGCGCGGTATCAAGATAAGGAAGTATGTTTTTATTAGGGAGACTTAATGAAGCAGCAGCGCTAGCGCTAGTTAGGAAAGTCAACTAAAGAAAGTGCAACAAGTCAGGGTGAAAGGAGCGCACATATGCATGAAGCAAATATCGGAGGGTAGCCCAAGGATAATACTTACAAGTAATACATGAGTAAGTGAGCTCTTTTACTATTAGCACATCATTAAGTGGGGGTGGTACAGGCTATAGTATACATAGTCTTCCTTAGAAAGCATAGGTTGTACATACAGGCTACTAAAGAGAGGGGACTAAAACTTGAGTGCTGAAACCTGTAGGAGAAAGCTGATAAGGAAAAAAACCTAGGAATAATATATAAAGGAAAGGATCTCTATAGAAAAAAGGGAGATCAAGGAAGCAAGAAATAAAGAAATATAAAAAAAAATAGTTATATATAGTAATCAAGTAACAATACTTAGGATATTTTTAGGATTTTAGAGTAAGCTGAGCACTAAAAGGTTATTTTATTTCTGCAGTAAGGATTGTATTTGTGTATAGTTCTTCAAGAGGGAGTAGCTGAGAAAATTAAGTGCTTTACTGAGAATAGATAGTAACTGGGCTGTAGCACCACTCTTATCTCTACTTTTCTAATTTACCTATATCATCACCTTACAGTTATCACTGTTTCTTTTCTTAGAGTGGCAGGTGCTTCTTTTAATTAAGAAGAACCAACCCATCTTGCACTGTTTCTATAGCTTGAAATTATAGAACTGTCTACAATTGGTGTCCCAACAGTGGCATAAATGTAAGTGATAATAGTATTGTTATTTTCTTGATTATTGTTATGTTTCAGGATCTCGTCAAATGGACGATGTGGTACACGCCTCACAGGTAGTTTGATTTTGGACCAATCAGCTCACATAGCCCAGGAAGACTAAAGGGGATTCATAGCACAGTAGGTAGAGCTAAACTATAATACGTATTTGTGTGTTTCAAGAACAAAGGGAAATAGAAGCGCGGAAGAGGATTCATGGTCTGTGCACTCGGATTTTTCAGCAGGATGCACCGCACAATGGGAAATTGTGTGTTATTGATTTAGGACTGCAAGCACTGAACAATATGGAATTGGATTTTCCAATAATTGTGTGTTACGCACTAAGGAAGGAATTATGGCTCAAGGAAAGACTCAAGTGCAAAGTATACTGCACTGCGGATAGTGTGGTAACTTACTGAAACAGGTGATATAGGAGGTTAAATAGTTAAAAGGCAAAGCAACTAGGATCAGCATTAGAAGGAGTCAAACTTGGAAGTAGCACTGAAACAAAACAAAGGTACAGTCAGTGGCCCACATGTTGAGTATGAGTGAAACAAGTTAATACTAGTGTTAGTAAGGATAGGGTATGTTTTAGGCGCTGTAGTTATTACGAGCGGTGTACGTAGTTTACTAATAGATTAGTTATTGTTTTACTAACGTGGCTCTAGAGTCAGCGCTGGAGATCCACTAGGGAACTGTGTTTTGAGTGCTGGAAAAATATAAAAATTGTATTGCATCCAGTAATAAAAGGGAGGACAATTGACAAATAGTTAGTTAACATACAATTAGTTAATAATTGTGGAGTCAAGTATAAGATATTAGATTTTCTGTGATCAATTGTTTGAGAATATATAGATTCAGAGGATTGACTATTATGAGAGTTATTTTATTGCTATAATAAGGCATATTCAAACAGAGCTCTTCAAGAGGGAGTAGTTGTGGATATTAGCGCTTGTTAAGAATAGAAATATCCAGATATTAATACTTGTTTTTCCAATCTTTTGAACTCATTTCTCAACTTATAAACTTTCTAATCACATATTAGTGTTACACATTATTGGGCTCTCTTTAAAAATACAAGTGGCAAGCACTTCTTTTTAGAAATTTAAAAGAAGAACCAACCCATCTTGCATTGTGTCTACTGTTTAGTACGTTAGAACTCTCTACAACAAGATCAAGCTGGCACTTCAGAGGAAGAGTCGTAGGGTCTACAATGAGTGGATCAATATCTGTTATCAATGGATAGCGTAGGATTGTATCAAGGGGTACAGTCATCTTTTATTAATAACTTGTTTTCTCATCTTTAAACAAGGGAAGAAATGGAGCCAAATGTGACTTCATCAAGGCTTCCTCAAGAAGGAGTGAAGTCACCAAGTTCAACTACTTCAATACCCCAAAGGGTATCAACTATCAATAGATTCAAGGATGATTGTTTAAAATTTACTGGTAGTAATACCAAAAAGTTTTTATGCATGTTTGAGCAAATTGCGGAAGTTCATGGGGCCACTGATTATGATATGATGCGCCAGGTGTTGTTTTTTGTTTCAAAAAATTGTAAGGACAACTTAGAGGATCTTGAAGGGCATGAGTCTTGAGATTGGACAGCACTGAAGGCTCAGATGCTGAGGAGGTGGCCAAAAAATATGGAGGAAACTAAGTACACAATGCATGACTTGGACGCTCTAGTAAATAAGGCTAAGTCAAAAGGAGGAATCAGGGATCCTAGAGAATTTAAAGACTTTAGGGAAGAATTTGATCAAATTGTTGAATATTTAGTCAGTAACAAGGATTTTAGCTATGTTAATGGGTTGCTACCTTGGCTTTGTGAGGCGTTAGAACCTGAGGTTGAAGATTGGGAAAAGAGGCGCCTTGATAGCAAGGGAAAGATTATCAAGAAGAGGGATAGAAATTACAAATACCCTGGATTGGAGGCAGTTGAAATTTCTGTTGAAGCAGAAATGAAGTTGAAATAAGTAGAAAAAAGGGCTTCTAGGGTAGCATTGGACAATTTAAAGTTAATTGAAGTTGCATCTGCTGTGGGGCCTTTGACTCCAATAACTAGTCCTTGAGGAAAACCCATCAAGAAGGATCCAGACTCAGTAATGGCTAGTATTGATGAGCTGGAAAAGAAGTTAGCTGAGGCAGCTATAACTAAAGATTTTTATAAGCCAAAAGCCAGTCCTCAAGTTTCTTTTTTTGCTAGCATGGTGTGCTACTACTGTAATAAAGAAGGGCATTCTAGAATGAGATGTAATGTGCTACAAAAGGACAAAGAAGATAAGGTTGTCTATGAGGATAGGACAGCGCTGATGTTGGAAGATGGTAATAGACTTATAATAGATAGATAATGCGGTATGCAAGCTTAAGTTATTGATTACATAAATAAAAAAACTTTGGAGGTTAAGGTTAGTAAAGGAAAGGAGCCAGAGCAGGTAGATAAAGGAAAAGGGTTAAGGGCAGTCAACTTTGCTGTAACTTGTGCAGTTCTGGACTTTAAAGCTAAAGAGGGGGAAGTTGCAATGCCACTTACTTCTGTGCATCTAGAAATATTCATGGCAAAGTAAAAGAAGATGGCCCCTCCAACCATTTCTAGGCAAAGAAGAGCAGGTGCTAGGTATGCTAATGCTGAAGATATGGAGGAAGTAGGACATACTACTAGGGAAAATGTACCTATTTTTCAGGATGATGTTGAGATGGAAGAAGGGTCAAGTGGACAGCAGAACCCTGAGGAACAGCGCTTCAAGGAGGAAGTTGTTTTGGAATAACAGGAGACAGAAAGGGTTTGTCAGAGAGCGACACCTGCGGAAGGAATGCCAGGGGCTAGGCATGCGACACCCAAGAATCCTCCTGGTAAGGCCAAGTCTGGCGCTAAAACTGCGCAACCAAAGTGGAAGATGCAGCATCCAGTTCATTCAGAGTTTCTTAGGGCCACTGAAGAATTAGTTACTCATTGTTTGAATTCAACAATTACGGTTCCATTAGGGATACTTCTGGCTGTGGCACCTGATGTGGAAATTGGGTTAGTAGATAAATGTAGGAAGCAGAGGGTAGCTAACTGTTTGCAGTAAGAAATGGCTCAACAGTTTTATCAACCGACTTTGGGTTTATCAAAGGATCCTCATTATGCAGGACCTTTAGGGTATTTATCTTTGTCAATAAATTGAAAGCAAATTAGAGCGCTAGTTGATACAGGCTCTCAGATTAATGTAATATCAGTAGATGATGCCATAGCGCTAGGACTACCAGTAAAAGATGGTGAGGGTACTGTCGCAGGTATTAAAGGGGGAAGACTACCTGTTATAGGGGTAGCAGAGTTTGTGAAAACTCAAGTTGCAGGGGCAGAGAAAGATCTGCACTTTTACCTCCCTATAGGAATGGTAAAACCAGTTTTAGGTACGCCATTTTTAATGGATTATTTGGCTACTATAGATTATGGTCAAAATAAAACAATTGGAATAAGGATTATGAGGGATGATGGAGTCCCAGTAACAGCTGTGCTAGTAGCGCCTAGAAATGATGGATGGGAAACTAGATATACTGGCGCTACAGTTTTAGAGAAGGAAAGGAAGTTTTATGAGGAAGGATTTGAGGAGGAGAATGAGCACCCACCAGGGGTACATCCTTCTTTTCATTTGAGGCTGGTATTTTAGGTGTTACTATCTCCCCAGAAGAGAAGAACCTGGATAGTAACAGGCCAGTCCATAAGAGGATACACAAAGTGGAACTTCATAGGTGTTTAGGTAATACTACTATAAAATGTATTATACCTAGGTTATTTGATTTCTTTTAAATAGGTTTTTGTTATTTTTTTGTTAAAAAGGAAAGACAAAAGCAAGATGTGGGTTTTACTTGTAGTTAAATTAGGATGACTATGATTTTAAATAATGAAGGAAGTGATTGGCAAAGTTTAGTGTCAAAGTATAAACCAGTCACAGTGAGGGTTAAACCAGTTAATTCTCCAACGCCAGATTTAAATCCTCCTTTAAAGAGGCCAGAATTGTCAAGAAACCCTTATGATACACCTTTAACAAAGTTTCTGCCAGATTTTGTACCTACAGAAAGGATTACATGGGAGCGCTTGAAAATGGTAAATTTTGGACCAGATGATTGGCTTTCTAAGGAAGAAAAGGACTTACTGTTGAATGTGATGGTATTAAGAGTGAAAGCAATTGCGTTTTCAGAAAAGGAAGGGGGGTTGTTAAAACATACCTATGGTAAACCTTATATTTTTCCAGTTATACCTCATGCGCCATGGCAGAAGAAGACGTTTCCTATACCAGTGGCAATTAGAGAGGAGCATACTGAACTTATTAGGGAAAGGTTACAGAAGGGATTGTATGAACAATCTATGTCAAGTTATTCAAGTCCGGTGTTTTGTGTGGTTAAACACAATGGTAAATTAAGGGTAGTTCATGATTTAAGAGAAATGAACAAGGTTACAGTGAAGGACGCAGGAATTCCACCTTCTCCAGAAGAATTTGTGGAATCTTTTGCAGGGTGCGCTTGTTATGGATTAGGAGACATTATGGGCAGATACGATGAGCGCGAGTTAGACTTGTCATCAAGACTTATGACAACATTTGAAACGCCGCTAGGACGCTTTAGGTTGACAAGGTTACCGCAGGGTGCTACAAACTCTGTTGCAGTGTATCAGGCGCAGATGATGTGGATACTACAGGATGAGATCCCAGAACATGTGGGAATCTTTATTGATGATGGTGGTATAAAAGGGCTAGTTAGCAATAATGATGGAGAGGTTCTAGAGTAGAACCCATCTATTAGAAGGTTTATTTGGGAATATGTGATTACCTTAGAAAGGGTACTCTTAAAAATAGAGGAAGCAGGTTTGACTGTTTCAGGGTCCAAATTTGCTTGTTGTATCCCAGCGCTAGATATTGTTGGACATGCTGTATGTAGGACAGGAAGGATTATTGCAGAAAAATAAAAGAACAAGGTCCTTACTTGGCCTAGACCTAGAAATATTATGGAAGTGTGTGGATTTTAAGGAATTTGTACTTACATAAGGATTTTCATCTGCAATTTTGCTTTATTATCCTCTCACTTGAGGTGCTTGACAAGGAAGGATGCTGTATGGGATTGGACAGAGGAATGCAAAGAATCATTCGAATTAATGAAAAGGATTGTAGGAAAAGATATTCTTTTGAAAAAGTTGGAGTATGGGGCCAGGCGCTGGTAAGATTACTCTAGAAATTAATTCTAGTGTGTCTGCAGCCAGTGCAGTATTGATGCAAGAGGATGAGGAAGGGAATGATAGACCAGTGTTGTATGAGTCTAAAGCGTTCACAAATGTGGAATCTAGGTATTCTCTGTCAAAGTTTTAGCTTTGTGGAGTTGCGAAAATTCTTAAGAAATTGCAATGGATGTTTTGGGGGCAGCACTTCAAATTGCAGGTTAATGCGCTATCATTAGTACAAATGATTAGCAGTCCTAGTTTACCAGATGCACCTAAGACCAGGTGGGTAGCACAAATCAATTTTTTTTCTTTTGATTTAGTCCATAAGCCAGGAAAAAATTTTACTATGCCTGATTCTTTATCAAGAGGGCCAGTATGTGAAGAGGACTCTGAAGCAGAAGAGTTCGAAGAAGATAAATGGTGGGTAAATGGGATTGATTATAGTTATCAGAGGTTTAAGGATAAAGTCCGTGATGACTCTAAACTACTAAAGGGGCAAGTCCATGATGACTTTAAACTAGCTGAAAAACAAGTTCAGGATAACTTAGGAAATAAGGAAGCCTTTAAAAGGAATTTTAACGTGATTTTCAGGGGAAAAGATAAGGCGCTAGATGCTGAAGCTAGCGTAATAACTTGAAATAGGCAGGAAGTTGGATCTGATAACTCAGATGATGAAGGTGATTCAGAATGTAGTGAAGAAAGTGATACATCAACCAAAGGGAAAAGTACCAACAAGGAAATATTAGAGAATAAGGAGTCAGAATGGTTAAAGTTATATTTGGGAGGAAGTAACCAACCTAGTGATTGTGCAGAAATAGAATGGTGCAGGATAGAAAAGAGCGCTAAGAAATATTTTATCAAGGATAATAAAATATGGAAGAAACAGGATTCAACACCACAGTTGGTTGTAGAAGATAGGTGCAGAAAGGAGAAGATTCTCAAAGAGTTGCATGAGAATTCAGGACATAGAGGACAATATGAAACCTATTGAAGAGTTAAAGAAAGGTTTTGGTGGCCTAATATGAAAATTGAAGTTAGAGATTGGGTTAAATCATGTCCAGAATGTCAGCACAGGAGTTACAGAAAGCCTAAGGAAAAAGTTAAGGCAACTGGTGAAGGCACTATCTTTGGAAGGATCAGTCTGGATGTGGTCCATATTGAAGAAGGACGGTTTAAATACTTGGTAGTAGCCAGGGATGATTAATCAGGATGGGTGGAAGCAGCGCCTCTAGTTAATCTTAAGGCAAGTAATGTAGCTGAATTTTTAAAAAGGGAATGGATTTATTGTTATGGGGTGATAAAAATGGTAACAGTGTATGGAGGTGCTGAGTTCGCAGGAGAATTTCAAGATGTAATCAAGAATATTGGTGCTAAAATTTGAGTTGAGACTCCATACTATCCTTAAGCTGAAGGAATGATTGAAAGAGGGCATCAAGTCATTAAAGATGCGCTTGTTAAGCTATGTGGAGTTAATGGAGCAAAGTGGAAAAACTATTTGCCATCAGTGTTGTTTGTCGACAGGATTTCAGTTAAAAGGACTACAGGATTCTTGCCATATGAACCTATGTTTGGTCAGAGGGCAGTTTTAACTATAGATCTGGAGGCTGGATCTTTTCTAGGGTGTGACTGGGATCAGCTACGCTCTACTGACGGTTTAATTTTAGTTATAGTAGCACAGCTAGAAAGAAAGGACAAATTTTTGGAGAAAGAATATGAAAGAATGTATCAAATTTGAGATAGATCAGTTAAGAATTGGGATGAGCACTTAGCGCATAGGTTAAGAGAACCATTAAAACTGGGTGACCTAGTTCTGGCCTATAATAGAAGCTTAGAAAGTCAATGGGGCAAGATGTTCACAGATAGGTTGAATGGTCCTTTTAGGATAAGAAAGCAGATAACAGGGGGTTCATATTTACTAGAGGAACTAGATGGTACTGAATAGAAGCGTCAAGTTGCGGCTGATCAGTTCAAAAGTTTCTACCCACGAGGAATACCAGTAGTAACAGAATCTCTGGAATGAGAGTAAACTATCATGAAAATTGAAACTCTGGACGTGAGTATAAACTAACATTGATTAAGAAGGCAAAAGGTGTTATTTTCAAAAGAGGTCTCAAGAAGAGAATTTTTGGCTCAGTTGTGACAGATGGGAGACGTTAAAAAGGGGTTTAGAGAACCATGTCTGAATAAGCAATTGGCAAAAGCGCTCAATTGGGAATAGTAAAAAAGGGGGGTCTCAATCTCCTAAAGTCATTCAAGGGGACATGATAAGGCAAGAAATTAGACTAGAGGAACAGCTGTCTGGGTGAATCAAGAAAGCTGCTGAGCATTTAGCAAAGGAAACACAACTATGACTGAAGCATGATTGGCAGATGGAGTGCCTGAGTCAAATTTATTACATGTTTATGAGATATTGTAAGTGCAATAAGGTAGTGAGTATGTCCTTTAAAATACTAGGTTTAAAGGCTTTTAAAGAAAGTAGAGGGAGAATAGCTCTCTAACTTTTTAGCGCTGGGAGTGGAAAAGATCCATATTTTTTATTATTTATTTAGAAAAGAAGAAGTTTAAAATAGTTTAGGAATGATTGCTATCAAAGCTAGCAGGATAACCCTTCCATTCCTCAGGCATAACAAAACTGTTGGGATGGGCGGGATAACCACAGATAGACGATGAGCTGATTTTGCTCATGAGTTGACCAATTAACTCAATATTCTCATAGCGGGAGTCAAGCTTGTGCTCAGAAAAAGCAGGGGTGGTTTTATAGGAAGATGACATGGCATCATAGATTAGCCAAAGACAGGAGAAGATGCGCATGGAATGTACAAAAGGTAGCGGGGTTGGAACCCATCCTAAAGAAATGGATTCGGAGAAACCTAAGAATAAGCAGGTCTTCTTTAGTACTAGTTAGGCAAGTCAGTATATAGAGCTTACTAGCTAGCAGGTACGCAAGCCGCGTGGAAGGAGGAGAAATTTGAGGCGCAGTGTTGATGGCTGTGGCGGATGTTTGCATAGGAACGTCAATACCATCAGGACGAGGAGATTCTATATTGGGATGAATAGAAATTTCTCTTTGAGAAAAGGTAGGAAGAGATGCGGTTTTAGCAGGAAGAGTTGTACTTGAATTTTGAGAAGTATTACTTGAGCTAGCAATAACTGTAGGAGCACTAGAAGTATTACTAGGGGGGGATTGTACAAATCCATTAATAGAGGGTGGAAGGTTATGAGAAAAAGCGCAAGTTGTATGGTATCTATAGCAGTTATCACAGGCAGGTCTGAAATTGGTGTAACCTCTGGGTCTAGAAAATGTGCAATTGAAATTACGGCACTGACAGACGGTGCATGATTGATCTCTAGGTACAGTACGGTATCGGGTCATGATTAAACTAGGTGTGATAATTGAAAGATAATAAAGAGACTATAGATGGCTATATATATATATAGGTTAGATGGTAGTAATGAAGATATAATCAAGAGACATCACAGGAAGAAGCTGTTGGTTGTAGCCATGAAGGAAGCGCAAGTTTAGGGAATAGGTCGCACTAGTATTGATGCCAGTTCTTGGGAAGATCTGAAAATTGGTTGGAAACAATAAATAAGGAGAAGGAATGTCTTACAGTCAATGCCTTCAATTTTTTTTCTTTTGAGACAGGCGTCTAAGGGAGATGTGTGCAACTTGTAGAAGGAGTGGGATTTTCTTTTTTTTTCTCTCAAGGTTATAACTCAAAATGTTGTCGTCTCATCTCTCACAAGTTTAAGTTTTTTTTTAGGGATAAGTTTTTTATTATTTTTTAATTTCTAACAACTATTTACAATGTGCGTATAAGTAAAATACAAATAAGGAAAATAATATAAGAAGGACTGAAGAAAGAAGGAAAAGAATGTCAGAGTTGAAAATATTAAAGGATTTTATGAGAAGGAAAAAGAAATAAGACTTACAATTAAGGATGATCTAGGAAGGTATACTCCCAATCGTCGAGGACTTCCTTGTATATGACTTGTAGCTGATCCAACAGAGATATACAATTATGGAAGTCTTTGTCGTCCAACGCCAGAGTATCTTCTAGATATTCGAATACTGCATTGAAGGCAGTATTGAAACAGTTGATTGTGAAGTAGTAGGGAGTGGCTACTACATGATCAAGAACTCACCACATTTCAGGACAAGGGGGACAGATTGGAGTATCATCAGTGTCTTCATCCTACACTGTTGCATCATTTTTCAGCAGAAGCCTGTCAACGGCGGGAGCAAACCAGTCAAGGAGTTTGCAAGGAGGTACTGGCGCAGGGAAGGCAGGCCATTGGGGCTCTGGCTCTTCTACTGGCAGGGCTTCTTCAGGAGTTGGGGAGTCATCCCAATCTATTATTTCATCCAGGAAAAACCAAGGGTCTGGAGGTGGATCAGCATAAGGTGTTTCTGGCACGTCCTGTAAAGAGAGGAAAGAAAAATTTAAAGTCAGAAATTAGAAATGAAGAGAAAGAAAGTTGCTTACGGTATTCCCGGTCTCTTCTGAGAAAAGAGAGTGAAACGGAGAACTAGATTCCTCAGGTGTGGGAACCCAATGAAAGAATTGTCTGCATTTCAGTGTAGCCACTGCTTCAGGAGCAGGGCAGGGTTGTTTGATGGTCATTTGACGCATCAAGTTTGAGGTGGAAGCGTTTGGGTCAACCGCGGTAGCAATGGGCGGACTGTCATAGCTAAATTTCTTTTTGCGTTGTTTGAAAAAGTTACACAACTAAAAGTATAAAAATAAAATAAAAAAGAGAGAAAAGAAATTTTTTTAGTATTTAAGAGTAATAAGGAGAAAAGGGACTTAGGTGGTAGTACCCACCACCACGGAGGGCTCTGGCAAATTAACATGTAGGAATTTCCATTTTCCCTACATCTATCACATTGACAAATGCCAGTGAGAATGGTATCTACGAGGGTACAAGATGTGGTCATATCTAAAAAAGAAAGAAAAAGAATAAAGAGGAGAGTTGTGAGGAAGATAAGCAAGAAGCGCACTATGTTTTTATAGTGCCTGGGGACAGTTTCAAGTAGAGGGTGGCTGTGGTACGCATCTCGCATAAGCATGAAAAAAACGCGTGAAGTGCAGTTACTGCTACAAAGGGGTTGTCATTTCATTAAGTGAAGCACAAAAAAATATGTGTTCTGCGCTTGCAGTATGGGTTTACGTGTCAAAAAACAGCATAGTATGGACATGGAGTTCATAGTTTAACTATGTGTTTAGCAAAAGGCATGCAGCTGATTATCACGTGGGGCTATTAGCGTGGTATCAAGATAAGGAAGTATATTTTTTATTAGGGAGAACTAACAAAGCAGCAGCGCTAGTGCTAGTTAAGAAAGTCAACTAAAAAAAGTGCAACAAGTCAGGGTGAAAGGAGCGCACATACACATGAAGCGAATATCAGAGGGTAGCCCAAGGATAATACTTACAAGTAATACATGAGTAAGTGAGC
The DNA here is from genome assembly GCA_030280995.1 of Hemileia vastatrix. Classification (NCBI taxonomy): domain Eukaryota; kingdom Fungi; phylum Basidiomycota; class Pucciniomycetes; order Pucciniales; family Zaghouaniaceae; genus Hemileia; species Hemileia vastatrix. The sequence goes on from JASXTE010000001.1 coordinate 50,666,184, forward strand.
TCTTTTACTATTAGCGCATCATTAAGTGGGGGTGGTACAGGCTATAGTATACATAGTCTTCCTTAGAAAGTGTAAGTTGTACATACAGGCTACTAAAGAGAGGGGACTAGAACTTGAGTGCTGAAACCTGTAGGAGAAAGCTGATAAGGCAAAAAACCTAGGGATAATATATAAAAGAAAGGATCTCTATGGAAAAAAGGGAGATCAAGGAAGCAAGAAATATAGAAATATAAAAAAATTAATAATAATTATATATAGTAATCAAGTAACAATACTTAGGATATTTTTAGGATTGTAGAGTAAGCTGAGCTCTGAAAGGTTATTTTCTTTCTGCAGTAAGGATAGTATTTGTGTATAGCGCTTCAAGAGGGAGTAGCTAAGAATATTAAGCACTTGACTAAGAATAGATAGTAACTAGGATGTAGAGCCACTCTTATCTCTACTTTTCTAATTTTTCTAAATCATCACCTTACAGTTATCACTGTTTCTTTTCTTAGAGTGGCAGGCACGTCTTTTAATTAAGAAGAACCAACCCATCTCGGACTGTGTCTATAGCTTAGTATTATAGAACGGTCTACAGCGTTGAATGGGTTCCATTCAGACTTAGCCCCTAAATATGTAGTAGTATGAGTCAAAATGAGAACTACAGAGAATTAAACTATACTTTCACTGGACAGCCTACACACAAGGTAGAGGGTGTTCCTGAGTAAGTGAGAATGGTAAGAGTAATTGAGGACTATTTCAAAATACTGAGGATTACTTCAAGGGAGTGATTTGAAGATACATTGAAGATAAATTATGTGCTTTGAGGAAAGTTCAAGGTGAAGAATAATGTATGGAACAGTAACACTAAAATTCAAGGAATCTTACAAAGTTTGTAACTTAATAATCAAAATTAATTTAGGTTTTTAAGATGTTTTGAATAGAAATTAATTATTAAGAAAAGTAGGAAACAATAATAGCTATATATAAATGAAACTACTATCACAACAATATTTATGATTTAATTCTAAGGAATGTTGAGCCAAATACCCCCAATTATCTAGAAAACTCCACCTTGCATTGACCCTTTTAATTATCTGCCCTTAATTTACCACTGGCCCTCCATTATAACCCACAGATCCTTTAACCTTACTCCTACTCCCACTCACCAACCTTTAATTACCCGTAATCACACAATAACCCAATATTAAGACTACACTATTTTATCTATGCACCAATACACCATGAATTGGCTTAAAGATGAAAAGTATAAGCATATGATTGAATTATTTATATTTAAGGTTCTATATAGTGCAGCTGCTAGTGTGTTCAAATCAAGACAACAAAGGAGAAAAGCAGTTTTTAGGTAGATGTTGATTTCTGGGCTTCAAGTATGTATTTGTGTATCAATATAAGGATTAAAAGATTGACTTTTGTTTGAGTGTCATGTGGCACATGAAAATATGATAGCAATAGGTGTTCCAGTTTATCTAGACAACATCTTGATTTACTCCAGATCAATATAAAAACACCAGATACATGTAAAGGACTGTTTCCAGCGCTTGAGAGATGCACAAGTAAGGTAAAAACCTGAAAATTGTGTCTTCTCAGTTTATAAAATCCCCTTCTTGGGTATGATATTTTCAAAGAGCAGTGTAAAAATGGACCAGGAGAAATTAAAGTCAGTTACAGAATGGTTAACACCAGCATCAGTAAAGGAGCTCCAGTCATTCTTAGGCTTTGCAAATTTTTATCTCCACTTTATAGAAAATCACTCCCACATTTTATGACCACTACACAAACTCACAAGAAATGAAGCCAAATTCATTTGGACAAGTAGCCAACAAGACATGTTTGACTACCTGAAAAGACAATTTTTTGACAGCCCCTATCCTCATGATCCCAGACTTACTAAAGCCATTTTTTCTGGAATGTGACTGAAAATACTTTGCGCTGGGTGCAGTATTATCCCAATATGATGCTTGAAATGTGTTACACCCAGTAGCATATCTTTCATGTACACTGTTAGGCACTTAATTGAACTATGAAATATATAACAAGGAGTTATTGGCACTAGTTGAAGCTATACATAACAGGAGCCACTATTTTGAAGGAGAACCTCAATGCTTACAAGTTATTTTTTACACAGATCATAAAAATCTGGAAACCTTCCTGACCACAAAGAAATTAGATTGCTAGAAAGAGCATTGGGAAGAACATCTAAGCAGCATTAATTTTTTTGTTCAATTACAACCAGGGAAGAGAAATGGCAAACTGGATGCACTTTCACAATGTCCTGACTTGCTCCCAGCTCTAGATCAGCTACATACTGTTGTTGCAATTCTATTGAAGGGGGACTTTGAAGAGGGGTTAATCCTAGATGAATTGGAATTAGAAGATGAGAATTTGATGGGATGGGTAAGAAGGGGGCAGGAAAAGGATGAGGGATTGAAGGAGTTGGTGAAGGTGCTTTTATCAAAAGAGGTATTGGTAAGGAAAGGATTGGAGGTGTATCACCTGGAAGGGGAAGTGCTGTATTGGAATGGGAGGATAGTGGTTCCAAATAATAAAGAGCTCAAGAGGAAGGTGGTCAAATTGATGCATGATTCCCCAATTGCAGGACACCCATGACTGCTGAATACTGTAGAGCTGGTGAATTGAAGCTTTTACTGGAAGTCCATGAAGACACACATCCAGTTCTATGTAGTGGCATGTGACTCTTTCCAGTGAAATAAGGTTATTCCAACAACAGAACCACTGACCCTGCTAAAAATTTCCATTCTGACATGGAAGGAACTCTCTTATAACCTGATATTGAAGTAAACAAGTCACAAGGAAAGATTTCTATTCTCACATTCATTGAAAACTGCACTAAAATGGCACACTTTCTCCCCACTATTTTAAATGCTACATCAGAGGGTATTGAAGACTTAATGGTGGCACATTTCTGGAAACTAAATGGATTACTTGACAGTATAGTTTCAGGCAGGGGAAGTACTTTTAACTCTAAGTTGATAAATGAAATGTATGAGAAACTAAACATTAAGCCCATTTTTTCAACAGTGTGGCATCTGCAGGCTGATAGTAAATTGAAGATAGTGAACAAGTCAATTGAAAAATACCGGCATCATTTCATCAACTATCAGAAAGACAATTGGGTGCAACTGCTACTATTGGCTTAATTCTCATACAAGAGCTGGACACATGCAGCAACCGGAATGTCACCTTTCTATTCCAACTATGGATACCACCCAACATTCTCAATTTGTACCCCATCAACATTGAAAGTTCCAGAAGCTGAAGAAAAAATTCAGAAAATACTGAGTATATGGCAGGAAGTAGAAGCAGAGCTCAAGCTATCCCAACAGTCAACAAAGTGCCATCTTGATCAATGAAAGGCTCAAAATTTGGTGCTACAGGTAGGTGAAAAGGTTTAGCTAAGCTCACAATTTCTTTATACATTAAAACCAAGTGCCAGGCTAGATCAGAAGAATTTGGGCTAGTTTAAGATCAAGTGCAGAATATCTGACTCAGATTATGAATTGGAACTACCAATTTCAATGAGACAAGTGCACCCTGTTTTCAATATCTCCTTACTTACAAAGCTCCAAGAAGACACAATATCAGGATGCCCAGAAGAACCACTGGCACCAGTCTATGTTTTGAATGAAGAGGAGTTTGGGGTAGAAAAGATTATTGCTAAGCTGGTGCACAGAGGAAAAGTTCAGTACCTGGTGCACTGGAAAGTTTATTTTATAAAAGATAGGTCATGGGAGACAGCAGGGAACTTATATAATGCTAAGGAAAAGGTGAAGTATTTTGAGAAGGAGCTCAGGGGTGTAATGATAGTATTTGGGTTAAGAGGTGAGAAGGAAGAGTGCTTTGGGCGCTATACATTGTAATAGGCGGAGGCAAGGGTTATTGCATATGATGGTTTTATGGGGAAAGAAATGTGGGGTGCTTCTCATTGGACAACTTATATAGTAATCCAGTAAATTCTTAGTCTCACTGCTTAGTGCCATAGCCATTCCTGTCTTAGGCTAGTATATGTGCTAGTAATATTCTACCTTCTTAGGTCTTAACAGGGAGAAAGAGTACCAATTAGGTAGCAATTAAAAAGTTGACAGAAAAGTTTACAGGGACCAATGAGGGAGCCATTAAAGAATTTACAGAGAATTTTTAAAACTTCTTTTGAAATTTATCTTTTTTTTCTTTATTTTTATTTTTATTTTATTTTTTTGTGCAGAATTAATCAAACAAATTCCTCAAAAGCAATTCAAGTAACAATTATTCTTATTAAATGTTTGTAGAAAACTTTTTAAGGTCTTTCAATATAAATTATGTGATTTTTTATTTATTTTCTAAAAAACAAAAATTGATATTTTTTTTGACCAGTAGAAAAACATTTTCTAAAAAAAAAAATTGTCTGTTTCTTCTGATTCAAGCCTTACACCTCTATCTTCATCTTTATTATCTTTATCTTCTTCTTCAAAATCTACTTCATTTCAATTGTCAAAAAAAAATTCAGAAAAAAAAATCTGTTTCTTCTTATTCAAGCCTTACATGTCTATCTTCATCTTTATCTTCTTTATCATCTTCTTGAATTTCTACTCCATTTCAATCTTCTTCACAGCCTTCAAATATAAAAAATTATGGTCAATCTTATCAAAATAAAAGAATTTAAAAAAAAATACACTTGGATATTTTATTTGGCCACATATCAAAAATCAAGTATTGTAAACCTAAATTTGATAAAAAAAATAAATATCCCAAGAACTTACCTGAAGATATTGTATATCTAACCAAATTAGAAGGCAATGAAGTTAAGGCTGTAATCAGTAATACTTTTAAACCTCATTTTATTTATGAGAATCATTCATTCTATGGAGTAAAAGATGAATCATTTGTTCAATTATCTGATCACATTATAACACTATATCAAATGGCTTTGGTTCACTTACCAATAAGTAATAACAACTTTTTTGGTGTTATCCTGATTGGTTTTAGATGCAGACCAGGATTTGTTAAAGGTTATTTTCTTGGTAATTCTAATCATTTTTATTGTTACATTCTTAATATAGCTCACTTGTTTTAATTCAATAGGCATCTATTCCTTTCTCGAAAATTTATCTAAAGTAGAAATAGATAATCATTTTTGAAAATGGGACTCCTTTCCTTCCTTTAATTCTTCTCTTGCTCTTTGCATTAAAAACCTCTGTAAAAAAGCCTTTCAAAAAAATCACAAACTTGCAACAAAAGTAGGAATACCAAATTGATGCAATTCTGAATGGGAAGAAACCATCAATGAATATTTATTGTTTTCAAATTTTAAAATCACTCATTTAGGATTTCATAACAAGATATCTACCCACTCAAATGATTCAAATCACCTTACTTTGGGAATTTTCTCTTATATTTATCCTATTACTGGAAAACCTACTCCTTCACCTGCTAAAATCAAAGGACATGGTTCATATTTCCTGGATCATAGGTGTATAAATTGATTTTGGATTAGGAACTGGAATCATCAAATCTTTTTGGGACTCCTCTCACACTAATCACCAGAAAGCAAAAGCTCCTCCAGGTTTGAAATCTTTTCAGGTATTAACTCATTTAGCCTGCTTCTATTAAATAAGTCAAAAGCTAATCCAAAGGATAAACAAGGTAAAAAAAGAAGGTAAAAGGAATAAATTTAATAAAACTTTAGGTAGATCAAAAAAGTATGGTGATTTGTAAAGTAATCAAATATTTTATATTCCTATATAAATTTGTTATAAATAAATCTGATATTCCAGTTTACTAAACTAAATAAATGGGCCAAAAACCTTGTGTTGTATAAACATTAATCATGACAAAATTAAATTGTTTTATGGGGTTCCTCTAGCCTATACCTGTGGAAAGTCCCATACTTAGTTTCTAGACTTGATCTGCATTTTGGCTTGAGTAATTGCCATTACTTTATAACTATTAAATTTTATGTATCTTATTTATTTATTTTTTTATTAATTTATGGAATTATATTAAATTTCGGTGACTTTCACTGCTTACTTCAAGAAAATGCAGGGGAGGGTATTCCAAATTTTCAAATCTAACATGGAAAATTGATGACTTAGAAAAATTTAATGATACCCACCCCTTTCTTCAATAAAATTCAGGGGAGGGTATTACCAAATTTTTCAAACAGATATAGAATTTTGTTGACTTAGCTTTATTTAGTAGTGCAAATTGGTGGTGAGGTTATAAAATGATGTTGGTGAAAAAATAATTATGAACAAATGAAATATGAACAAAATAATAAAAAAACTAGTCATGAAACATTTTCATTAAGCATTAAATTACCTAAACAGATTTATTAGCTTTTTTCATTCTACCAAGAAAATTTTGCTTTTTTGAACTATCTTCAAGTTGATACTTAAGTTTTACCTGATCTAAAAGGAAATTGTACTCAAGAGACTTCTCCTCTTTCTTTATCTTATATTGCTTCTCCTTCAAGTCATGTGACCTCTCATCTATCTGTAAAGAAAGCTCAAAGTTCTTCTCCTCAAAGTCTCTTTTCCTCTCTTCTCTCTGCAACAAGAGCTTGAATTTATCCTCCTCCAAGTCTTGTTTCCTATTATCCCTGTGTAAAGAGAGCTTGTCTTTTTTCTTTTGAAGTTAAGAGTAGCTCTTGAAACTTCAACTTTACTTGGAATGAAAAGGAATATTAACAAAAAAAAAAGAAAAGCTCACTAAATTATTAAGAGGTATGTTATAACTTACCAGAGTCATTTTTCTCCAAAAAATCATGAATGGAAGAAAAAGGGGTTTGGGAAACACTATCTCTTTTTTGTTTTCTTTGACTGTTGAAATTCAGTGTAGTTGATGGTCTTTGTTTCTTTTTTTTTTTTTGGAGGTAAAATTTTTCTCTTCATCATCAATGCTAGCCTCAGACTCATTTAATTGTTGCTCCTGGGTTTGTTCATTGGCCTTTTTAGAAATAAAAAAAGAGATATAAATAAAAAAAATAAAACAACTAGACAAGAGATTAAAGTTCACTTGAGTGAGATCAGGTTGGTTTATGTTGCAGCAAGGATCTATTGAAAAGATATCTTGATTGGTGGAAGTCAAATTAGAAAAGGTTTGAGTAGAAGAGGAAGGAAAAAGATTTCTTTTGAAATCATGTTTGGAGATATCAGCTTCTCCATCCAACATGTTTTCAGGATGAACATAAGCTCACTCTCCAAGTATGGAATCCATCTCTTTATAGTAAGGAAATAAAAAATCAAGTTCATTGTCTATAGTTTTGATGCCCTTACTGATATCAAGGTCAGTAATACCAAAACCAGTGGAGGATGAAATAGTCTTAGCCTTCTTGTATTTGGCTTGATAGTTCTTGAAGTGTTTAGACATCTTTTTAGGCAAAAGATCTATCCTTCCCTTTGTCTTATTTCATAATTCATTGGCCATTAGTAGATATCCATTAACTTTTGATGCAGGGGGCTGTCCCTACTTTTAGTTGCATTGTCAGTACCAAAACAAGAATCATAATTAGTTTTATTTTTCAGCCAGTTAATAAGTATGAGATGATTGCCTTTTTTTAGTTGAACAGTCTTTGATTTCTCAGATGAGCAGGGGAAAGAGGGAGTAATGGGATTTGAAGTACATCTGAGGGATGGCTGCCTTTGAGAAGTTCTATGATGATGAGACATGTTGAGATATTTGAAGATGAAGAGGAGAAGAAACAAATAGATGAGATGGGGAGGGGTTCTGAATGGATAGAATGAATAGACAGGTAGGGAGTGCATAGCAAGGTAGGGAAGGCTGGCACATCCAGAAAGCTGTCTAAGATGTGGTTATGAAAAGTTGAGGATAAAAATGTCAGATAGAGGTAAAAATTGACACAAAAGGTCTAATAACCTAATTATTAGAAAAAATAATGGCAGAAAATAATTGAGGTATAATGATTTTTGTCTGCAATTAATTTAATTGTGGGTCCCTTAACATTGATACCCCCTATTTTTATTATTATTATTTTTATTAGGGGGTATAAATGTTCAGGGATCTGCAATTAAATTAATTGCGGATTAAAATTCTTATACCCCAATTATCTTCCACAATTATTTTTGCTAATAATTGGGTTATTAGACACTTTACGTGTCAATGTTCACCTCTTATCCGACATTTTTTACTCAATTTTTCATAACCACATCTAGGAAGATAAAAAGTTAGTTCACAAATGATGAGAAATTGGAGAAGATTTTGAATAAACCTTTTTTTGCAATCAAAATAATGGTTCCCATAATGAGCAGCCTTTTGACTCAAAGGTATAGTTGTTCCATCAACAAAACCTACACAGCAAGGGAAACCTTCAGCTTGCATTACTTGAGAGGAATCAAGTTGTTGTTCTGGAGTTGGCCAAGCAAGTGTTTGAGACTTGAGGGAAAGGATAGAAATCATACAGCGCTTGGTGCATAATATCACTGTACCATATCCTATGTTAAATAGATTATCCAAATGTCTTACAGAAGTACCATTTCCATTTGAGCCAAAGCAACATTGTGCGACAGCAAGTTGAATGGCAGGATTACGCTGTTTGTTATAGGAATTGTTATGAAAGATAGGATGTTCAGAGATGAGTTGATAAAGTTTGAAGAAAGAATCAGGAGAAGTTTTAAATAGTTGAGTGAAATTTTGTCGAGGAATGTTGAGAATGGAGCGGAGATCATATTGGGGATCATGATAAAGATTTGGCCCCCTAGCAATGAGGTAACCCTTTTTGGAAAGAAAACACAAAAAGGCTAAAGCATCTTCCAAATCAGAGTCAGATTTATAGTAGAGAACTAAAAGTAAAGTGATAGCATTCATAGTGGAGTGAAGTAGCTGTCTAGTAGAGAGGTGCTTCATTGTTGTTGGTAGTATAGGTTGTCAGTGGAAGGTTTAGGTGATGAGTGGGAAGTGGGAAGTGGGAATTCACCACCAAATGTGCAGTTGGGGTGTGTAGATAGAAAAAAAACTTTAGTGTTTGTCACCAAAATTAAGTAGCATAGAGTGAGGAGAGACTTAAGGATGGCATCAGCAATTATAAGTCATGTGACTTTCTTAAAAATCTATCATGGATGTGATGAGTTTTGGATCAGGAAGTAGGAATGGAAATTGGGGTATAAGAGGCAGGATAATGCATTATGATGGATTCCTTATCCACTAGCCCCAGAGCTAGTGGATATGAATCTTCTGCAATTAATAATGTCTGATCCTGGGAAAAAAAATCACCAATCCCTAATTGCGGATCCCTGAACATTGATACCCCCTATTATTATTATTATTAGGGGGTTTCAGTTCTGGAAAATACACACTTATCTAAGTGTGAATTTCCAAAACACACTAACCCCAACACTGGTGGATTTCAAAACGAAAAAAGTCACTTATTTCACTCAAATCTGCACTTTCTCAACCAAAAGTGCTGATTTTACCATCAAGTCCCATTTCACTGATTTGTCACATCATCCCATTCATACACAGCACTCCGCAGCATAAAACTTCATAACTCAATACATCATACATCATTTACATTTTTATACCATATAAGAGTCATGCCTTCCTTGCTTTCAAAACATGATAAGCTACATCAAGCAATGACATTCATAGCTCTTGATCTACTCTTTGACTCTGATTGCAATTCTGATTCTGATCTTGAAGAAGATTTTTTTTTTTTTATTTATCAAAAATGGCCAGGAAACTTTACCTTCTTATAAGAAAGCCTCAAGTACTTCATACCCCCAAGTACACCATCCAAAAACACTTCTTAACCTATCTGTACCCAGTTTTAGACAAGTTGTTTAGGACTTCTCAGGAATGTTTCCTTTAATTTCTTGAGCTTATTCAGGATCATCCCATATTTCACAATAATTCTCAAAAAGAACAACTACATTCTTCAATTCAATTGGCCATCACACTATGTTGTTTGGGTTCCAATGGTAAAGGAGCCACTTTGAAACGTTTAGAAAATGTCTTTGATTTAGGGTATGGTTCAGTTAACACTTATACCAAACGATTCATCACTGCCATCAACTCCTTGGAATCTCAACTTCTCACCTGGCCAACAAAAGAAGAGCAACTTGAATCATCTCAGGTTATGCAAGCAGAGGGCTTTCCAGGATGTATTGGTTTTGTTGACGGTACTACTATTCCTTTGAGCCAGAAACCTGCTCAAGGTGGAAACAATTACTTTGACCATAAAAAGAGGTAGATTATTTCTAACTCCTTTCATTCTCTTTTAAACTAACACAAACAACTGTATCTTCTTTATAGATATTAAATTTCCATTCAGCTTATATGTGACGTAAACAAAAAATTTATATCAATCTTTGCTGGCTATCCTGGCTCACGTCATGACTCCTATGTCTTCCAAAGAATGCAAATTTCAAATGAACCTGAAAAATTCTTTGATGAAGATCAATATCTTCTTGAAGATTATGCTTATGCGAATGGAAAGTATGTACTTCCTGATTTTTGGGGAGCAGCTTCAGAAGACAGTCAAAATGCCAAGTTCAACAATCATTTGGCAAAGTCAAGAGTCCATATTGAACATTCTATTGGAGTCTTGAAAGGCTGTTTTTCTAGTTTAAGGGAATTAAGAAGTCCTCTTAGAAATAAATCTGAAATGGAGGCAGTGATCAACTGGATTTTGTGTTGCACTATACTTCATAACCTACTTGCTGACCTCAAAGATCAATGGTTAGAGCTGTATGAAGATGAACAAGTTGATTCACCTCCAACTATATCCAAAACTTCTATTTCTCAATAAACTAGCACCACACAATATGGGGGGCGGACTTGCTAGCAAGTCCGCAACCTTGGACCCAAACTCACCATAGATTGAACACACATTGAGCTATTGATAAAGGAACCATTCAATCAGGGATGAACACCACTCAGCAGAACAGTTTTAGGTGGGTGTTCAAGTAGAGTTCAGTATGGGTTCAGTATGAGTTCAGTCTGAGTTCCATCTGAGTTCCATCTGAGTTCAGGTTGAGGACTTGCTAGCAAGTCCACCCCCTATATTGCGTAGTGTAGTATAAGGGAAAAATTTCTTCCAATAACACTCCAAAATTTTTCAACACAATTTTAATTTTTTTTTCATACTCTTCAAATGATCAATTTGCATGTTTTATTCACTGAGAATGGTAATTTTTTTTGAATATTTATTTTGTTTTTGAATTTTCTGTTAAAGTCTTATTTTTTTATCTCTCTGTGTTTTCTTTCATCAACTCAACATGAAATCACATTTTTTATGAAAACGCATATTTTTTCAGTGGCTCTCTTTTTTTTCTTCACTCACCACGCAATACAGGGGGTGGACTTGTTAGCAAGTCCGCAATCTTGGACTCAAATTCACCAAAGATTGAACACACATTGAGCTATTGAAAAAGGAACCATACAATAAGGGATGAACACCACTCAGCAGAACAGTTTTTGTGTGTCTTCAAGTAGACTTCACCATGAGTTCAGTATGAGTTCTGTCTGAGTTCAGGTTGGGGACTTGCTAGCAAGTCCACCCCCTATATTGCGTAGTGACTCATATCTGTTTCCTCCTCTCTTCTTACATCACTCAAACAATTTCAATTCTATTTCTTTTTTCTAAACTCATCTCTCCAGGTAAGTCATTTTTTCATTTTTACTTAATTTTTTGCTATTTTTTTTTTTTGGTTTTTTTTTTTTTTGTAAGTGGTTTTTTTTAAATTTATATGTAAAATTAACCTTTTTTTTTCTCTCTCCCTTCCCTCTTTTCTCTCATTAATCCTATTCTTTATCCCCCCTTGGCCTGGGCTTTTTCCCACCTCTACCCTCTCCTTGGAATGGATATATCCCCCCTTTCCCCCTTTGGCTGCCTTATTCCCCTGTCCTTGGCTCACTCTAACCTCCCTTTTCTCCCTCTTTGGTCTCATCTCTCCCTTTCTCCCCCTTGTTGGTGTCCTCATTTATTCCCCTCATTCCTCTCCACCCCCCCCTCCAAATCCCCTCCAAACCCCCCTCCAAACCCCCCTCCAAACCCCCCTCCAAGCCCCCCTCCAAACCCCCCTCCAAACCCCCCTCCAAACCCCCCTCCAAACCCCCCTCCAAACCCCCCTCCAAACCCCCCTCCAAACCCCCCTCCAAACCCCCCTCCAAACCCCCCTCCAAACCCCCCTCCAAACCCCCCTCCAAACCCCCCTCCAAACCCCCCTCCAAACCCCCCTCCAAACCCCCCTCCAAACCCCCCTCCAAACCCCCCTCCAAACCCCCCTTCAATCTGCCCCAAACCCCCCCCCCTCCAAACCCCCCTCCTATCCCCCTCAAAACACCCCAATCCCCCCCCCTCAAAACCCCCCTACCCCCCCTCAATCTTCCTTAATGATTGATTTGATAAAGGTTTTTCTCTTGGTATGTTTAAAAAATTTTCTGGACTTTTTTATATCATATTACTGAATTTAATTATATAGGCATATATTCTTTACTCAAATCTTTATCTAAAGCTGAATTAGATAATGATTTTCAAAAATGGAATACATTACCTTCATTTAATTTATTTCTTGCTCTTCAACTTAAAAAACTCTTCAATAAAGATTTTGAAAAAAATCATGAACTTGCTACAAGACTTGGAATACCAAATTAATGCAAATCTGAATGGGAAGAGATTAGCAGTGATTATCTAATGTTTTCAAATGTTATAATCACTCATTCTGGATTTCTTAACCGAATTCACACTGACTCAAATGATGCCAATTACCTTACTTATGGAATTTTTTCATATATTAATCCTATCACTGGACAACCTATTCCGTCACCTGCTAAAATTGATGGACATGGATTATATTTCCTGGATCATAGATGTATAATTGATTTTGGATTAGGAAATTGAACCATCAAAACAGTTTGGAATTCTTCTTACAATAATCACCCAACCACAAAGGCTCCTCCAGGCTTGGAATCTTGTCAAGACTTCACACATTTTGGTTGCTCTTTCCAGATCAGTCGAAAGTTAATCCAATGAATAAACTAGTTGAAAAAAGAAGAAAAATGTAATAAATTTAAAAATTCTTTAGGTAGATCTAAAAAGTATGGGGATTTGTAGAGTCACCAAATATTTAATATTCTTCCATAAATTTTTAATAAATAAATCTGGTATGTCACTTTATTAAATTAAAGTAATGAGCCAATGACCTGGTGTTGTATAAAAGGTAATCATGACAAAATTAATTGGTTCCATGGGGTTCCACTAGCGTATACCTGTGGAAAGTCCCAAACTTAGTTTCTAGACTTGATCTGCATTTTGGCATGAGGAATTGTCATTACTTTATAAGTAGTAGATTTGACATATCTTATTTATATATTAATTAATTTATGTAATTATATTAAGTTTTGGTGACTTTCACCCTTTACTTCAATAAAATTCAGGGGAGGGTATTGCCAAATCTTTAAAGCTGACATGTGAAATTGATGACTTGGAAAAATTTGGTGGTACCCACCCCTTGTTTCAATAAAATTCACGGGGAGGTATTGCCAAATTTTCAAAAGAGATATATAATTTTAATGACTTGGCACTATTTAGATAAGTAAACTTATTGACTTGAAAGTAAAGATAGAAAAATTGTATTATATTTTAAAATTTTTGTCAAAAAAAAAGTATAAGGAAACTTATTGACTTGAATGTAAAGATAGAAAAAGTGTATGATATTTTTGAAAATTTGTCAAAAAAAAGTATATATTCAACACTGTTTATAAGTCAGAATATAAGAAAATATTACCAAAAGGAAATCAAACAAAATTAATTTAACTAGAAAAACAATTTATCAATTGAAAAGGTCAAGCAATTTTTTAATGTCCTCATTAGGTTGGCCATTTTTTACACATTCCATAATGAAATCTTTTTTAAAAAACTGTCTTGTTTTTCCAATTCACAAGTAGCCATTTCTCTTTGAAATTGACAGTCATTTACTCTTTCCATTTTCTCTGCCTCAAATTTGTTTTCTTCCAAATCTAAGGCTTGCTGATCATTCCTTGGCATATGATCAAACTTTATCTTCTCAAAGTCAAGGGCATTTTTTGCAATAGTTGATTTTGCTGAGAAAATTAAATAGAAATAAATAAATAAATAAGTTAATGTATATGATTTATAGTAAAAAAATCTTACTTATATCTATTTTTTCAAAATAATCCTCAAGGGAGCCAATTGAGCTTGTTGAAGTATTACCACATTTTAAAAGATGGTTCAAGTTCATTGAAGTTGAGGCTCAATGCTTTAGTTTAGAGCTTGAGCAAGAGGCTTCAGGAAGTTCATCTAAAGCAGCTTCTAAAGTCGTATTCACATTTCCAGAATAGAGATTATTTAATTGAGTTTTAGTTTGAGTAGGAGGAGACTAGAAAGAAAGAGAAATTTAAATAATAATTGAAGAAAAAAGAAAAAGTAAACATACATTTAAATTTTGGGGCTCTGAGGATTTAGATCTGCTGTCATATAATTGTTCTGCTTGATAGTCAGGATCATCTTCAGCTGAACTATGGTTAGAAGGTGGAGGGGATTGATCCTCTTTATTTACATGTACTTCAGGAGGATTAGCTGATGGTTGAGATCCAGAGCGTATATCCTTAGTAGTATCACTACACAATATAGGGGGTGGACTTGCCAGATAGTCCCTAACCTGAACTCAGACTGAACTCATACTGAACTCTACTTGAAGGCCCACCTAAAACTGTTCTTCTGAATGGTTTTCATCCCTTATTGTATGGTTCCTTTGTCAATAGCTCAATGTGTGCTCAATCTGTTGTGAATTTGAGTCCAAGGTTATGGACCTGCTAACAAGTCTGCCCCCCATAGTGCATGGTGTATTGTGTAGAAACCAAGGGTTTACATCAACTTGGGAGCCAAAAAGATTATCCGTTTCCTCATAGAAAGGACATATAACATTGAGCTTTTTGGAAACAGTAGTAATTCCAATCTCCAAATCATCATGGTTAATACCAAAGCAAGTTTCATTTGAAGCATGATGAGCCTTTTTATATTTTGATTGATAACTGTTAAATCTCTCCTTCATTTGTTTAGGATTGATTTCAATTCTCCCCCTTGTTTTCTTCCTTACTTCATTGGCCATCAATAAGTAGCCATCAACCTTTGAAGAAGGTGGACATCCAAAAAATGCATCATAATTTGATTTTATTTTAAGGAAGTTGATTATGATGAGATAATCATCCTTTTTTAGCTGACCTAACTTTGATTTTTCAGGTGTGGGGCTTGCTTTACAAGGAGACTTTTGTGACGAAGCAGATTTTTGAGTTACCTTTTGAGATTTGGAATGTCTGGGAGGCATTATAAAACTGGTACATAACAAGAAAAGGGATTAAGAGGTAGAAGAAATAAGTAAAAAAGAATGTAAACATGCCTGGTCAAAATGTTGTAATAAAATATTGAAAATGTTAGGAAGGGGTGTGTGCCAAGGATTGATGGGTAGGGAGTGAGGAAGGTCAGTGTGTCACGTTGTGGTCTTCCAACATTGGCAGAAGCCTTTGTTGTGTGATTTGGTGCTGTTTTTGCATGTCTTAATTGACATCTGTTAAGGAATTGGGTATTTTTCTGGTTTTATTCCGTGGATTTTGGGTCTGCGGGTATGTGGGTACTATCATTGGATAGCCCTGGTTTTTCTCTATATTTTATGTCTTGTAGACATTTTTCATATTCTGAGTTTTAAGGGGACATTTCCTCATTTTTCATTTATAAAAGATTGCTGTTTAATTTTGTTTTTCGTGTTTTATGGGCTAACCTTAAGTCTTAGGGTTAAGTGCTTAGTACCATTGGATAGAGCTAATTTTTCTATATATTTCATGTCTCAATGTTGTTATAGTGAAATTCCGTGTTTTAAAGGTTTTAGTAGTTGTAGCTAATTTTTCTAAGTAGATTAGTGGTTTTTGTTGGTTTTCTGGCTTCAGGGAGGCTGGGCCGCTTCAGGCGGCATCTCCGACGTCGGGAGGCCCGCCCACCTCTGTTTTAGGAGGTTGGGGAGCGCTTCAGGAGGGTTTTTTATGCAATTTGGTGGGTACAGGCACCAGATTGGTGGGTGCGCATGGGCTCTTAGTTAGTGGTCTGTGTGTACATAGTGAATAAGACAGTTTGGGGCAACCTTAATCATCATACAACCATCCGGAGGTGATATCCTTGTTCCTCACTCAGTTTTCACTGTTTTCTGGCCACAATTGGCTGTCTTTGTTGCAAGTGAGTTCTTCATTTATCTTAACTTTGGCAACTGTTTTCTCTGTTATAGTCTTGCAAGCTATAGCAAGTATTATTTCTGTCTCTGGTGTGGATTTGCAGCCTACATCAAGTATCTTTGCTGTCTCTGGTGTGGACTTTGTTCTACATTTAAGTTCTTTGGTCTGGTAGTCTATCTGGTGACTACTTTCTTGGCTCATCAAGCAGTCAAGTGTGTTAAACAGGAGCTTTAGCAAAACAGGAACCAACTTACTTTAGCAAGTAAATCTCACTCTATTTTTTTAAAGGGACAGGGGATTTTCTCTCTGGTTTTTCTCCAACTCCCTTGGTCAAGGCCTATAGCTAGTACTATAGGATTGTCTACATTTCTGGCGCCCAACGTGGGGTGGAACCTGCTAGTTCTTTGGAATCTCTGTTTTCTTTGGTTGGCTCTTTTTTGTGTTTTGGACTGGAGGAATGGCTTCTGGTTCCTCTATTCCTGTGGTGACTGTCAGTGGGGGGGATGGTCCTCCTTCTGTGATGGTTAGGGAGTGTGTGAGGATTAAAACTTGGGATGGTACCAAGTTTAATGAGGAGGATGTCAAGTGGTTTCTAGAGAAGTATGAAACTGCTGCTGGAGTGGATGGTGCTTCCTACCTGGAAATGGTGAAGCAGATTATCTTCTTCATTGGTGATAGGTCAGTGGAGAAGGAGATTGTGGCCATGTCTGGCTACAAGAAGAGGGATTAGAAATTGTTGTGTAGGGAGATGATAGATAGATGGGGTGTCAGTTTCACTATGGTGGATCTGAACAAGGTTGTCAGTGAATGGCAATCTTATGGTGGTGTTGGTAACTTACATAGTTACAGGAAGTTTCTGCTACAGTTTGATCCTGTGGTGGAATATTTGGTGGAAGTGGAGGATCTGGCACATGAAAATGCTGCCAAGGATGTTTTTTGGTCTTCCCTGGCTAGAGATGTCAGGATGGATGTGTTGAAGGAGTTGTCAAGAAAGGAATTGATGAAGACTCTTTCTAATGGGGACCAGAAGTTGCCTGCCTTGGATAAGGTGAAGAAGGCTGTTGAGGCCTATTTGAAGTTATTGGCTGTGGACACCTATCAGGAGGGGTGTGCCAAGTATGTCAGCAAAGTAAGTGAGGCTTTGGCTGAAGAGGAAGTTAGGGAGAAGAAGGAGGAGAAGAATTTGGTGCAGAATCCCAAACAGGAGAGGGACTCAATGGTGGAGCAGTTAGCTGACCTGACAAAACAGCTTCACATTTTTGTGCAGGAGGCTAAGAAGGTCAATAAAGCACCTTCTCAGCCTAGAGAGTTTGAAAGGAGGGCTGGAAGGAGTGATCCTTGGGTTTGCTCTTATTGCAGTAGGAGGGGGCACAGGTCCAATGATTGTTGGGCATTGAACAGAGATGTGTCTGAAGGAAAGGTGGAATTTGATGGCAGGGTTTTCAAGTTCCCTGATGGCTCTTTTTTTAAGCCCAGTGAGGGGCAGGCTCCTGTTGATTTGGTCAGGAGAAGGGGAGGTCTCAATCAAAGGAGGCCAAGGTTTGAGGAGATTCCTGATCAAGGGAAGTCTTCTGGTAAGGAGAATGAGGATGGAAAGGGAAAGGGGAAGGAGGTCAATAAGGTCTCTTTTTCTACTTCCTTTGGTGGTTTGGAGTTGTATTCTTGTGGTGGACAGTCAAGTGGTGAATGCTTGGCTGGTGTTTATGATGTGGAAGCAGGAAAGGTGGGAAGGCCTAAGAGAAGTTCTCAGGCCCAACCAAAGCCAAATGCTTCAAAGTTGGACCCTAAGCTGAGTGCAGCTAGGAAGAGGTACAGCAAAGAGGAGCTGTACAAGATGCAGAAGGGTATGGCTGACATGGGCCCCCCTAGTTTTGGTGCATTGGACCTGAATGGTGAGCCAATGCCAATGGAGGTGGATTCTGACTCTGAGGAGGATGTCCCTTTGGCTTCATTGCCAAAGCCTGCTAGAGTTAGAGGTTCTGGTGAGGGATCTGGTTTGGTTCCTGTTAATGGTAAATCTGTTGGTGGTTCTGGTCCTTAAGAATTTTCTAGGACCAAGGTGGTGAAGCAAAGAGCTCACTTTGAGAGGCCAGTAGTGTCTGGTCAAGTTAATGTTATGGACTCTGTCCTGGAAAGGATGAATCAGGGTCAGGTTTCCCTATCTTATGGGGAATTGTATGCTATCAGTCCAGGGTTGGCTGATAGACAGAAAAGGATGTTGACCAGGAGAAGAGTTTCTTCTGGTGAGGTAGAATACATTTTTGATTCTGCTGAAACGTTTGGTGAGGGGTTGGAAACTCATTTTTCTGGTCCTCTGGGATATGTCAATGTCACTCTGAATGGCAGGGAGGCAAGGGCATTGGTGGATTCAGGTTCTCAGATAAACCTGATTTCTTTGTTTGAGGCAACTCATATGGGCCTCCTCATCAAAACTGGTATTGGTGGGAATTTGAGAGGGATTGGTGGCCATGTCACTGAATTTGTTGGAACTTCAGAGTTTGTGATTTACATGTTGGCGGAGCCTCAGGGAAGGTTCATTTTTACATTGCTAAAGGTAATGTAAAAGCAGTTTTGGGTGGGCCATTCTTGATGGATTTTCAGGCAAGAATTGGTTATCAATTTGATTTGGGAATCAGTTTGGAGTTGACTGGTGAAGATGATAGGATACTTCACATGAGGTTGTCATTCCCTGGAGAGGATGATTGGGAGACCAGGCCTGGTTTATCTTCAATGTGCAAGTGCATAGACTGCTGCAGGAGAAGGAAGGAAGTGGGTGCTGCCTCTGGTTTTTTGGAGTGCGGCTCAGGCTCTATTGAGAGTCTGTCTTTTTTAGAGTAATGAGGGCTGATAACCCTAGTGCTACAACCTCTCCCCAAGATGAGGAAATCCCAGGTTGTAGTAGGTCAGCTCCCTTGGAGATATACCAAGTGGATTTTCAACTTTCTCTTTTTAATTTTTCTCTTCTCTGCAAGTATTCATGAAGTTTTTTATCAAGTCTCTGTTCTCTCTCAAGATTCTTAATTATTTTTAATTCAAGTTCAAAGAAGAAGATTGGTTATATATCTTTATTGAAAGATATGTGGAAAAGTTTTGTGGCGGTGAGATTGAGGTCTAAAAGTAAGTCCTCCCAATTGTGCACCGCTAGGGTTTCTTCTACACCTTTCAAAAACATTACCTGGGCCACACCTGTGAGCATTGGGGAAACCCCTGGTTATTTTTGTAGGTCAGAAGAAAACTCAAGAAAAGAAGATAAAAATTTCAATATAATTCATGAAAATCAAGAAAAAAATCTGAAGATAATGAAGAAAGAAGATGCAAAATATTTTTGTGAAGATCGTCAAGATTGATTTTTGGGCCTCCAGCATGAGGTTAAACTGCAGAAAATTATGAAGAGAGAAGATCATCAAGATCAATCTTTGGGCCTCCAGCATGAGAATAAACTGCACAATTTTAGAATATGTGATTCAGAAGATGAATCAAGATTTGAAGATTTGGAAGTTGGAAGTGAGGATGAAGATGTGGAATTGCGGAAAAGTTTTGGAGTGGTGAGATTGGGGTGTAAAAGTAAGTCCTCCCAATTGTGCACTGCTAGAATTTCTTCTACACCTTTCAAAAACATTACCTTGGCCACACATGTGAGCAATGGGGAAACCCTTGGTTTTTGTTCCAGGTCTGGTGGTGAAGATTTCCTGAATATCCCTCAAGTTGAAGGTGGAGCGGCAAAGTATAAGAAGGTAGCGCAGAAGATTAGGCCTGTCAATGAGCCTATGCCTGTGGGCTTGAATCCGCCCTTGAAGAGACCTCCTTTGTCAAGAGATCCGTACTGTACTCCTTTGGTGAAGAATCCTCCAGAATTTATAGAGACGGCTAGGGTGACCGTGGAAAGGTTGAAAGTTGTTAATTTTGGTCCTGATGGGTGGTTGTCTGAGGAAGAAAAGAAGTTGTTGTTGCACATTATTGTGCTAAGGGATAAAGCTGTGGCGTTTGTTGAGGAGGAAAGGGTGTATTGAAGCACTCTTATGGGGAACCGTACTTGATTCCTGTGGTTTGCCATGAACCTTGGCAAATCAAACCTATACCAATTCCAGCCGCTATTAGAGAGGATTTTGTAGAGATTGTTAAGGATAGAGTCAGGACTGGGTTATACAAACAATCGACTTCCAGCTACTCAAGTCCGGTTTTCTGTGTAAAAAAGCAGAATGGAAAGTTGCGGGTGGTTCATGATCTTAGAGCCTTGAATAGAGTCACTATCAAGGACGCTGTTATGCTGCCATGTGCATAGGATTTTGTTAAAGCTTTCTCTGGAAGGGTGTGTTATGGTTTGGGTGATATTATGGGTGGTTATGATGAGAGGGAACTCCATACGGATTCAAGGCCTCTCACAACTTTTGAGACTCCTTTGGGAAGATTTCAGCTCACTAGGTTGCCTCAAGGAGAAACTAATTCAGTGGCAGTTTATCAAGCACAGATGGCTTGGATTTTACAGGATGAGGTTCCTACTCATGCTGGTATTTTTATTGATGGTGGTGGAATTAAAGGACCATCCACTGATTATGGTAATGAGGTGTTAGCGGAGAACCCTGGCATAAGGAAGTTTGTGTGGGAATATGCAATAACTCTAGAGAGAGTGTTTTTTAGGATTGAAGAGGCTGGTTTGACCATTTCAGGGTCAAAATTCTGTTGTTGTGTTCCTGCTTTGGAAATTCTGGGTCATGTGGTATGTAAAGAGGGAAGAATTATGGCGAAGAAGAAGATTAATAAAATCCAGTCATGGCCAAGGCCTAAAAATACTACTGAAGTCAGGGGATTTTTGGGTGTATGTGTATATGTCAGGATTTTAATTAAGTATTTTTTTTTGTTGGATTCACCTTTAAGGAGGTTGACCAGAAAAGATGCAGATTGGGAATGGACTGAAGAGTGTGAAGAGGCCTTTCAGAAATTGAAAAAGGTTGTTGGTGAAGATATTGTTCTTCACAAGTTGGATTATGGTGTTGGTGCTGGAAAAATTTATCTGGAAGTGGACTCAAGTTATATTGCTGCTGGTGCTGTTTTGTCTAAGGAGGATAAGACTGGGAGGGTCAGGCAGGTAAGATATGAGTCTGTGGTGCTTAATGAGGTGGAATCTAGGTATTCTCAACCTAAGTTGGAATTGTGTGGTGTAGCAAAAATTTTAAAGAAGCTACAGATGGTTTTGTGGGGGCAGCATTTTGAGCTGCAGGTGGATGCAAAATCTTTGGTTCAGATGGTCAATACACCTAGTCTTCCAAATGCTCCAATGACTAGGTGTGTGGCATTTATTCAACATTTTTCTTTTGACCTTGTACACAAACCAGGTAAAACTTTTACTATGCCTGATGGATTATCAAGGAGGCCACCTACAGATGAAGATTCTGAGGCTGAAGAGTTCAATCAAGATGTTCCAGTGGTTAGGGCCAGCACAAAGGGTGCTGAAGATTTTTCTGACCTCACCCAAGAGGCTAAACTGGCTGGATCTGATCTTGATTCCGGTGATCAGGATGTTTTTGTTGATGAAGATGGAGTTGTTGTTTGGGACAGCTCAAAATTGAAAAAGGGTGTTTTTGTTAGTGAACTGGATTCTCACAAGGTTCAGTGGAAAGAGAAGGACGTGCCAAAATTTAAGGATTGGTGTCCTGGTTGGGCTTCTCAATTGGCTCATGTTCATACTGGTGATTTTGATGACATAATTGTACCCTTGGATGTGGTGTTGTTGGATTTTGAAGATAAGACCTGGGGTCAGTCTGGGTTTTATTTTATTTTGGTGGAATATCTGTTGACCTTGGAGAGACCAGATAGTTGTGATGATGATACTTATTTGGAAATCAAGAAGAAGAGTCCTGCATTTTATGTGTCAGGAAGGCGGTTGATGAGGAGGAGACATCCAAATCCTCAAGTGGTGGTAACTCAGAAGAAGGTTAAAGAATTGGTTTTGAAGTCTTTGCATGAAGACCTTGGTCATAAAGGCTTTGGGGAGACTTATAGAAGAGTAGCAGACAGATTTTGGTGGCCAGGTATGAAGTTGGCTGTGCAGGGTTGGGTTCAATCTTGTGAAGAATGTCAAAGAAGAAGTCACTTGAAACCTAAAGAGTTGGGCCGTGCTACTGGTGAATCAACTGTTTTTGGAAGGGTCAGTCTGGATGCTGTCCATATTAAAGAGGGCAGGTATAAATACTTGATTGTTGCTAGGGATGATTTGTCTGGTTGGGTTGAGGCAGTGCCTCTGGTTAATTTGACTGCCAAGAATGTGGCAGAGATTTTGAAGAAGGAGTGGATTTATAGGTATGGGTTGATGAAGTTGGTCACTTTTGATGGTGGGACAGAGTTTGGTGCTGAATTTAAAGAAGCTGTGGCTAGTGTTGGTTCTAAAGTTAGAGTGGCTACACCTTATTATCCTAACGCTGAAGGCATGGTTGAAAGAGGCCATCAAGTTATCAAGAATGCTTTGGTGAAGATGCGCAGAGATAGTGCTGAAAAGTGGAGGCATTATTTACCCTTGGTGTTATTTGCTGATAGGGTCACTGTGAAGAGCACAACTGGCTATTCTCCTTATGAGTTAATGTTTGGTCAGAAAGCCTTTCTACCAGTGGACTTGGAAGCTTTCTCTTATCTTGGAATCGATCGGGATGACTTTCACTCAACAGAAGAATTGCTCTGTGCCAGGATGCAACAGTTGGAATGTAGAGAGGAATGTCAGGAGAAGGCATACTCTAGAATGATGAAGATTAGGAATCAATCAGTAAGGTACTGGGACAAGAAGTTGGCTCATAGACTCAGGAATCCCTTGAAACCTGGTTGTTTGGTTTTGGTGTATAATAGAAGTTTGGAGAGTCAGTGGGGAAAAATGTTTGCTGACAGATGGAACGGACCTTACAGAGTCAGATCTCAGGCGTTTGGAGGTTCTTATGTTTTGGAAGAGTTGGATGGTTCAGTCTTGAAAAAGAGGGTGGCTGCAGACCAAATGAAGAGGTTTTATCCCAGAGGCACTAGGCATGAAGATGATTGACTCCGCAATGAGGATTAACTATGGAACGTTCTTTTTTATTTTAAAATTTTCGGTGTTGCAGAGCAACTTTTGTGTTGGAAACTTTTTATTAGAAGGTACCCATGGGTGGGGCTTCTAGATTTGATCTTGGAAAGTGTAGGGGTGACTGATGGGCTGGCTGCTCTATCAACAGTTACCCCAGATTGTCTATTTCCAACCCTTTCTCTTAATTTGGTTGAACCCTAGTATTGGTTTCTTTTCACAGGTTTTAGTCCTCTATGACTTTAAACTGGAATTTCCTCTGGTTTTCATGAGCTGGTCTCTTCACTCTTATTGGTTTTGGTTTTTTTGTGTTGGATGTGGTGTTTTTGTTAGAAGGTACCCAGGGGGGGCTTCTATATTTTATTTTGGCAAGTGTGGGGGTAACTGATGAGCTGTCTGCTCTGTAGAACAGTTACCCCAGAATGTCAGTTTCAAGTTTTTTGTTTTTCCTAGTTGAATTCTAGTTCTGTTGTTTATTATTAAGGTTTCAAGTCCACTATGACTTTAAACCGCTTTGGGACTGGCTTCTTTATCTTTGGTTCTTTTAGATTGGTGGTGGATCACTGGTGGTCTCCCATCATTTTTACTTATTGGAGGGAGCCCACCCAGTGATGATTTCTATGGAACGGACTTTCCCTTTTTGGACCATCTATGGAGCTGGACTGTCTTTGATTTTTTTGCAGTTATCTTTTTTGCTAGATAGAAGTTTTAGATTATTTTCTTTTTTCTCTTTTTTTCTTTTAATTTTTTATGGGGGTTTTTTAAAATTATAAAATCAAAAATATAGTGTGTTACCATATCAGGGTCACCTGGATGTGGACAAGCATTGGTGGGGAAAGGCTCATCAATTGGCTGGGCAATACTATTTTCTTTTTTATTTATTATTTATTTCATTTGTTTCTGTGTTTCATTATTTTTATTATCTTCTGAATTTCTAAATTTTGTTTTTTGTTTTCCCTTAATCATTTAAAATATATAATTGTGTATCCACATCAAGGTGCACTTGGATGTGGGTAAGGTATCAGGGGATCAGCTCATCAATTGGCTGGGGGATACCATTTCTATTATTTTTTATA
Source organism: Hemileia vastatrix (assembly GCA_030280995.1). Lineage (NCBI taxonomy): Eukaryota > Fungi > Basidiomycota > Pucciniomycetes > Pucciniales > Zaghouaniaceae > Hemileia > Hemileia vastatrix. Next base: position 50,690,502 of record JASXTE010000001.1, read on the forward strand.
TTTTATTTTATTTCATTTATGTTATTTCATTTCATTTTATTTATTAATTTTTTATTTTTATTATATTAGTAGACAGTAAAAAATAAAAATAAAAAAAAAATTCTGAAATTATTTTTATAAATTGTTTTATATTATTATTATGTTTCTAATCTTTTGCAGGAGCTCATTGTCTGGATGATGAAGCTTCTGGAGGCTGGTCCGGATTGTGATGACGTTTTTGTTTTTTGTTGGGATTGTGGGAAGCACTGTGTTCTTTGAAGTGCATCCTGCTGGAGATATGATAGGGATTGTAATGGTCAGGAATTGGATTAGAGGGAAGTTCAGAGGAGGAAGATGAAGAGGCAGGAATGGATTGCTGGAGGGTGTGCTTAATGATCCTAGACATTTTCCAGTGGTTGTCCAACAGGCGCTTTCTCAGGGATTTTTCAAAGTCATTCAAAGGTCCATGGAGGGCAAAGGCTTTTAGCATGTTGGAACACATGGTACTTAGGTGTTTCTTCATGTCTCCATAATCCAGGGTCAAAGAAGTTTCAAGAGTTTGGCCAACTCCAATAATAGATTCAGGAGGAGGGGTGCCAACTAGACAAGAAGAATTGGATCAGTAATTATTTTTGTTGAGGAAATGGGATAATTAATTTGGTACTTACAGATTGGAAGCTCATCAAATCTTTAAGCAGCTGGGATTTGGATCTCTGACAATTTTGTAATGGTCATAGTGGGTGGGTCAACTAGGGAAAGATATGGATTCTCATGGTCTTCCTCTGAAAGATTTTGAGAAGGTGAACTAGGATGCTGATGTTCCTGGGGCCTAGTTGGAGCAGTGAGATTGTTGTTGTTTTTGTGGTTGTTATTTCTGTTGGATTCAGCTGGAGGAGGTGCTGGTGATGGAGTACCAGGGTTTTTAAAGGATGGAGCAGGAGAGGGGGATTTGGAAGCAGACTGCTCTCTTCTGGATGGAGATTTTGAAGAGATGGAACTGTCGGTAGAGTAGTGGGCTGACAGAGGAGAGGTGTAGTTTCTTTGTCTTAGTTGGGGACGAAGTTGTTGTTTGGGTGCAGTGTGTGGTGTTCTGGTTTCTTCTTGGGGTTCTCTGGCAGGTCTCTTAGAAATCTGGGAAATTTTGGTGCTTTTAGACCTTGGAAGGGTTGATTGCATTGCTCTGGGAGCAGTAGGAGGTAGTTGGGTTGAGTTTTTGTTGTTGTCTGGATGAATTTGGCTGTTTTCTGGCCGTTTTTGGAGGTTTTGGCCCTGATTTTCACTTTTTGGTGAGGCGGGTGGGCCGCCCGACGTTGGCTGGGCCGCCTGGACGCGGTCTAGAAGCCTGGGAGTTGATCTTGAAGCTTTTGGAGCTAATTTGGCGGAGATAAAAGCAGTTTCTTGGGAAGCTAAGGCTGGTCTTTTGGGAAGAGTTCTGGAAGTGGAGCTTCTGGATCTTCTGGAAGATGCTGAAGATAAAGAGGAAGAGGAAGGACCAAGCTCTGGGGATCAAGTAGAGGATCTAGAGATGTATTTGTGGGAAGGTGAAGGAGGAGGAATAGGGTAGTTGGCATCTCTGTCACATCTTTTCTTTTTGTAATAGCAAGAATCACAAGCCCTGTTGTAGAATTTGGATTCAGGAGCTGGAAGAGTGAATGTGCAAGGTCTGCACATGTGGATGCACTGTTTGTAGGCATAGTCCTTGGGAGCAGTGAAGCAAGGGAGAGTAGAAGGGTTAACATCAGGAGATCCAGCCATGATCTGTGGTGAGAAAAGATGATGAAAAGGGATAGGAGGAGATTTTTGTCAGTGATGGGTAGATGATGAAGTGAAGGTGGAAGTTCAGCAGGTTGGCTGTAGAGGTGTTCTGCATGAAATTGGCTGCATCTATTTTATGAAAAATTCCGTCAGTCCATCAAGACTCTAAACTGAAAAATCTATGGTATCAAGATCAGTCCATCAAGACTCTAAACTGAAAAATCTATGTTATCAAGACCAGTCCATCAAGACGTTAAACTGAAATATGGTTTCTGTTAGTCCTCCAAGACTTTAAACTGGCTGGTTTCAAGATTCTATCAAGACTAGTCTGTCAAGACTTTAAACTGAACACTGTGTTAGTCCCCCAAGACTTTAAACTGAGGGTTGTGAGTCCCCCAAGACTATAAACTGAGGAAGGAGTTTTTGTTGTTGGATTTGGTTTTGAAAGATTGGTGGAGGGTATCCACAGGGGGAGCCTCCAAATTTAGCAAAGGCAAGTTTGAGGGTAATTGATGGGCTGGCAGCTCTATTTACAATTACCCCAGAATGTTAGTTTTTTCTCTGTGTCTTGATGTGGTTGATCTCTGGTTCTGGGTTTATGATTTAGGTTTTTGAGTCCCCCAAGACTTTAAACTGAGGGTCTTTGAGTCCCCCAAGACTATAAAATGAGGATGGTCCCCAAGACTTAAAACTGAGGGTTGTTTGTGGTTACATCCTATAGAGGGTGTGGTCAATTTTTCTTTTTCTGAATCAAACTCAGGTACTAGTGAAATTACAGAGGGAATCAAGAGATGGAATGAAGTGTTCAGAATTAACCTTGAACTGGTGAATGAGGTGTCTTCTGTTCTCAATGTCCTGTGGATCTCTAGCAGGAGTGGATTGGAAGTAGTGAAGCAGAAGTTGTTTCTGTTGAGATGTGTGTTGTTGGAACTTGGCCTTGATAGTGGGCAAGTGCGTTGGTGTTGGTGGTGCAATGGATCCTACATTGTTATCATCACTATCAGAAGATGGAGGAACTGAGAAGTCATCAGTTTTAAAGTTGAAGGAAGAAATGAATGTTCTTTACCATCAGATGGACCAGGGATGGTGGAACTAGTTGTTTTATGGGTTGTGGCACTCTTCTGGGAAGGGTGGAGCTTTTTGATTAATCTGGGTATCAGGATGGATGGCCTAGATCTTTTGGTGCTGGCAGAAGAAGGACCAGGTTGAGGTGGAGGTGAATCTGTTGCGGAAGAAAGTGGACCAGGTCTGTGGCAGGTCTTCTTTCTAGATTGGCAGACATCTCAGGACGTTCTGTATGGATGGACAGGTGGTGTCATGGTGCAGATTAAATTATTGTCGATGCAGTATTGGCAGGGACCCATTTCAGAGGCAGATTTGGGAAGAAGGTTAAACATGGTGGTTGGATGAAGAAAGAATGCAGACATTCTCAATCGGAGGGAGGATGTGGTCTTCCAACATTGGCAGGGGCCTTTGTTGTGTGATTTGGTGCTGTTTGTGCATGTCTAAATTGACATCTGTTAAGGAATTGGGTATTTTTCTGGTTTTATTCTGTGGATTTTGGGTCTGTGGGTATGTGGGTACTATCATTGGATAGCCCTGGCTTTTCTCTATATTTTATGTCTTGTAGACATTTTTCATATTCTGAGTTTTAAGGGGACATTTCCTTATTTTTCATTTATAAAAGATTGCTGTTTAATTTTGTTTTTCGTGTTTTACGGGCTAACCTTAAGTCTTAGGGTTAAGTGCTTAGTACCATTGGATAGAGCTATTTTTTCTCTATATTTCATGTCCCAATGTTGTTATAGTGAAATTCTGTGTTTTAAAGGTTTTAGTAGTTGTAGCTAATTTTTCTAAGTAGATTAGTGGTTTTTGTTGGTTTTCTGGCTTCAGGGAGGCCGGGCCGCTTCAGGCGGCATCTCCAACGTCGGGCGGCCCGCCCGCCTCTGTTTTAGGAGGTTGGGGAGCGCTTCAGGAGGGTTTTTTATGCAATTTGGCGGGTACAGGCGCCAGATTGGTGGGTGCGCATGGGCTCTTAGTTAGTGGTCTGTGTGTACATGGTGAATCAGACAGTTTGGGGCAACCTTAATCATCATACAACCATCCGGAGGTGATATCCTTGTTCCTCACTCAGTTTTAACTGTTTTCTGGCCACAATTGGCTGTGTTTGTTGCAAGTGAGTTCTTCATTTAACTTAACTTTGGCAACTGTTTTCTCTGTTATAGTCTTGCAAGCTATAGCAAGTATCATTGCTGTCTCTGGTGTGGATTTGCAGCCTACATCAAGTATCTTTGCTGTCTCTGGTGTGGACTTTGTTCTACATTTCAGTTCTTTGGTCTGGTAGTCTATCTGGTGACTACTTTCTTGGCTCATCAAGCAGTCAAGTGTGTTAAACAGGAGCTTTAGCAAAACAGGAACCAACTTACTTTAGCAAGTAAATCTCACTCTATTTTTCTAAAGGGACAGGGGATTTTCTCTCTGGTTTTTCTCCAACTCCCTTGGTCAAGGCCTATAGCTAGTACTATAGGATTGTCTACAACGTGTGACAGGGATGTTGTGGCCAACATGTGGTTGTGAAAAAAAATGGGAAAAAAGTGCTGATTTGAGATCATAACTGACACCCTTTTTTGAAATAAGTGACTTTTTTGCAAAATTTAAGTGCTGATTTGGTTTGAAATCCACACTTAAGTTAAGTGCTGATTTGGTTTGAAATCCGCACTTAATTTAAGTGCTGGTTTGGTTTGAAATCTGCACTTAAGTTGAGTGCAGATTTGCCAGAACTGACACCCCCTATTATTATTGTTATTATTATTATTATTATTATAATTATTATTATTAGGGGGTATGAAAGTTAGAAATTAGTAATTATTTGAAAGTTATTTCACAACACAAAAAGAAAGCCTCAAACATGACATTAATTCTCAGAAAAAAGGTGTTTTTGGGGCACAATATGGCATATTTTAAAAAATAATCATGGCTGATTTGATGGAAAAAAGTGGTATTTTTATATGGAAAATTTCTAACTTTGATACCCCCTATTATTATTATGATTATTTCAAAATTTTAATTCTCATTAAGGATCTTAGAAAACAAAGAAACAAACAAACAAGCAAAAGACCTGAATGACTATCTGAATTAACTAAAGTGGGTAGTAAATACAGGTTTTCAGTGGTATATTTTATATTCCATGATAAAAAAAAAAAAAAAGGAAGACTAAGAAAGGAACCCAAAGTTTTTTAAGCTATCTTTTTTTATGTTTTTTTTTTTTTTTTTTGAAGAGGATAAAGGGATCTTCTCTTCATTCTCTTCATTCTCTCATCTAATAATAATAATAATAATAATAATAATAATAATAATAATAATAATAATAATAATAATAATAATAATAATAATAATAATAATAATAATAATAATAATAATAATAATAATAATAATAATAATAATAATAATAATAATAATAATAAATAAGATATATATAGGTAAATGAACAGAGCTTCTAGATGAGGTAAACCTCTTTATTATTTCTTATATATATAATAATATATCATTTTATTAAACTTTAAACTCTCTCCTCATACCTCTTACAAATACACACACATACAAAAAAAAAATAAAAAAAAAAATAATTAAAAAAAAAGGGGGGGAAGAGCGCTATTGATTGATCTAGGGGAACTCAAATTAAATTCATCAGATACATTATATTTAATAAATTTTATCACAGCAAATCATCTTACAAACAATACCGAGACATTTAATATATGAAAAAAGAAAAAAAAAAAAGAAAAAAAAAAAAACCCCCCAAAAAATGACTTGCACAACACAGTATGTACATATGAGAAGTATCTTAGTTTATATCTACATGCTACACAATGTAAAAACGATGACCAACTTAATCGACTTGCATTTTTTTTTTTTTTTTTCATTTTCTTTTTGCCAACCCAAAAATAAATAAATTAATGGATAAATTATTTTAAATTTTCAAAAAATAATAATAATAATAATAATAATAATAATAATAATAATAATAATAATAATAATAATTCAATCTTCCTTCTTTATACGAGTACCTGAATGAGAAGTAGTAGACGTTGTAGCACTTGAACGACTAGTCGAACCAGAAAGATCCCAACTACTTTGTTGACTTTCAGTTACATTACCAGTAGTTTCACTTCCCCCAATCGTTTCTTGATCATCATCCTCTTTAACAACTTGATGATTTTCTAAACCATCCGTACTAATTAACTGTTCATCAAAATCGTGATCAGATAAATCCGAATCAACTTCAGACATTCCAGTTGGATTATTAATAACCATCGTTTCATCAATAGAATATCGTTGATATTGAGAATCTTGATATAGTTGATGATGAGATGTGGAACGTTCTTTTGATGGTTGATTTGAATGATTTGATTCATTCAAGTGGTCAAAGATGTTAGAAGTAGAAGAAAATGAAGAGGGTTCTTGTTTAATAACGTTTTGATGTTTTGATTGGCGATTATAGCTTATACATCCCCAAGCGAAAAAAGCGGCAAATATTTCTGTGAAGAAGAAGATGGATGTGAAAAGAAGGAAAGAAAGGTATCGATGATGGTAAAGGAAGTAACTTGAGAAAGAAGAAAAAAGCAAAAAGCAAAAATGAGTCAAGGGCAAAAGACAACAATTGAAGGATGGGTAAAAAGAGAGAGAGAGAGAGAGAGAGGGGGGGGAGAGAAAAAATATAAATAATACTGACCGTAATCCAATGAGATGTACATCAAAAATGAGATTAGAGGAGTATATATGTAAATCTTTTTCAGGATGATTAAGCGCCCAATCATGACGACCGACTTGAACTTGAGCCACAGCTGGTTGCAAGGAATGAAAGGCAAGTGCACGAGAAAACAAGATATGACGATTGAGGAGAGGAACACGAATGGACTGAGAAATACCGGAAGAAGAATGAAATAGAATGGGAATAAAATGAGTGAGGGATTGAAGAGCTCGAACTAATGGAGGATGGTAAACAAGAGAAGCAGGTCTAGCGACATGTAGAACGGAAGTATTTGAAGGGAGAGGAGAGAGAAGATCGAGATAGACCATGAAATTGCCATGATCCAAGTTTTTATCAGATGAAGGCATGGACAAGACAAGGGAGATATCATAAGGAACATCGTTTGCTAAGGAACAATGAGGATGAATGGATTGCAAAGCAGAAGGGATCTTAGAAGGGATTCCATGGATTAAATGGACAGGTAAGACGCATTGCAAGTGGGGCACATAGGCGTAATACAAAGAAGAGAAAGCGATGATAGCAGCAAAGAAACTGGAGCAAATGATGATGATGGAGAGAGTAAGACGGACAACGGAACGATAAGGAAAAGGGGGAAGGGAGAAGGAGAGAGGAATCCAAGGAGAAGAAGGCATGGGGAGGATTGTCAGGAGAGGGAAGGGAGGATTGTCAGAAGAGGGAAGGAGAAGTGGAGAAGGACAAAAGAGAAAGAAAGTGAAAAAGAAGACCAGTAAATACAAGGACTAAATATAACGACTACTATCATCACTATAGAGGACAATGTAAGGAGTCGAAACAAAGGACGTTTAGGAGATCAAGAAGCAGCAACAATGGAACTCATTTCTTATTCTTTGGGGGCAACAATCTCCAGAAAGTGGACGATCAGAAGAACGCCAACTGAACTGAACTCGAGACTTCGCTTTCGTTTGAGTCTCCGATTGCCAACGTTGTCACTTTGCATTTATTATCCCGTGCACTTCAATTAATCCTCAGAAGAGAAGAACTGGAATCCCTTTATTGTTATCTCAAAAATATAACTTTAGAATGGACTTCTGTCTCAATCAAAAGTGCTTAACTCTTTGAGAGAAGAGATTACCCATCACTCTAAAGTTTACCAATCTGATAAAAGTAATTAAACCATCTCACCACCTCTTATCTTAAATTTTCTGTCTCTAAAAATTTTTTTTTCATTGAGAAAATCTTCAGTCAAGGTGTATTTTCTTCTTCTTCTTCTTTTTTCATTTTTTTTTCACATATCTGATACTTTTTTTTTTTGGGGGGGGGGGGTGGTGTTTCTTACAGTTATCTTTTTAGCTATTGAATTTTACTCACATGGTGGGCTCTCTATATTTGTACTATTTATGAATGATACCTTAATTTTTTTTAGTAATCAATTAGATAGTAATAAGAGCAAAATCAGTTTTTATTTACTACATGTGATTCTAAAAACTCTTCAAACTGAAATCTATTCACTGTTTGATCATGTACTATCAAACCTACTGACCCATAAATTGAAATAGCTGGTATGATATTAAACAGGACTTTTTCTTGTGAGTGTGGTACATTTTAAGTTGTTTGACCAGCTACTGTTCATCACTTTGGTAGTGTAGCATCTTCAGATGATGTACCCAATTCATCTTTAAGAGCTATAACATGAGATGAATAGTCCATCTTATTTATAAATGATAAAATCTGAGACTAACATGTGAGAAAAAGCCAAGAAGGATCAATCTTAGCTACCAAAAATAATATATTTACATCTTCAAATAAGGTTCTGATTAGGATTGGCCATTATTTGTGATCCATGTTTATTTGTAATCCTTTTTTTTATGTTGAGCCATTTTAAAAGTTTGAACATGAATCTTAATCAACAGAATAAAAAACTTCAAATTCTTGATACAAATAGGTCTGAAATTCAATAAAGTGTCTTATTGGTTTTGACCTCACTGTTTCAAAGAGCATTCAATGTTGCTCTTCTAGTTTTTCTTTTTTTTTCTTTTTTGGCCACTCTCTTTTTGAATATGTTTGGCAGGATAGGAAAAATTAAAACTGCTCAAGTAGACATATAAAGTTTCATTCAAAATTTCATTGAATTGAGAATAACATTTGAACCATACATTTATTTTCTTTGGCCTTTATCTTTTTTTTAAAGAGTTGCTACTATTATCTTGAATCTGAATTCCGGTTCATATATAATGTGACCCATAACGGAAGCATGTAAAAAGACAAGGGAATTAAAGAGTTTAAACACCCTAACATAGCATACTCAAATAATAGTATTATAGATGTATTAGTACTTTCACACATTGCCTAACAGTCAATATTGACTTAAAAACCAATCTATAATCACCAATTCACTACAAATTAAATAGTCATATGATGCAGATTGTTATGTAAATTATTATAGGATTGAACATATAAATAACCAGCTGATTCCACTGTTTAGACCATTCACTTTTTGGTTTACATTTTCCTTGCTAACCATCATTAATATTTTATCACTTCTAACTACTTACTCATGAATATTCACCTATAAAACAAACACAAAATCTTAATGACATATAACAAAATTGTGCTGATTCTCACTGGGACAGGTAAATCTCCTATTACAATGATTCAATTTTATATGTAGAGTGCCCTACCAAAAGTCTTTGAATGGTCTTTTTTAAATGTACCTCACCCAATATTGCTCAGAAAAACATCTAGTTTTGTATTCTGCAGCAAAATCATGTTTCTAATCAATCTAAACATACTTAAAATAAAAAATAACTAGAATAACATAAAGAAAAATTCAAACAAAACATCAAAAAAGCATTTTTTTTTTAGCTACACCTATGATCTTTCCCAGACAAGTGACATCCTTATCAGAACATAGCTGCATAAATAAATCACAGAATGACTTCTCAAAAAAAATAAAAATAAAAATAAAAATAAAGTTTAAAAAAAAGATTGAAAAAAATAATCAATTTTTTTTTGTGTTGATTCCCCCAATAAGTGCCATGGTTCACAAATTTCACAATCATGCCAAGGGAATAATTGAATTGCATTCAAAGTTAAACTTGAAAAGCAAGGATGAGCCCAAAAAATAAGTTGAAGTACAAAAATCAGTAAGTATAGATAGATATGAGGTAGGATAAGACTTGGAGGAGTGTGTGTAAGGTGACAAAACTTTAGCTTCATGCATTGAAGACTTTGGAAAGATTTCGCATGAAAACAAAAGGTTTCAGTTTAATGTATGAAGCTGTGATAAAGTTAGGAAGTGGAAAAAAAAATTCTTGAAGAGGAAGGAGGATGAGGATCAATGAATGGTTGTCATAAGAAGATGAACAGAATGATAAAATGGAAAGAAAATTTAGTGTGAAATATGCAAAATGCATAAAAATTAAGTTCATAGACTTTTGTTAGTCCACTGTACAGTCAACATGACCATTATTTTATTATTTACTTACATTTTTGGTCATTGTGGTTTGTCAATTGGCTTACTGATACAACTATTGTGTTTTTAAAAATATTGTTTCATCAACTATCAATCAAAATTATTATTTTATTAAAGATTCATTAATTATGGGCTGTCACTTCTGTCACATCCACACTTATCTTAAGTGAAGATTTCAAAGCAAATAAGCACTTAAATTTTGTAAAAAAAAAAAAAAAAAGTCATTTATTTCAACAATGTGTGTCAGTTATGACCTCAAATCAGCACTTTTTTCCCCAATTTTTTTTTCACAACCACATGTTAGCCACATCATTTCTCCCTTGCCCACCCTGTACCTGTCACATGTCACACCCTGACCTCCCTCCTCTCATCTGACTTCATTCATTTCCCCTCCCTCCATAAGTTCAAATTGAATATTTCCCCCTATTGCATAATTTTTCATTCAACCACTCTCCCTATGACCACAAAAAAAAAATACCTGGAACCTACTAGCAGGTGCGAATCCCTCAATTCATTTGTGATTCAAGAAGAAATCAGATTTGATGACATGCAAGCTAGCATGCTCAATGTTCAGTGGGCAGTCTTCTCAGAAGAATTAAAGCTGAGCTAAAAATGAATCAAATCAAAGATAGGGATTTGCACCTGCTATCAGGAGCCAACATTTTTTTTTTTCAGGTTTATATATCAAAAAATAAAAATTCTTTTATTTTTAAGTTTCAACTATCCCTCAAATCCTTTCTTTTGGTGTGTTTTGAAGGCCTTTTTTTGCTATCATTTTCAGGCATTTTTAAGGTATTTTTGGGGTTTTTTTTTTGTGTATTTTTCAGGCATTTTTATGAATTTTGAGGGGCATTTTTATAGAGGTTTTTTTTAGGTGTTTATGGGCTTTATAGAATGATTTCTACTCATATTAATGATGATTGATACAGTTCCTTTTCATTATTGTATTTCTAATTTTCAAACCAATAATGAGCTGGTGATAAAACTAGGACTATCTAGTTGGTAAGATGCTGAATGGATCATTCTGGAAGAAAGAAATATCTTCTATTCTAATTTAATCATTACTTATAAAAGTTTCCATAATATGATTCACATTGACAGCAATGACTTGAATTCTCTTACCTTTGGTCTCTTTTCTTACATCAACCCTATTACAAGCTGTCTAATTATATCACCAAAACTAGTTAAAGGTCATGTTTTATATTTTACAGATCACAAATTTAGTATTGAATTTTGTTTAGGAAAAAGAATTATTGAAACAGTTTGGAATTCCTCTAGGGACAACCATCATACAGAAAGATCTCTCCCTGGATTGAAATCATAAAATAACTTTACCCATTTCGGGTGCTTATTTAAGATAAATCAAGACTTAATAAAGTGTGTAAGTAAGGTAAGAAATAAATTTTCTGTTAAATCAAAATATTTAGGTAGACATGAAAATACAGGGCCTAAGAAAGATTATCATTTTTCTCTTTTAATGACATAATTTAGCATATACAGGTCATTTATTCACTTAAGTTACTTAAGGTTTTAGGCCATCAAGCCATGCTGCTTTGGTATCATGTCTAAATTAATTTTAGACATATTTTCTTGAATTTATTTGTGATTTACATTAATTTTCTTGAATTGTATTACTTTATCTTAGTGTCTTACTCTGAAAGACCTGTTTATGGTTTATTTTATGTTAGGCTTATAAAATTGAAAAGAATATCATTTTTAAAAATGTGACAAATTAAAAATTTATGCTCTTACATGCATGTCTACCTTTCAAGATTCCAATAGAATGTATAATATGGACTCTTGAAATTGAAAAATGATGGTTGAACTTGGAATTTTTGGCTGTCTCCTAAAGCTGTTCCCAAAAAAGTTGGTGTGCTAGTCTAAAGTTTAGTATGGCGCCAGTTTGGTATAGAAAATATTGGGATACATTCATTTAGTAATTTCCTAAGCTTATTTGGACTTTATTTGAATTTTATTATGTAGAAAATTGGCTATAAAAAGTGTAAAAGGTGGTTATAAAAATGCTCATATGAAAACAATTATTTTATGGTCAAGAATTTTTTTTATAGGGTCAGAAGTGTATTAAAAAAAAAAATTCTCAAAAAACTTCTTGAATTTTTCTGGGTTTTTCTTGATTTTTCTTATATTTTTGTATAGTGATTAAAAGAATTTTTGATTTACAGAATTTTACTTAACTATGATGACTTTTAGTTCATTGAAAAGGGCTTCACAGGCTACAAAAGATATAAAAAATAGTTGAGAAGAGGTGAAGTTTCACCCTGAATTTTTATTTAATTTTTAGAGTACTTTTAAGACTTCAATTGAGTCCAGAAGTCTGGATAAGCTCTGTGGAGATCTGTGGAGATTCAGACTAGCTCTGGGACACATCTGGAAGGGGAAATAGGGTAATGTGATTGCTATATGCATATATTTAGCTTTAAAATCAAATGTAGAATGTAAAAGATCATCAGAATTATATGAATAACAACCAAAAACACATAAAAATTTCTATTATAACATTAGGGGGCTCAAATCTTACCAAATACACCACGTAAACATGCCACAAAAAAGGTAATAAACCTGCCATCAAAAAATGAAATACACCTAACCTGGAAAGGTGTATTTTGACATAATATTTGTTCCTAAAAGCTTCTTGCTTTGGGTCTAATAATTCATTGAAACATTTCCCTTGTTCATTATGATTAGTCAGCACTAGGTAGCAAGATGCCAACACTAGGTGCAAAAGCACCAACACCTAGATTTTTTTTTTCACCAAATCCTTAAAGGCTTATTCATACAAATAAGATATGAGACTTTCCAGAACTTAATCAATACCATAATTATACACTTACTCTTAATCTTCATCACTGTTCACTAACATAAAATTCTATTTTCAGTCTTCCATCAACTTGAGATCACTGCTACAGCTCTAGCTCTTGATCTACTGGTTAATTCTGATACTGATTCCAATACTGAACTACCCCCAAAAATAGAATCTAGAAGTAAATCATCATCTTAAACCAGTGCTATGAGCTCTAAGACACTACCAATCACCCTTCCTCATTTTGATGGCCTAGCTTAATTAATTTACAATTTTGTGCAATGAAATTTACCAGTTTACCAGTTTCATTTGTTTTGGTTCAGCTCCCAGACTTGAAATCACATAAAATTTCTAAGACTCAGTCTCACTAAGATATCTCATCTTCTCTTCATCTCTCACTTCCTTCACTCACTATTGGTTCTGATACTTCTCACTTCACAGCTCTCAAGGAAAGTCACTTTCTCATTTTTGGTAATTTAATTGCTGATTGACATGTCTTTTTTTTTTGGTCTCTTTTCTTTTCTCTCTTTTTTAAAAAATTTTTTTTAATCATTTTTTTGTTTTAAAAACTGATAGATTTATTCTTTTTTTCCTTTTTTTTCTTGGTTCTCCATCTTTTTAATTCTTGGTTTACTGACTTTTTGGTGTTTTTTTGGTCATTTTAAAACTTTTTCTTATTTTTGGCCTTTTTTTTTTTTTTTTTTTCTAAATTTCTTCAGAATCATTCAGAAGCCATTTGAAAATGTTTTCTGAGAAATTCCTACTTGTTTTTAGTTTTTTTTGGGCAATTATTGTTTTTATTTCTTCTAAATCTGTTTGGAAATGTTTTCTGAGCATTTTGGAGAGGTTTTTAGGTTTTTTTTCTTAGCTTTTTTGGGGTCCTTTCTTCACTAAAAATCATTTGTAATAATTTGGAAAAGTTTTGAAAGCATTTAAAGTGACTATCAGGTGTTTTTTGGCGCATTTATGGAGTTTTTTAGGCACTTTCTTTTTTGACCTTTTTGCCATTTTTCTAGGCTTGGTTGGGACACTTTTTTTTTGGAATTTTGGGGCACATTTCAGACACTTTTTTGAGAAAATTTTGGTACATTTCTGAGAACTTTTGGGGACTTTTTTTTTGAGACTTAGGGATGCTTTTTTTGGGAACTTTTTTTTAACTTTTGTTGAAGATTTTTTTTAGCCTTTTTAGGGACTTTTTGAACTATTCCAAGTATGTTTCATCCTTTTTTATTTTATTTTTCAATTACATTGATTTTATTTACATTTTTTTTTAGATAAAAAGGACTGAAATCTAGAGTTGGTAAGTCAGATTCATAAGGTAAGAAAAAAGTGATTAAAAAAATATATCATTAAGTAGCCAACATAAGTATGGGGTCTATAATAGATTTTAAAGCTTGATTTTTATTTCATGAATTAACAATTAAAGAGTCATATATGATACTCTACTTTATTAAATTAATAAGCCATAAGGCCATGTGTTGTATGAAAGCAATCATTGGGATATTTTTTTCCTCATGTGTTTGATCTCATCGACTTTGGTCACAGATGATTTCAACTCATATTTTTACTTGAATTGTCAATAATTTAGGTTTTTTTAATTATCTTATATTTTTTTTTACATGTTAGTTTATACAATGAGCTTAAAATTTGGAAATCTGGGCTCCTACTTCAATAGAACACAGGGGAGGGTATTGCCATTTTTTTGACTTAGAAAACAATTAGTGATCCCCACCCCCCTTTATGGTAAATAGCATGGGAGGGTATTGCCAAAAAAAGAAAAATTCAGATAATTTTTTTTGACTTAGAAAAAGTTGGTGATCTGCACCCAGATAAAAATCTGATGATGAAGATAGTATTTGAGAACCAATGTAAGAGAGTGCAAAATCAAATAAAAAAGACTAATTCATAAACATAATTGATAGAAAGATTGAAAGTATTATGATTGGAGTAAGATCTTAATTATTAGATATCAGTAGTTCAGCTAGACAAAAAATGTTGAACAGTTTAAAATTTAAAATTTTCATTTTCAGCTTTTTGAACTGTATCTCTATCCATCTTTAAATCTAAAAAATCTATCTCAATTTCTAAAAATGGGTTTTTCTTTGATTGTGAATGAAGCTTCAAACTAGCAGAAGCTTTTTGCTTCAGTATTTTTCTGGGAGGGGATGATTTTTAATCATCTAACCTTTTATTGACAGTTGCTTCCTTCAAAATTTCTCAATTTGAAAATCCTTGGTTCTAACTAACACATGGGGAGAAAATAAGCAATACAAAAGAAAAATTAATATAAACATTAGTATAAGCTTACTACCATGGGCTCATCAAGCTCAATGTCAGAAAATGCAGCTGGTTCTTCAAATTCAGGAGAGTCAAGTAAAGTATCTAAAGGAAATTCTTAATTATTTGTACCTGATTCAGAACGTTGTGGACCTTAATTATATTTATTATGTCATAGATAAAAATAAAAAGTTGCAAGGATATAAATATGAGCAGGAAAATTTGATAAAGAAGGAAATAAAAAGGAATAGACTTACTCTGGTATGAAGTAGAAAAATCTGCTATGGAAAAGAACTGGGTGAGAAGAGATGTGAGGTGGAGTATATGGGTTAGGATGGAAGAAATGTATTGTATAGTTGATTGAAAGGATTTAGGTACTGGTGGTCTGATTTATGGTTGAGAAAATTGTGCAAAAGTAGGAAGTATTTGACCCCAAGTACAAATTCAGCCATTTTTCATGGTGTGTTTTTGTGGAATTTTTTAAATGAAATGTGCTATAAATGTTTGGTAAGGTTTAAGACCCCCTATTATATTACATATATAAACAGTGCTCTTATAATTTTAACATTTTAGTAATTGTAATTAATATTTTACATAAAACTTCACAAAGATACACATATAGGATACCATTAGAATGGTCACAAATTCAGGGAATCAACAATAACATTATTTTTATAAAATAAAGATTTTATAAAAACATATATTTACAATCATTTAAAATAAATTTTCAATAGTACAACATTTTGTTGTATTTCATTATATTTTCCAAAAAACACATAGGAATATAAATATCTTTCAATCAAAAAATTTCATTATATATTTTGTGATAAGATACAATAAATCAAATAAGGGAGATCAAATAAAGAAAAAGTCAGGATGATGGTGTGAAAGGACATGTAAAAATTTTAAAAATAAAAAAAAAGTTTATTTAGTGGTCCATAAGAATAATTGCTATTTATTTCTAAAATATATTATAAATCAAACTCAAACTTAAATTAAAGTGTCATTAACACAAGAAATATGGGGCAAAATGCTATCAAATATGAAACAAAATTGAATTATTTCATTTGATTTCAGTAGCAGAATTTCTTGTGTGTCACCCTAATATTGTGTGGTGAATGATGCTGAAATAATTCTGAGAATTTTGACCAAGCTTTTTTAAATACAAAAAGGAACTCTTACTATAATATAAATAAAAATATACTAATTTTTTACTAATAAATTTCTGAACATATAATAAGAAATAAATGAGTTGAACCTGAGAAATGACTCAGCAGTAATTCCAAATTAAATTCACAGTTATTGAGTGAGATAAAGGCAATGAAGTAGAAGCTAACTACTTGATATTTAGAAAGGACTGAATTTTTTCTGAGAGGTGATGGACTTTTTACTGCGAAGTGACTTATATTTTACTGAGAAGTGGCCCTCTGGTTACTAAGAAGTGACTGACTGGTACTAAGAGATGCCTGACCAGTTACTGAGAGGTGAATTATGGATTGCTGAGAAGTGAATGAGAATTTACTGAAAATTGGATTAATAATTACTGATAAGTAATGGACTTGTTACTCAGATGTCACTGAATTTTCACAGAGAATTCATTTATGTTTTAATGAAAATAAACTGAATTTTTACTAAGATTTAACTGAATTGTTACTGAGAATTCACTGAATAGTTACTAAAAATTCACCTACTGCTTAGTGAGAAGTTACTTTCCAGTTACTTCAAATGGACTTAAAGGTTATTACTTTGGACATAATGGTGACTAAGTAATTAATGAGGGCTTAATAAGAACAAAATGATGTTAAGTGATGAGCTTTAAGGGGCTAAAGTCACCAGAAACCCTAAATTAGCACCTGCCAGAAGTTCTCTATCCCTGAATGAAATATGGTGGTTCAAATGAGGTGAGGCAACTGCTAGAAAGTTCCAGCTGTTTTATTTGTGGTTTTTTATGGTAGAGAATCACATAGAAGCATGCACCCATAATTAGTAGTGAGACAAGATGGGGTGGCAAGTATTATTCCCAGAGGTAGTATATGAGAGGAGTATGTAGATGATTAACTGAAATGTAAAAATTTCACAATAACTTGGTCTATTGTCCATTTTCTGTCTCACTGGAATCATGGTGACAGTAATTCTAGCAACCCCAATCTAAGTTTCAATTAGAGCCCATGCAGCATATCACATGGCCTTAACATCTGAGTGGCCACTGATTAGCAACTAATATTTGACTAAGTTTTAATTACGTTTTAATGAAGATTTACTAAGAGCTGGATGATTTTGAATAACTGCATAAAAAAAGCTCAACTGAGGTTTGGTTTTTTTCCAGATCAAATTTCTTCAATTCTCACCCTTAATCTTCATTTTCATAACCACTCACTCAAATTTTTTTCAATCTTTTGGAAGTTAGGGTTTACCTTTTTGGAGTTTCAAGAAAGTCCACTATCCATAATTTGTGGTGTATCTTACTTATCAGAATCAATAGTTTAAAATATAATACCTATTCAAAGTTAACACTTGACTAAAGAGTATTCAATCTATAAAAATATGACTTAAGATATTTTTTCTTAAAATTGAAATTCATACATGCTATCCTTATACACATCTGAAAATAAGATATGTTGAAAACCAGATTCCAACCTGTACCAAGTAATAAAAGCTTCAAAATTTTATTATCTTTTCCAGTACTTGAGAGAATCATGTTAAAAAATATTTCAGTAGATTTCAATTTAGATTAAAATTGATAAATCACCTTAACATAGTGTATTATTATAAATCTACTGATTTCTAATCAACTTAAGAAAGCATTTACAATAATTAATGGTATAAATTGTGTAGAGTTGTGATTGATATAATCATTTTTTTTCTTTAAAATTTTAAATAATTAATAATTAAAAATTGAATTAGTATTATTTCAAAAATATTTTCTTTTTAATTGAAGATTTTTTGATATTAGCCTTGTTCATTTTCTATCTTTAATAGAGATATGCACCAAAAAGGCTCAGTTAAATAGTCTATGCCCCTTCAAGAAACATATAAGCAAAATGAGCATATAAATAATCAAGCCTTTAACTCTGTCAGCCTAGATACTCCCAGGACTTAGTAAAAAGTACTTATAATTTATGTTAAAAACATGGAATATACATGGGAGCAATAAATTAGAGTACACAAATAGTATACATAAGTAAAATTATGATAATATACAAAATATGCCATTATAAAACCTTATATACACGCATATATCCACCTTTTATAAGTCTTATGTACTTAATATTAAGTTTGAATATTTTAGGGTAATCTTATGAACCTTAAATATAAGGCTAAATAAATTTTAAGTACACTCAAAGCTGTTGTTTTCATTGTTTGATGTAAAAAACAAGAAATGCGCTTTAAATCACTTAAAAGTTGATTATATGCACTATAAAGTTAATAATATTAAAAATGCGCTTTGACAGATAAATTTTTCTTAATTAGGAATATTGATTTGGCTACTAAAATGCATAAAAATAACACTTTTCAAATTTGGTGTTTTTTATGCCAGAAATGGCTTCTGTGTACTGGCCACATACTGCCTGCATTTTTCATATGTGAATAGCTTCATTTTTAGTAAAGTAAGCTTTTTCACACTATAATTACCCCAAATTCTACGCCCACTGTGGGTAAAAACACTAAAATAGGTGACAGGTGCTTATTTAGTGTCCTAGCTTAATTATAAATGCATTGACCCTCTTTATATGCACTAATTAAATTAATAACCTCATTTTGGCACTTTAATTCACTACCATGCTTAAATTAGCCTAAATTAGTCAAGGATTTACCCATGCAAGTGCCTGCCAAGGACTGCATGTAGTTACCCCACATCTCACGCCCTTTTTTGGGTTTTTAGGTGGTTTCTCAGTCAATTTTGGTTATTTTTGAATGGGGATTTCACATAGTATAATGTCATGATTATCCCCAACATCTCTGCTTTTAATCTCCCTTATTATTAAGTATTGATAAGTCTTAATTTTCCCTTTTGGTCCTTTTATATTAATGTATAATATGCACTTGCTCTCTTTTTTGCTTATTCTTTATTTTTGATGGATTATCCCCATTACTACAGGATTTTGGCGGGTGATATCATTCTAATTATGTTACTGGTCACTCTTTTTGGTTCTGAGCATGTCTATTGGCTAGAATGAGGCATCATTAACTGTGTATTGAGCTTGTAAATTATAGGGGTCATTGGGGAAGTAATTGTGTATAAAAGTAGGAGGTTTTTGGTCTTATTTTCTTCATTCTTTATCATTACAATTTAAACATATAACCAATACAGTTACAATACATATCAATAGTACTTATAAAGTCTTTGAATAATATCTGAATTTATTAAATCTTTTTTTCTACCAACTATAAAGATTGTAAGCCATATATAATTAGTGAGATTAGAATTACTGAGACCCTTATATTTAGTTATATTTTAATAATTATTGGATTTGTACTACAGTAATCATATAGGACCATTAATATCTTCTAGAAAACTGACCATCCAAGCTAGCTCACGTGTTTTTACTTGACCTCAGCCTGACAAACTCTTTGATGACATTAACTTTTTAATTATTGACTAATAAACTTAATAAATTTCATAAATAAGATATTGGAAATAAAAATAAACAGTGAAATGAAATGTAAATCTGGTTCCACAAAAAAGAAGAAAAAAAGGAAAAAAAATAAGACAATTAATTAAAAAATAAAATTACAAAAATTGATTTAGAAATTAATTGCAGTCCAGTAATTAATTTATCAGACATCAAGTTACTTGTTTTGAAATTTTGTTTTTTTAAATCATGATGCTTCCTAGATTAGTTAACATAGCTTGTTGATCAATGAATTTTTTTTGTGTACCAAGCTACTGAATAATTAGTTGTTTTAACATGGGAGAGATTAATATTATTGAAAGTTTCACTCTTCATTTTATTTTATTTCTGATTTTAATTTCATGAAAGTTGATTGTTTTTTATTTGGCTACAGTTTAATTGAGCATTTTATTAGTCTGCTGATGAGCTAGCTAATAGTATTAGTAATCTTTGAATCATTTTGGGTCTTTGAAATTAGTTTCTTGATATTAGCTAAGTGTAGTTAAGAGTTTTCTCAGTTTACAATTACATTAATGATTGGATTCTTGGAAAAAAATTTATATTTAGTATTTTTTTGTTTAGATGTGTCATGAATATTTTTTTGATTTACTTTTTGAATAGGTATTAATTTTTTATTTGGTTAAATATTTATTAATAATTTTACTATTGCTATTTTTCCTTTTTGGTTATGACTTAATTTTTTCTTTATTTTAGGGCCTTTAAGGTTAACAAGTTGGAAACTTTCTTTTGGGGCAGGAAGAGAATGAAATGAGGAGGGGAAGAAAGAAAGAGAAAGTGGAAGTGGAATGAGAGGGGAAGGAAAGAAAGGAAGAGGGGAGAGGAGAGAAAGGCTAGGTCTTGAAGTAATTTGAAGAGCAGGGGAAAGATTTGAGGGGGTGGAAAGAGGGAGGGGAGGGGAGAAAGAGGATGGGGAGGGGAGGGAAAGTGGAGGGAAGCAAAAGTATTGGAAGAAGAAATGGAGGGAAGCAAGAGGATGGGGAAGGAAGGGTAGAGAAAGGATGGGGATAGAAGTAACTTTTCTACAGAGCGGCCAGCTCATCAGTTACCCCTACACTTGCCAAAATAAAATCTAGAAGCCCCCCCTGGGTATCTTCTAACAAAAACACAACATCCAACAAAATTAAACAAAACCAATAAGCATGAGGGGTCCTGCACTTGAAGACCAAAAGAATTTCCAGTTTAAAGTCATGGTGGACTAAAAACCTGTTAAAGAAAAAAAACCAATACTAGAATTCAACAAAATTAAGAGAAGGGGTTGAAACCAGACAATCTGGGGTAACTGTTGTTAGAGCAGCCAGCCCATCAGTTACCCCCACACTTGCCAAAATAAAATCTAGAAGCCCCACCCCTGGTTACCTTCTAACAAAAAAAATCTTCCAACACAAATCTTGTCAGCCTAAATATCCTTAGGACTGAGTATTTCTTATGCTTAAAATAAGATAACCTTAAGTAGATTAAGCCTATATCTTAAAAATAAGGTTAAAATAATAATATATATTATTTTATTATATATATATATAATTATTATTCTATTATATAACTTATAATAGTTTAAATAGCTTATCCATGGCCTAATAATACTTATTAAGGTGTTAATGGAGTCATAATATACTTATCTTAAGTGATATGAAGTAATTATTGACATACATAAGCTTATATGTATACATAAATCTCATATTCAGTGAAATATGCAGTATATTATGTATGTTTAGGTATATAAATGGGTTTTAGCCCCTTAATAGCCTATAACCTTTGTTTTTCTGCTTATTTTAGGTCATATGGACGAAATCAGTGGACTCACAGCACCTACAGAAGCATAGACACCTATATCAGGCGCATACACCCAGTTTGGACAACTCAAATTACTTCCTTGGATGGTTATTCACGGATTTATGGGTTGGAAGGATGTTTCTGGGTTAATGTGGATGCTTGGGGATGTTATTGGGGGCTTGGACATTTTATTTGTTTCCTTTATATGCTTTTAGTTTCATTAAATCTCTTTTTGATTATTTATTTTACCTGTTTCTTTATGGTATCCGCTTTTATCTGGGTTTTCTATTTATGGTATGGATCAGTGTTATTATTAATAGTGATGGAGGGTCCTTACTAGAGGTCTGGGTGTTGAAACTGCTTGAAGTGGACGCCATGGGGAGGTGATGGGCCCTCACAGTGCTGTAATTTCCGGGGATAGCAGTGACATCATCTGGATTGAAGGTCTGTGCACTCCAGTGAATTTGGGTATAAGTAAGGAGGGATTTTGACGGTTATTTATCATCATTCAATTACTACAACTCCAATAAACACTACTATACAATTATTAACCTTTAGAAATATATTATAAAGCCATTATAAATTGATTTTATCTTTATATAAAGCTATAACTATATTTTATTCACCTATTTTCCACCACTAGCACGCATTAAAATCCAAGTATTGTGAGTTTTATTTGAGTATAACTATTCTATTAGTCTTCCCTTGAGGTTTAATCACTTAATCATTTATCAATAAGTAGTAGGACCATAAATAAGCACTATTATATCATACTTATATACTAGACTATACTGACAAATCTTCTCCCATAAAAGACCAAAACCATTAAAAAACCATTAAAATTCTTGAAAGCCAAAAAAGTCCAACTTAGAAATAAAATTTTGCAGTTTAACCTCATGCTGGAGGTTAGATAGAACCAATTATCATCACTTTTATCTTCATTTTTTTTAAATAAAATACTCATCTTCACTTGAATTTTTCTTTTCTTCCATCTTCATTATACTAAGATTTTTATTTCCTTTTTTATATAGAGACTTGAGCCAGAGAGACTGATAAGAGTTGGATAAAACAAAAAAAAATTCCTGACCAAATACATAGAGGCCAAATTAAGCAGAACCAAAACAATTAAGTAGTTTATCCTCATTTGGGAGGAATCAGATTCTTGAAAACCAAAGGTTGAAACCAATAAGTTTACCCCTAGGGCCTGAACCCCCTAAGCTCCTCTTCCAATTCTGATATCCCAACAACAGACCTCCAAACAAATCTTCCATCCTCCTCCATACACTGAGTCTACCATAGTTCATATCACCAGAATCAATGAATTCTCCACCCTGTGAAATATCTACAACCTTTACCACATCTTTAAAATCAACCTCCATATCAGTGACATCCAAAACATCACAATTTTCTTCTTCCCTATAGGAATCTTGCTTAGAATCTTCAAAATCCTCCAGAATAACATCCATAACATCAAAATAAAAATCCTCCTCCAAGCAGAGAACTTCTGATCTTGAGGGAACCATCTGAAAATAATCTTCCTCTATTAGAAAAAGATCTAAGACAGAATCTTTCTGTCCATCCAAAAATTCAATTGATACATCTTCCTCCAATAAGTCATTATCTGAACTTGAGAAAGAAAAATAGTCATCCCTCAACAACCATTCATCCACCACAGATTCCTTCTCAATATCCCAAAATCCTTCATCATGACCAGAAAAATACTCCTTCCCACATAATTCATCCAAACTTAATGAAATACACTTATCCTCTAGTGCATACCTCTCCAAAACATCCAGTGAAACACATTCCTGAGCTCCCATGGTATCCTCTGGAAAAAAATAAGCTTCACAAAAATCATCAGAATCACCATCTTCCAAATTTGATGGCTCCAACACCTCCCCAGAAGCTGAAATTTCCACCACAGTCTTCTGAACCTCTCTGTCCAAAAGTATTTCCTCTCCAGATTCCACATCCCTATCCCTCATACCATCCAAATATACCAAAATAACCTCCTTTAAAACAGCCATAGCAGGAATCCTATTTTCCCCATTTGGAAGAGTCTTCATAAAGTCAGCCTTGAAAAGAATCTCCATAACCTCCACCTTTACATCCCTACCCATGGCACTCCAAAATACATACTTGGTGCCATCTTCATGTGGTAATATATCATTATATACCAGATAATCCAGAGCCTCCCCAAACTGCTCCATAAATTCCCCATACTGAGAAAGAGAAGTTACACCACCTTTCAATTCCCACTTCCTAGAAATCCCATGTAGATCCACCATTGTGAAAGTAGTAGGCCACCTTTTAACCATTTCAATCCTCAACTTTCCCTAGTCATGACTCCTATATCCTGCCATACCAGAAACTTCCTTCTCCACATCCCTATTGCCAATGAAAAAGATTACTTGCCTAACCATTTCCAACAGTGAGGCCCTATCAATCTCAGCAGAAACCTTAAACCTAGCCAAAAACCCGTTTGCATCCTCCCCCCAAAACCTTGAACCATCCCAAGACTGAATCCTAACCATCCTAGCAAATTCAAGTTACAGCCTCCAATCTACACCAAAGATAGCCAAAGTCCCCCCAATAGCCTTAAAGACCTAGGAGGGACCAAATCCAACATAAAAGAAGACCCCTAGACCAAACACAATGAGATATAGCACAAAATTCAGAATCCACCAAAGGAGATCCACCAAAGAGAGAAGCCTAGATCAACAGAGATTCCAAAAATCCAACAGATTTGTACCCCACATTAGGTGCCAGAAATGTAGACAATCCTATAGTACTAGCTATAGGCCTTGACCAAGGGAGTTGAAGAAAAACCAGAAAGAATAACCCCTGTCCCTTTAGAAAAACAAGTGAGATTTACCTGTTGCATAAAATTGGAGATCTGTTTGCTAGACCCTCTAATTAAACACTCTTGACCTCTTTAAAAGTGAAGATAATAGTCCCAGACAGACTGCCAGAAAGAGTTGAAATGAACAGTAATATATTCCAACAAAAAAACCAGACAATGAGACAGTGAGGAACAGAGAGGTGATGAGTAAAAAGATAGGATCCTCTTCTAAAAATCTTCCCACACATGCATCATACAGCCAGCGCACAGACCACCCCAACCAATTCCCTGCCCAAAATCTAGCTTTCCAAGCCTTTTTCATGCATAAAAGTGCATTTTAGCGCTTCCCCAGCGCCCAGGCGGGCACCCTTCTTCATATGGGGTCTCTTCTTAGGGGGGGCAGGCCGCTTAGGGGGGGAGGGCCGCTTCTAGGCCCTAAAATACCCATACAACCCATAACTTCACTAATGAACAAGATAAACACACATAAGACATACCAAAATGAAACGAAAATAAGGGAAAATAAGCTGAGACATAATAAGTGACCCTAGTTTAAGCCTACATAAGCACCCCTAAGCAATAAACTTCCAATAAATACCAATAACAACACCATAACTACCCTATAAAACAAGGTAACCACCAATAGGGATACCAAAATGAAGAGAAAAGAAAGGACATTAAGCTGAGACATAATAAGTGACCCTAGCTTAAGCCTTCATAAACACTACTAAATATTACCTAAAGATAAAAAAATCCACTAATAACACCATAACCCCAATAACATCCTACATACCAAATACCCCCAAATATGCACTCCAAAGGCCTACCCAGGTTTGGATCACCACAAAGTTTGTCATTTTTGTTGTCTATTTTTCCTACTGGTACCTTTTTGTCGATGGTCCTTCAGTTGCGGCCTTCAAGATATCAATGCACTGTCAACAATTTGGAAAGGGCCTCAAGTGTCGAAGGGTTCTTTTGGTCTAGAAGATTTTGAACGCAGGTCCAACAGCAGTGATAGGTAGATATTGGGGTTTAAAAGTTAAAGTACTTATATTTTATCTTTTATTTGCTTTACTCATTTAAAAAGAGGTCAAACATTTTATAATTATTATAATTAATGATCTAGAATTACTGTAAGTAAATTCTAAAAACATTAAGTAGTAATAATTATATGATTGTAATAGATTGGTTTAATAAAATAATAAGTAAGTAAAGGATGATCAAAAACAACCATAAAGGGAGGCCTTATATAGGAAAAGGAGAGGCAAAGCACAGAGTTGAAATCCTAAATACAGTAGTATGAGAGAAGAAAAGAATATTCCAGAAAAATAGTTTCAAATAATAAGGTTTTTCCAAAAAGAAGGTGTCAGAAAAGTGTATTTACTGTTTATTACAAAAGTAAATTAGTTTATTTAAAAATTACTGTAAATATCAATTCTAAATAAGTAATTTTGAATTTTTTGTATATATATATTTTTATTTGAATATTGAATTTTATTTCAATTAAATTTTAATTTTTTCTTTATTTTAATATAAATTTTTATTTCTCTTAACCTGTCATTGAGCATGGTGTTAGAAAATAAAAATATAAGGGATATTTTAATATTAATTTTAATTATTTACTAACATTACCTTTTTGTAATTACTTAACTTATTATAAGTAAATTTAATGTAAATATATTATAATTAATAAAAATAAAAATAATAAGGCGTGGCTTCATCCCAGTAAAATATTAATTATTTTACTGGGTAAGTCTAGCAGCCTGGCTGACATCACCAAACAGTACCAAAATAAACAACAAAGGCCCCAGAAAATGTTGTATTACCACAACAGTAAATAAAGTAATTTGGGTCTTTGTTAGGATAAAATATTTTCTCAACTTCAAAAGCATTTTATGATAAATCTTTAGTAAATACAATACTCTTCATAATTCTGAAGAAATTTTTATTAAATCCATAAATATTCTTTAGGTTCATTTTCATTATATAAAGTAATTTGATCAAGTCACAGCAATTAACTTTTACTCAGTAAAATGTTGTTTTTAAAATTAATTAATCAAAAGGAACCCAAAATATCAATGAAAAAATTAATATAAATCAACAAATATTATCTAAGATGGTAAGCTGAATGATTTATATTTTTTGAATTCAATAATTTAAGATATCAATAGTGTTCACCTGAGAATTTACAGCACATACTAAGCAGATTTCTATCATGCACTACAATATTTTTTGAATTTCACTTTCAAGTTCTACTATTTTTCACAGAATCTATATTATGTATTAAGGTAAATTTTTTTTATCAATGCATGATTATATTTATAGAAGAATCAATATATGAGAGTATAGTTTGAAATGAGAGAAAACATATATTAATAGTGATACTCATAGAACAGGTTAAAATTGAACTAATTGAATTTTTTTAATTTAAATTTAAGAAAAAAAATTTAAATAGAGGGATGAAATGTTTCAAATTTTTCTTTTTGAGCTTTGAATTGAGTATAGCAGTGCAGAAGTACCTTCTTTTTTCCAGAACAAGAGTATTGAACATGCTAATTTACAATACAAAATGCAAACATTATGGTCAAGTGAAAAAATACATATTAATAATTTTTTGATGCTTTGTTAGTAATATGATTTTAACACCAATATTCGAAAAAAAATGTCCTTTATTAGCAAATAAAAAAATAAATAAAATTGTGTTTTATTGAACATTAAGAATTCATGAATCTTCTTAGTTATTTTCCTTATTAAGAATAAATACTTAAATTAACTCCTTTTTATAAAGATTCATTCTAATGGAATAGTTTTTCAATTTTTGTTTAATATCAAAAGAGAAATTTAAGGCTGTAAGTTGAAATTATCTTCAAGTTCAAAATTAAGAAAAATGTTTTTTTCAAATCTTTAAACTATCTGAATTCATAACTTGATTTTTCAATAAAGTTTGAAGTAAAAATCTAAGAAAAAAGATTTTGATAATAAGAAAGAACTAAATAACATTTAATAAATACAAAAATCACATTCATCCAGTTTAGTTTAAATATTTAAAAAAAAATTGTGTTTTTTCATGTATATTGTAGATACAAGCAATGAAATTTTGAATTTTTGTTAATCTATCATATGGAAATACTCATATTATAATAATTAAAAAAAATAAAGATTTTATTATTAAAAAAAATTAGAATAATTCACAATTTTGATTTTTTTTTTCAGCATTTCATATTATTTGGTATAAATCTTTTCAATAAAAATATAAACCTGGGTATTCATTAAGGAGTTTGAAATCAAATTTTAAAAAAAATTTAAAAAATCTCACATAATAACTTATCTTGAACAGATATCAGAAACAGGATCTCATTGGGAGTTCAATTTAAGTTTCATCACAACTAAGTTGTATATGTTTAAAAAATTGTATATGTCAGCCAGGCTATCTCAGGAGTCCAGTAATTTATAAAATAAATTACTGTAAAGGAATAACTTTATGTAAATACAAAAAATTATTTAAAATAAAATTATAAATGTTTTGTGAATGAATAAAATAAAGTATTATACTTATTTTTATTATTAAATAAATTGTATTACATAAAGAAATATAATATTCTATAATATCATGGCGTGATTTATATGTATAAATAAATTATTTTAAATTATATTATAAGTGTAAATTCAACTTACACAGTAATTACAATTTTAATAATAACATTTATATAAAACTAAATACAACCTATCATATAATAATATTCATCAATATTTGGCACTTCTGTGACCCTTAATTGTGTCACCAATATTACTAAATTAATTTAATATGATTAAATTTAAATTCTCATGTTAAAAAGCTCCTGTATTAACTTAATTAGTTGTTCAATTAATTTAATAGTTAATTTACTTGAAATAATTAAATTACTTTTGCTTATACTGAGTTAAGATTATTTAAAAGCATAAAAAACAATTCCTTTTATTTTAATTATACTTTTTCAGCTATTGGTATTCCTTCTTTAGATTTCTTTCTCACAGTTCTCATATTTTCATAGTCACATAGTTAATTGTTATATTAATTCTTTACTTTTTTTTAGAGATTACTGATGGGAAAAATATTTGTTTATTCACGGATTTATTTTTTATGTTTTTAATTAGATTCTTTTAAATTAATTGTTTCATATTATTTTACCTTTTTGTAGATACTATTGGAACACTCCAGAATGTCCTCTTGCCTATAAAAAGGCTTTAGAAGTCCCTCTGGTAGCTCATCACTTACTATACAATCACTCATCATATTTTAAATATATTTCTTTATTTACTATTTTTATTAGTTCATTACTCCTAATTTAAATACTATATAAATAATTATAGGTTGCCTTAAGATTTATAATACTATTATTGAACTGACGCGCTTTGAAAATTTATAATCATTTATAATATTTGCAATTTACTTAAATACTTACAACTTTGTCACATCTCAACTATCTTGTTGTCTTACTCCCTTAAATTACACCTATTTTATTCTATTTTACATTACTACCTCATAATTCCCATCCTCCTTTCTATTATTTCCTTTTATTATCTTCAATCTTCTAGACATCCCAGCTGATAATTGAGGGCCTCTCCAAGCGAGGACAACGACACCTTTCGACAAACGACAAAGCGCATGGACCACCCGAGCCAAAAAGTAAACTTTTGCCACGACCTTGTTTCAAACTTTGGTTCGATAGTTTAGGTTTATATTACATTAAATTATATATTATTTTGAAGTGATTTTACAATCACTATAGTAAGTTCACCTTTGCATCTCTCACTCATAGTACTATATTTTTACTGCAATAACAGTGTTTGTGGCTTAATTGCTGACTCACTGAGTGTATGTTTCATTATATTAATTTTTTTTCCAAGTTGACCATAATAGAGTAAAACTCTTAGTCCTAGAAGACAATAAATATTTAATAAATTATTATTTTTTGAATATTGGTTGACCATAATAGTACTCAGTACTTAGTCCCAATTTTACCCTTGAATTAATTTTGGTATTAATTATTTTGGTTGACTTCTTAAACCTTATTGATTGGTCCCATTTTAATTCTTATTAAATTCTTAATAATTGTAATTTCATTTATTTGTATTACATTTTATTTTATAATTAATTGTTTTTAATATAAAAAATTGATTATATTTTATTTTGAATTACGATTTATATCTGAATTTATTTTGATTCTCCTTTTTCACAGTCTTAAATGTCCAGTAGTTTGGCTAAAAGCATGGATAATTTGCATGTGGATGAGAATGAAGTGGATGTTGACACTGAATCTGTAGGTTCTCCCAAAGTATCTTACAAAAATTATTCAGCTGACAAAAAACCTTCAGGACGTAGAAATGTCAGGAGAAGTGACAAACCCCTCTCACCTAACAACTCTGAAGGAAGTAAAACCTCAGGTACATCAGGACAATCCACTCAGAGGTATTAAAATAAAAATGATTCCTCTAGCACAACAAGTAAACAATCTGTCAAGCCATATAAAGGAACTGAGAGCAGAAAGCATGAAGTACAAGGCAAAGGTAGACACACTTTGGCAGCAGATGCAGGAGCTTTTAAATCCCAAACAGGGTCAACCTCCTCATTTCCCAGCTTCCCAACCTCAGCCTCAACCTCAGGCCAGTCAGGCATCCAGCTCCCTCAACCAAAATCAAGGCATTCTGCAAGTGGAACAATGGAAATGGGATTACTTAATGACCCACTACCAACAGAATGTACAACAACCAGCTCAACACCCTGGCCCATCCAGGACACCAAACTACAATCCATCTCTTCAGCACCATCCTTATCAGGGGGGAAGAAGATAGAAGGCACAGGGGAAGTTTCCTCCCTTGCCATGGTAAGTAATTTGTTTGATAAGCATGTTGGTATATATAATAACAAACCTTCTTCAGGTAATAATGTGGACCCTGAAAGAGCAGTTAAACCTTTGAAGAGACAACTTCCTTTAATAAGTAGCCCCATTGATGTAATTAGTAAGTTATCATTTGATGAACCTTTACATTTGACTTCTACTTCTTTAATTAACCCTTCTCTTGCAATTAATAATGATTATGTTTCCCCTGAAGTTTACACCTTACTTGAGAAAAATTCTGAAGAAATATTGAAAGATACTCTTGATTTTAATGTTGTGAAAGATAAACATTTAAGAGATTTGTTAATACATGAGAGTGATAGATTAAATAATTTGCATTTACATTGTAAAGTGAGTTCTTCTTTTCAAGACACTGCTTATTTCAAATTGAAAGACACACTAAATAATGTCCTACCTCAACAAAAGTCTATTAAAGCTGACCACAAATCACTTTCAGATAAATATAGTCACCTACGCAAAACTGTTGATAATCTAAAAGATGAAAATACTACTTTAAAGAATGACAATTTGCTTTTGCACTGTGAATTAAGAAAATTGAAAATTGATTCTCAGAATTTGAGTAATAAATGCTCTGTAGATGAGGACAGAAATGTTTTATCTATTTCTAGGATTAATGATCAACTATCTTACATTCCTGATTTGAGAAATAAATTATCTGACCTGGAGAAACAATTTTCTGCATTACAAACTGTCCAGGCTACTAATTATCATGAATTAAAAAATAGTGCTAAAACTGCTGTTAGTCTTAATAATAAACAGCCTGAACAGAGTAGTTCTTCTCTCCCTTGTAATGTAAAAATTTTACCAGCTGAAATTCATTCTGAAAAATCTATTGCATCAAACAGAAAGAAATTTAATACTCACCATGAGCCAGCTGCCTCTGTGAATAATGAAATATCTGAACACCTTTCAAGACTTCAGAAACTGATAACCTTGACTAATTCAAACCGTAGGATGGAACATTCCAGTAGCCAGAAAAATTGGCCTAAGTTGGATCAATATCCTACCTTTGATGGTGATTCTTCATCTGATTGGCAACACTTTATACAAAGGATTGATAATTTAAAGAGATCTTATAAACTACC
This sequence comes from Hemileia vastatrix, assembly GCA_030280995.1. Classification (NCBI taxonomy): domain Eukaryota; kingdom Fungi; phylum Basidiomycota; class Pucciniomycetes; order Pucciniales; family Zaghouaniaceae; genus Hemileia; species Hemileia vastatrix. Next base: position 50,721,769 of record JASXTE010000001.1, read on the forward strand.
TGATGAGGAAATTTTTTCTAAGCTAATTTCTTTATTTTCCAATGTAGCTTTGTTGTGGTATGAATCTGTTCTATTGGAAAATAACCATTATACATGGAATGAGTGGAAATCCTTGATTGGGAATCAATTTGGTGGTTCAAAATTTAGGTTGGCTCAACAAAGACTGTATGAGAATACTAGATATATATCCTCCTCTGTTGAAAAACCCATCATTTTTCTGATGAAAGTAACAAAGATCCTGAGAGCAATTGATCCAAAGATGGATTATGATATTTGGAGAGATAAAATTTTGTATAAATTGCCAAATTCTCTTAGAGATTTAATTGTAGCTAGAACTGAGCATGTGAGGGAACATTCTTCTTTCATTAATATTTGTAATGAGGTACTACTCAACCATAGATATGAACCTAAGAATTACCTTAGTAAACCTTATAATGATCAGAATAAAACCTCTACCAAGCTCCCAGAAAAATCTGGTAGACCCTCTGCCCCAGTTGCACCTAAAAAATATGCAACAAATACTTGTTATAAATGTAAAAAATCATGGCAAAAGGGTCATGTTTGTGACAAGAAAATTAATCTTGTTGAACACAATGAGGACACTGATGAAGTTGAAATGAATGTCAATGATTCTTCTAGTGACTGTGAAAGTAATATCTCCTATGACAATGAATCCAGTAAAGATGTTTTCATGTTGGAAAAGGATGTCCATTATTTAGATAATATATCTGAAGAATGTGTATTGGACTTATCTTCAGTAGAGAATGCTGAGATAATTAAAGATATTAATAACAATCCTATAGCCATATCCCCTTTGAAGGCACCTGTTATCATTAATGGTAAAAATGTTGATGTAGTTCTTGATTCTGGTGCTGGAGGAAGTGTATTGTCTTAAAAATCTTTAGCTTCAGTAGACAAGGATTATCTGAATAAATTATTACCTGTAACTTCTGAAAAATGGAGAGGGTATGGTTCTACCTTAATTCCTATTGGCAAATACAAAACCTCTGTATTTTTCAAATATAATGGTGGTTTTGTCAGAGCTGTTTGTGAGTTTGTGGTTATGAAAAATGATAATTTGAGTAATTGGTTCATTATGGGAAATGATATTTTGACCATGTTTGGTGTGAAATTGGACCCAGAAAATAATTGCTTCACCCTGGGATTGAATGGAAAAAGAAAATTCAAAATTTCCTCCGCTAGAAAACCTTCTGGGCATCTGTTAAGGTCTTGTAACTCACTAATCCAGTGTAAAGGAAGACCAACATTTGAGATGGATGATTTATTAAATGAAATAAATACTGCTTCTTTTGGTGATTATTTAACTAGTGAAGAAAAGGATTCTATTATTGCCTCAATTACTTCTTTCCCTATGGCTTTTGCTCATGGTTCTCATGTCTTAGGTAGTGTTCAGGAAGAAATGAAAATTACCTTATCCTGTGACTTGAATGATATTCCTCCTACTCTTAGGAAAAAACCATATCCTGCTTCTCCGACAAAAAGAAAGGATATTGAAGATAATATTGCCACATTATTAAAAATGAACATCATTGAAAAAGTGGATGTCACCCCCCAATATTGTGTCATCTCCCCAGACTTGATTTCTTATGAAAAGGATAAAGCTAGATTATGTGGAGATTACAGGGCATTAAACACTTATACTGTTGATGATATTTATCCGTTACCCAAAATTACTTCAATACATGCTACCTTTCAAGGTGCAAAATTTATTAGTTGTCTGGATGGTAATAAAGGGTATCATCAAGTTCCAGTTGAGAAAAATTCTCAGAACATTTTGCTTATTGCTACTCATATGGGAATATATAAGTATATTAGAATGTCATTTGGCCCCAAAAATGCCCCTTCAGTTTTCCAAAAAGTCATGGATAACACTTTCCATCAGGAAATCATTGAAGGATGGCTCATGGTGTATATTGATGATATCATAGTTTTTTCCAAAACTTTTGATGAACATATGGTTCACCTGAATAGAGTTTTTCAAAAAATGGATGAAATCAATATGACCTTGTCCTTAAAAAAGTGTAAATTTTGTTTTGAATCTTTGAAAGTCCCTGGCCATGTTGTGTCAGGCCTACAAATTTGTGTAGACCAAAACAAAGTTGCTGCAATTCAAACTGTGAAAGCACCAACCTCTGTAAGAGAAATCCAAAGTTTTTTGGGTATGTGTGGCTATTACAGGAAATATATTAAAAATTATCAGGTTATAGCCTTACCTCTTATCAAACTCACTAGGAAAGATGTTGCATTCATCTGGAATAGTGACTGTCAAAAAGCTTTTGATACTTTAAAAATTTGCTTAATGACAACCCCTATCTTAGCTCTTCCTGACTTTAACAAACCATTTTTCTTGTATACAGATGCTAGTTTTGTTGGTCTGGGTGCTGCCTTACACCAGAAACAAATTATTAATTATAAAACCTCAGAAGTTGTAATTTGTTATATTTCAAGAACCTTAAGAAATAGTGAATTGAAATATGGTGCCACTCAATTAGAGTGCTTAGCAGTTGTTTGGGCTCTTGAGAAACTTCATTACTATCTAGATGACCAAAAGTTTGAATTGGTAACTGACTATAGTGCTGTAAAGTCCCTCTTAAACCTGAAAAAACCTAATAGAAATATGTTCAGGTGGCAACTTGCTGTTCAAGAATACAGAGGACAGATGGCAATTATCAATAGAGCTGGAAATGTTCACTCCAATGTTGACATGTTGTCCAGACTGCCTCTGCCAAATAATGACTCCAATCCTGCTTATGTGCCTGAAGATGATACTGTTCATATCCATGGTATATTTATAGTTGATATGGAAGAAGAGTTATTACAATTAATACTGGATTCATATGATAAAGATTCTGATTTAAATAAATTAGTTACTATATTAAATGATCCTAAGAATGCTTCAATTCAAGCATTAATTAAAACTCTTCCTGCAAAATATCAAAGTGCTTTGATGAAAGGAAAGTTTTCTATGGAAGATGGTTATATTTATTATAGAAGAAAGCTGACAAATGTAATTGTAATTTCCCCTTCTATGAAAGAAACTATCCTCAAAATTTGTCATGATGACATATTATCTGGTCATTTTGATCTATAAAAAACATTGATTAGAATCAAAAACACTGCTTGGTGGGCTAATATGTCTGAAGATACAAAATTATATGTTGAATCTTGTGATTCTTGCCAAAAATCTAAAAGGTTAACAGGTAAGAGAGCGGGTTTACTACAACATATTGAAGCACCTAATGCTCCTTGGAAAATAATTAACATGTATTTTTTCACTGGCCTTCCTGTAGCAGGTAAAGACAGTTATAACTCTTGTTGGGTGATAGTAGATAGATTCACAAAAATGTGTAAATTTATTCCAACCCACAAAGATGTATCCACAAAAGAATTAGCCTTCTTATGGTGGTCTTCCATGTTTAATATTATTGGATTCCCAAAATCTATTATCTCTGATAGAGATCCAAAATTTACTTCCGAGTTTTGGACCTCTTTAATGGATATTTGTGGCTGTGAGTTAAAGTTATCTACAGCTCATCATCCTCAGACGGATGGTCTAGCTGAAAGGATGATTCAAACTCTGGAAGATATGATTAGAAGGTATTTTGCCTTTGGTTTAGAATATAAAGACAATGACAGATTTACTCATGACTGGGTCACTCTTTAGCCTGGTCTTGAATTTGCATATAATAGTACTGTTAATTCTGTCACTGAGAAAAAGCCTTTTGAGCTTTGGTTAGGTTATGTCCCAAATACTCCTGCTCAAATTCTCAATTATAAATTACCTAAGTTGGAACTACATCCTGGTGTAAAATCCTTTATACAAATGCAACAGCTGTGCAGAAAACATGCTCAAAGCTGTATTAATAAAGCATTTGAATATGAAAAGAAAAGATGGGATAAATCCCATAAAGAATACACATTTAACAAGGGTGATGAAGTGTTGATATCTACTGTCCATTTCATTTTACAAGGTAACAACAAATTAAAAGATCCTTTTGTAGGACTATTTGTTGTTTAAAGAATGGTTGGTGATAATGCAGTAGAAGTTGTATTGTATTCTCCAAATAATAGAAAACATCCTGTTTTTCCCATTTCTTTGCTAAAACCTTATACTTCCAACAGTGACTTATTTCCCAAAAGAAGGGGAAGACCTAAGAAAAACCCTCAGGAAGTCACAGAAACTGCAGAAATTGATAAAATTTTCAATGATAGAATTATCACTTCTGGAAGAGGTATTGAATATTTATTGAGATATAAGAACAAGTCATCTGAACATGATGCATGGATACCTGGTAAAGAAATTTCAAATCTTTCTACTCTGTTAAAAAAGTATAAAAAGAAAAAATCTTAACATTTTTTTTATTGTTTTTTTAGAGTGAGGGAGTGTCAGCCAGGCTATCTCAGGAGTCCAGTAATTTATACAATAAATTACTGTAAAGGAATAACTTTATGTAAATACAAAAAATTATTTAAAATAAAATTATAAATGTTTTTGAATGAATAAAATAAAGTATTATACTTATTTTTATTATTAAATAAATTGTATTACATAAACAAATATAATATTCTATAATATCATGGCATGATTTATATGTATAAATAAATTATTTAAAATTATATTATAAGTGTAAATTCTACTTTTACAGTAATTACAATTTTAATAATAAAATTTATATAAAACTAAATACAACCTATCATATAATAATATTCATCAATATTTGGCGCTTCTGTGACCCTTAATTGTGTCACCAATATTACTAAATTAATTTAATATGATTAAATTTAAATTCTCATGTTAAAAAGTTCCTGTATTAACTTAATTAGTTGTTCAATTAATTTAATAGTTAATTTACTTGAAATAGTTAAATTACTATTGCTTATACTGAGTTAAGATTATTTAAAAGCGTAAAAAATAATTCCTTTTATTTTAATTATACTTTTTCAGCTATTGGTATTCCTTCTTTAGATTTCTTTCTCACAGTTCTCATATTTTCATACTCACGTAGTTAATTGTTATATTAATTCTTTACTTTTTTTTAGAGATTACTGATGGGAAAAATATTTGTTTATTCACAGATTTATTTTTTATGTTTTTAATTAGATTCTTTTAAATTAATTGTTTCATATTATTTTACCTTTTTGTAGATACTATTGGAACGCTCCACAATGTCCTCTTGCCTATAAAAAGGCTTTAGAAGTCCCTCTGGTAGCTCATCACTTACTATACAATCACTCATCATATTTTAAATATATTTCTTTATTTACTATTTTTATTAGTTCATTACTCCTAATTTAAATACTATATAAATAATTATAGGTTGCCTTAAGATTTATAATACTATTATTGAACTGACGCGCTTTGAAAATTTATAATCATTTATAATATTTGCAATTTACTTAAATACTTACAACTTTGTCATATCTCAACTATCTTGTTGTCTTACTCCCTTAAATTACACCTATTTTATTCTATTTTACATTACTACCTCATAATTCCCATCCTCCTTTCTATTATTTCCTTTTATTATCTTCAATCTTCTAGACATCCGGGCTGATAGTATATAATTATTTGTGTTAAAAAACTTAAGCAATGAAAGGGCTCAAGAGGCTTAATATTTTACTAAATAAATATCAATAAACATATTGGAGAAGCTTTTTATTTAATTTTCTTAAATTTTTATTTATTAAGTATGATTATTCAGGCATTTATAGTAATCATAAAACAAACAAAATCAATCTAAAAGGTAAAAAATAGCAATAAAATTTTTTTTCAAGTCTTATCTGCACTCAATAATGAAAGTCATAGCTTTTTTTCATCTCTCCAACAGCATTTAATATTAAATTGAAAGATAAATAAACTCACCTCATCATATAGAAAATGAACTTGTTTTAAAAATAATAGGTGTATTTTTCCATTTTTCTATTTTTTTCAAAAATTTACCTGTAAAATTTATTTTTTGATCTTATGTATAACTATCACAATCATTCCATGAAATTTTTTTAAAAAATAAACTATGTATTTATGGCTAGTTTTTATATTTTTATAATTCTTTTACTTCAAATATAAATATTTATTACAAGCATCCAATATATATGTATTTTGAATTGATAAAGGATAGAAAATAGCCATACAGCAGGCTTAACTCTTGGTTTTTTAAATTAAAGGAAAACATTATATTATTGCAGGGTTGACTCTATCCTTTGGCCAAGAAATAGAGTTCACCTTCTGTTTTTCACCATCTTTTCTGATTCTCACTCCACCCCTTTGCACATACTTTTCTTAATTCTCACCTGTTTCATTTATATTCCCTCCCCTTTCACGTTTCAGCCTAACTCAACCATATATTTTCTAATCATGACCCTTATAATTTTTTTTCCTCTTCCCACCCCACCCCACCACATTCTTTTGGCTCCTAGTCCACACCACCATACCCCATTCACTACCACTTCCACTCCCTGGCTAAACTTTTTTATCCCTAAACCATGTCTTTTTATATATTCCCCACCCCTTTTCCTTCCACAATAACTATTTCACTCTTCAATAAAATCCACCCCTCAAACTTTCCACCCCCTACCTGATACTTGGTTCCTTACCTCATTCACTCTAAAGGGATTAAAAGGGGCTGGAGAGGGGAGTGAAAGAAGTGAGTTCAAAGGAGGTGAGATGTGGAGGGGTGGAGAGACAAAAAAAAGTGTGAAGAGGAAATAGATTAAGTAAGAAAAAAGTAAAATGAAAATAAGGGAGAAGATTTAACAGGGGAAGAACATTATATGAACTTGAAATTGGAGGGAAAGATATGGAAGGAGAGTTTTGAAGTAATATATATTTACAAAAATTTTAATGATTTAGTCCACTGAAAAATATTAGTCAACTACATATTTTCTCTTAAAAAAATTCTTATGACATTAAGTAATTTCTCTAAATAATGTTAGCTCCACAAACTTATCTATCTATGTAAAAAAAGCTTTTGATTTGATTCAAATGAGAAATTTCCTATTTTGTATGAATTCATAAAGAAGAAGCACCATATTTTTAAAATCTTATGCATTTTACAGTCTGTCAATTTTGTGGACTTCCCTTGTATCAATATTCCTTTAATAATTATATTAATTCAGATTACAAGACTTTTTGTAATAATTATCAACTGTGCTTCAATAAGTCTTCAACTTGTCTTTGAGTTTATTTCAGAGAGGTTCAAAGCTTGATTGTTGGCTGTTTCATAACTGCCTCATTATGTGCTAAATCAGATATGAATTAGGGTTCAAGGTTGCAGACTTGCTAGCAAGTCCACCCCCCCATATTGTGTGGTGAGTTTTGTATCAGTTGTAAGGGAGGCTTGTTGCCAGCTTTGAAATTGGGGAGGTGGTTGTGAGCATGAGCTTCCCATTAGTAAGAAAGTCCCCAGAAAAATTAAGGTAGCTTTATATCCAGAAGAATAGTATTTTCCATATTCCCAACAATGTGGTTGAAACATTCAGCTGTGCCATCTTTCTCATGATGGTAAGGACAAGAAATTTCATGAATCGCTCTAATTTCAGCAAGTATTTGAGCCATCCTTTTACTATGCATTTCACTTCCATCAGTCCTTAAAGCTTTAAGTTCCTCTCCAGTGACATTTTCCAAATTTTCATAAAAGGAAACAATAGCTGAAGTAGAATTTGATTTAGCTTTGAGAAAATATACTTCACCATATGTGGTTGAACTTTCTCTAAATATAGCAGCCCATCTAGAAACATTGACCTTAAGATCCATAGTACCAAGAAAATCACCAACAATAAAAATCATTAAAGATTCATGTTGTTTTTCTCTTGTTGCAGATGCTGTTTTTGTACTCTTGGAAATGGCAAAGTCTTCACAGTTGATCTATCCAGGTGGAATCAACAAAAGAATAACAGAGCCTAAAGATTGATGAATGACTTGATTTAAAATTTTTTTACCTGCATGACCTAGTTTCTGGGGCAAATCCATGATGTAGCCTTCAATGGAAGGTGGATCATTTACAGTTTGAAAAAATGAGGGGAGAAAGATAAAATCTGAAGAGGGATAAAAGGATCCAGCTATACATTTACCACCTGAAGTTATTCCAACAGTAAGATTTTTTATTTTTTCTTCAAAATAACACTTTTCGATTAATTCTTTGACAGACACATCCCCAGATTCCTCCAGTTTCTATTTGATCCAATCAACAGACTTGTAGAGTCTCTCTATGTTTGCAGCTATGATGAGGGATGTACAGATGTAGTTAAATTTTTCCAATAAGTAGTGGTACAATTTAGATGGTTTCAATTCAGTTTAAATATTGAGTTAGAGTTCCAAAGTGAGTATTTGATAAATGATTTTGAATGTCATTAGTTCATCTTCTTTATAAACTAGTATGTTTTGATTGGTAGCATAGGCAATGGTACCAACAAAGCTTTTAACTGACACCAAGGTTCTCTTGTGCAAAATCTCCCAGTTTTCCAAATTTTTATTGAGTTTAGGCATGTTTTATGTAAGATCCCAAAATAATTTCATTTCATCTAGATTTTGCTTCATTAACAGCAGAATATTCACACATTGAGTGGAGCAGGTATATTCATGGGAGGGAAGAAATGAGGCATTTGGTGACAAAGATGATATGATATTGTTTCAATGGTTATCTTGGTCTGGAGAAATAGCCAAGTAGAGTATAAGAAAATTAAGTTTGAGTGGGGGGGAATCTGAGACAGGGGGAGATAATCTGAGGTAGCTTAGAGAGGTTTGAGGTAGTGGGAGTGGTCAAAAGGGAATAAATTAGGGTTTCAAAGTAGGGGAGCTGGATTCCTAGAAAGAGTGAGTGTCTTAGAGGGGCAAGAGGATAGTTTAGGAGAGAGGGGGAGGTTTCCAATATGGTTTTTTTGTGGTCTATATTTTTTTGGAAGCGTAAAATTTTACCAGTGCTCTGACTGCTCTGGGGGTATTTTAGCTACTCACACTGATCTTCTGCTAGTTTATTGGAGTTTTAGGCTTCTGATAGCTACTTGTGTCTATTCAGGACAGCCCAAGATCTGTTGCATGGTATCAGCCAAACACACTCTAGAATAAATGGGTAAAAGGAGGTACAGCTGCAACAGTATATCTACAACAATGACTAAGTACATAAAATTATGAACAACATGGAAGAGCTGATTTTTAGAGCTTCACAAAATATAAATAAGATTTGTGCCTCTTGTAGCTAGATAAAATCAGGAAAGATTCCCTAATTTTGTGCAGTTACTATTCATGTGCTTAGTTATCATGTATATAAACCTGTAGTCATGGCACCAGCCTCTTTCTTCAATGCATTCCAGGACTGAGACTGATGCCATACTTAGAGGTTATGGGCTCCCTGCTTTAAATTATATGAGTGCATTGTCCTGACTTCTTCAAAACCCTGCTGACTAGTTTAATAATCACTTTTTAGGAGGAAATTAGTAGCTAACAACAGCTGTTGTAGACAGTCCCATAGTACTAGCTTTAGGCCTTGACCAAGGGAGTTGGAGAAAAACCAGAGAGAAAATCTCTTGTCCCTTTAGAAAAAAAAAGTGAGATTTACCTGCTAAATTAAATTGAGTCTTGTTTTCTAAAACCCCTTTCCAAAACACTTTACTGTTTTATCAGCCAAGAAATTACTCCCCAGACAGACTACCAGACCAAAGAACTGATATGTAGACCAATGTCCACACCAGAGAAAGCACTGATACTTGATTTAGGCTGCAAAGCTACACCAGAGACAGCAATATTACTTGATATAGCTTGAAAGACTATACCAGAGAAAACAGTGACAAGTGTTGAGTTCAGTAAGAACTAATCTTTTCACAAACCAGCCAAAATATGCCACAAACACACAAATGAATGAAGCACAGAGATTCAAGGTGTAGCAGATGGTTGATGAGAAACTAAAATTTCCTTAACCTTGCTTAACTATCTCAAACACAGACCACCCTGGCCTTTTCCCAGCCAAATCCAGCTCTCACACTTCTATACATGCATAAAAATACCTCTAGAGGCTTCTATGTGCACAGGTGAGCAAGCCGCCCCCAGTGGAGGGAGGCTGCTTTTAGGCCCTTAAATGCCCTAAAGCACCAAAAAACACCCTCGAAACAACAAAACAACAGTAACTACACATTGAAACAAGCAAATCACACATAACACATACCAAAATGATGTGTGAAGAAAGGACGTTAAGGTGAGACATAATGAGTGACCCTAGCTCAATCCTAAAAAAACACAACTAAACATCTAAAAACTAACAAAACACCAATAAGAAACACCATAACCCCAACTATACCCTGCATATCAAACACCTCCAAATACACACTTTAAAGGACTACCCATCTTTGGAATGCCACATAATCCCTCCAATAAAGAATTTTCAGATTCTTCATCCACTAAAAACCTTGTTCAAACACCTCTCCTGAGCTGCCTCTGACCTGGGCCCTTTCCAGTACTGCATTGACAACAACCTCATCTGTGCAATTACTGGGCCTCTTCACATCTACAGGGCTTCTTGTGATGTTTTCCACTCCAGAAAGAAACAATGCTACAGACCTAGCCCATTATCATCCTCTTCAAATTCTTCCTACACTCAGCCTGGACCATCCTCCTCCAACAGATGATCCAGACCCTCCATCATCATTCTAAGAATAATCAACTAACTTCATTAATCCAGAAGAAAACCTGTAACTCCAACAGGCTCTTCTATCTCTCATCACCCTTATTCATTAGAAGGTAAGATTCCATCACCCCATACCAAACTAGACTGGAAATTTTTTTCAGCCTCTCCTCCACAAGTCATTGATGATGATGACAATGTAGAGACCATTGAAACACCACCCCCAAATCCAATACCTCTTGTTAAGGATAAATTCCAACATCACACCCAACAACAAAAAAAACTCCTCCTTTCTTACTTCCAATCAACTCCTGCCAAGGACCAACAAGACATTGATAAGAGAAGGAACCTCATCCAAAAATTCAAGGCCAATTCAGAACATTTTGCCACCTCTCTTGATACCCTTCTGTAATTCCACTAGTTCTTGAGTTTGATTTAGAAAAGAAAATATTACCACACCCTGTATAGGATTTAGCCACCAAACAACCCTAAGTCTAAAGTCTTGTGGGACTATCCTCATTTTATAGTCTTAGCGGACTCAAAAACCCTCAGTTTATAGTCTTGGGGGACTCAAAAACCTAAATCATAGACCCACCCAGAACCAGAGATCAACCACATTGAGACACAGAGAAAAAAACTATCATTCTGGGGTAATTGTGAATAGACCCTGGCAGAAACCCATTTTCCTCCTCCTCATAAAACTCCCTTTCCTTCTCTAAGCTCACCAATCCAACATACTTAGTTTCCCAGCCACCATCCTTAAGCGCTACCAAAACCACTGCTACTGGAATTCCATCATCACCCATAATCATGATTCCTATGGTTTTACTCAAGCAATAATCTATTGTCGCTGAATAATCCATTAGAAATGGGTTTCCTAAAATTGGTTTTACTAAATCCATAGGAACATAATAATGTAGATCTCTCAATGCTCCTGAAACCCGTGTTTTAATATATTCTGCTACCCCTATAACTGGTAACCTACCTCCTCCAATACCTAAAAAGTTCCCTTTGCCATATTTTACTTGAAAACCTAAATCCACAGCATCCTCTTCTGAAACTAAATTAATCTGAGAGCCAGTATCTACCAGAACTCTGATCTGATTCCCATTAATTGTAATCAATAAATATCCTAAAGGACCTGGATAATGTGGTACCCTAGGCAATCCCATAGTTGGTTGAAAAGAATGTTCTGCAACTTCAAAATCAGCTCAATAAGCAACCCTTTTCTTTCTGAACTTATCCACAATTCCATTTTCTACATCTGGTGCCACTACCATCAGCACCCCCAATGGAACCAAAACCATTGTAGACAATCCTATAGTACTAGCTATAGGCCTTGACCAAGGGAGTTGGAGAAAAACCAGAGAGAAAATCCCCTGTCCCTTTAGAAAAATAGAGTGAGATTTTCTTGCTAAAGTAAGTTGGTTCCTGTTTGCTAAAGGCCCTTTTCAACACACTTGACTGCTTGATGAGCCAAGAAAGTAGTCACCAGACAGACTACCAGACCAAAAAATGGAAATGTAGATCAATGTCCACACCAGAGACAGCAAAGATACTTGATGTAGGCTGAAAATCCACACCAGAGACAGCAATCACCACGCAATATGGGGGGCGGACTTGCTAGCAAGTCCGCAACCTTGAACCCTAATTCATATCTTTTTGAGCACACATTGAGGAAGTGATGAAACCATCATGAAGAAGTATTGAATTTACTTTGAACACACCTTGAAGCTCATGTGAACACAAATGGGGCTACAAGGGCTGGAAAGGCTGGAGAGAGGGGTGAGGAAGGGTGTATGGGGTAGCAAAAAGGTTGGGAAAGAGTTGGAAGGGAAGATTAAGGGTTCCGAGGCATTTTAAATGAAGAAAAGGGTCTGGGAGAGGTTGAGAGGGGTGAAATGGGGATCAAAAGAGGATGGCATACAATGGGGCTGGGAGGATAGCGAAAGGCATGGGAAGGGAAGACAAGCATGTGTTGATAGAATTGAAAGGGATGGAGATTGGTGCAAACAGAGTGTGAAAATAGGAGGATGAACTCTGTTCTTTGGGCAAAGAACAGAGTTCACTTCCATAAAATATTAGCTGAAACATAGTTTTCAATTCTGTAAAAACAGTTGTAAGTAATAGAAAAAGTCACTGATTTTTTTTATATGTAATCTGAAATTTTTTAATAAAATTATTGTATTTAAGAATTGAAATATTGTCAATCAATTTTTATTGATCAAATTAATTTAATAAAGTATTATTTTAATAAGCTGTTTCAAAAAATACTTTGCATTGAGTAGACTCATGGAATGATTTTTTCTGGCTTCCATTCAGTTATCCTCACACTTTCACTATGTTTTCAATATAGATCCATTGTTATTTGTGTGATACTTCAAGTAAAAGTTCAGTATTACTTCAGTCTGAGTTCCATCTGATTTCCATCTGACTTCAAGTTGCGGACTTGCTAGCAAGTCCTCCCCCTATATTGCGTGGTGAATAATACTTGCTATAGCTTGCAAGACTATAACAGAGAAAAAAGTTGCCAAAGTTACGTTAAATGAAGAACTCACTTGCAACAAAAACAGCCAATTGTGGCCAGAAAACAGTGAAAACTGAGTGAGGAACAATGATATCACCTCCAGATGGTTGTATGATAATTAAAGTTGCCCCAAACTGTCTTATTCACTATGTACCACAGACCACTATCTAAGAGCCCATGCACACCAACAAATTTGGTGCCTGTACCAGCCAAATTGAATAAAAAACCCTCCAGAAGTGCTCCCCAACCTTCTAAAACAGAGGCAGGCAGGCCCCCCGACGTCGGAGGTGCGGCCTGAAGCAGCCTGGCCTCCCTGAAGCCAGAAAACCAATAAAAACACCTAATCTACTTAGAAAAATTAGCTACAACTACTAAAACCCTTAAAACACAGAATTACGCTATAAAAACATTGAGACATGAAATATAGAGCTAAATTAGCCCTATCCAATTGTACTAAGTACTTAACCCTAAGACTTAAGGTTAGCCTGTAAAACACAAAAAACAAAATTAAACAGCTATCTTTGTAACTGAAGAATGAGGAAATGACCCCTAAAAGTTAGAATATGAAAAAAATAATCAAGACATGAAATATATAGAAAAACCGGGGCTATCCAATGATAGTACCCACATACCCGCAGTCCCAATATTCATGGAATAAAACCAGAAAAACACCCAATTCTCCAACAGATGCCAATTAAGACATGCACAAACAGTGCCAAACAACACAACAAAGGCCCTTGCCAATGTTGGAAGACCACACTGTGGTTTTTAAATGCTTTGCAACTAAATCCTCTGCTGCTTTAGGAAATTCAGAGTGAGCTAGACGCTGAATCCTCCACTTTGGTTGAGTATCTTTTACTCCAGCTTTGGCCCTACCTTTCAGATTCTTTGGAGTACAATTCTTGGTTCCTGGCATTCATTCTGCCAGCAACACTCTCTTCTGAACTACCTCTGGCATCTCTAACAGTTTCTACTCAGAATGCTGATCCATATTGTAATTCATCTTGTTTGAAGAATCATTTTCCATTTCCACATCCTCGAGTGGAACTGGAGTATTCTCCCTTGTAGTATATCCTACTTCCTCAATATCTTCAGGATTTGAATACTTTTCCCCAGCCCTTCTTGGTCTGCTAATAGTTTGTGGAGCCATTTTTTTATTTTTGGCTGCAAACATCTCCAACTGCGCTGTAGTGAGTGGTGCTGCAATTACCCCTCTTTGACCTTGAAATCCAAAACTGCACAAGTAACTGCAAAATTTACTGACTTTGAATTTTTATCCTCAGGCTCTTTTCCCTTACTAGAATTGGTCTCCATAGTTTTCTTATTAATATGATCAATGACCTTTGCTTGCATCCCTCAATCCTTACCCATGACAATTTTTGTTCCATCCTCTAGCATCAGTGCTGTAACCTCTTCAAAAAAAACTTTATCTTCTTTATCTTTTTGAAGCAAATTACACCTCATTTTTGGTATGTCCTACTTTACCACAGTAATAGCATACCATTGAAGCAAACCACAATTGTTGAGGAGTAAATATAGGCTTAGGTTTAGCTGCTTCACTCAACTTCTTCTCCAACTCTTCAATTCTTGCCATTACAGAATTTGAATCATGTGATGTTGCTTTAGCTTTTGGAGCTGACACTGAAGGTGATCTAGTACTAGGTGAAACCTCTATTACCTCTACATCCTCTAAAAAAATTCTAGTGGCTTGGTGCTTTACCCAATGCAGCTTCATTTCTGCTTCCGCAGCCATTTCCACTTCCTCCAACCCTGGATACTTATAATCTTCATTCCTCTTTCTAACTGGTTTTCCTTCATTATCAAGGCACCCTTTTTCCCAATCTTTGACCTCAGGGGCTAGCACCTCACAAAACCAAGGTAATGACTCACTAGTAGCATTAAAATCCTCATTACTGACCAAATAATCTATGAGCTGATCAAATTCTTGTTGGAAATTTTTAGAATCTTTAGGGTCTCTGATACCCCCTCTAGCCTTTGCCTTATTCACCAAGACATCCTGGTCTTTAATTGTATACCTAGTTTCTTTAGTAAGCTTAGGCTATATTTTTAATATTTGTGCTTTTAAAACCTTCCAGTTGTGTCTCTTGTGACCATCCAGTTCTTCTATATCATCTTTACATTCATTTGCAACAAAAAATAACACTTGATGGACCATATCATAATCTGATGCCCCATGTACTTCCGCTGCTTGTTCAAACCTCCTCAAAAACTTTTGAGTGTTAATCCCTGTTAATCAAAAGCTTTCATCTTTGCACCTAATAATTGTCAAAACCCTAGGCAATATCAAAGCTGTAGAGTTGGGTGATTTTGCCCGCTCATGAGTGAATTTAGACATAGTAGCTGTAGGATCCATTCTACTCTTTTTTTTAACTACAATAATTATAAACAAAAAACAAATAAGTACTAAAAGCTTATATTGACTATATTATTTTTAATAAGACCTACACTATCCTCTGATAACAGATTTATTCACTCATTTTAGAGCCTACGACTCTTCCCTTGAAGTGCCAGCTTGATTATGTCCTCTTTTACAAAACCCTAAAAAGAAAAAAATAATAATAACCATACTTAAAATCTAGAGTCCACTGTTGGGACACCAATTTTAGAAAAAGAAAAGTCCTACAATACTTATTTATAGACACAAGTCCAAGATGGGTTGGTTCTCCTTTCTAAATCTAATTCTAAAAAGAAGCACCTGCCACTCTAATATTTAAAGACAGTGAAATCACATTTTGTAAGTCTGGTTATCTATATATTATTTATGAAGGAGAAAGTAGAATAAATTTGTAGAGATCTTTTAAAAGAAAAAGGGGAAATATATTTAAAAATAAGCAATCAAACTTTTGGATAGATCTATTCTCAGTAAGTGCTAGTATAATCAGTCACTCCCTCTTGAAGTGATTTTATCTAATACTATCCTTACTGTAGCAATAAAATAACTCTACAGTGCTACTTTTGGTATGCACACCCAATATGTACAAAAAAATAAAATAAATCTATTTTCACCTTTTCATTTAAAAGAAAACATCTACTTTTATTTATTCTCTAACTTTTTCTGCTCTCCCCTACACTATTTACAAGTGAGTGCTTATATATATTCATATGATCAGCAACCCTTTCCTATGCATCCTTACCCTTTGGGGTTTCCTACACATGTTCAGCACTAATACAAGCATATCAAACTGTATCTAAGTTTCTTATTAGTCTATGTAAAATTTTTGTGTAAGTCTTGGCTCTAATAGCACCTGAAAATCCACTCTTCTGTACATACCCTACTCTTCCTGAGATTCCTAACCTAAATAATAGGTACTTAACCACCTTCGTACCTATTGTATAACCCACACTTTCCACATGAGTCCCTGATAATAATGGAACCATCTGCGCTAAGAAATTGACTCCCCTGTTTCAGATATTACCTGCTATCCTTTTTTTTGAGAGCTACCTTCTTCCCTTGACATGTTTTCCATCTTGTTGGGTGATTACCGCTTTTCCTAAAAAACATTATCCATATCTTAGGTGTTGTAGCCAATCCAATAGTACTAGCTATAGGCCTTGACCAAGGGAGTTGGAGAAAACCCAGAGAGAAAATTCCCTTTCCCTTTGGAAAAATAAGGTGAGATTTACCTGCTAGAGTAAGTTGGTTCCTGTTTGCTAAAGCCCCTTTTCCAACACACTTGACTGCCTGATCAGGCAAGAAAGTAGTCTCCAGACAGACTACCAAACCAAAGAACTTAAATGTAGACCAATGTCCACACCAGAGAAAGCAATGATACTTGATGTAGGTTGCAAATCCACACCAGAGACAGCAATAATACTTGATATAGCTTGCAAGACTATACCAGAGAAACCAGTTTCCAAGTTAAGTTAAATGAAGAACTCACCTTGCAACAAACACAGCCAATTGTGGCCAAAAAACAGTGAAAACTGAGTGAGGAACAAGGATATAACCTCCAGATGGTTTTATGATAATTAAAGTTGCCCCAAACTGTCTTATTCACTATTTACACACAGACCACTATCTAAAAGCCCATGCACACCAACAAATTTGGCATTCTTGAGCACCAAATTGCATAAAACCCCTCTAGAAACGCTCCCCAGCCTTCTAGCACCAAGGTGGGCGGTTTGCCTGACGTCAGGAGGCCCGCCTGAGGCGTCTGGACCACCCTGAAGCCAGAAAACCACCAAAGACCCCCAAAAATACCTAAAATACTTGGAAAATTATACTACGACTACTAAAACCTTTAAAACACATAATTAGGCTATAATAACATTGTGACATAAAATGTAGAGAAAAATTAACTCATTCTAATGGTACTAAGCACATAATCCTAAGACTTAAGGTTAGCCCGTAAAACACAAAAAACAAAATTAAACAGCTATCTTTTTAAATAAAAAATGAGAAATAATACCATTAACACTTATAATCTGAAAAATGTCATAAAGACATAAAATATAGAGAAAAACTGGGGCTATCTAATGGTAGTACCCACATCCCTGCAGTCTCAATATTTGCTGAATAAATACAAAAAAACACCCAATTCTTAAACAATGCCATTTAAGACTTATCAATCCAACACCAAATAGACCAACAAAGAGCTCTGCCAATGTTGGAAGACCACATCCTCCCTCCAATAGAGAATGTCCACATTCTCCTACATCACAACCACCATGTTCAGCTTTCTTTCCAAAACTGCTACTGACATGGGTCCTGCCAATACTGTATTGACAACAATCTCATCTGTACCATCAAACCACCGGCTCATCCCTACAGAACCTCCTGTGATGCATGTCACTCTAGGAAGAAAACTTGTTTCAGACCTGGTCCATTGTCCTCTTCAACATCTTATCCTCCTCCTCAACCATATTCACCTTCTACCAGCACCAAAAGATCCAGACCATCCATCCTGATCCTCAGACTGGTCAACAAATTACACCCTTCAAAAAAGAATGCCAACTCTGCTACAACCACTAGCTCTACCATCACTGCTCATTCTGATAGTGAGCCCAATACTTCTTCATACTGAAATTCAATTTGACAAATTTACAGTTCATTTCCATCCTGACAGTGATGATGACAATGTGGGAACCATTGAAGCACCCCCACCTAATCCATTGCCTACCATCAAAGACAAATTCTAACAGCATTCTTCTCAACAGAAGCATCTCATTCTAAATTACTTCCAATCCACTCCTGCCAAGAATCCACAGGAACTTGAGAAAAGTAAGAACCTCATTCACCAGCTCAAAGCCAATTCTGAACATTCTTTTACATCTCTTGATTCTTTTCTGTTATTGAATCTTGCCTGAAAATCTTGATTTAGAAATAAAAAATAAAACAATTTCCTCAGTTTAAAGTCTTGGGGGACTAATCCTCAGTTTTTAGTCTTGGGGGACTAACAGCCCTCATTTTATAGTCTTAGGGGACTCAAAAACCCTCAGTATATAGTCTTGGGGGACTCCAAAACCAGAATCAAAAAGACAGAACTAGAGATCAAAACATTAAAGACCAAAGAAACAAACTAACATTCTGGGGTAACTGTTCTACAGAGCAGCCAGCTCATCTGTTACCCTCACACTTGCCTTAACAAAATTCAGAGACTCCCCCCTTGGATGCCCTCTTCCAGAATCACACCGATTCCCATTATAAGCTTATAGTCATGAAGCACTCAACCATTAAACCATCCTTTTTTTTAAGTCTTGGGGGACCATTGTTCAGTTTAAAGTCTTGACGTACTAACCACAGTGTTCATTTTAAAGTCTTGACAGACTAACCCAGTGTTCAGTTCAAAGTCTTGACGGACTACCCAGTGTTCAGTTTAAAGTCTTGACAGACTACAGATCCACAGTAGTAACAAAAAATAAAAATCTTGAAGCAATCTTAAAAAAAAACCAGACATTTTTAAGTCTTGGAGGACTATCAATGTTCAGTTTAAAGTCTTGATGGACTAAAACACATTTTACATATAAGGGCAGAGCCACTTCCATGCACAATGCTCCACAGCTAACCTGCTGAGCTTCCACTCATTCTTCATCATCTACACATCACTGATAAAATTTCCATTCAACTCTTTTCTCTTCATTATTGTTCCTTCACAGATCATGGCTGGATTCCCAGATTTTGACCCATTGGACCTTCCTTTCTTCACTTCTCCAAAGGACTATGCTTGTAAACAGTGCATACACATGTGCAGAACTTGCACTTTCACTCTTCCTACTCCTCAGGCCAAATTCTATAACAGAGCCTGTGATTCTTACAACTATAAAAAGAAAAGATGTGACAGAGAGCCCAGCTATCCAATACCTCTGACTTCACCTTCCCATAAGTATATTTCCAGATCTCCTACCAGGTCACCAGAACTTGGACATGCTTCATCTTCTTTATATTCTGCTCCTTCCAGAAGATCATGCTGTTCTATTCCCAAAACACTCCCTAAAAGACCTGCTTTATCTTCTCAATAATCTGCTTTTACCTCATCAAATTTAGCCAAATCAGCTTCAAAATTATTTCCCAGGATGCTAGACCGTGTCCAGGCAGTCCTCCCGATGTCAGGCAGCCTGCCCTCCTTGATAGAAAGCAAAAATCGGGCTCAAAACTCCCGAATTCAGCCAGATAAAAGCCAAAAACCACCATTAAACACTAACAACTCTAAAAAACATCCTCTGGCCGCCATTTACTCCTTTGATAGTTCCATTTATTCCAGATCTTCATCCAGAAAATCACAATCAGCTTCCAGGTCACCTTCTCCTGGTCCTTCCTTCAACAACCCTGGTACTCCACCACCAGTGTGCAACCCAACCGGGCCAAGAAATAATAATATCCACAACAACAACAGCAGCCCTGCTGCTCCAAGCAGGCAACAGGAACACCCTCCTTCTAGTACATCTTCCCAACACTATTTAGAGAATGATAATGAGAATTCATACCTCTATCTGGTTGATCCTCCTTCAACATTCTTCAACAGTCCAGATTTCAGCCGCATACGAATTTGAAGAGCTCCCAATCTGTATGTACTAAATTAATAAATCCAATTTCTTTAACAGAGAGAAATTACTGATCCCATTCTTCTGTATAGTTGGAACCCCACCTACTGAAACTACAATTGGGATTAGCCAACCTCTAGAGACTACCTTAACACTGAATTATTCCAACATGAAACAACACCTAAGAATGATGTGTTCAAACATGCTTAAGGCCTTTGCTCTCCATGGTCCATTGAATAAGTTTGAAAAGAATCTGAGAAAACAGCTCCTTGATGACAACTGGAAGATTTCTAGAATAATCAAGCACACCTTCCAACACTTGATTCCAGCTTCTTCCACTTCTTCCCAAAATTTACCTTCTCCTCCAGTCCGTGACCATTACAGCCCATATACGCTTTCCAGCCACCTACATCACAAAAACACAGTTCTTCCACCAATCCTAACAAAAAGCAAAAATGCCACCATAATCTGCACCAACCGCTGGAGGCTTCTTCTTCCAGACATTAAAATAATAAAAAAAGAAATTAGTAATTCAGTAACTAGAAAGAAAAATAATAATTAACAGATATATAAAAATTTTTGTCTATTTTTATTTTATTATTCTTCTATTATTTTTTTATGTTAAACTACTAACATACTAAAAAAAACTTGAAAATAATAAACAAAATTAACCAAAAATATGAGAGCTGAAAAAAATTAAAATGAAATGAATAATAATAATAAGATGAGATAAATAATAGTTACAAACGGTATCCCCCAGCCATTTGATGAGCTGATCCCCTGATACCTTACCCACATCCAAGTGCACCTTGATGTGGATACACCTTTAAATAATTTTTAAATTAATAGAGATAAAACAAAATAAGAAAATATGAAATAAATAGAAATGAAAGAAAATAATAAAAAAATAAAATAGCATTGCCTGGCTAATTGATGAGCCTTTCCCAACCAATGCTTGCCCACATCCAGGTGACCCTGATGTGGTGACACCATATAATATAATTTTGTGATTTATCCCTCTTTATATCCTAATAACCCCCATAAAAAGATTAAAATAAAAAAAGAGAAAAAAGAAAATAATTTAAAACTACCATCAAACACAACCATACACACATAATTAAAGAAAAGAAAAAGACAAAGTTTGGCTCCATAGGAAGTTCAGTCCAAGGAAATGATCACTGGGTGGGCTCCCTCCAGTAAGTAAAAATAATGGGAGACTACCAGTGGTCCACCACCAATACAAATAGAACAAAGAAGCCAGTCCCAAGCCAGTAAGCCAGTATAAAGTCATAGTGGACTTGAAACCTACATAACAAAAACCAGAACTAGGATTTAACTAAGACAAACAAAAAACTTGAAACAGAAATTTGAGGGTAACTGTTCTACAGAGCAGCAAGCTCATCAGTTACCCCCACACTTTCCAAAATAAAATCTAGAAGCCCCCCCTGGGTACCTTCTAACAAAAACACCAAATCCAACATATTAAACTAAAACCAATAAGTGTGAAGAGTTCGGCACTTGAAGACCAAAAAAATTTCCAGTTTAAAGTCATAGAGGACTAAAACCTGTGAAGAAAAACCAAAACAAGGGTTCAACCAAATTAAGAGAAGGAGTTGGAAACAGACAATCTGGGGTAACTGTTGATAGAGCAGCCAGCCCATTAGTTACCCCCACACTTGCCAAAAAAAAATCTAGAAGCCCCACCCATGGGTACCATCTAACAAACAAAGTTTCCAAAAAAACAGATGCACAGAATCACCAAAATCCAAAATTAAAGAATGGTCCATAGTTTATCCTCATTGCGGAGTCAATCTTCTTCACTTTTTGTGCATCTAGGGTAAAATATCTTCACCTGATCTGCAGCCACTCTCTTCTTTAAGACTGTGCCATCTAATTCCTCCAAAACATAAGAACCTCCAGACACCTAATATCTGACTCTGTAAGGTCCATTCCATCTGTCAGAAAACATATTTCCCCACTGAATCTCCAAACATCTATTATACATTAAAACCAAACAACCAGGTTTCAAGGGATTCCTGAGTCTATGAGCCAACTTCTTGTCCCAGTATCTGACTATTGATTTCTTATCTTCATCATTATAGAGTATGCCTTCTCTTGAAATTCCTCTTTACATTCCAACTATTGCATCCTGGCACAGAGCAAATCTTCTGTTGACACACATCATCCCGATCAATTCGAAGATAAGAGACAGCTTTCAAATCCACTGGTAGAATAGCTTTCTGCCCAAACATTAATTCATAAGGTGAATAGCCAGTTGTTCTTTTCACAGTTACCCCATCAGAAAATAACACCAAGGGTAAATAATGCCTCCAATATTCTGCACTATCTCCACACATCTTCACCAAAGCATTTTTGATAACTTGATGGCCTCTTTCAACCATACCTTTAGCTTCAGGATAATAAGGTGCAGCCACTCTGACTTTAGAACTAATACTTTCCACAACTTCTTTGAATTCAGCTCCAAACTCTGTGCCACCATTAACAGTCACCAAATTCATCAACCCATACCTAAACACCCATTCCTTATTCAAAAATTCTGCCACATTCTTTGCAGTCAAATTAACCAGAGGCACCGCCTCAACCCAACCAGACAAATAATTTCTCACAAAAATCAAGTATTTATACCTGCCCTCTTTAATATGGACATCATCCAGAATGACTCTTCCAAAAACAGCTGTTTCACCAGTGGCATGGCTAACCTCTTTAAGTTTCAGGTGACTTCTTCTTTGAAATTCTTCACAAGATTGAAGCCAACCCTGCACAGCCAACTTCATACCTGGCCACCAAAATCTATCTGCTACTCTTCTATAAGTCTCCCTAAAGCCTCTATGACAAAGGTCTTCATGCAAAGACTTCAACACCAACTCTTGACCCTTCTTCTGAGTCACCACTACCTGAGGATTTGGATGTCTCCTCCTCATCAACCTCCTTCCTGACACATAAAATATAGGATTCTCTTCTTGATTACCACCCAAGTATCATCATCACAAATATCTGTCCTCTCCAAGGTTAACAGATATTCAACCATAATAAAAAAAACCCAGTCTGACCCCAGGTCTCATCTTCAAAATCCAACAAAACAACATCCAAGGGTAAAACCCTGTCATCAAAATATCCAGTGTACACATGAGAAAAACGACCATCCCAACTAGGACACCAATCCCTAAACTTTGGTACATCCTTTTTCTTCCACTGAATCTTATGAGAATTCAGTTCACCAACAAAAACACCATTATTTAATTTTGAGCAATCCCAAATAACATCCCCATCTTCATCAACAAAAACATCCTGATCACCAGAATTAAGATCAGAACCATCCAGTTTAATCTCTTGGTGGAGGAGCAAACAATCTTCCAGTTTAGCCTCATGGGGGAGGAAAGAATGATCATCCAGTTTAGCCTCAGTTGGGAGGAGAGAATAATCTTCAGCACCCTTTGTGCTGGCCCTAACCACTGGGACATCTTCATAAAATTTTTCAGAGTCTGAATCTTCATCAGTGGATGGTCTTCTTGGTAATCCATCTGGAATCCTAAAATTTTTACCTGGCTTGTGCACCAGATCAAAAGAAAAATGTTGAATAAATGCCACCCACCTAGTCATTGGAGCATTTGGTATACTAGGTGTGTTTGTCATTTCTACCAGAGATTTTGCATCCACCTGCAGCTCAAAATGCTGCCCCCAAAAAACAGTTTGTAGCTTCTCCAAAATTATTGCTACACCACACAATTCCAACTTTGGCTGAGAATACCTAGATTCCACCTCATTGAAAACCACAGACTCATACCTTACTGGCCTGACCTTCCCAGATTTATCTTTCTGAGACAAAACAGCACCAGTAGCAATATAGCTTGAGTCCACCACCAGATAAATTTTTTCAGCTTCCCTTCAATAATCCAACTTGTGAAGAATAATATCTTCACACACCACCTTTTTCAACTTCTGAAAGGCCTCTTCACACTCTTCAGACCATTCCCACTCCGCATCTTTCCTGGCCAACCTTCTTAAAGGTGAATCCAACAAAGAAAAATCTTTAATAAAAATCCTGACGTACACACAAACTCCCAAAAATCCCCTGACTTCAGTAGTATTTTTGGGCCTTGGCCATGACTGAATTTTATTGACCTTCTTCTTTTCCATAATCCTTCCCTCCTTACATAAAACATGACCCAGAATTTCCAGAGCAGGAACACAACAACAAAACTTTGACCCAGAAATGGTCAAACCAGCCTCTTAAAGTCTAAACAATACTCTCTCTAGAGTAATTGCATATTCCCAAACAAATCTCCTTATACTTGGGTTCTCCTTCAGCACCTCATTTCCATAATCAGTAGAGGGTCTTTTAGTTCCACCGTCATCAATAAAAATACCAGCATGAGTCAGAACCTCATCCTGTAAAATCCAAGTCATTTGAGCTTGATATACGGCTACTGAATTAGTTACTCCTTGATGCAACCTAGTGGGCTGAATTTTTCCCAGAGGAGTCTAAAACGTTGTAAGTGGCTGTGAATTGGTGTGAATTTCCCTTTCATTATAACCACCCATAATATTGCCCAAACCATAACACACCCTTCGAGAAAAAGCTTCCACAAAGTCTTCCACACTTGGAGGCATTCACGCATCCTTTATTGTGACTCTATTCAAGGCCCTAAGTTCATGCACCACTCTCAATTTCCAATTCTGCTTCTTAACACAGAAAACTGGACTTGAGTAACTAGAATTCAATTTTTCATACAATCCTGTCCTGACTCTTTCCCTAAAAATCTCTATAAAATCATCCCTAATAGCAGCTAACATTGGAATAGGTTTGATTTGGCAAGGTTTGTGACAAACCACAGGAATCAAGTAAGGTTCCCCATAAGAGTTTTTAACACACCCCTTTCCTCTTCAAAAAATGCCACCGCTTGCTCCCTGAGCACAATAACATGCAACATAAACTTCTTTTCCTCATCAAAAAACCACCCATCAGGACCAAAATTAACAACTTTCAACCTTTCCACAGTCACCTGAGCGGATTTCTTCACCAGAGGAGTACAGTACAGATTGCTTGACAACAGAGGTCTCTTCAAAGGAGGATTCAAACCTACAGGCATAGGCTCATTGACAGGCCTAATCTTCTGTGCTACCTTCTTGTACTTTTCAGCACCGCCTTCAACTTGTGGGATCTTCAGGAGGTCTTTACCACCAGACCTGTAACAAAAACCAAGGGTTTTCCTATTGCTCACATGTGTGGCCAAGGTAATGTTTTTGAAAGGTGTAGATGAAACCCTAGCAGTGCACAATTGGTAGGACTTACTTTTAGACCCCAATCTCACCACTCCACAACATTTCCACAATTCCACATCTTCATCCTTACTTCAGCATTAGAATGGGTCAAACCTGAAAGTAGCGCTGAAACATAACAAAGGTTTAGTCAAAAGGGCATATGTGGAGTATGAGTGAAACAAGTTAATACTAGTGTTAGTAATCATAGGATATGTTTTAGGCGCTGTAGTTGCTACAAGCAGTGTACGTAGTTTACTAATATATTGGTTATTGCTTTACTAATGTGGCGCTAGAGCCAGCACTGAAGATCCACTAGGTAACTGTGTCTTGAGTACTGGAAAAATATAAAAGGAGGACTATTTGATAGAGATAGGGAGACTTTTTTGTAAGAAGAATATAAGAAGAATCAAATAAGTGAATTAGAGTTATTTTTCTAAATCTTTTATCATTTGTGTGTCTGTATGTGTATTTTCATATAGTATAGTGAAAAGAGCGCAACATAGAAAGAATATATAGATTTAGTAGGATTGACTATTACTAGAGTTATTTTATTGCTATAATAAGGAATATTTAAAGAGAGCGCTTAAAGAGGGAGTAGCTGTGGATATTAGCGCTTGTTAAGAATAGAAATATCCAGATAGTAATACTTGTTTTTCCTGATCTCTAAAACTCATCTCTCAACTTATAAATTTTCTAATCAAATATTAGTGTTACACATTATTGCGCTGTCTTTAAAAATAAGAGTGGCAGGCGCTTTTTTTTAGAAATTGAAGAGGAGAACCAACCCATCTTGCATTGTGTCTACTGCTTAGTACTTTAGAATAGTCTACACCGTTCCCCAATATTTGAGTTTCTAGAGACTGTTGAAGATACTTCTGCCACCAATAGTGACTGCCCTTATATAATAAATCATTGAAACATCATAAAGACTTTTATTCTCACTTTGAACTATAGATATACAGCTTACTGTTTCTGTGGAGCTGGAACTTCCAATGTTAAGAGGATTGTTGGAAGAAATAACCATCTGGGCCTTCCTATTTCTTTCCTCTTGATGTTTTGCATAAGAATTAGAGCTTTTGAAAGCAATACCAACATCAAAGGACCCAGAAGAAGTTTGATACTTTCTATTGACACATCCAAGCTCTTGAAATTTACATACATGAAAAATGGAGGCATTGTAATTGTGATAAATGTAGGAAATAAGTTAGCTGTTGGAAGTTACTGATTGAATGTATTCCTTTCTTTGAAAGTCACTAGCTAATATAAGCTATATTTTTTATCAAAAGAATATGATGGAATATGTGTTGAAATTATTTAAGTTTAAATGTTTACTTTTTAATCAGATAAATTATATATTAATTAAAAGCTATGCAGTCTGCTTTATTTGTATTCTGTATACTCTCTGCATTTGTACAACAATGAATGCATTTTTGTCAGAATATTTTCTATCATAGAAAAAATTCTATTGCACACACAAGCATCTTAATTATTTTTCTATCAAATGCCTTCTGAGTTATATCTAACTACCCTATAATTATTTGATTTAAGTAAAAAAAATTAGTTATGGACTATAAGAAAAGTAATCCATATATTTAACATACACCACACAATATGGGGGGCGGACTTGCTAGCAAGTCCACAACCTTGGACCCAAACTCACCATAGATTGAACACACATTGAGCTATTGATAAAGGAGCCATGAAATCAGGAATGAACACCACTCAGAAGAACAGTTTTAGGTGGGTGTTCAAGTAGAGTTCAGTATGGGTTCAGTATGAGTTCAGTCTGAGTTCCATCTGAGTTCCATCTGAGTTCAGGTTGAGGACTTGCTAGCAAGTCCACCCCCTATATTGCGTAGTGATAATTATTTAAAAAATTATCCCAAAAATCAAAGTTAAACCCAAAAATAAGGTTAATTTTTTTTAAATAATAATCACAAACATATTTCCTTCACTTTTAAAATTGGTCTGTACTAGGTATAATTTTCCATAAAGAAATAATCAAAAATACTCATATAATAGATGCTACAAAAGTGTAAACCTTAAAGCATTACAAAAAATCTGAAACCTTGTATAAATTTTCATACATAAATGTGATGAAGTGACACTCTAGTCTATTTATTCAGGTTCAAAAAAATTACTCAATGGAATATGTATTACTATCATATTGGACCAAAAATAATTTTTTGGTAATCAAAAAATGAACATAGCCTCACATTTATTAAATTATTTTTGTGGAAACATTTTTTGAAAAGAAAAAAAAATCCTTTTCTCAAATGAGTCCGCTTTTATCACATAATTATGCTCTTCCTTTTGTACCATTCCTTTTGAGTTAAAATTGCATATAAAAATATAATTTATACATATTGAATGCCATAAAATTGAATTATTTCTTATTCTTAATTTTTGTGATACTTCTCCTTAAATCAACTTTTATCATAAAGTTTTGAAGCTCCACAATTTATCCTTCCTCTTTGTTTTATTTTATTGAACACTTTCTTAATCTAATTGTTTATGAACCCTAGTAGCTCTTGCTTTCCTCATGGAAACCTGCCCAAAAACACACAAACACTTAATAGAATTTTTAATGAGACTTTGCCTCCATTCAATTCTCACTTTTGTAGATCTATACACAATTTTTGTCGTTCACTTTTGGATATGTCACCAGAATCAAATGGATGGAAACAAAACCCTACTGAAGAGCAATTAGACAGATTTTCATCATTCGACATTAATTCTTGCAAAATTGCCTTTGAACTACCTCATCCAGAATCAAATTCAGCTGTTTTGGAAAAGTTTCCACCAATTTTCTGTGAATCTTTTATTGACCACCTTGGCATGTGCGGTTTCCCAGGGTCAAATTTTGCTTGGAACCTAGATTGGTTTGACAAATAGAACCAGGTCTTGGCAAAAATTCTCATTAAACACTGGGACAATGCCTTAAAAACCAATAATTTGATTGCATATCCAATTGACTCAACTCAAATTAGCTTCTCAAATCAAATGGGAGTTCTTCACAATTGGTTTTTAGGTCATTCTGATAAATTAAGACTTGGGAAGGATTCTGATAGCTCTCAAGAAATAATCAAAGTGAGAAAGCATAAATATAGAATAAAAAAATCCCCTTTTTTTCAACAATTTTTATTTATGACCTTTATTTCAAATAACAATGATTCTTAGAATTCAGTTAACCGAAGTAAACTTCTTAAACAACTTCCACATTGTTAAACTTATCACAACCTTTTCACAAACATCAAGTGTTTTTCAGACACTGAAATTGATAATGATGGATCTTTAAGAAGTATCTTAATGCATTGGAGGTCTGAAGATTTTTCTAAAGTTGCACAATATCTTGACCAACAACACTTTGATATATGAGATACTTTGACCTACTCTGTAAGTGTGCTAAAGGACTTGGCCTTGTACAAAAGAATCAGTTTGGTTTCAACATTATCACCTAACCTTAATCCTTCTCATGTCCCCCCAGGTTTTTGGAATGACTGTTATTCTCCCTTATATCTTGCATCTCTAAATCCTCAACAACTCAGACTTTTAAATCCTCAAAATCCCATAAAGTTACCTGCTCTCCTTGAAATTCTTGCTTCCTCTAATGTGAGTGATTGACAAACTCCCTTAATAATAGGTTTGCACACTCATACTCCTCATTTCCACTGTTAGCGACACTTAGCCTTGACAACAAAAACATAATTTTAACGATTACTATTATCATTAAAATTTATAGAATTATAATTTGGCTTACAATTTTAGCTCCATTTTTTTCATTTGAATCTTATACATGCTTAATTCTATACTTTCATTCACAAAATAATTCAAAAAATTTACTTCATTTTGCTGCCCCATTCTATACAGCTGATCAACAGCCTGCTGCTCAACTGCTGGATTTCAATTCGGCTCCTATTTCAACATTGAACATATAAAAAATTTAATATTTTTGTTCTTAATATGAAATATAAGACATTGAGATCACCATTATATATACATTTTGAGCACACTTGAGATCTATAGCCACTCTTGCAGGCTGAATTGTTCAAACCAAAACTTGGCAATTTTTATTAAAGTGGAATTCATGCAAATTTTTTCTCACTTTGTCCTGCTGAGTTCACCCATAAGCTCGGTATACCTAATATTGTGGTCATCTAGAGCCATTTTTATTCCATTTTGAAATATTAGAAAATTGTTTTAAATAAGCCAACACAGTTTTGTAAAACAATTCATTATATAATCACTAAAATCTGCAAAAAGTCTGCAAAGTTGGAGAATATAACAGCTTTCGGAAAATTTATGCCCCTTTCACCAGAAAAAAAGTTTTTCAAGTGGCCTATAAGATGACAAATCTTTTCATAATGCTGCCAGGTGAAATCAAAAGTTGAAGTTTCATCCAGATTTTTGTAGATTGGATGGTTGCAGAATTTTCTTAAAATCAACAGCTCTCTAAGAAACTCAGATGAGTCCCAAGGGAGGTCAGTGCTTCTGGAGGGCCCATATTGCTAAGTGAATCCTTCTTGAAGTACATCAAGTTTTGACCTCCATGGATCTGCTAATTGAACTGATACCCCCCTTTGAATCTTTTTTGGAAGAGACAAAATTGCATCTTTTGTTCTACGTAGGCTTATGACTTTCATTAAGTAATTGATTGATTATATAGAATTAGACTTTCCTTTTTGCAAACCTGGAAAAAGGAAATTCTTCCATAACCAGTCTTCTTGCCACTTTTCAATTCTAAGAAAAAATATGAAACTTTGAAGGTCAGTGGGCCTGTTCTGAAGTAGAGTTCCAGTCAAGCATAGTCGGTGTTGGGATTCCAAGTCAAATATTGTTTGAGCCCTCTGCGAGTAAGGATTTTTAATGTAAGTAAAAGAATATTTATAAAAATTGATTATAAAAATTAAGCTTTAAGTTTTAGATATAGAAATGGGCACTAACTGAGCTTCATCTTAAACAACTATATACCAAAAGAGCCTTTGAGTCACCAGTATCTTTTTTTGGCTTTGATTTTTTGACATTGTTGGGCTAGCTGTTTCATAGCTTGTTAAAACAATAGCAGTGTCCTGTAGCTCATTGATGTTAGTATTTTGACAATCCTTCCCATAAAGAGCCTTGAAAGTAAGCGCATTATCTTCAAAGTGCACACTTATTTCATTGATCCAATTCAATATTGTTGCCAGTGGGCATATAATCAGTGTGGCTGAACTCCGATTAATACCTTCTTGATTTTTCGATACCTGGAATTATCTTACTTCACTTTGAGTTGCACTTATAAGAGAAAGAGTTGACAGCGTCTTTCCCAAACCCATATCATCAGCAAGTATTGACCCATTTCCTTCAGGGGTTAACTGATTGTTATGAAACTGATCTTTATAGTCATCAAATCCAGTTCTAAGCCAATGGTTGTCCTGGTGCCTCCACATGATATCCAACTTTTCCTTTAACATTTTTTCATTTTCAATCATAAAATTTATTGCTTGAAGTTGATGTGTTTTGAGAACTGTTTTGATTCCTTGGATATGTTGATCAGCTTTCCAATATTGAGTACTCTGAGATGTTTGGAAAGAGCCTTCAAAAATTACATGGGGGATATTAAAAAAGATAGTGGAGTAGTAGTTCAAGTTTGGACATAAATCAATTTGAGCAGAAGAAAATGCTTCTTTAACAAGACTGATTATTGTACTTGAAGAAAAGAGGCATCCCCAAAGTTGATACTGATTACCAAAAACTGGAACCAAGTAATCATGAAAATAGAATGGCTTCATAGGATTCAAGGCACTTCTTTGGTTTAAATGGTGAGACCCAGACCCAATGTCACCCAATAGTGGTCCAATGTGCTGACTCTGCACTTGAGAAAGATTGCCAACAAGGGTTGGTTTTCTTTCTTCAAATAGTTCCAAAATATGAACATTCAAATGGTCTCGCTTTAAAATTGTGGGGGTTGGTGAGTTTTGAAATCTTGAAATTACATTCATATAAATTTGATCGATTGTTATTGAGAACTGTCCAACACATCTGAGACTTGACATATTAAGTAAGAATAGTATCTGAAGATAGTGGTTGTTAAAAGATGAATTGAACCAAAAAATGAATAATCAGTTTTGAATAAAACAAGAAAATAACTTTTTAGCATACACTATGCTAAGATCATAATTCTTTCACATGTATTATTATTATCTTTTTAAAAAATATTGGAAGTAAATGAATGATAACTGAAATAAATAATATGGCTTAAAAATAAATCTTGAGTCTATAGAGTAAATTTGGGTTTGTGGAAGAAAAATTTTCTTAATAAAAATGTGCTTTATTGTTACATTATAATCACAAAATAGAATAATTTCACTCTTATTACACTTATTTATGTTTCTGTCTAATAGTAAAATGCTTTAGATGGCAGTTCAAAATCCAAATTGAAACTACTACCTTGAAAAATGTCTTGATACTAACATACTTTTTGTAAGTCTTTGGACAAACACTTATGGTGATCTCAATAATATTAAAATTGATTTGAATTGTATGTTTTATCAAATATCTATTTGGTCTAATGTAATAATTGAGATACTACAGTTTAACCATCTGTTACCAACTTGGCAAGAAAATATCTGTGGATATTTTTAGACCAAATATCAAATTTTGCTTTCCACAAAATGGGAAAGTGAATATTATGATATGTTAAGTGATATGTTCAAGCTTTGCTCAATCTGTGCTCAGCTGAAGATCAAAGTAATCACCAAGCTCCAAGAGATCTGTGATTGAGTTGGGTTGAATCTAGGTCTAATTGATTACCAAATCTTTGTCCAATTGATTTAAATCTGGTTTCACAATGAATTCTCAAAAGCTTTCCAACCACTTCACAACATTTTTAAATGAGGGGTATTGCTAGAAATACCCCCCCCAAATTTTCTGTGGTGATACCATTAATAGAAAATCCAGATAAAAGCAGATACCATAAAGAAACAGGTAAAATAACTCATTTAAAGAGAAAATAATGAAACCAAAAGCATATACAGGAAACAAATGAAATTTTCAAGCCCCCAATAGCATCCCCAAGCATCCATATTAACCCAGCAATGACCTCCCAACCCATAAATCCATGAATATCCATCCAAGGAAGCAGATTAAGTTGTCCAAACTGAGTTTATGCACCTGAAATAGATTTTGATGGTTCTATAGGCGTTGTGAGTCCACTGGATACGTCCATATGACCTAAAATAAGCAGAAAAACAAAGGTTATAGGCTATTAAGAGGCTAAAACCCACTTATATACCTATATATACATAATATACTGCATATTTCACTGAATATGAGATTTATGTATACATTTAAGCTTATGTATGTCAATAATTACTTAATATCACTTAAGATAAGTACATTATGACTCCATTAACACCTTAATAAGTATTATTAGGCTATAGATAAGCTATTTAAACTACTATAGTTTATATAATAGAGTAATAATTATATATATATGTAATATAATCATATATATTATTGTTTTAACCTTATTTTTAAGATATAAGCTTAATGTACTTGATAAATTTTTATCAGTGATGTGTAGATGATGAAGAGAAAGTGAATGTTCAGTAGGGAAGTTGCGGAGTATTGTGCATGGAATTGGCTCCATCCTTCTATGAAAAGTGTGGAAAGTCTGTCAAGACTTTAAACTGAAAAATGGTATAGTCCCCCAAGACTATAAACTGAGGTTGATTTGATGGTTGAGTCCTTCAGGACTATAAACTGATAATGTGGTGTTGGTGTAATTCTGGAAAAGGGCATTCAAAGGGGGAGTCACTGAATTTAGTTAAGGCAAGTGTGGGGTAACTGATGAACCGGCTACTATGTAGAACAGTTACCCCAGAATGTTAGTTTGTTTCTTTGGTCTTTAATGTTTTGATCTCTGGTTCTGTCTTTTTATTTAGGTTTTGAGTCTTCCAAGACTATTAACTGAGGGTTTTTGAGTCTTCCAAGACTATAAAATGAGGGCTGTTAGTCCCCCAAGACATTAAAGTGAGGAAAAAAAATTATTTTTTTATTTCTAAATCAAGATTTTCAGGAAAAAAGCAATTACAGAAAAGAATCAAGATATGTAACAAAATGTTCAGCATTGGCTTTGAACTGGTGAATGAGGTTCTTACTTTTCTCAAGGTCCTGTGGATTCCTGGAAGGAGTGGATTGGAATCAATTTAGAATGAGATGCATCTGTTGAGATGAATGTTGTTGGAATTTGTCTTTGATGGTGGGAAATGCATTAGGTGGGGGTGCTTCAATGGTTCCCACATTGTAATCATCACTGTCAGGATGGAAATGAGCTGGAAATTTGTCAGCTTGGATTTCAGTATGAAGAAGTATTGGGCTTACCATCAGACAGACCAGGAATGGTAGATCTAGTAGTTGTAGCAGGGTTGGCACTCTTTTTTGAAGGGTGTAATTTGTTGACCAGTCTGGGGATCAGGACGGATGGTCTGGATCTTTTGGTTCTGGTAGAAGTTGAATCATGTTGTGGGAGAAGAGAAGATGTTGAAGAGGAAAATGGACCAGGTCTGAAACAAGTCTTCTTCCTAGAGTGACAGGCATCACAGGAGGTTCTGTAGGGATGAGCCAGTGGTGAGATGGTACAGATGAAATTGTTGTCAATGCAGTATTGGAAGGGACCCATGTCAGTAGCAGATTTGGAAAGAAAGCTGAACATGGTGGTTGTGATGAAGGAGAATGTGGACATTCTCTATTGGAGGGAGGATGTGGTCTTCCAACATTGGCTGAGCCCTTTGTTGGTCTATTTGGTGTTGTTTTGATATGTCTTAAATGGCATTGTTTAATAATTGGGTGTTTTTTCTGGATTTATTCAGCAAATATTGGGACTGCAGGGATGTGGGTACTACCATTGGGTATTCCCAGTTTGTCTATATATATTATGTCTTGATGACATATTTCAGATTATAAGTATTAAAGGGATTATTTCTCATTTTTCATTTAAAAAGATAGCTGTTTAATTTTGTTTTTTGTTTTACAGGCTAACCTTAAGTCTTAGGGTTAAGTGCTTAGTACCATTAGGTAGAGCTAATCTGGCTCTATATTTTATGTCACAATGTTGTCATAGCTTAATTTTGTGTTATAAGGGTTTTAGTAGTTGTGGTGGATTTTTCCAAGTATTTTGGGCTTTATTGGAGATTTTTGGCGGTTTTTGGTGGTTTTCTGGCTTCTAGGCGGGCCGCCCACCTTGGTGATAGAAGTCTGGGAAGCATTTCTAGTGGGTTTTATTCAATTTGGCTGTCAAATGTGCCAAATTTGTTGCTGTGCATGGATTTTTTAGATGGTGGTCTGTGTGTTCATACTGAATAAGACATTTTGGGGCAACTTTAATAATTATACAGCTATCCAGAGGGCATATAATTGTTCTCACTCAGTTTTCACTGTTTTTTGGCCACAATTGGCTGTGCTTGTTGCAAGTTTAGTTTTTCATTTAACTCAACTTTTGAAACTGTTTTCTCTGGTGTAGCTTTGCAACCTGCATCAAGTATTATTGCTGTTTTCTGTGCAACAAGTGCACAGTGTTTTGTTTTTCTGGTGTGGATCTTTCTAAATTTCTGGTTTCTGGTTCTTTGGTTCTCAGTGGTCTGCTATTGGCTACTTTCTTGACTTGTTAAGCAGTCAAGAAGTGTGTTGGAAGGGGTATAGTAACAGTCTATAATTTTCTGTAGCAAATAAATCTCACCTGGTATTTCTCAAAGGACAGGGGTTTTTCTCTCCAGTTTTACTCCAACTCCCTTGGTCAAGGCCTATAGCTAGTACTATAGGATTGTTTACACCTTCCTTGTCAAAAGTCTGCCTCAACAAGATTGATTCCTCTGCCCTTGATGTCCTGACCATGTCTCTCAATGAGCTCAATCTGGGTAGCAATGAATGGCTCCATGCTCTCATGGTTGATAACACCAACGGCATTTTTGACATGGGTTCCACTCATCATGTGACTGGAGATGTATGTCTTCTATCTAATTATAAACAGCTGAAGACCCCAATTTCAGTGAAAACAGCTACTGACTCTCATGCTGCTTTTATTACTGGATATGGGAATGTTTCAGTCAAAGGGAAAGGAGAAAGCCTGACTACAATAAAGAACGTTTTCTTCTGCAATAAAGTAAAGTCCACTCTCATCTCCCCCTTTGATATATTACAATGTAGTGACACATCTATTGAGTTTGACTCCCATCATATTTTATAATCTCAAGGAATGGTATAGTTTTATTTGAAGCTCCTCTTTCTCCTACTGAGTGCAAATGGACTGTAGATTTAGTATACCCTTGTAAACTAGATATTACCCCTTTTGCAATCAATCACTTTAACTCTTTATTTTCCGTTCCTTTGCCTTCCCCTTTTGTACCTCCTTCCACCATCCCACATATTCTGTACCCCATGGAAACCCCCAATTTGATCTTGGATTGGCACTGGTGCCTTGGACACACAAGCATCCGTGTGCTTTGGCACATTTCTAATATGGGTTTGTGTAACAATGCTCCAAAATGGATTCCTTCTTGCAAGCTGGATTGTGACATCTGCACTGTTTCCAAAAGCAAATGTCGCAACACCCATCCTGCATTGAAACAAGAACACAGTTTGATGAATCTTGTGGTGTCTGACCTGGTGGGTCCATGGTTATTGTCACCAAGAATGGAGAGGTGTATGTTGCCACATTTAGAAAGTCTTTTTTCAAAATATGGTGAGGTTTTCATCCTGAAAAAGAAATCAGATGTTTTATATGCTTTCATACACTTTAAAAACAGATTGGAAAACTTTACTGGTGGCCACATGAAAATCCTTTGCACTGATAATGGAAAGGAATATATTAAAAAAAATTCTCCAAGTTCTTATCCATGAATGGCATCCTACATGAACACTCAATGCCCTACCATCATTATCAAAATGGTATGGCAGAGCAATTCAATGAAACCATTGGTGATATTGTGCATACTATCCTTTTGGCCTCCAACCTACCTCAAACCTTTTGGACATTTGCACACTGTTGGGCATCATACATCCATAACTGCTTACCAAATGTTTGGGTGACCAATAGTATGCCCTACCAAATCATTTTTGACCAAATGGCTGATTTATCCCCCATTAAAATATTTGGCCAACGGGCCTATGTCCATATTCCCACAGAAAACGGCACTTGGATGGATGTATGTGCCATGTGGTGTTGAGTAATTGGTCTCTTGGATGGAGGTAAAGGCTGGGTTTTTGGCACCCAGAGACCAACTCTCTTGTCCAATAAGCCATGGCAAAATTCATTCCTGAAGGGGAAGAAAAATCAGACAAGTTGCTTCATTTTGAATACCAGGATGAAACAATGAAAGGAGATTTATTGTTCATCCTAAATTCCTTAAGTTTTGGTGATTTTACTGCTGAAGAAACCATTGCCGCTCAAGACACCATGGTAGATTATATCAACAATCATGCTTGTGAACTGTCTGACAGACTGTGGTGCACCTACTGACAAGTGCTAAAACACCCTGATTCTGAGTTGTGGAAACTAGCCTGTAAACAAGAATTGGACAATATGTCATCTATGAGAGTCTGGGATTTGGTTCCACTTTCACCAGGAAAAAATGTTACTGGCACTAGATGGGTCTTCTCTCTCAAACATGAACAATTTGGCACCATTTTCAAGCACAAGGTGCAATATGTTGCCCAGGGTTTCAAACCGATAGAGGGATTGTATTTTAGTGATACATTTGCGCCAACAGCAACCTTTGCATCCCTTTGCTTAATGTTAACCTTAGCTGCAACATACAATTGGCCCATCCGTACCTTTGATGTCCCAGAAGCTTATCTACACAGTGATTTAGATGAAGAGATATATGTTAGACCACCGGAAGGTTTGAATCCCACTGATTCCAATCTTGTTTGTGAACTCAAAAAAGCACTGTGTGTCACAAAACAAACAGTGCAATGCTGGGGGAAACATCTCAGCAGCATTCTCACCAATCTTACTTATTGCTCGAGCAAGCATGTATGTACTTTCCAAATCTGGGTCCAAAGGAATGCTTTGGGTGCATGTTGACAACAGTGTTGTAGTTTAGAGCAGTGATGCAGTTTTGGACTAACTGGAAAATGACATTAAAAAATTCTTGAAAGTACAGTGGAGCAAGAATATTTCCTCCATTGTTGGTTTAGCAATCTCCTGGTGCTCAAAAGGTTTCACCATCCACCAACCAGTGCTAG
The DNA here is from genome assembly GCA_030280995.1 of Hemileia vastatrix. Classification (NCBI taxonomy): domain Eukaryota; kingdom Fungi; phylum Basidiomycota; class Pucciniomycetes; order Pucciniales; family Zaghouaniaceae; genus Hemileia; species Hemileia vastatrix. Next base: position 50,759,440 of record JASXTE010000001.1, read on the forward strand.
TAAATAAGGTCCTCCAGGAACACAACCCTGCTGGCCTCACCTCTCACTGCCCTCTTCCAAGTAACCTTGTACTTGTTTCCCTTAAAGACAAAACTTACCTACCAGTTGAACCAATGAATTTTTTGTCAATTATTGGATCTTTGTCGTATCTTGTTGATGGTTTGAGGCCTTATCTAGCATACCCCGTCAACTTCGTGGCACGTTATGCTTCAAGACCAGGTAAAGCTGAATGGGATGCACTACATAATCTGCTTATATATTTGCAACACACGTGTGACATGAAATTCCATCTATTTCCTTCACTAACTGATGCTCCTTTAACACAAGTTTACTGTGATGCCACCTGGGGAGGTGAATTTGCATGAGCCACAGGTGGTCACCTTTTGCAACTCAACAATTGCCTTATTCTATAGCAATCCAAGTGCCAATCACACATTGCTACTGCGTCTCTTCACTCAGAGCTGATGATGATGTCAAATGCTACTAGACACACCACGTGCAAGCAGCCGACGAAATCACTGCTATGTTGCGCCAACGTTGGGGAAGGGTGAAATTGGGTGGGCGCCACATTGGCTAAGATTTTGCTCTCACCATAACCAAGGCAAGTACATAAGTGAGGCACAAGTGAAACACACTACTCAAATGACTCAATTATGTTTTTTACGTGCTACTATATGCTTTCCTATAATTTATTTTGGTGAGCAGTAAGGACACAGGGTAATTATTAGTATTTTGGTTCGGGCACAGACTTGGGCGCCACTATCAATTCAACTTTTTTTTCCAGACTGCAACCACTGTTCTACCTCCCGAATTCCCATCAAAGTTGGGTAACCAAGTGGTCAATTTTGCAGCGGAGCTTCAGTTAGTGTTAGATTTCTTTCACTATCTCATTCCTTAGAGGTTAGAGTTATCTCTCTGGTAGCTAGTTAAGATGAAATGGCCGGATGAGACTAAAAAAAGAAAGACAGTCTCCAAAACTGCCAAAAAGGTGGTCGCTTTAAAGTCTCCCTAAATAATCATCTTTGCTCATCAGCCTGTGTAAAAACAGAAAACGGCATTGTCATTTGAATTCACAGGTTTGAAGCTCTGCTGCAAAGTTGATCACTTAGTTACCTGACTTTGATGGGAATTCGGGAGGTATTACAGTGATTGCAGTCCAGAAAAAAAAGTTGAATTGATAGTGGAGCCCAAGTCTGTGCCCTAACCAAAATACTAATAATCACCCTGTGTCCTTACTGCTCACCAAAATAAATTATAGGAAAGCATATAGTAGCATGTAAAAAACATAATTGAGTCATTTGAGTAGTGTGTTTCACTTGTGCCTCACTTATGTACTTGCCTTGGTTATGGTGAGAGCAAAATCTTAGCTGACGTGGCTCCCACCCAATTTCTGTAGCACGGTGTCAGCCTGTAGAACTCCGGAAAGAACCAAAGATGCATTACTTTACCTGTAGAACTCCGAAAAGAACCGAAGAACAGGGGACGCTGCAACTACAGACTATATCCATTTTCACACATAACTAAGTACATAGTCCTAGTGACTTAACATCCCCCCATGCAAACATAAGCAACTCCAAAATGGAAAGAGAAATAAAAAGAGATGAGAAGAAGAAAAAAGGAGAAAGAAAAGAAAAAATAAGAGAAGAGAAATATAACCCCATCACCACACACACACATCTTTCTTTCTCAGCATTGTTAGAGATGGGCCCAGTGATTTTGTAAGTATATCAGCCCGCATTTGAGCAGTAGGAACCCATTCCAATGTTGCTTTCTTTAGAAACAGTTGTTCATTAACAATATAGAAACACCTATCCACATGCCATGTCTGCTTGTTGCCAGGGTTATCTTTTGCATTGGCAATTGCTCCTTTGTTGTTGCAGAAGATCTTGATTGGGGGGATATCAGGGAAGATATCTTTGAGCAAGTTTGAGATCCAAATTGTGTCTTTCATACCACCACCAAGTGCCACATATTCAGCTGTGCATGATGAATCACTCACTGTCAACTGGTGCCTTGATGTCCAAACAATTGGGCAGGAATTAAGGAGTAGCAGATGTCCACTTTGAGCTCTTGAGAATTCTTTGTTATTCCAAGTGGAATCAGAAAAAGATAGTAGTTCAAGTGGTGAGTTACGGTCAGGGTTGATGTGAAGACAAAGGGTGGCAGTGTGCTGGATGTATCTAAGGAGGTGATTGAGAGCGATCCAGTGGGTGGAATTAGATTTCGAGGAGAAGTGTGCCAGAAAATTGACTGGGAAGGACAGATCTGGTCTAGTTGCAACTGCCACATAACTGAGAGCACCTAGAATAGAGAGATATTTAGTTGTCTCTATAGCTACCTCTTTGTCTTTTGCCATGGTGATTTCCAAATTGTTTGGTAAGGGTGATCTTGTGGTCAATCCAGATGGGTTATGAGTCCGTAGAATCTTTTCAATGAGCTTAAAATTGTGTAGATCAAAACCCTCTGGAACTTCTTTGATAGAAAAACCTACTATACCATCAACACTATCATTCCATTTTACCTTCAAACTACCCTCCAAACCATCTTCCAAACCCTTTAACACCTCCTCACTGCTACCAGTAACTATACCATCATCAACATGTATCCATATCACACCCAAACAATCCTTCTTCCTTAGAAAATAGAAGCTTTTATCATACTGACTCGCCTTATACCCCAGAGAGTCCAATTTGCTGGCTATATGAAGCCACCAGCATCTTGCTGCTTGTTTGGTACCATAGAGGGCTTTCTTTAAGCGTAACGCATTGCCAACTTCACGTAGCTGGTAACCTTCAGGAGGTTGCACCCAAATTGCTTCATCAATTGGACTGTGAAGGTAAGCAGCAGTGACATCAAAAGATTTGACAGGCCATTTGTGATAAGCTGCTAAAGTGAGGAGAATGCGTTGTGAGGCAAAAGTAGCAGTTGGGGCAAAGGTTTCAGTAAAATCAATACCATACTGTTGTAAAAAACCTTTAGCTACATATCTTGCTTTGTAGATTGGAGTTTTGGAAGAAGGATTTTTGATTGTAAAGACCCATTTTGCATTGGTGAGCTTGGCGCCAGGGGGGAGCTTTTCCTCATACCATACATCCATATCTCTCATGTTTAGTAGTTCTCTTTTGCAAGCTTGGTCCCACTTGCGACTGTCAGGTGAGATCATAGCTTGCAAATGTGTTCTGGGAATAATGGATGATTGGGACAAACCTTTTTTAACAGTCTCATGTACAGCTTTTTCCTGAGAGATAAGAGTTTCCTCATCCTTGAAATCACCTAGCTTCATATTATTGAGGATATGACCTAGAGAGCCCTTAGATGGTGATGGTTGATAAGCAGCTTTGTGAGCAGGAAGTTGGTCACCAGGAAAAACAGCCATAGAAGATTCAAAAAAGGAGTTCGATTCTGGGTGCCAAAAAATCCAACCTGCATTATTCAGAGAATAACCTATACACTTACAAATCAAAGCTCGTTGGTGCAGTTTACATCTAGTTTCTTTGTGGATATGCACAAAAGCTGTTTTACCAAATATTCTGAGGTTTGAGTAAGTTGGGTCACAATTGTACATGAGCTTCAAAGGGGTTTTGTCACCAGTCTTGACATTTGGGAGCCGGTTGTGAACATGGGCTGCCCATTTGTAAGCAAGGCCCCAGAAACATTCAGGTAGTTCACTTGCTAGTAAGATTGTCCTGGCAATGTCACCGATAGTTCTGTTGAAACGTTCAGCTGATCCATTTTGTTCATGGTGGTGAGGACAGGTGATCTCGTGAGTAGCTCCAATGTCAGCCAGGATCTGAGCCCTCTGTTTACTGTGCATTTCCCCCCCCCATCGGTTCTTAATGCTTGTAATTTCTTACCAGTAACATTTTCTAGCTTTTTATAAAAGGTAACATATTGCCACATTCCTGGTGAGTGCTTCGAGTGACCATTCTGCACTGTTCAGATCAGTTTGTTCTAACTGTTCATACAAAGCCTCCACATTTTCTTCAAAGATAGTGACTTCATCTGCTTCAATTTGTACATCCCTTGCTCTAATTTGTCTGCATTGTGATCTTCTGTAAGGGATGTATATTGGTTTGCTTTTTGCCTTTGGGTCAGAGGCAAGGGTTGTAGCACGCTCTCTCATGAGGTAGAGCCTCGCAGAAAAGGTGGATGAGTTAAGGTTGTATGGACAGTGGGTAAAGAAATGAGCTGTTGATTTACATTCATGACATTGTCTTTGAGCACCGGGAGGTCTGTAAGAATCAGTTTGAGGTTGAGGATTAGCTGCCACATTAAAGATGGGTTCAGGAGACAATGACGATGTAGGGGTAGGTGAAAACAATTCTCTATCTGCTCTGTTTTGAGCTAATGATGGCATGAGTTGACAGAAATCCTCAAAGGTAACAGATTTCGAGTCAGGGTGGTTATCCATAGCAACACAAAGATCAACATACAGGTCTTTCAGGGACGACGGTAAAAGTGCGTGGGACATCAGTGCTTTAAAAACTTTATGATCAAAAGTGACTCCTTGACGCTCAATTGCTTCAAAGTATTTGTTGAATGCCTCTAGATATTCACTGTGTGAAGTGAACTGGGTTTGTTTCAAATTGATAAAATTGCAGATGCCTGTCATTGTAGATGTATGGTTCCTTCTAGAGAATTTTTTGCTGATGTGAACATATGTTTGACGCGCATTCCAATCAGTTGAAATCTCATGACGCAGATTAGGGGATAGTGAGTGGAAAAGGATAAGGTGGGTAACTCTGTCCTCAAAGTCATCAGGTTCAGGCTCATTGTTTAAAGCATATGCTCTGGTTCTGACAAAGTCTTTGATAAGAGCCATCACATTGGTGTGCCAGTCATGGAAGTTGTTACCTGATGTGTCAAGGTGAGGGAATGTTTTGTTGAATTCTATTACATTTTTCAAAGTTCTTTGGCACTCAGACATTCCTATTGGTTGTGGGAGATGTGGTGGCATAGGACAACGGAAAGGTGAAGTGGCACGACCCTGTGTAGTTGCCTGTTGATTATTTGTTGTTGACATATTACCAGGTGAATCCTCTATGTTATTGTTGAGTGACAAACACCCGATTGCTTCGGCAAGGTCAGACAGTGGGTTTGGTTGTTGGGTAACAACAGGGGGTGGGATGGTAGGGGGAAGGGTAGCGCTTGAATTAGGGGGGGGGCTTACTTTTGTATTATGTAAAAGTGCTGTTGGGGTAGGGGTGATGTTTAATTTAGGGGTAGGAGAAGGGGATGTGGAGGTAGAGGCAATTTTAAATTTAGGGGTAGAGGAAGGGGTTGTGGAGGTGCTTAGATTATGATCAGGGGGGGTTCTCTTGTGTCGCTAATAGCAAAGGGAAGGCAGAGGGGTTATCAGGGAGAATTTCCAAATACAGATGTGCAGAATGAGTAGAAGGAGGGGAAGGGTTGGTAGGTGGAGATAAAGGTTGGTGTTGTAGTTGCGAAGAGGGAGGGGTGGCCGGTATGGGGGTAAGGGTAGGGGCCGGGGTGAAAGATGTGGATTCGGAACATTTGCGAGAGTCGCGCGAGGTAGAGGAACGTTTTGGGAGGTTGGATGGATTGATGCCGAGGCTTCGCAGCTCTCGGTTGGAGATGGAACAAGATGGTTGATGAATTTTACCAGCACAATTTTCAGGTGAGTCGTTTTTCGACATGCGCTGGGGTTTTTTTCTGCTTCTAGCGCTCCTAGTGTTGCTAACGCTAGTGGAGTTTTTTGTTGGCTAACATTTCAATGCCCGCGGGTACAGCCCATAACCTGTAGCACGGTGTCAGCCTGTAGAACTCCGGAAAGAACTGAAGATGCATTACTTTACCTGTAGCACGGTGTCAGCCTGTAGAACTCCAGAAAGAACCGGAGAACAGGGGACACCGCGACTACAGACTATATCCATTTGCACACATAACTAAGTACATAGTCCTAGTGACTTAACAATTTCACCCTTCCCCAACGTCGGCGCGACGTAGCGGTGATTTCGTCGGCTGCTTGCACGTGGTGACAAGCCCTTTGGATGCGCAACCTACTTCGTGAACTAGATCTTTGTCATGGCCCCACCACCTTGTACTGCGACAACAAGGGCGCAATAGTGGCTGTGACAGATAACCCATCTGACAAGCGCTGCCGCCATGTGGACCGCGATTTTTTATTTTGTCAACGAACAAGTCCACCAGAGGGAAATTAGAATAGAATGGGTATCCTCGAATGATCAGGTAGCTGACTTATTGACAAAAAATTTAGGATCTAATGTGTGGCGTGGAAAGCGCCATCTTTTAGGTGTTTTCTAGCTTATTTCTTTTATTTCCTTTTTTCCTAACTTTGTCCTTTCTCTAATTTTTATCTATTATCTTATTCTCTTTATCACTCTTACCTGTTGTCGGAAAATCACTAAGTGGGATGGTATTACGTACTTAACTTAATATGCTTAGTGATTATTCAATATGTACATAGAAACTAGTATAAATCCTATGGTGCAGCCGAAGCGCTGACACTGTGCTACCATACGCGGCACCAACCTCTTTCTCCTGTTCAATCCAGGACTGAGACTGATGAAGTACTTACATATATGATCTATAGATGTATATTGATACAACCGCAAAATCGAAAAAAACTTTGTGCAGCTTCCCAAAAAAGTTGCGCGACATACCCAGCATTTTCCCTCATATTTTCATTTCGCCAACCTGTCACCCGCTAAAAATGCTGGGTAAGGTGAGCAAAATTTTGAAAAGCAGTACAAACCATTTTCGATTTAGCTGTATGGGTTTCTTGGGAGGATTGCGCACCCCATTTCGCCTGTGTCTTCTGTCAGAAAGAATCAGATGAAGGAACGGACAGCCAAAACCTTATAGAGCAAGTGACACTATTTTAAGACACTTGATTCCCAATTGGTGCTAGCCTGATTTCTATGTACATAGAAGAGAGAAAGTTGAGCTGAAAGAAATTGAGGGACAGTGTTGAATGATCAGATTATTACACAATGGCCTGATTGGGGGTTGAGGATGATAAAGATGATTAGGGTGTCGGAGTAGATGAGATGGATTGAGTGAGTCAGGAGATGTGAGTCTCCGTTTCTCGGAGGATTGTTCTTTTGATGGCTATGATGTACTTACTTTTGGCTGGAAATCAGCCCATAGCCAGACCTCTAGCCCCGCCAACAGGAAGTGCGCGCATGATCGATGGGAAGTGGGAGCGTTGACGTGGCAGGCATCGATCGATCAAAGTCAAAGTGATCGATCAGAACGTGTGGATTATTTCAGTGGGCGATTTCTCTGAATTTCTTCTTCCCATCTTGCACTCACTTCCCTCTCATCTTCCTTATCACTATGCAGACTCCTAAAGTCGCTATCACTGATACAAATGGCTCTTCGCTTGCTGCTCCTCACTCTGCATCTAATAATCAGCAAGGCAAGAGAGTCAGAGGTCATTCTCAAATCGTTCGTTTTTCCTTCCCTTTGTCACTCTTGCCTATCCTGTCTTTCTGTTCTATCTCCTAGCTTTCATCGTTTCTCTCCCTCCCTTGCCCACAATCAATTGTCCTTCCTCAATTCGCTGCTTTTCTCTCAACCTCTCCCCCGTTCCTAAATTGTCTTGATTTGTTTCATCTAGTTCCTCTATGATTATTTATTTATCGTGGGGTAGCTTATATTTTTCTCCGCTGCCACTGAACAGTCTGATGGTTCTAAATCTTGTTATCTCTCCCCCCTTTTCGATCACTCTTATTATTTCCTATCGTCACTTGCTTTTGTTATCACCCATAAATCATTTGGTTTTTGCATTGTTTCATTGTTTACTTGTCTGCGCTAGCAGAAAACATAGCTAGCGCGAAACTTTTTGCTTATTGTCTAGCAAGCTTCTCTCCTCTTTTCTTTTTTTCCTAATGCTAACCTGCTCAGTATGAAGCTGATGATGCTTTTTAAAGGCATGGCAATTAAGGCTTTCTTTCCGGCATTACATGCATTGATCATTTATCATGAGGTTCTATGAGACTCTATTGGGATCTTTACGCAAACTTACTCTCTATTTTTGAAACTAATATCTCTTAATTAGGATTTTGTTTCCCAATCATCCCCCACATCCCCCAGATCATCATCATCACCATTTCATCCATCATCAATCAATCATCATTTCAGCACATCATTCCATCATCATCAGGCTGAAATGCATGGATTTTTTACGCTTTTTAGTCGATTTTTACAAGAGAAAGCTCGAAATACACCCCTGTATGCTATTTTTGCTTCAGACTTTTCTTGTCTTAGTGTTGCTTACTGGATTTCTCTCTAGTCAATGGGATCGAATTAGTCCACCTGCTCCAGAGCAAGTTGTGTCATATCAAGACCTTCCTGAGGCACCCAACAACTCAATTTTAGATAAGGTAAGTTTGCAACTATATCGCACAAACCTTATTTATCCTCAAGCCATTGACGTAAATAATTTTTAATTTTGTTCAACATGTCTCTTTCTTGATACAGCTCGCTGTTCTTAAACTTAATGGAGGGTTAGGAACTACCATGGGATGCGTTGGTCCCAAATCCGCTATTGAAGTGCGAGATGGAATGACTTTTCTTGATCTTTCTGTCCGACAAATCGAACATCTCAACAGTGCATATAATGTCAATGTTCCATTTATCTTGATGAACAGTTTTAATACTGATGATGATACCGCGCGTATTATCCAAAAATGTTTGTTGTTTCTTTGCTATGTTGCTATGTTTCCTTGATTTCTAACCATGATAGTTGGCGAGGACTAATTTGGCTTTTCCATGCTATAATAGATGCCAACCACAACATTGAAATTAAAACATTCAATCAATCTCGTTACCCCAGAGTAAATCGAGAGAGTCTTTTGCCTGCCCCCAAATCGGCTGCCGGAGACAAGTCTTCTTGGTACCCTCCTGGTCATGGTGACTTATATGATGCTCTCACCAATTCAGGGTTATTGGACCAACTCTTAGCCACTGGCAAAGAATACATATTCGTTAGCAACTCGGATAATTTAGGAGCTGTTGTAGACACTAAAATCATGCAGTATATGGTTGACAGCCAGGCTGAATTTATCATGGAAGTAACAGACAAGACAAAAGCTGATGTTAAGGGTGGTACCCTTATTGACTATGACGGAACAGTTCGATTGCTTGAAATTGCTCAAGTTCCTAACGACCACGTGGAAGATTTCAAATCGGTTCGCAAATTCAAAATCTTCAATACTAACAAGTAATTAATTCCTTTCAATTAGATTATTTGTATAACGAGTTTGTGTACTGTAATTTAAATTTCAACCAAACTTTTTCTTTTTTTCTTTTTTTTCTTTTCTTTTTTTTTTCGCACAATAGTTTATGGGTCAATTTAAAAGCTCTCAAAAGCATTATGGACAATGATGGCATGGAACTAGATATCATTGTTAACAATAAGGTAGCCGACAACGGTGAAGCTGTCATTCAACTAGAAACTGCCGCTGGTGCAGCCATCCAACATTTCCAAAACGCACGTGGGCTTAATGTTCCAAGAAGTCGCTTTTTGCCAGTCAAGAGTTGTTCTGATTTATTATTGGTCACAAGTGACTTGTATCAACTTCAGCATGGTAGATTAGTGATGAATGAGGCTCGAATGTTTCAGGTTAGTAAAATAATGAGAATTTATTATTATGATTATGATTATGATTATTACAAGTGCACTGATTGTGAACACATGTTTAGTCAACTCCTGTGGTGAAGCTAGGCGAACACTTCAAAAAAGTGGCTGCTTACCAAGCTAGATTTAAAAGTATTCCTAGCATGTTAGAATTGGATCACCTGACTGTGTCAGGAGATGTCAAGTTTGGAAGGAAAGTTACGCTGCGGGGTACGGTCATTATAGTAGCAAATGAAGGAAACAGAATCGAAATTCCAGATGGAACGGTACATCTCTATCCTTTTGTTTATTTACTTTTCAATAAAAGACCAATATCTATGGAGAAGATGGTCTGTCACAAAAAGTATACTGACTTGATTTTCATTTTCCTGTTTCATTTTTTTTTTTTTTTTTTTTTTTTTTGTTTTGTTTTGTTTTGGCAGATTCTTGAAAATAAGCTTTTGACCGGTCATCTGTCTATTATTGATCATTGAAAATTGGTTTTTCTAACAAAGACTCAAGATTTTCTGTTTGTATAAAATGCTGTTTTTTTCCTAAATTTTCTCATTGTTTTCTTCTCTATTGCATATTTGCGGTCCTAGGTTGCAAGATTTTCATTTTCATTTTCATTTGTACTGAGTTGGAAGCAGGCTATCACTATTATGTTGTGCCAAAGGGCTGTATGATCGATCTATGGTGCTTGGCTTGTATTTTCTGCCAGTGTATTTTTATAATTCGTATGTGCCCAGGCAGAGCTCTTTATGTTATGGTTTACATGAAACACTAAAATTATAAAATAGCCTTGACGCAAATGGCAATCAACCAAACAGATTAAATTGAAGATGGATTAGTAGTTTATCATACTTGTTGGAGCAATCAGCTGATAGATAAGTAGAGCACTCTTAGAAAGAGGAAACGTGTGTGTTGTGTGCGAGACAAAAGGTGCATTTAAGCTTTTTGCTTTTTTTATTTCAACAACGTATTATGTCTTCTCAACCAAAACCAAAAAAAAGAACATCGTTTTCAATGATGGCTTGGGTATTAATCTTATCTTTTTTTTTAAAAAAAAATAAATAAATAAAAAAAAACAAAAAGAAAAAAAAAGATGTGAATGGACTCTTATAGATAGAAAAGGTAGAGAGATCTAAGACATAAATAACCAGGGCAATAACATGAGGAACAAAAGATACACAGCTTAATCCTAAGCTCAACAACTCATATGATGATGTAATGTTTAAGACGTTGATGAGAATAATTTTTTAAAAGGAAAGATGTTATAAAAATAGAAATAAAGAGACCAGGTCTAAGAGCTAACGAATAACTACTAGGTGAGATGAGACTATTTCAGCAGATTGAAAGAGTTATGGAATTGGAAAGAGTTTAAAAAATAAAAGAAAATGTATGAGGGTTTATAGTGACGGTGTTGGTCAGGGTAAAAGAGAGAGAGAAAGAGAGGAGTTTGGAGTTTTTGTGTTAGGAGTTCATATGACTTATGATTTATAAAGTGACCTTCTAATGACTTTAGATATCACATCGACATCTGGGAAAGCTAGCACCTCCAAATTGGCAGCGTACTAGATAAATAAATCAATCATCAAGCAAACATATTCCAAAAAAAGAACAAGACACATGATGATGAGTACATGTATATATATATATCCAACAATCAAAATCATAAACACACCGGTGTAGGGAGATCGGCTCCCGTCACTCGCTCAGGTGCAGCATCCAAATAATCAAAAGCTTCAGATTCACATATCTGAGCGACGACTTCTGATCCCACACCTATGAAAACCGGAGTATAAAATCAACCTTCATTTTAAACGATTTTTCTAAAAAAAAGTCATTAGACTTACCAAACATAGGGAAGCCACCTTCGACTACAACGATCCGACCCGTCTTTTTAACACTTTCCGTAATTGTTTCAATATCAAGTGGTCTGATACTCCTCAAATTAATGACTTCGACCTTGACACCTTCTTCTTTATCCAACTTTTCAGCAGCTTCAATACTAAGTCCCACCATTCTAGAATGAGCCACAACAGTCACATCATGTCCAACTCGTTCCACTTTAGCTTTTCCAATGGGAATTAAGAAATCTTCTGATTGAGCTTCTGGTGACATTGGGAATTGTTGACCGTAGAGAATTTCATTTTCAAGTACGACGACTGGGTTAGGATCTCGAATAGCAGCTTTCAATAGACCTTTAGCATCTTCAGAAGACCAAGGAGAAACTACTTTGAGGCCTGGAACCTGACCATACCTTTTTTTGTTGTTGTTGTTGAATGTTAATAATGGCACAAGTCAAGATCAAAAAAAAAAAAAAAAAACGGACCAAGAGCAATAATCTTGAGAATGTTGAGCAGCTACGCCAGCAGCGGCACCGTTAGGGCCACGAAAGGTGACAGGACAAGGAGTGCTACCACCAGACATATAAAATGTTTTACCACCCGAGTTAACGATTTGATCGATTGCCTAGAGAGGGAAGAGAGGAAGAAAGAAGAGAAGTGAAAAAGAATAAAAATAAAAATAAAAGAGGAGAGAGATGGAAGATATGAATGTACCTGCATTGCAAAGTTCCAAGTCATGAATTCACAGACTGGACGAAGGCCGGCCAAAGCAGCGCCGACAGCCATTCCAGCGAATCCAGCTTCAGTGATGGGGCTATTTAATGAGAGAGATGAGTGAAGGAGAGAAAGAGAGAAAGAACAACAAGACATACGTATCGACGACACGTTTTTCGCCAAACTTATCCAAGAGACCTTTAGTGACTTTGTAGGCACCATTATACTGAGCGACTTCTTCACCCAAGACGAAGACATTATGATCGCGTCTCATTTCCTCGTCCATGGCAGCATTGAGTGCATCACGGACAGTGAGGGAGACAGCGGCAGAAGGGATACTGGAAGCCATGCCACGACGAGAGATGATGAGGCGGGATGGAGGATGAACGGAGCGAAAGAGAGTAGAGATGAAAGACATTGGGAAGGAATGAATAATGGAGGAAAAAGTCAGTCCAATAAAGCCCAACCACGGCCAAGCACGGGAGAGTGGTCACAGGCAGGTCACAGGCAGGTCACAGACAGGTCACAGACAGGTCACAGACAGGAACCAGCAGGACCTCGACCCCAACGAATAAACACGCTGGGGCTGCAGCCGCTTCACTAGCTAGTCAGCTCCCACGAGTCACATCCTGTCCTTGGTCACACTCTCTGCCTTTTTTCTTTCCTTTCCTTTCTCCCGTCCAGAATGTCTGCCACCAACACTGGCTACAACTACTATCCGCCCTCCGAACTACAGGCCTATCAGTCTTCCTCCTCTGCTTCTGCTTCTCATCATCCTCCTTCTTACTACGATCCTGCATCCGCTGCTATTGCCGCTGTCACCGGCGTCTACCACCATCAAGCTCCTAATCCCCTAAACAACACTTCCGCTACCGCCGCTTTTGATGCTAATCTCGCTGCACAACAAAGCATCTACACTCCTGAGGCTGTCTCAAATCCTCTTCTCATACAAAGAGCCAACAAAGGAAAAGCTCGCACCACCGTCATTCGTAAAGCCGGCGGCGAAATTTGGGAAGATCAGTCCTTGTTGGAGTGGGATCCCGGTATGCCCTCTTCTTCCTTTTCCTTTCCTCCTGCTTCCTCTCTCGTTTTCCTCCCCACATCTTATCTCTCTTCCTTTCTCTAGCTCATTTTAGATTATTCATCGGCGACTTGGCTCCCGAAGTCTCAAACGATGGCTTAGCTGCTGCGTTTTCAAAATGGCCTTCGTTTGTCAAAGCTAGAGTCGTTCGTGATAAAATCACTACCAAATCAAAAGGTTACGGGTTTGTTTCTTATAAAGATCCAGAAGATTTTATGAAAGCTTGGAAGGAAATGAACGGAAAATACGTCGGTAGTCGACCAATTAAGATATCCAAAGCATCAACTAAAGTAGGAGCTGTTAATATTGGGTCTAAAAAAGCTCGGTTATTGGAAGAAAGGAAAAAGAAACCTATTCAAGGTGTCGAGCGTTTAAGGACTGGGGCTGGAGCAGTTTGGAAAAATGATAATCGTCCCTATGCTAGGAGATGATCAAGGTTCCTGTGAGGATAGAATCCTGCACAAGATTCATAATTTAGATCATCATCATCTTTTCCTTCCATGTATTTTTCAAACTTTGACCATTAGTTACATAATCGGTCTTATTTTTCTTGAGCCTGTGATACGTCGTTGATATTGATCTTTATATATACGTCTCATCCTCTTGGTTCTGTTGCTGGATTATAAGATTTTAAAATAAATAAAAATACACATTGTTTTGACTTTGTTTGTTTGTTTGTTTGTTTTTTTTGTCTCTTGGTAAATTTAAAAAAAAAAAAAAAAAAAAAAAAAAAAAATCAAATCAAATTTTAATCAACTCAATATGAACTAATACTTTTTCCATTCCAATTCCGCAAAATACCAACATGTTTTTGTGTACAAGTTTTGAGACTATCAACATGATGAGATTAATGTTCCATTTTATTGAAATACTATCTTCACTGGGTAGAAGTAATTGTTTTTTATCATATGTCAGTTTTTGATGATCAATTCCCCATAAAAAAATTGTGGGCACGTGATATCAGGTGCCAATCCCTATCTTGGTTTTAATTCAAGTTTTAGCTCACACCACGTGCAAACCAGCCGACGTAGCGGAAAGGTATTTCAAAATCTGGCCCGCTATGTCAGTTGGTTTTTGCTCACAGTAACCAGACATTCCTCCCCCCCCCCCCCCCCCCCCCTCCAAATAAAAAAAAAAGTGAGATCCTGGTCACCTGACTCAGTACAGTGGGGGGTGACAAAATTATCCACCTGATGAATGCAGCATAATCTTCATGATGCTAAGAAGAAGAAGAAGAAGAAGAAGAAGAAGAAGTATTTGACAACTGGGGAGAAAGCCTGAATAGTTGGTATGTCAAATGTGGGATGTCCAATCCCTACCACAATCTTACACTGTGCTATGGATTTACTTTGGCCCACTGTTGTGTGATATCAACAAATATATATATATATATATATATATATATGTGTGTGTGTGTGCGTGTGTGTTTGTGTGTGTGTGGTGTCATTGGTACAGTGGAAACTGCCTCTTTCTTGCTCTGGATAACTTTGAAAAATGACCAAGTGTGACATGTGTGTGATATAGCACAAAGCCTAAAAAAAAAAAAAAAAATATAAAAAAATATAAAAAACAAACAAACAATTCAAACCAAACAGAAAAGTAACCAACTTATTTTTAGGATTTGGGTTGAGAGGGGAGGAGGAGGAGGAGGAGGAGTGCTATGGGTGCCATGCATTGTAATGGTTTTATGGGGCAAATGCTGTGGGGTGCTCCTCATCAGAAAACTTATTTAGTCATCCAGTTACTTGTCACTGGACAACCTACACCCAAGGTCAACATCAAGGATGATCCCAAAGTAAGTGAGATAAAAGGATGAGGTAAATGACAACTTTGAAGCACAGAGGATTACTTCAAGGAAGTGATTCAAAGATAGAACTGAGTAACTAAGAATGGTTCCTAATAATCTTGGAGGAATAATTAATGTCTAATGGAAGGACACTAACTATAATGGTGAATCTCACAAAGGGAAGATTAAAGTATTTAGGATTTGGATAAAATTGATTATTAAGAGAGAAAAGGACACATATAATAATAGCCTATTAAGAATTTAACTACTATCACAAATATATTTTATAATTTAATTCTAGAGAAAGTCAAACCAAAGTAACCCCCTTTAAATATTGTCAGCCAGGCTGCTAGACTTACCCAGTAAAATAATTAATTATTTACTGGGATGAAGCCACACCTTTTTATTTATTATTTATTATTATTAATTATAATATATTTACTTTAAATTTACCTGTAATAAATTAACTAGTTAAAAAAAAAGAAAAATTAGTAAATAATTAAAATTAATATTAATTGTCCCTTATATTTTTATTCCTTAACACCATGCTCAATGACAGGTTAAGAGAAATAAAAATTAATATTAAAATAAAAAAATTTAATATTGAAATAAACTTTAATATAAAACATAAAAATAAATCTATACAAGCAATTCAAATTACTTATTTAAAAATGACACTTACAGTCATTTTTAAATAAATCAATTTATTTCTGACATATACAGTAAATACACATTTTAAACACCTTCTTTCTAGAACAATCTTATTAGGGGGTGTCAGTTCTGGCAAATCTGCACTTAAATAAGTGCGGATTTCCAAAACACACTAGCCCCAATACTGGTGGATTTCAAAATGAAATAAGTCACTTATTTCACTCAAATCCGCACTTTCTCAACCAAAAGTGCTGATTTCACCATCAAGTCCCATTTCACTGATTTGTCAGCATCATCCCATTCATACGCAGCACTCTGCAGCATAGCACTTCATAACTTAAAACATCGTACATCACTTACATCTTCATATCATATCATATAAGAGTTATGCCTTCCTCACTTTCAAATTGTGATAAATTACATAAAGCAATGACTTTCATGGCTCTTGAACTGCTCTTGGACTCTGATTGCGATTCTGATTCTGATCTAGAAGAAGATTTTGTCTTTTTATCAAAAATGGCCACAAAACGTTACCTTCTTCCCAGAAAGCCTCAAGTACTTCATACCCCCAAGTACACCATCCAAACACTTCTTAAACTATCTACACCCAGTTTTAGACAGCTGTTCAGGACTTCTCAGGAATTTTTCCTTAAATTGCTTGAGCTTATTCAGGATCATACCATATTTCACAATAATTCTCAAAAAGAACAACAACATCCTTCAATTCAATTGGCCATCACACTATGTCATTTGGGTTCAAATGGTAATGGAGCCGCTTTGAAACGTTTAGAAAATGTCTTTGATTTAGGGTATGGTTCAGTTAACACTTATACCAAACAATGTATCACTGCCATCAACTCCTTGGAATCTCAACTTCTCACCTTGCCAACAAAAGAAGAGTGACTTGAATCATCTCAGGTTATGCAAGCAGAGGGCTTCCCAGGATGTATTGGTTTTGTTGATGGTACTGCTATTCCTTTGAGCCAAAAACCTGCTCAAGGTGGAAACAATTACTTTCACATTCTTGTCAAAAATTTTCACCAAAATATTTACAAGTCAAAAAAATTCTATATCTGTTTTAAAAAATTGGCAATACTCTCCCCTGCATTTTATTGAAGCAAGGGGTGGGTATCACCAAAATTTTTCTAAGTCATCAATTTCACATGTCAGATTTGAAAATTTGGCAATACCCCCCCCCCTGCATTTTATTTAAGTAAGTGGTGGAAGTCATCTAAATTTAATATAATTACGTAAATTATTAAATAAATATCTAATATATATCACTTTCCCTAGTTTAAAGTAATGACAATCCCTCAAGCCAAAATGCAGACCAAGTCTAGAAACAAAAGTTTGGGACTTTCCACAGGTATAGGCTAGAGGAACCCCATGAAACAAATAAATTTTATCATGATTACCATTTATACAACACAAGGTCGTGGGCCCATTACTTTAGTTGAGGAAATTGATACATAAAAAATATTTATTAAAAATTTACAAAAAAATATAAAATTTTCGATGACAACTCTAATCCCCATACTTTTTGGATCTAAATAAAGTTTTTTTAAATCAATTAACTTTACCTTCTTTCATTACCTTATTGATTCTTTGAATCAACTTATGACTGATTTGAAATGAGCAACCAAAATGTGTTAAATCTTGACAGGATTCCAAACCAGGAGGAGCTTTGGTTGTTTGATGATTATCCTTAGAAGAATTCCAAATAGTTTTGATGATACCATTTCCCAAACCAAAATCAATGATGCACCGGTGGTCTGGAAAATATAAACCATGTCCTTTGATTTTAGCTGGAGATGGTATTGGTTGGCCAGTAATCGGTTTGATATATGAGAATATACCAAAAGTAAGAAAATTGGTGTCCTTGGTATCAGTGTGAATTTTATTGTGAAATCCAGAATGAGTGATAATAACATTAGAAAATAAAAGATATTCGTGGCTGATATCTTCCCATTTGGAGTCACACCAATTCGGTATTCCAAATTTGGTTGCAAGTTCATGATTTTTTTCAAATGCTTTATTACAGTGCTTTTTGAGTCGAAGATCAAGAAAAGAGTTAAAGGAAGGTAGAGTGTCCCATAAGCAAAAATTTTCATCTTTTTGAGCTTTAGTGATATTCTTGAGCAACGAATACATGCCTATATAATTGAAATGCCTAGATAATAATCATATAAGAGTTTCAGAATCCTTATCCTCTAAATATGCAATATAAAAATGTGAAATAAGACAAGTGAAATTTGGAATAAAGGCTCAACTTCAAAGTTCAAAATCTCAGCAACCACTGAACCTAATTCAAACCTGTTTGAGGGAAATGAAAGATATGCTTTAGTAGAGTCTTCAGTTAAAGGACATGTGATTTAAATAAACCTAACCCTAATTTGTTACATAAAAAAATGAAATAAAAATTTAAATTGGGAAAAAAAAGGCTCAACTTTAACGGTCAATATCTCAGCAACCACTGAATCAAATTCAAATCTGTTTGTGGGAAATGAAAGGTAGCCTTCAGGAGAATCTTCAGTAAAAAGAACATTAGATTTGAATAAACCTAACCCTAATTCCGAGTCTGATTTTCAAAATTTTACAAAAACTTGAAAAGTGGTAATGAAGATGAGATCAAAAGGAGTTTTATAAGTTCACTGTTATCCAGATAAGAGTCATACATATATTTAAGTATTAACTTTTCATAAAAGGAATGAGATATCATATAGGCATGAAAAAAAGGAGATGAAACTTACCTTGATTGAAAAGTAGGAAAAATAGAGTTAGAAAGATTGATGTTGGAATTGTGGGGAAATTGAATATTGAGTAAGTGAAACGCATAAAGAATGTGCAATGTATGTGTTTCAATGAAATGGAGCCAAAAAAAAGTGAAATAAGGGAAAGGGGGGATAATGACCATGCCAAGGAGGGATGAAGAGTAGGGTGATGGAGCTAAAAAAGAAAGTAAAGAGGGAGAGAAAAAAAAGGTTAATTATACCATAGAAATCCAAAATAACCACTTACAAAAAAAATTTAGATAAAAAAAATAAAATAAACAGAAAAAAACAAAAAAAATTATAATAGTAATCAAAAAATCAAAAAAAAAGAATAAAGTGACTTACCTGGAGAGATGAGATGACAAAATGAATGAAACCAAATTGTTTGAGGGATGTTGGAGGAGAATAGGAAAAGGATATGAGGGATGAATGAAAAAAAAATCACTGACAAAATATGCAATTTCAGAAAATATGCGATTTCATGTTGAGCTGGTGAAAGAAAACCAATGAGCCATCCAAAAAAAAATTTTCACCGTAAATTCCAAAAAAAAATGAATATGCAACAAACCAAAATACCAACCCAAGTGAATGAAGTACACAAAGAGGACATTTGGAGAGTACAAAATGGTATGGGAAAGAAAGGGATGATGTGGCCAACATGTGGTTTTGAAAAAAAAATCACAAAAAAAGTGCTGATTTGAGGTCAGAACTGACACCCATAGAAAAAAGATTAAGAAGTAGAAGAAATAAGTAAAAAAGAATGTAAACATGCCTGGTCAAAATATTGAAAATGTCAGGAAGGGGTGTGTGCTGAGGATTGATGGGTAGGTAGTGAGGAAGGTCAGTGTGTCACATGTGACAGGGATGGGGTAAGAAAGGAAGGGATGTTTTGTGGCCAAAATGTGGTTGTGAAAAAAAACGGGGAAAAAGTGCTGATTTGAGGTCATAATTGACACCCTTTTTTGAAATAAGTGACTTTTTTTGCAAAATTTAAGTGCTGATTTGTAAGTGCTGATTTGGTTTGAAATCCGCACTTAAGTTAAGTGCGGATTTGCCAGAACTGACACCCCCTATTATTTGAAAATATTCTTCTGGAAAATACTTTTACTTCTCTCATACTCCTGTATATAGGATTTTTTACCTCTGGGCTTTGTCTCTCTTTTGCCTATATAAGGCCTTCCTTTTCTGGTTATTTTGATTGTCCTTTACTTACTTATTATTTTATTAAACCATTTATGAAATCAAATATTTATTAATAGTGTTTATTGTTTTAGTACTTATGACATTGTAATTCTAAATTCTAAATTATAATAATAATTATAACACTTTTACTGTCAGCCTGGATATCCCCACAACTGAGTAAAAAGTACTTATAAGTTATTTTAAACACATGGACTATACATGGGAGAAATAAATTAGAGTACACAAATAGTATACATAAGTAAGTTTATGATAAAATACAAAATATGCCATTATAACACCTTATATACATGTCTATATCAACCTTTAATAAGTCTTATGTACTTAATAATAAGTTTTAATATGTCAGGGTAATCTTAACTACCTTAAATATAAGGCTAAATAATTTTTAAGTACACTTAAAGCTGTTGTTTTCATTGTTTTATGTAAAAAACAAGAAATGCGCTTTAAAACACTTGAAAGTTGATTATATGCACTATAAATTTAATAATATTAAAAAAAGTGCTTTGAGAGATCAATTTGTCTTATTTAGGACTATTGATTTGGCTACTCAAATGCATAAAAATAACACTTTTCAAATTTGGTGTTTTTTATGCCAGAAATGGCTTCTGTGTACTGGCCACATACTGCCTGCATTTTTCCTGTGTGAATAGCTTCATTTTTAGCAAAGTTAGATTTTTCACACTATAATTACCCCACATTCTATGCCCACTGTGGGGAAACACGCTAAAATAGGCAACAGGCACTTATTTAGTGTCCTAGCTTACTTACAAATGCATTGACCCTCTTTATGTGCACTAATTTCATTAATAACCTCAATCTTGCCGGTTTAATTCACTACCACACTTAAATTTGCCTAAATTAGTCAATGATTTACCCGTGAAAGTGCCTGCCAAGGACTGCATGTAGTTAACCCACATCTCACGCTCTTTTTTGGGTTTTTAAAGTGGTTTCTCAGTCATTTTTGGTTATTTTTGAATGGGGATTTCATGTAGTATAATGTCATGATTAGCCCCAAAATTTCTACTTTTAATCCCCCTTATTATTATGTATCAATTAGTTATAATTTTCCCTTTTTAGTCTTTTATTTTAACGTATAACACACATTTACTCTCTTTTTTGCTTATTCTTTAATTTTGATGGATTATCCCTATTACTACAGGATTTTGGCGGTTGATATCATTCTACTTATGTTACTGGTCACTCTTTATGTTTTTGGGCATTTCTATTATCTGGAATGAGGCTTCATTAACTGTGTATAGGGTTGGTAAATCATGGGGGTCATTGGGGAAGCTATTGTGTATAAAAGGAGGGGGGTTTTTGGTCTTATTTTCTACATTCTTTATCATTAAAATTAAACATATAGCCAATACAATTACAATACATATCAATAGTACTTGTAATGTCTTTGAATAGTATCTGAGCTTATTAAATCTATTTTTCTACCAACTATAAGATTATAAGCCATATATAATTCGTGAGATTAAAATTACTTAGACCCTTATATTGAGTTATATTTTAATACTTATTGGATTTGTACTACAGTATTCATATAGGAACATCAAAATATTCTAGACAACTGACCATTCAATCTAGTTCACGTCTCTGCACTTGAACTCAGCCTGAACTTTACCTCTTTTATTTGAGTAATTAAAATAAAAGATAAATTCATACTTACCTTGACCTTGAGATTTTCAAATCCACCTATCACCGCCTTTGAACCTCTATTAAAAATTTTCTAGACCATCAGGACCCTTTCCAAATTGCCAACAGTGCATTAATATCTTGAAGCCAGAGACCAAGGGGCCATCAACAATGAGGGACCAGTAGGAAAAGTAGATGACAAAAAGGACAAATGTCATTGACCACATCACTTATTTTTTTTCTGCAACTGGGAATCAAACCGTTCTCCAAAATTTAGGTTCATATATTGGCAATAGTCATATATATTTGTGGTGATTATATTGATTACTATTTGTGGGTCATTTTGCACATTTCATTATCCATGTATATCTTTTTTACTCAGCACTCTGTAAGTGGCATTAACTTGCTCATTTTACAGGGGGAGGTGCCTGGTAAATAAATTATGTTTTTTTCCTAGTTGACCAAGATAGAACCATACTGTTCTTAGTCCTAGAAGTGATATAAAAAATTAAATTAATTTTATTAAATTTTTTTTTAATTATTTCAGTTGTCTTCTGTCCTGATAATTAAAATTTTACATTATTGTTTCAGTTGACAAATTGTCCTGGCAGTAAATGAATAAGATTTAAAAATCAATTAAATTAATTATATTAAAATTATTTCAGTTGACAACAGGTCCTGGTAATTAAATTATTTCAGTTGACATTAAGTCATGATAATTAAAATTATTTTCAGTTGACATTAAGGCCTGGTAATTTTATTATTCAGTTGACTTCTAGTTCTGATAATTATCAACGTATACATTACTAATTAATAAATTATTTTATTATTTCAGTTTATTCATTTTTAATCCTGGTTATAAAGTTATTTTAATTAATAAAAATTGTGATTATTATTTCAGTTGATTTTTCTCCTGAAAAACAATGTATTTTAATTATTCCAGTTGATTAAAAAATCCTGATAATTACTTATATAATAAATTTTTTTTTCCTTATTTTTCTTTAAATAAAGTAAAAATAATAACTGATTAAATTTTAAGATTTCTTTCTCTCAGTTCAGGTTAATTACAACTATGACTGATCAAAGTGCTTCTGCTGGCCGTGATGAGGAACTGGATTTAATTGATTATGATGAAGCTTCTTCTGTAAGTTCTCCTTTTACTAAAAAACTGGCTCAATTTAATCAGTTACTGGACCAAGCAGGATGTGGAAATGCAGGAGATGGAGATATTAGTGGAGACAACTACTCAAGATCAAAAGCCTTCTATCAACCCCCCAGAAGAGCTTCCAAAAGGCTTCAAAACAAAAAAGATACCCTTGAATCAGAAAGTCAAAAATCTCCCCACTCACATCAAGAAGTTGAGGTCAGAAAACCTCAAGCTGAGGTCAAAGACAGACTCTCTAGAAGACAAGGTAAGAAAAATAGAGTCCTTCCTTCAAGAGAAGAGGAAACCTCCTCCTCCAAAAGCCCTTCCACAATTGGCCCCCCAGGAACAAGAAAAGGTGGAAGTCTCAAAGTGGAAGTGGGATTGGCTGAACACCCAGTGGGATTATCTGTCCCAACAACAACAGCAACAAGTACCTCAGGCAGGTCCTTCAAGAACCAATCAGTTCAACCCCACACCTCCTTACCCCTATCAAGGAGGAAGAAAGAGAAAAAACAATCACATTCAATTTGTGCACAAGTCATGGTAAGCCCCTCTATTGACTCTAAAGTACCATTTCTTGTTGTTGATTCAGTTCCTTCAGGTAATTCTGGAAGAGGAGATGAGTCTGTGAGACCAGTAGAGGCTGAGAGTAGTAGAAAAATTGCTCAATATTCTAATGTATCTAGTCCTTTGGTTTTGATTGCTACTTCAATGATAAATCTTGATATGGATATTATTGATAAGACACTTGATCCTGAGTTTTATGAGAATCTGGAAAGTTATTATGTTTCCCTATTGAGAAATACTCCAGATGTAGCTAACATTAATGATGAATATTTGAGGGATATTAATGATAAACAAAATCATATAATGAACAAAATGCAATTGACTCAAAAATATAAAAGTTTGTTAACTGAGCAGGGTTATCAAGCATTAAGAAGTGAATCACAGAGAGTCTCTGATGAATTGTCTCATTACAAAGCAACCCATGAAAAGAAAGTTGCTTTATGGCAAAATATCAAAAATTATTTCTCTAAACTGAAAGATAATGTATCTGCCTGTTTCCAGGAGGTGGACATAGACAAGATGAATCTGAAAAGATTGAATGACCAATTTTCATCTTTTCAAAATAAGAATCAGTTATCTTTTGCAACAATCAATGAGAGTTTATCTAGTCTTCCAAGATTTAAAACTAGACTAACAACCATTGAGGAGAAATTGAACTCATTGTTTATTGATCAAAAGTATTCTGTGATTTCTTTGAAGGAACAAATAGTACAAGATGCTCCAGAGTTACCTGTGGCTAGTTCATCTAAAAGTAAATTAGTTCCAGAAATACATGTTGATACCCCTGAGTTTCCATTAAAAATTAATGATGCACCAGGAACTTTAACAGAAGAATTAAACAATGAGATTACTGTCCAATTGGAGAAGTTACAAATCCTTCTCACTCAGAAACAAGCTTGTAATAAGGAGACTACTTCAAATCAAAAGAATTGGCCAAAACTTGACCAGTATCCAACATTTGATGGTGACTCTTCCTCTGATTGGCAGCAGTTCATTTGCAGGATTAATAATTTAAAAAAATTCTTGAAAACTCTATTATGAGGAGATTGTGTCCAAGTTAATTTCTTTGTTTTCTAATGCTGCCCTAATGTGGTATGAATCTGTTCTCCTGGATGGGAATGACTACTCATGGGATGATTGGAAGAAATTAATTAAAGCACAATTTGGTGGCTCCAAGTTCAGAATGGCTCAACAAAGGCAATATGAGGAAACTAGATATAACTCTTCTACCAATAAACCTATTGTGTTCTTAATGAAACTTGTAAAAATCTTAAGGGAAATGGACCCAAATATGGAGTTTGAGTTATGGAAGGACAGGATCCTTTATAAATTACCAATGTCTCTGAGAGACTTGATAGTGGCTAGGACTGAGTTATCCAGAGAACCCTCTTCTTTCATTAATACTTGCAATGAGATCCTTCTAAACAAGAAGTATGATTCCAGAAGATTCATTCCTAGGACCCCTTTGGAGAAACCCTCCACTTACCAACAGAAACCTCTGGAAAAGGTTGGTAAACCTTCTGCCCCTGTTGGACCAAAAAAGTATTCAACAAACACTTGCTTCAAATGCAGCAAGCCTTTGCAGAAAGGCCATGTTTGTGACAAGAAGATAATTATTGTTGAACAGACAGAGGAACATGCTGATGACACAATTTCACTGGATGATACTTCAAGTGATTGTACCAGCAATATTTCATATGAATCTCACCAAGAAATTTTGATGCTGGAAGAGGATATTCATTATTTAAACAATATTGATATTGAGAATAATGATTTATCTACAGAGGATGATTCTGAGATCATAAAAAAAATTGAGGATAGCTCAATTGTTATTGCCCCTCTCAAGGCACCAGTCTTGATTAATGGAACCAGCATTGAAGTTGTTCTGGATTCTGGAGCTGGAGGAAGTGTAGTATCTGAAAGAGCACTTGCTTCAGTGGATCAAGACTATAAATCAAAACTTATGCCTATCATTTCTGAAAACTGGAGAGGTTATGGCTCTGTTTTGTCCCCCATTGGTATATACAAAGCCACAGTGTTTTTAAATATAACCATGGTTTTATAAGAGCTATTTGTGATTTTATTGTCATGAAAAATGATAACTTAAGCAATTGGTTTATTGTGGGGAATGATATCTTAACCAAGTATGGCATAAAATTGGATCCCTCAAACCAATGTTTCACAATGGGGATGAATGGGAAGAGGAAATTTAAGATTTCTTCCTCCAAAAAATTATTAAAACCAGAATTGAACACATGTAATTCTGTAGTTCAATATAAAGGAAGATCTACAAAAAAAATGCATGCCCTTATGTCTGAAATTGACAATGCTTTTTTTGGAGAACAACTTTCTGGTGAGGATAAAGATTCCATCATTAAATTGATAAAATCTTTTCCTATGGCCTTGTCTCATGGGTCACATGAATTAAGATTGGTAAAAGTAGAAATGAAGCTTTCATTATCTTGCCCATTGAAAGAAATACCACCTAGTTTAAAGAAGAAGCCTTACCCAGCTTCTCACACAAAGAGAAAATATATTGAAGACAATATCTCTACCCTTTTAAAAATAAATATTATTGAAAAGGTAGTTGAAACACCTGAACATTGTGTTATCTCACCTGTCCTAACTCCTTATTAGAAAGATAAATCCAGGTTATGTGGTGATTATAGAGCAATTAACACTTATACAGTTGATTATATATATCCTTTACCCAGAATTAGGTCTATACATGCTACCCTATAATGTGCTAAATATATCAGCTGTTTGGATGGTAATAAGGGATATCATCAGGTACCTGTTGAGAAGAATTCTCAGAGTTTTCTGATGATTGCTACTCATATGGGTATTTACAAGTATATCAGGATGCCATTTGGCCCTAAAAATGCCCTTTCAGTTTTTCAAAAAGTTATGGATAACACATTCCACCAAGAAATAATTGAAGGATGGCTGATGGTTTATATTGATGATATCATTATTTTCTCTAAAACATTTGAGGACCATCTTAACCACCTGTGTAAAGCTTTCCATAAGATGGATGAGATAAATATGACACTTGCTTTGAAGAAATGCAAATTTGGTTTTCATTCCTTAAAAGTGCTTGGTCATGTTGTCTCAGGTTTACAGATATGTGTTGACCAAAAAAAAGTGGCAGCCATACAACTGGTGAAGGCTCCTACCACAGTTAGAGAGCTCCAGAGTTTTTTGGGAATGTGTGGATACTATAGACAGTACATTAAAAACTACCAAGTCATAGCATTACCCCTTACCCAATTGAATAGGAAAGATGTTACTTTTTTCTGGAATAGTGAAAGACAAAGAGCTTTTGACACTATGTAACATTGTTTGATGTCAGTACCAATTCTTGCTTTACCTCACTTTAATAAACCATTTGTTTTATAAACTGATGCCAGTTTTATTGGTCTTGGCGTTCCCCTCCATAAGAAACAAGTGATAAATGATAAAGTATCAGAAGTAGTAATTTGTTATATTTCAAGAGCCTTGAGAAATAGTGAATTGAAATATGGTTCAACTCAACTAGAGTGTTTAGTGGTGGTGGGGGCTCTAGAGCAGCTACATTATTACCTGGATGACCAGAAATTTGAACTTGTCACTGACTGCAGTGCAGTTAAATCCCTCTTAAACTTGAAAAAACCTAACAGACATATGTTCAGATGGCAGCTAGCTGTTCAAGAATACAGAGGGAGAATGACAATAATTTATAAGGCTGGTATTGTTCACTCAAATGTGGATATGTTATCAAAGTTACCTTTGCCAAATGATGACTCAAATCCTGCATATGTTCCTGAAAATGAAATTATTCATATTCATGGGATATATGTGGTTGATATGAAGGAAGAGATATTACAGCTTATTCTGGATTCATATGATAAGGACACTGACTTAAAAAAGTTATGTACCATATTAAATGATCCAAAGAATGCTTCAATACAAGAATTAATTAAAAACCTCCACCAAATTACAAGAAAGCTTTGGAGAAAGTTTAATTTTCGATTGATGAAGGACATCTATATTATAGAAGAAAGTTGAGTAATGTCATTGTTATTCCTCCTTCTATGAAAGAAATCATCTTGAAAATTTTTCATGATGACATATTAGATGGACATTTTGATCTTGAAAAAACAATGATCAGAATTAAATACACTGCTTGGTGGGTTAATATGTCTGAGGACACCAAATTATATGTTGAATCTTGTGATTCTTGCCAAAAATAAAAAAGATTAACTGGTAAGAGAGCTGGATTAATGCAACATATTGAACCTCCTGATGCACCATGGCAAATAATAAACATGGATTTTGTAACAGAATTACCTATTGCTGGTAAAGACAGTTATAACTCTTGTTGGGTTATTGTGGACAGATTCACAAAAATGTGTAAATTTATCCCTACCCACAAGGATGTTTCCACTAAAGAATTGGCTTTCTTATGGTGGTCCCATATGTTTAATACTGCTGGTTTTCCTAAAGCCATAATCTCTGACAGAGACCCTAAATTTACTTCTGAATTTTGGATGTCTCTGATGGATGTTTGTGGTTGTGATCTGAAAATTTCTACTGCCCATCATCCACAGACTGATGGCTTAGCTGAAAGAATGATTCAGACTTTAGAGGACATGATTAGAAGGTATTGTGCCTTTGGCCTTGAGTATAAAGATAATGACAGATTCACTCATGATTGGGTTACCTTACTTCCTGGGTTAGAATTTGCTTATAATAGCACTGTTCATTCTGTTACTCAAAGAAAGACTTTTGAACTCTGGCTTGGATATGTTCCAAATACTCCTGCCCAAATTTTCAATAACAAAATACCTAAATTGGATATACATCCTGGTGTAAAATCTTTTCTTAAAATGCAACAACTTTGCAGGAATCATGCTCGAAAATGTATTGAAAAATCATTTGAATATGAGAAGAAGAGATGGGAAAAATCCCATAAAGAATACACTTTTAAAAAGGGTGATGAAGTGTTGATTTCTACAGTCCACTTCAATTTACAAGGAAATAAAAAATTAAAAGACCCATTTGTTGGTCCTTTTGTTGCCAGAAAAATGATTGGAGATAATGCAGTTGAGGTTATTTTGCATTCTCCATATGACAGAAAACATCCTGTTTTTCAAATATCTCTTCTGAAACCTTACACATCCAATAGTGATTTATTTCTAAAAAGGAGGGGAAGACCAAATAAAACCCCAAATGAAATCACTGAAACAGCAGAAATTGAAAAAATTCTGAATGACAGAATAGTCACTGCTGAAAAAGGTACAGAATACTTATTGAGAATCAAGAATAAATCATCTGAGTATGATTCTTGGATACCTGGGAAGGAGATATCTAATCTTCCTACTCTACTAAAAAAGTATAAAAAGAAAAAATCATAGTATTTTTTTATTGTTTTTTTTAGAGTGAGGGAGTGTCAGCCAGGCTACTAGACTTACCCGGTAAAATAATTAATTATTTTACTGAGATGAAGCCACACCTTTTTAAAATTCTTACTAATAATTAATTATTTAATATTTTACTTATGTATTGCTTACAACTAACTAGCTAAGTATATTAAGTAGTGTAAATAATTAATTTAAGTAAGTGTCCCATACATTTTTACTCCCTAACACCGTGCTCAATAATGCAGTTGATTGGGAATAAAGATTAATAATAAAAATATAATAAAAAACCTTAAAAATATTATATTACTTCATTGAGAGATTTGGATTTCCGTGAAATCAATATAATTAACTCAAATGTGTTGTATTAATTGTGACAGTCCAAGGGAACTCATACTTTATTACCAATAAAAATGATGCCCTTGTTGACATACCAATTAATTTATCTTTTATTTATGTCATATATATACTCCTACTTAGTCATCTTCTTTCTCAAATCCTTGTAATAGATGGTCTAAATTCTGTGTCTTTATTTCCATCATTTTTGCCTATAAAAGGCCCTCACTTTTTTGTACCTCTCAAATCATTCCTTACTTACTCACTTTATTATAACTACATACAAAATCTATTTATTATTATCAATTATTGTTTTAGTATTTACGTTAAACCGTGATTCTAAACCTTAAAATATAATAGTAATCCACCTCTTTACCTCTTATTATTTGAGTAAATAATCTTTAAAAGATAAGAAAATATGTACCAAGTTTGAATCCTCTAAAAACCATTGTTGCCGCCCTTGGACCTCCCTGGAAAACCTTCTAGACTTGAAAGACCCTTCGACACCTACTGAGGTCAAACAGCCGGTTGAAAGTGGTCTGTCAAACACTGAGGATGCCAACTTATTGGTAGAAGCCTTGGATTGATTATGGTCCAAGCAACCACACCATGCTTTTCAAATGTCATTTTTCAAGAGTCTATGTGACGAGGTCAGGAAAATTGTGGATTGTGCCTCGTATGATATAGCCAAAGAGTTGTTGGAAATTGGGGAGGTGGTGTTTGCTGAGGGTGATGAGGTATTTGAAAATAGTCAAAAGGGAGTTTGACAAGTAATGGAGAAGATGAAAGAGTTGATTTGAAGACAATTAGAAGAAAAAAAAAGGTTAGGGAAAAGAAGAAAAAAGTAAAGAAAATTTTGTTTTGTATATATGGTTTATCTTGAATATTGTTTTATTTTGTTAGTTGTTTTTATTTTAATTTATTATGTAGAGATAAAAAAAAAGAAAGAAAAGAGAAAAGTTTGTGTTTAAAAGGAGAAAATTTCAAGAGGAGAAAGGAGAAAGAATTGTATTTAAGAAATCAAATTTAGAGGAAAGAAAATAAAGGAGATTTAGAATTGAAATTAAAAATTTGATTCAAGATTGATTTTTGAAGAAAGTGGTTTTTGATTGTTTGAGTGTTTTTGATGGTGTGAGGTTTGAGGAAACAGAACAGAAATAAATAAAAAAAGTTATGAATGTTTGAAAGAAAAAAAAAAAGAAAGAAAGAAAAAGAATTTTGGAAAAGAATATGATAATGTAATATGAAAATAAATTTTAGAAGAAAGAGAAAAGAGAAAAGAAAAAAAAATTAATATATATGTTTTAATTATTTTTATTTTATTTTTATTTTATTTTATGTTATGTTATGTTATTTTATTTTATTTTAAAGTTTTAAATTAAGGTTAAAGAAGTATACAGAAATTTGAAATTGAAAAAGAATAGATAAAAAAAATTTAAGATTTAAATGATTATGAAGTTTTAAGTTTAAGTTTGAAAGATATTTTTAGGATTTAAGATTTTGTATTTTTTAGAAAAGAAAAAGAAAAAAGAAAAGAAACAGAGAAATAAAGAAAAGAGCAAAAGAATTTAAGGTTTAGGTTTTGAAGGATATTTTAAATGAAAAGATTTGATACATTCAGTAGCATTAGAAAGGTTAATGGCTGGTTCCCAGGATGTTTTATTAGTATCATCGAGGTGACCTTCCCATTCCAGGAGGTATTGAAGTTTCCCTTTGCGCCTTCTTGAATCAAGAGTCTGGCTTACTTCCCACTCTAGATGATCTTCTACTCCAACCGGTTCCAGAGGAGGATGGTTCTTGCCCGGGTATACTTCTCAATCCAGTTCAGAGAGAGATATACGTGAAAAACAGGATGAATTGATTGCCGCTTTGGAGGTAGCTTGAGTCAAAAAGCATTTTTTGAGATTTTATCATCAATTTCAAATGGACCCAAGCATTTCTCAGATAGCTTTTCTTAGATGGTTGAGTTGTTCAAATATTTTTTGCATTGAGCCATACTTTGTTGCCTGGTTTAAAGAGTGGAGAAGATTGTTGATGTTTGTTGGCCTGTTCCTTATACCTTTGATTCACCACTTCCAGGTTAGATTGAAGTTTGCCTTAAAGTCGTGAAATTTTTCAAAGATAATGTTCAGCACAATGATAACTGAAATGTAGACCAATGTCCACACCAGAGAAAGCAAAGATACTTGATGTAGGCTGCAAATCCACACCAGAGACAGCAATAATACTTGATATAGCTTGCAAAGCTACACCAGAGAAACCAGTTTCCAAAGTTAAGTTAAATGAAGAACTTACCTTGCAACAAACACAGCCAATTGTGGCCAAAGAAACAGTGAAAACTGAGTGAGAAACAATGATATAATTACCAGATGGTTGTATGATAATTAAGGTTGCCCCAAACTGTCTTTTTTAGTATGTACACACAGACCACCACCTAAAAATCCATGCACAGCAACTAATTTGGCACTTTTGACAGCCAAATTGAATTAAAAATCCTCTAGAAATTGTCCCCATCCTTCTATAACTGAGGCAGGCAGACCTCCCTGAAGCCAGAAAACCACTAAAAACCTCCAATAAAGCCCAAAATACTTAGAAAAATCCACCACAACTACTAAAACCCTTAAAACACAAAATTAAGCTATGAAAACATTGTGACATAAACTATAGAGCCGAATAAGCTCTACTTAATGATACTAAGCACTTAACCCTAAAACTTAAGGTTATCCCATAAAACACAAAAAACAAAATTAAACAGCTATCTTTTAAAAATGGAAAGTGAGTCAATGACCCCTTAAAACTTGGAATATGAAAAATATCACCAAGAGATCAAATGTAGAGAAACACCGGGGCTATCCAATGGTATTACCCACATACCCATAGTCCCAATGTTCACTTAAAAAAACTAAAATACACCTCATTCTTCAGCCAATGTCAATTAAGACATACAAAAACAGCACCAAACAGACCAACAAAGGCCTCTGCCAATGTTGAAAGACCACAACTCCATTGAAAACATTCACAAGTTAAAGTTAATTTATTTACTCTAGTGCTTTTAACACAATAGTAATTGGACCTTTCACAATGAGTGAAAGGAATGCAGTATCCCTTTTTAAGCTTATAGTCTTTTGTACTATGCTCTTTTGAAGTAGATGATGATGGTAGAGATTTCATATTGAGAAGCTATAAAGGACTAGGTAAGATTTTTGAATGTTGCTAGAAAGGAAAAGATGAAATATTTGAATTTTTATAGAAAGCTACTATATTTTTTGGGGAAGGAACTACCTTTTATATATTTTGCACTCATATTTCTGTTAATATTTTTATTTTAAAATTTTTTGTTTGTTTGTATCATCTCGAGGTTCAAGACCTACTTGGTTGAATTTTTTTTGGATTACACACTTTCTGCTTAACATGCAAGTAAATGCATGTTTTGTGCATATTTAATCTTTAAAGAGAGATTTTTTGTCTTTTAAGTGTATATAAATTAAATAAAGATTTCAACTAAACACTATGCAATATAGGGGGTGGACTTGCTAGCAAGTCCCCAACCTGAACTCAGATGGAACTCAGATGGAACTCAGACTGAACTCATATTAAACTCATACTGAACTCTATTTGAACACCCACCTAAAACTGCTCTGCTGAGTGGTGTTCATCCCTGATTGTATGGTTCCTTTTTCAATAGCTCAATGAGTGTTCAATCTGGGGTGAGTTTGGGTCCAAGGTTGCGGACTTGCTAGCAAGTCTTCCCCCCATATTGTGTGGTGAAATAACATGAAAAAAATGGCAATACCTTCTCCTGCAATTTACTCTGAGAGGTGGTCAGGATTGCCATATTTTCATTTTTATTTCATAAATTAATAAAAAAATCTTTCAAAAAAGATAATCAGCCAAGTAAAATTAATGGCATTCAGAATAATACCAGCCAATGAGTTCAGATGTGAACAAAGCCAAAAAATAGATTTCCATGTGATTGTATTGTTAACTCATTCAATCAATTATTTGTTTGAATGACTACCTTTATACAGCAGCAAGGTCTGATGGCCCATTAATTAAAGTTGATGATTATCTTTAATGAATGATGAATTATGAATTTAAGAAATAAAAATCAATCTTTGGAAATCCTTTATTTACCATACTTGGCCTTCCTCCCTGCAGCTTTAATTCTCTTCAAACCTTCTTTCCTCACTTTACTTACCTTCTTTATCAAATTTTTGTTGATCTTAAATGAAAAACCAAAATGAGTAAGCTTTTCATAAGATTCTAACCCAGGAGGAGCTTGAGTTGTTTGATGGTTGTCTTGTAAATAGTTCCAAATTGCTTCCACCAGACCATTATCTAATCCAAGTTCAATAATATATTTGTGATTGGGAAAGTATAATCCATGACCTTTGAGTTAAGCAGGTGAAGGAATTGGTAGTTCAGTAATAGGATCAATATAAGTGAAAATCCCAAATTTAAGAAAATTAGAATTGTTTTTGTCTACATTAATCTTCTTGTGAAAGCCTCCATATGTAATAATAATGTTAGATAAAAAGATATAATCATCTTCCAGATTGACCCATTTCATATCTGTCCAATTTGGTATTCATGATTTGATGGCTAATTCATGATTAGATTGCAAAGCACAAATACATAATTTTTTTAATCAATTGGCCAAAAATGAATTGAAAGATCCTAAACTTTTCCATCTTTCTAAATCTTCATCCATTTGAATGGAACTTATACTTTTTAATAATGAGTAAATACCAAGTATGGGTATAAGAAAAATGATTTCAAGAAATTATATCATGATAAAATCTTACCAAGAGATTTTCCCTTTTCAAATCAAGGTCTCCATTCTAGTTCAATCATAATTCCTCCTAATAGATTTTTATTCTTTAATGGTTATTGAACTAAAGCCATCTGATATAAAGTTGAAACAAGATCCAAAATTTTTTTGAAGACATCATCTTGAACTCCATCAAATGAATGAGCCTCTAAAATTAATTGAGGTTTATATTCATTACTGAAAACTGCAACAATAATATCTTTTCCATCAGTAGTTAAGTACTTGAGTTTTTCAGACAAAGATTTTGGATAATGTTTCTTCTTACAAATTGTAGTTTGGTAAAAATTCAGACTTCATAAGTATCCAAATTAAGTTTCACACCATTTTTTTATTTGAATTAATGTTTGTTTTTGATATGAAGCTTTCTTCTAATCAGAATTGAATGATTTTCTATCAGATATGATGCTTGAATCCTTTAAAGATGTGATAGAAATAATTGAAGAAAGAGATGAGGAGGAGATTGATGAAAGTGAAGAAAAAGATGAGGAGGACAAATTTATTATCTATTTTGGAAAAAAAATGTTAGTAAAAACTCTTGGAGATGTGCTAGGCATGCTGCCAGCATGTTTCTGAGGCAAAAAAAAACTTACCAAAACACTTGTAAACAGTCTAGAAATATTCTGGTACTGTTTCCAAATTTATTTGGAAAAAAAAAAGGTTAGTAAAAATGCTTGGAAATATTCTGGGAATTCTTCCAGCACATTTCCAAGGCAAAAAAAAGCTTACCAAAATTCTCAGAAACAGTCTATAAATGTTTTGGTACTGTTTCCAAATTGAGTTGAAAAAAAAAATTGTTAGTAAAAACGCTTGCAAATGTGCTGGGCATGCTGCCAGAACATTTGTGAGTCAAAAAAAAAAATACTTACCAAAAATACTTTTAAGCAGTCTAGAATTGTTCTGGTACTGTTTAAAAAAACAATTTGGTAAAAAAAACCCCAAAAAAGGAAAAAAAAGGAAAAAAAAAGGAAAAAAAAAGGAAAAAAAAAGGAAAAAAAAAGGAAAAAAAAAGGAAAAAAAAAGGAAAAAAAAAAGGAAAAAAAAAGGAAAAAAAAGGAAAAAAAAAGGAAAAAAAAAGGAAAAAAAAAGGAAAAAAAAAGGAAAAAAAAAGGAAAAAAAAAGGAAAAAAAAAGGAAAAAAAAAGGAAAAAAAAAGGAAAAAAAAAGGAAAAAAAAAAGGAAAAAAAAAAGGAAAAAAAAAAGGAAAAAAAAAAGGAAAAAAAAAGGAAAAAAAAAGGAAAAAAAAAGGAAAAAAAAAAGGAAAAAAAAAGGAAAAAAAAAGGAAAAAAAAAGGAAAAAAAAAGGAAAAAAAAAGGAAAAAAAAAGGAAAAAAAAAGGAAAAAAAAAGGAAAAAAAAAAGGAAAAAAAAAGGAAAAAAAAAGGAAAAAAAAGGAAAAAAAAAAGGAAAAAAAAAGGAAAAAAAAAGGAAAAAAAAGGAAAAAAAAGGAAAAAAAAGGAAAAAAAAAAGGAAAAAAAAAGAGAAACAAGTCAGTAAAAAGAAAAGCAGGGTCTGGTACCACTCACCTTAGGTAAGTGTTGAAAGGGGCTTGAAGATAAAAATGAGGAACATGTGAAGCCATGAAGAAAAAGAAAAAAACTTACCTTGATGAAAGGGCAGAAAAAGAAGTAAGGAGGAAGAGAGTTGGGGGAATGTGGAAGGAGAATTGGATGATGATTAGGATATGCATTATGAAATGTGTTCAGAAATGCATTTTGAAATGTGTTCTGAAATGTGTTATGAAATGCAATATGGAAGAGTTTCAAGGGAATGAGTTGAGGGCCTTTGCCCACTGGGAAAGTTGAATACATATAAATTGTGTGTCCACCATGAAAGAGAAAATAAGGTACAAGATAATAATATAATTCAACACCTTTTTTGAGCAAGATTCTAAGAGATTTTTAAATTTTGACCAAAAAAAAGAAAATCTAAAATCAAGACCTTTGTAAATTCAGCATATAAAAAATTAAATTAATAAAGTAAATCCAGCAACTGTTTAATTTCATCTGTTGATTTCCCTGCACTCAGAAATGCTAACATCAAGTTTTGTCTGCTGGTTTTTTCTTCACTTTTTTTTTATTTAATTCATCATGTTGGAACTTTAATATTTCTCTTTCAAACTGAAGCTGTTGATCTTGGAGCGTATGATGTTCTTCCCTTTCAAGCTTTGAATTCTCTATCTCCATCTTTAAACAATATTTCTCAATTTCTAAAGAATTTTCCTCCTTTTTGAGCAGGTGAAAGAATTTTTTTTTCTTCCAGGTCAAATCCTTGCCTTGAAGACATCTCTTGAGACTCCATTTTCAAAATTTCTATCTGGGCCTTTTCTTTTGACACAACAAGTTTTACTTAAAAATTAAAGAAAATTCAAAAACAATAATCATATAAAAATCAAACAAATAAAATAAGCCTTAACTTCTTCACATTTCCCCACAATCTCACTATAAGTGGATAAGACAAATCTTGAACTTGATTGATTATATGTGAAAGATGTTGAAGCTCTTCTTTTAAGTCTGTTTGGGGTTTTGATTGGCTCGTCCTCTACACTGCTCTCAACATTCAAATCTTCATGAAAAGTATCTTGATTTACTCCAGCTGGGGTCTGGTTCATGATTGGTATAGATGTTATTAGGTGGAAAAAGAAAAAAAAATTAGTAAAAGTTGGAGGGAGGTTTTTGATACAAGCCATTTGAGCTCACAAAAACTGCATCATCTTGCTCATGGTCAGAACCATTGGAAGAATCCTCTAAATCTTGTGTATTTAGTATTGGATTGATCAGCATGTCTAAGTTGTAGTTGATTTCAGAACCCAGTAGTTGAGATTCTTCAGTGTGTAGAGGATTTACATCAGATTTTTTCCCCAAGAGATCATCCATCAGTTGATAGAGTGGGCACATTTAATTGAGTTTTTCAGTGA